>JAWWUD010000028.1:0-672003 GCA_033964015.1 Scolanthus callimorphus
CCCCCCCCCCCCCCCCCCCCTCCCAGTAAATAATGACAGCTCCTTTATCACTCTCATAGGTCTTTAAAATCCCTGTAACTGCAGACAAAGATAATACTGAATGAGCAATCATTTCAGATTTCAGGAATCAGAATGTTGAAATGTTGCTAATTTTACCAGTACCAAGGCAAATTTGTTCTAATACTGTAATACCATGAATCCTGGATTTGCAAACTTCTCTGATAATGTGAAAACAAGATTCTTAATTTTATAATGAAAGGGATCCAGCATAAAGGCTTTAGGTTGGGTGAAACAGATTACACATTGATGATGTGAAATCCAGGAGAGCATTTTCACTTATGTTGTCATAGGAACAGAGTCTGAAGAAATACATTCCCATGGATTTATAAACAATGAAGAATAGAAAGACGACAAAAAGAACTGGATGAGAGGAGCATGAAATGCTTAATAGGGAGAATGAGCTACAGATGGAAATTGATACTCTTAGAAAAAAGGTAAGATTCTGCATTGTAGCTTTACTAAATACCACAAGGATACCTTACCCGAATGCATACCGGTACTTTTTTTTACTAAATGTATACTGCCTGACAGTGTACTATGTAGTGACCAATCCCACACATTCTCTTCCATTTTAGCATAATATCTAGCTATCATGTCAGCTTATCTAGCTATCACTATCATGATAGTGTTCCCTGCTTGTTGTATGACAGAGATTTGTGTGAATATTCCACTCACTGATTTTAAGAGTATCATGATTAGCAATACTGTTAATATGTGCATGAGATTTTGCTTTCATTGAATTTTAGAATTTAGAAGTCCAAACTGTGACTGAAGACCAGTTCAATTTAGCTGTGGAAGAAGTCCAACAAAAATTTAGGTATAGTATTATTACATCATTTAAATAATCTTTCAAACTTCGTAAACTTCTGTATAGCTTGTAAGTTCTATACTGTAAAATCTTTATTCAACTCTCTTCAGCCAAAGTCATAGACCATCTGTTTGTCAAGACAAGATGCATGCTGCTCTAGACTGTTATCATCAACATCCCAAGCAAACCTTGCACTGCTCAAAGCTAGTCCAGGAATTTGTTTCTTGTGTGGAAAAATCTAGACTGGTAAGTTAACCAACATGAAACAAAGTTGTGTGCTACCTATGCTGCAGACATAAGGGATGGTGTATATATTGATATATGGTCCCCTCCCAGTGAAAAGAGACCTTTACCGGTACAGTATTCTGTCAAATTTCTGTTTTGAATAGTGTAAGCAGGTAGCTTGAATTTATATATCACTGAGCATATTGGTCATCCAATGTTTGCATGACAATCCATAGATTTCAGTCTAAATGTCCAATTTTATAAGGGTCTGTATGGGAATTTTCTACTTCTTTGGCATTTTTCTTGAAAGTATGAAATTCTGTATAAGGGCCCTTTTGGTTGTTGTGGTTCATATAATTTAATTATGTAGAACTATGCTGCCTGTTATCGGAACTGATATATATTTTTTTTCTCCTGCTCACTGGTAGGAACGTGAGCATGTTTATGGTTCTTGCTCACCGGTAGTAACGTGAGCAACCCGGCTGCGGCTGAACGTCTCTTATTATCCCTTTTGACTTGTTGACTTGTTTTAAGAAGAAGCACTTTGCATTATAATATATCTATGAAATTGTGGCATCTTTAAAAAGCTAGTAAAATCAAAAACCTAAGCAAAGTGGATAAAAGAAGAAACACCTTGATTACAATACATCTATGAAATTGTGACACACGCCGCCAACATACTAGTGAGTAGTGAGTAATGTGAATAAGAGTAATAAGAGTAATAAGCACACATGCCGTCAACATACTAGTGGGTAGTGAGTAATGTGAATAAGAGTATAAGCACACACGCCGCCAACATACTAGTGAGTAATGTGAATAAGGGTAGCAAGCACACACTGCAAACATACTAGTGAGGTGAGTAATGTGAATAAGGGTAGCAAGCACACACTGCAAACATACTAGTAAGTAGTGAGAATGTGTGAATAAGGTAGCCTGCTAGCAGGCAACATACTAGTGAGTAGTGAGTAATGTGAATAAGGGTAGCAAGCACACACGCCGCCAACATACTAGTGAGTAGTGTAATGTGAATAAGAGTAATAAGCACAAATGCCACCAACATACTAGTGAGTAGTGAGTAATGTGAATAAGAGTAATAAGCACACACGCCGCCAACATACTAGTGAGTAGTGAGTAGTGAGTAATGTGAATAAGTCAATAAGCACACACGCGCTGCAAACATACTAGTGAGTAGTAAGTAATGTGAATAAGGGTAGCAAACCACACACCGCAAACATACTTACCATACTGTAATTCAGTGCAATGCTTGCTGCAAGCAGTATTATAAACTTATTATTATTATAATCTGCCAATAATATGTCATTCAAGATGGAGGGAATTGAAAATTTCAGGCAGGTGGGAGGTGAGGTGTTACAGGAGAGGATCCAGGAGCATCCACAATTTTTAAGGTCTACCAGATTAGCTACCAGATTTGTGAAAAGGCTAACAGATGATGTATGGAGTCACTGAAAAAAATAGAGAACCTCATGGAAAATCAAGCCACAAAGGCCCAGTGTTCTTTCTGGGATATATTTTAAAAGGCCCACTGGATCCTCCACTGGTGTTCATACTCATTTTTTTTCCCTGATCAATGTATCCTCCCTACCCCCAGGTAAATTCCCCTGGAGGAATGGAGTTATGCACTAAATAAGAAAAAATTTTGTCAATGCATGTCACAACAATGAAAAATAAATTTATATGTTTTAATTCACCAATGTTGTTTTTCTATTTTGTTCCAGACTATATTACAAGAATCAAAGTCTTAACCCACTAGTGCCTGTAAGAGAAGATATAACCAAGGCAATAGCATATTTAACATTATTAGCTAATTGCCTAAATGTTGCTTACCCTCAGATGTGCATAACAGTATGTCAATGAAACAACAGTGTTCAAGCAACACTTAAATTGCAAGTCTTCAGATTTAGTAGGCGGATTTGTTTTATTCCTAATGAATTGTCAATTTCTGAGTGACTACTATGTTACTTGCCTTTTGGTGGAAATAAACTTTTAAGTAATTGTTAGGAGTTTGTGTGGTATTCTGGTATGAATTTTGTCAGTGATTTGATTTTTGCCATAAGTTAACATCCTGATTGCCTTGGATTCTGTGATCATGTGAACATAGATGCATGCATACCGCCAGGGACATCAACAATGAATATTTTTCGCTCCATCTCCCGGGAAAAATTGAAGATGGCTGTCATGCGTTAACTGTATTTCTCCCGGGAGAATTTCAGAAAATGTCGCCATTTCAAGGCAGTCTCCAGATTTTTTGTGTATGCTCAGCAGAGGCCAATAATTGTTTTAGTCAAATCACACTGGTAGGTCAACTTGTATAGCCAAAAACCTACTAGTAGCTCAACCAATCAGAACGCATTGACATAGACCACTAGTGTGATTTGACTAAACAAGTACAATGGAAACAGATCTGAAATTATAGAGTGGTTTTCATCCGGCTGTGAAACAAAAACTAATGGTCAGTGTTTAATAGCGGAGCTCCAGCGCGGGCCGAAGGCCCGCGCTAGCGGAGCACCATACCTAAGAGAAAAACGTATAGTATACTATCGAGTTGATTTTTGAACGTCACGGGCATTGTGGATCTTTTTGATGACGTCATTGATGACGTAAGGGCACGTGACTTTGGTATAGAGTTCCTCTTATGGTCTCTGAAAGTTTGTCCAAGTTTGGCTTCTATAGAAGCTACCCTTCGGGAGATATGATTTTTTTTTTATTTTTCTGGTATTAAACCTATAGCGTACGCCGTCCGTCCGTCCGTCCGTCCGTCGTCCGTCCGTCGTCCGTCCGTCCGTCCGTGTACACATGGGAACCCTGTGGTATGCAAAGAAAAAATTATATCTCCTCAAGGGAACACGCTAAGACAACCATACTTGGGATACTTTGTCTATGCCACAAGGGGGGTGCTGTAACCCGGACACGTGATATGACGTCATCGATGACGTCATCTATGCTTAAAAAATTAATATCTCGTGAAGGGAAGACTCTAAAACAACCAAACTTGGGTTGTATAGTCTAGACCACCAGATGAGCGAAATGAAGTGGTCACGTGATATGACGTCATCGATGACGTCATCTATGCTTAAAAAATGAATATCACGTGAAGGGAAGACTCTAAAACAACCCACTTGGGTAGTGTAGTCTAGACCACCAGATGAGCGAAATGAAGTGGTCACGTGATATGACGTCATTGATGACGTCATCTATGCTTTAAAATGAATATCACGTGAAGGGAAGACTCTAAAACAACCAAACTTGGGTAGTGTAGTCTAGACCACCAGAAGAGCGAAATGAAGTGGTCACATGATATGACGTCATCGATGACGTCATCTATGCTTAAAAAATGAATATCACGTGAAGGGAAGACTCTAAAACAACCAAACTTGGGTAGTGTAGTCTAGGCCACCAGATGAGCGAAATGAAGTGGTCACGTGACATAAGGTCATCGATGACGTCATCTATCCTTGAAAAATTAATATCTCGTGAAGGGAAGACTCTAAAGCACCATATAAACCATGTACACATGGGAATCCCTTCCATTCACATAGAAAATTTATAACCGGGAGCTCCGCTTTTAGCCAGTGGCTAAATCTATATATTAGTGTCTACTAGTCATCATTACAAAAGAGAATACAATAAAAATGACTTTCGTAGTGTATAGTTGTGCCTATTTGGTTAGTATCTATTTCACAGTCGGATGAAAACCACTCTAATTGGGCAGTGGGAAACAGTTGCCTGAATGGAGGTCACCTAAATTTTAGAATAGACCGATTCGACGTAATTTTGTATTTGTCTGATTGGAAATTTGAACCAATGAAAGATCTCTCTGAAAGTAGTCAAATTGCCAAGTTTGGGGGTTGTAGCCTGTTTAGGAGTGAAGTTATGAGCCCGCGAATACGTGACTTTTTGGTAAGTACTTCAAGTACCCATCCTGAAGTGTATCATATTAGTATCCGTTGTCATAACATCTATATACCTATCCACACCATCACCACCACCATGACCACCTATCCACGCTATAAACTGCTATCCACGCTATCAACACATATCCACACTATCAACAGCTATCAACAGCTATCCACACTATCAACAGCTATCCACACTATCAACAGCTATCCACACTATCAACAGCTATCCACACTATCAACAGCTATCCACACTATCAACAGTTATCCACACCATCAACAGCTATCCACCCTATAAACAGCTATCCACACTATCAACACCTATCCACACTATCAACAGCTATCCACACTATCAACAGTTGCCACACCATCAACAGCTATCCACCCTATAAACAACTATCCACACTACAAACAGCTATCCATACCATCAACAGCTATCCACCCTCTCATCAGCTATCCACACCATCAATAGCTATCCACACTATCAACAGCTATCCACACTATCAACAGCTATCCACACTATCAACAGCTATCTACACTATCAACAGTTATCCACACCATCAACAGCTATCCACCCTATAAACAGCTATCCACACTATCAACACCTATCCACACTATCAACAGCTATCCACACTATCAACAGTTATCCACACCATCAACAGCTATCCACCCTATAAACAGCTATCCACACTATCAACAGCTATCCACACTATCAACACCTATCCTCGCCATCAACAGCTATCCACACTATCAACACCTATCCACACTATCAACAGCTATCCACACTATCAACACCTATCCTCGCCATCAACAGCTATCCACCCTAACAACAGCTATCCACACTATCAACACCTATCCTCGCCATCAACAGCTATCCACCCTATCAACAGCTATCCACCCTATCAACACCTATCCACACTATCAACAGCTATCCACCCTATCAACAGCTATCCACCCTATCAACACCTATCCACACTATCAACAGCTATCCACCAATCAACAGCTATCCAAACCATCAACAGCTATCCACACTATCAACAGCTATCCACACTATCAACAGCTATCCACCCTATCAACAGCTATCCACCCTATCAACACCTATCCACACTATCAACAGCTATCCACCCAATCAACAGCTATCCAAACCATCAACAGCTATCCACACTATCAACAGCTATCCACACTATCAACACCTATCCTCGCCATCAACAGCTATCCACACTATCAACACCTATCCACACATCAACAGCTATCCACACTATCAACACCTATCCTCGCCATCAACAGCTATCCACCCTAACAACAGCTATCCACACTATCAACACCTATCCTCGCCATCAACAGCTATCCACACTATCAACACCTATCCACACTATCAACAGCTATCAACAGCTATCCACCCTAACAACAGCTATCCACACTATCAACACCTATCCTCGCCATCAACAGCTATCCACAGTATCAACACCTATCCACACTTTCAACAGCTATCCACCCTATCAACAGCTATCCACACTATAAACAGCTATTCACACTATCAACAGTTATCCACCCTATCAACAGCTATCCACACTATAAACAGCTATTCACACTATCAACAGCTATCCACCCTATCAACAGCTATCCACACTATAAACAGCTATTCACACTATCAACACCTATCCACCCTATCAACACCTATCCACACTATCAACAGCTATCCACCCTATCAACAGCTATCCACACTATCAACACCTATCCACACTATCAACACCTATCCACACTATCAACACCTATCCACACTATCAACAGCTATCCACCCTATCAACAGCTATCCACACTATCAACAGCTATCCACCTATCAACAGCTATCCACACTATAAACAGCTATTCACACTATCAACACCTATCCACCCTATCAACACCTATCCACACTATCAACAGCTATCCACCCTATCAACAGCTATCCACACTATCAACATCTATATCCGCGCCATAAACAGCTATCCACAATATCTACACCTATCCACACTATCAACAGCTATCCACCCTATCAACAGCTATCCACACTATCAACATCTATATCCGCGCCATAAACAGCTATCCACAATATCTACACCTATCCACACTATCAACAGCTATCCACCCTATCAACAGCTATCCACACTATAAACAGCTATCCACGCTATCACACCTATCCACACTGGAGGGGGACATTGGGAGGTACAGAAACCGCAAAACCGCCAAAACTTACATCAAAATCGCAAAACCGCAATCGTATCAAAACCGAAACCGCAATTCACAAATTAGATTTCTTTTAGAAAAAGTGACGGGAGTAGAAGGTGGTCATAGCAGAAAATCTGTGCTCTGTAGAAACTTTAAAACCGTAAAACCGCATTAAAAAGTGACAAACTCCGAAAAATCGTGATTGAAAAATGTCAAAACCGCGGTGCTCCGCAGGCTTTTTTGAAACCGTGAAACCGCATTGAAAATTTAAGAAAACCGAAAAAACGCAAATAAAAACTGCCAAAACGCCAACCCCAATGTCCCCCTCACACTGTCAACACCTATCCTTACTATGACCATCCCCCAAACAGGAGTTAAAATAATTTGGACCCTACTTTTAGACACGCGAAGAAAATTAGGACCTTCCCCACAAGGACCCTCCCCCCTCGCTAAATAATGTCACGTCCCGTAGTAGAGCGTGAGTTCGACATTACGATGAGACACGTCACTTTGGACGGCGCTTCACGCACATCAAGAATAATAAATTCGTAATTTGTGGCCTTATTTGCTGTGAAAAATGAATTGAATGTTCATGTACCTTCATCTCTGAAGCGTTCATTAAAATCAGGACGCGCTTCGCGTGCAACAGAATAGAAAATTCTGTAAAATGTCTTCCAGAAGTTCAAACTGGGAGAATCACGAAAAGATCACGTTAGTCATTTTACTTTTAGAGCGTGTATGCTCAACATCCTGGTACCCAGGTGCTGGAGCAGCGAGGGTATATTAGAAGCTCTTGAACTTGATCAACACTATGCTAGATAGAGCGTACAAATTGTCATCGGATTGGTGTAAATTTACTAATGAGTTTGATCGCCTTAAGCGCGTATTTTGTAAACTTAAATATCCCTATTCATTAGTCAACAGAATTGCCAGACAGTTGTTGATAATAAGATCTCAGCACAACAACCTCCCCAACCTCAAGCCGCAGATAACGCTGTACGATTCGCTATCCCATTTAAAGACCAGAAGTCAGCCAACTTTGTTAAGGCCCATAGTCAACCGGGAACCTTTGCGTTTTGTTTTCAATTTGATCTATTGTTATTCAACAGCTGTGATTGGCTGATACTGTAGGTCCCAAAGGGGTTCCTATTGTTCTTCTATTTCACAAGTTGAAACTGAAAATTTGCATCGAATTTTCAACTGCGTTTTATTCTTGTGAGCCTGCAATGCGGCTTGGGTGCTTATGGCCTTTAAGCAACGCCTTAATAACCTCAGCGCTAGACTTCTTCTTCTTCTTCTTCTTCCTTATGAGCCCACCTCCTTCTGTGCGGAAGATTCTCGTGGGCGTGTCCTGTGCTGTGCTGGTGCAGATTAAAACAAAGGTACTATCGGTCAGTCGGTGGTGAGGAGGTGGGCCCAGAGCCGCCCCTTAAAGGCATCAAGGCTGGGGGCCATCACCACTGTGTCCGGCAGAAAGTTCCAGTAACGCGTTGTCCTGGGGACGAATGAATATTTATGATAGTCCGTGCGTGAAGGTGGAATGAGAAGTGCCAGACAGTTAAAGTGGCGTGACTTGCGATGAAGGGGCTGGACGATGTTATTTCCTAGATCCACCAGGCCATTTTGTATCTTGTACATAATTATCAGTCGGTCGGCAAGCCTTCTTGTTTCCAGAGAGGGCCATCCCAGCTGGTCATCATTTCAGAGACACTGTCCGTACGGCCGTATCGATTAAGTACGAATCTTGCCGCCCTACGTTGTACCGACTCGATGCGGTTGATGTTACACTTGGTATAGGGGTCCCAGACAGATGAGGCGTATTCGAGTGAGGGACGAACGAGTGCAGTGTAGGCCATTGTTTTGAGAGTAGGTGTTGATATTCTCAGATTTCTTCTAAGGAAGCCTAGTGTGCTGTTGGCCTTGTTTGTGACATTGTTAACATGCTGGTTCCAGCTGAGGTTCGCTGATAGGGTCACTCCCAAGTACTTTGCGGAGTCGGCTGTCTGTAGTGTTGTGCCATTCATGGTGTAGTTGTGAATGATGGTACTCCTCTTGCGGGTGACCCTAAGCACCTCGCATTTTTCTGGGTGAAACTCCATTTTCCAGCGCGCTCCCCAGAGGGCCAGCTTGCCGAGGTCATGCTGTAGGGCCTCGCAGTCCCCGTCTCCTTGGATTGTCATATAGACGATAGTGTCGTCCGCAAAGAGCCTGGCACTCGAGACTAGTGTGTCCGGCAGGTCATTGATGTAGAATAAAAATAGGCTTGGTCCTAACACGGAACCCTGGGGGACTCCAGAGAGCGCGTTGATCGTCTGAGACGATTCCGATTCTAGGACAACTTGCTGCGAGCGGCCAGTGAGGAAAGATTTTATCCATTGGTTCGTTTTACCAGTGACTCCGTAGTACCGGAGTTTGTCTCTATGAGATGGCTGTGACTGACTTTGTCAAACGCTTTACTGAAGTCCAGGATGACTACATCTGTTTGGGTCCGTCGTGCATGGAGTTGACAAGGTCGTTTACGAACCCCAGCAGCTGTGTCACACATGATCTCAAGTCGCGAAAACCATGCTGGAAACGATACAAGATTCCGTGAGTATTAGCGTGCTGCATGACGGAACTAGCGATGATGTGCTCGAGCAATTTACAGCTGATACAGGTAAGCGAAATGGGTCTATAATTCGCCGGATCGGACTTAGCACCCTTCTTGAACACGGGGACAACGTTTGCATTTTTCCAGTCCTCAGGAATCTCACCACTTTCGTAGGACTTTTGGAATATAACATTCAGAATTGAGGCGACAGGTTCCTGAAGGGTTTTCAGGACTAAGGGCGCAATATCATCAGGTCCAGGTGCTTTGTGAGCTTTTAGGCCTTTTATGAGCTTCAGCACACCATTCCGTGTGATTGTGATGTTTTCCATATCTGGATAAGGCGACATCGGTAACCGCTGATCGGCAGCATTTTGCGCGTCATGGGTAAAGACTGAGTGAAATTGGTCATTCAGCAGGTTGGCCTTATCCTTGGGGTGAGAGAATGTGGTGTTGTCTTTCTTGAGCGAAGCTATGCCTACACTGTCCTTTCTTTGGTGTTTGATGAACGACCAGAAACGTTTCATTCCGCAATACTCATTTCGATCTTCCTCCAGCGGTGCGACAATGGACTCTATGTGTTGCCAGTATGCGGACCGGGAATCCCTCTGGATTTTAGCCTTGAGCTCCTTGATCTTCTTATCTAATTTATGTACAGTGGGTTGATTGCTCGAGGCTCTGGCTTCCTTGCGTTTTCTATTGGCACGGTCGCGTTGCTTGATTAACCTCTTAATACTGGGTGTAACCCATGGAAGATTGTTTTTCCCCTTACACGTTTTATGAGGGACATGCTTTTTGACACCATCATTGATTGCTTTTCTGAACATTAGCCAAAGTTCATTCACTGGCATAGAGGCCTTATTGCATTCTATTTTCTCAAGGGTGGTTTTCAGATCTTCTTCAAAACTATCCCACCGAGCTTTTCTGTATAAGGGGATGTCCCGTCTTTTCTGCGTGTATCGCATGGGTTTGAGATCCAGCTCGACAAGAGGACACTCGTGGTCAGAAATACCAGCAACCACCTGGCTTGGTGGACCTTTGAGGGAACATTGGTTACCATAAGGTCAAGGGTATTTGGGCCTCTCGTAGGTTCTTCGATCAGTTGAGTAAGACCGGTGTCATCCAGTAATTCCCCAAATTGATAATGCAGTGTAGGATGGGGACAGTTGCTTTTCAGGGACTTTGTGCGCCATTCCCATCCAGGGAAGTTAAAGTCGCCCCCAAGGAAGATCTCGTGACCAGGATTTATTCTTTTGAGAGATGTATCGAGTTCTAGCAGGCTCTGCTGATCGTCGACATGTGGCCTATAGTAGGATCCTATGTGGATAGTTTTGCGACCCTTGAAGTTTGCACCAAAGCAGTTCACAGTTTGTTTCTAGCTCAGGCTCCCTAGTCAATACAAGGTCCTTTTTGGCTGCTATGAACACGCCACCATGTTGATCTCCAGACCTGTCTTTTCGTTCCACTTCATAGGTGTCGGTAGGGAAACACTCGTTGTTACTATGGTGATTGCTAAGCCATGATTCAGTGCCAATAACAATGTCTGGATTATGTTGGTTAACAAGTTGGTGGAAAGTCTCACGCTTTGCTGGGAGGCTCTGACAGTTGACATTTAAGATGGAGAGCGAGTTATCATTTCTCGGTAGTCGACAGCCAGCAAGGGTAGCGATAGGCGAGGATGCATCAGTTGGTAAGAGAAATCCGGAGTCATCGGGATGCGGGATACTGCTGTTGCTTAAATTGTGGAAACTGTTGTTGAGTCTCAAGCTAGTATCTGTTGAGTCGAAGAGAGAGCTAGCAAAGTTTGGCATTCCACAGCTTGTGCAGATCCAAACAGTTGATGCGTTTGCCAGACCCTCGTAGATTTCTGAGCTCATAGCGATGCATCGAGTATGAAACCAAATATCACACAAGTCGCACTGTATACCCTTCTGATTCGATTTTACTGCCTTTGAACAGCAACCACATGGGTATTTGATATTTGGTCCCGGGTTAAGTTCCACATTTCCAGTCAGTAATAGCAGAGACAGTAGGTTGAGACTTGAAGCCTGATCTCTATTCAAGATGGTCGATTTCCAAGATGGCTGCCTCAGACACGAACGATAGAGTGATTCGAGGCCGAGTTGTGAAGGCTCGCTTTCAGAACGATTGTGCTTAGACCAAAGTCGAACCCCTGCATTGTATCTGCAGTATTTGGACCGCCCAGTCAGGATTGTAGCCGCCACAAGAAGTAAAAACGCAGGGCTGATAGAAAACATGGCCGCCATGATCGAATACCGCTGACCGGCCTTAGGGACTACTTTACAGCCAGTTTTCACTAGTAGTAAGATTTCGCAAGACCTTAAGGTTAAAGAGTGTAAACCTCCCATTGTAAGCAAGCAATCACTTGTTTATCATTTTAAATGTAACCTGTGCGATGCAGGGTATGTGGGTTACATTCGTGGCCATTAGCATGATCGCGTCGATGGGCATAACAACAAGTCGTCCTCCAATATAGGCAACAGAAACACAATGGCCAATTACCTAAAGACACCCCTATGTAACAGACCTGGCGAGTGTTAAATTCTCGGCAGGTTTCCAGTAAAAAGGTCACCAGGTTGCCCAATTTTCCACCAGGTTGGTGCTAAACCATAGTGCCCTCTTTTTCTACGTTGTTATTTTCTCGACCCTTATTTAGGGACGGACCATTAGAAAAGTGATGGGGAGGGGGACTTTCTTTACTTGCTCGAAAAACATTTTCGGAGAGTTTTTGTCACATGAGGGCTTGCTAGAATTTTTTTCTTGTGTTATCGGACAAGGAATTACTGCGACTTTAATAAGTCTGGGAACTCGCAGTACGATTTTCAACCTCCAGCTGGCCTTCTGGCTTCCATCGCATTCCGACAATTTACTTTCGGCGATGTACGAAAGTCTCTCGAGCTTCGTGTAATTTCTCTTTCGTTGCGCGCGAAGCGCGCTTTGATTTTGATAACGCATTTCATCACTAGAGATAAGAAAAGATACATGAACATTCCATGTGTTTGTATAGTATGGTGAAGCGCGGTCCAAATGATGAATTGCTATCGTTGTAACGTCGAACACACGCTTACCTAATAATAAGGGTGAGACTGCTCCGAAGCCTATTACTGCAAGGCGTTTTTGAAGCTATTTGCTCAGCAAATCGCTTCTAAGTCTTTGGCCTCGGGACTATGTGACTATGTCACTTCGCGGGAATCGTCCAGCTTGCACTCCATGTTGCTACTGTTTGTACATTGATTATACTTCCGTCGCACTAGAATCACGGGTCATGAAGTTTCTGCCTTTCAAATATTTGAATTTAGCCATCATAGCCCTACATTCCTTTACCCTCCCCTCCCCTGTGACATCAGTACATCCCCCCATCACCCCTTCCCCATCCCTTGTAGCATCACATGGCAGCCACTTGTTCGACATTGGGTATCCTGTGTCCTGTCCCTTCTCCCTTCTAAGCATTAGACCTCTGCCAACACATATATAGGTCACATAAGCCAATCAGTCGTCCATATGGACGAGAATTTTCTTCTCATGGAGTGATGTGAATTGAGCATGCTCTCGGTATCACGTCATACATGCCCACCATCGTGTATTATTTAGGGTATTTCCATTACGACAAATAAATAAGTATGCTTAGGTAGAAAAACGTTAACAATATTAGTGTTGCCACTGAGCATGCGCAATATGTTTTCTTAATTTTATTGCCACAAGAGATCAAATCACGCCGGAGTGCTTGAAAATAAAACCTATCCTCAGTTCTGTGCTGCATATTTTCAATGCGTGCTGCTTTGTTCCAATCCTAATTTATACGAGGTGGTGTTTGCGAATTTTGTCAGTGATGCGATCGAGTCATATCGAGCGTGGAATTCAGCAAACGCCGTCGAAATTGACAAGAGACTCTCAGTAAAAGTACAAGGCATAGACAAATATGAATGAAACGGATGAAACTGAAAGGTGAAAAGACCTTACAGGTGAGAAATGGGAAGGAACAAGTACAAGAAATGAGTCCTGAGTTCGAAGTGTTTATCGAATATTCGAGCAAGACGTATAAGTAAATAAAACGATCCCCCATGTCACGCGATGCCCTCGATAGCTCATCGGTAGAATTCCCCCTCTATAAACTTAAGGTCCGGGTTCGAATACCGGCATGTCAAGGTTTAATTTTTTTTCGTTTTTCTCAAAGAATAAAACCTTTCCTCAGTATTATGCTGCAAATTTTCAACGTCGTGCTGCTTTGTTACAATCACCTAATTTACGAGGTGGATCAGTGTTTGCGAGTTTTGTCAGTGATGCGATCGAGTATCGAGCGTGGAATTCGGCAAATGCCGGTCGAAATTGACAAGAGACTCTAAGTAAAAGTACAAGACATAGACAAATATGAATGAAACGGATGAAACTGAAAGGTGAAAAGACCTTACAGGTGAGAAATGGGAAGGAACATGTCCAAGAAATGAGTCCCGAGTTCGAAGTCTTGTCGAATATTCGAGCAAGACGTATAAGTAATATAAACGATCCCCCATGTCACGTGATCTCCTCGATTGCTCATCGGCAGAATCCCAGTACATGGCCAGTCCGCCCACCCTAACATCAGCAAATAGCTTCCCGTACGCACTGCATACCTATGGGTTTTTTTTTGGGGGGGGGGGGGGGGGGATTTTTGTTTCTTCTCTAGCCAAGATACATGTTCTTGTAATGACATTCGTAGTCAGAGTTCTCAAACCCATATTGGGAAGCACGGGTGGCGCAGCGTTACGGCGCTCGCCTCTCACCGCTGTAGCCCGGGATCGATTCCCGGCAGGGACGTGGAAATTCTTTCTCTTCTTTTCCTGCCGTGAAAAGAGCTTAGGCTTCATTGTGGGCTGTAAAAGCTTGTGTTTCCTTAGTCTTTCGGATGAGACAATAAACCGAGGTCCCGTCTCCCTCCCCTCACATATCCAATTCGAGGGGGACGTACAAATTATTATTGTAATTTGTACTCAATTGAATGAACACCAATTTTGCCTTTTTGTTCCGTCAACATAATTCACTTGCCTATCAAAGCTTGGGAAACTTGCAAGAATGTTTTGGGGGAGCCACAGAGGCTGCATGATTTTATGTTTCTTTTGCAGTGCAAGCGCTTGATCGGAATGCCGCGATACCTTTCTGGCACATCGGAATCGAACTTTACTGTTTTTAGGGTGGATAGCTGTTGATGGTGTGGAAAGCTGTTGTTAGGGTGCAGAGCTGTTGATAGGGTGGATAGCTGTTTATAGTGTGGATACACGTTGATAGGGTGGATAGCTGTTGATAGTGTGGATAGGTGGTGATGGTGTGGATAGCTGATGATAGTGTGAATAGGTGTTGATAGTGTGGATAGGTGTTGATAGGGTGGATAGCTGTTGATAGGTGGTGATGGTGTGGATAGCTGTTGATAGTGTGGATAGCTGCTGATACTGTGGATAGATGTTGATAGGGTGGATATATGTTGATGGCGTGGATAGCTGTTGATAGTGTGGATAGCTGTTGATAGGGTGGATAGCTGTTGATAGGGTGGATAGGTGTTGATAGTGTGGATAGGTGTTGAAAGCGTAGATAGGTGTTAATAGTATGGATAGCTGTGATAGGGTGGATAGCTGTTGATGGTGTGGATAGCTGTTGATGGTGTAGATAGGCTTGATAGGATGGATATGTTGATAGCGTGGATAGGTGTTGATAGTGTGGATAGCTGTTGATAGGGTGGATAGCTGTTGATGGTGTGGATAGCTGTTGATGACGTTGATAGGGTGGATAGCTGTTGATAGTGTGGATAGCTGTTGATAGTGTGGATAGCTGTGATGGTGTGGATACCTGTTTATAGTGTGGATAGCTGTTGATAGTGTGGATAGCTGTTGAGAGTGTGGATAGCTGTGATGGTGTGGATAGCTGTTGATAGTGTGGATAAGCTGTTGATAGTGTGGATAGGTGTTGATAGTGTGGATAGGTGATGATAGTGTGGATAGCTGTTGATAGGTGTTGATAGTGTGGATAGGTGTTGATAGTGTGGATAGCTGTTGATAGTGTGGATAGCTGGTGATAGTTTGTATAGCTGTTGATAGGGTGGATAGGTGTTGATAGTGTGGATAGGTGTTGAAAGCGTAGATAGGTGTTGATAGTGTGGATAGCTGTTGATAGGGTGGATAGCTGTTGATGGTGTGGATAGCTGTTGATGGTGTGGATAGCTGTTGATGGTGTGATAGGCGTTGATAGGGTGGATAGCTGTTGATAGTGTGGATAGCTGGTGTGGATAGGCGTTGATAGGGTGGATAGCTGTTGATAGTGTGGTAGCTGTTGATAGTGTGGATAGCTATTGATGGTGTGGATAGGTGGTGATAGTGTGGATAGGTGATGATAGTGTGGATAGCTGCTGATGGTGTGGATAGCTGTTGATAGTGTGGATAGGTGTTGATAGTGGGATGGTGTTGATAATATGGATAGGTGTTGATAGTGTGATAGGTGTTGATAATGTGGATAGGTGTTGATGGAGTGGATAACTGTTGATAGTGTGGATAAGCTGTTGATGGTATGGATAGCTGTTGATAGTGTGTATAGCTGTGATGGTGTGGATACCTGTTGATAGTGTGGATAAGCTGTTGATACTGCGGATAGCTGTTTATAGTGTGGATAAGCTGTTGATGGTGGGATAGCTGTTGATAGTGTGGATAAGCTGTTGATAGTGTGGATAGGTGTTGATAGTGTGGATAGGTGATGATAGTGTGGATAGCTGTTGATAGTGTGGATAGCTATTGATAGTGTGGATAGCTGTTGATAGTGTGTATAGCTGTTGATAGTGTGGATAGGTGTTGATAGTGTGGATAGCTGTTGATAGTGTGTATAGCTGTTGATAGTGTGGATAGGTGTTGATAATGTGGATAGGTGTTGATAGCGTCGATAGCTGGTGATGGTGTGGATAGCTGTTGATAGTGTGGATAGCTGTTGATAGCGTCGATAGCTGGTGATGGTGTGGATAGCTGTTGATAGTGTGAATAGGTTTGATAGTGTGGATAGGTGTTGATAGGGTGGATAGCTGTTGATAGGTGGTGATGGTGTGGATAGCTGTTGATAGTGTGGATAGCTGCTGATACTGTGGATAGATGTTGATAGGGTGGATATATGTTGATGGCGTGGATAGCTGTTGATAGTGTGGATTGCTGTTGATAGGGTGATAGCTGTTGATAGAGTGGATAGGTGTTGATAGTGTGGATAGTTGTTGAAAGCGTAGATAGGTGTTGATAGTATGGATAGCTGTTGATAGGGTGGATAGCTGTTGATGGTGTGGATAGCTGTTGATGGTGTAGATAGGCGTTGATAGGATGGATATGTGTTGAGCGTGGATAGGTGTGATAGTGTGGATAGCTGTTGATAGGGTGGATAGCTGTTGATGGGGTGGATAGCTGTTGATGACGTTGATAGGGTGGATAGCTGTTGATAGTGTGGATAGCTGTTGATAGTGTGGATAGCTGTGATGGTGTGGATACCTGTTTTATAGTGTGGATAGCTGTTGATAGTGTGGATAGCTGTTGAGAGTGTGGATAGCTGTGATGGTGTGGATAGCTGTTGATAGTGTGGATAAGCTGTTGATAGTGTGGATAGGTGTTGATAGTGTGGATAGGTGATGATAGTGTGGATAGCTGTTGATAGGTGTGATAGTGTGGATAGGTTTGATAGTGTGGATAGCTGTTGATAGTGTGGATAGCTGGTGATAGTTTGTATAGCTGTTGATAGGGTGGATAGGTGTTGATAGTGTGGATAGGTGTTGAAAGAGTAGATAGGTGTTGATAGTGTGGATAGCTGTTGATAGGGTGGATAGCTGTTGATGGTGTGGATAGCTGTTGATGGTGTGGATAGCTGTTGATGGTGTGGATAGGCGTTGATAGGGTGGATAGCTGTTGATAGTGTGGATAGCTGTTGTGGATAGGCGTTGATAGGGTGGATAGCTGTTGATAGTGTGGATAGCTGTTTGATAGTGTGGATAGCTATTGATGGTGTGGATAGGTGGTGATAGTGTGGATAGGTGATGATAGTGTGGATAGCTGCTGATGGTGTGGATAGCTGTTGATAGTGTGGATAGGTGTTGATAGTGTGGATAGGTGTTGATAATATGGATAGGTTTTGATAGTGTGGATAGGTGTTGATAATGTGGATAGTGTTGATGGTGTGGATAACTGTTGATAGTGTGGATAAGCTGTTGATGGTATGGATAGCTGTTGATAGTGTGTATAGCTGTGATGGTGTGGATACCTGTTGATAGTGTGGATAAGCTGTTGATACTGCGGATAGCTGTTTTATAGTGTGGATAAGCTGTTGATGGTGTGGATAGCTGTTGATAGTGTGGATAAGCTGTTGATAGTTGTGGATAGGTGTTGATAGTGTGGATAGGTGATGATAGTGTGGATAGCTGTTGATAGTGTGGATAGCTATTGATAGTGTGGATAGCTGTTGATAGTGTGTATAGCTGTTGATAGTGTGGATAGGTGTTGATAGTGTGGATAGCTGTGATAGTGTGTATAGCTGTTGATAGTGTGGATAGGTGTTGATAATGTGGATAGGTGTTGATAGCGTCGATAGCTGGTGATGGTGTGGATAGCTGTTGATAGTGTGATAGCTGTTGATAGCGTCGATAGCTGGTGATGGTGTGGATAGCTGTTGATAGTGTGAATAGGTGTTGATAGTGTGGATAGGTGTTGATAGGGTGGATAGCTGTTGATAGGTGGTGATGGGTGGATAGCTGTTGATAGTGTGGATAGCTGCTGATACTGTGGATAGATGTTGATAGGGTGGATATATGTTGATGGCGTGGATAGCTGTTGATAGTGTGGATTGCTGTTGATAGGGTGGATAGCTGTTGATAGAGTGGATAGGTGTTGATAGTGTGGATAGGTGTGAAAGCGTAGATAGGTGTTGATAGTATGGATAGCTGTTGATAGGGTGGATAGCTGTTGATGGTGTGGATAGCTGTTGATGGTGTAGATAGGCGTTGATAGGATGGATATGTGTTGATAGCGTGGATAGGTGTTGATAGTGTGGATAGCTGTTGATAGGGTGGATAGCTGTTGATGGTGTGGATAGCTGTTGATGACGTTGATAGGGTGGATAGCTGTTGATAGTGTGGATAGCTGTTGATAGTGTGGATAGCTGTGATGGTGTGGATACCTGTTTATAGTGTGGATAGCTGTTGATAGTACGGATAGCTGTTGAGAGTGTGGATAGCTGTGATGGTGTGGATAGCTGTTGATAGTGTGGATAAGCTGTTGATAGTGTGGATAGGTGTTGATAGTGTGGATAGGTGATGATAGTGTGGATAGCTGTTGATAGGTGTTGATAGTGTGGATAGGTGTTGATAGTGTGGATAGCTGTTGATGTGAGGTTAGCTGGTGATAGTGTGTATAGCTGTTGATAGGGTGGATAGGTGTTGATAGTGTGGATAGGTGTTGAAAGCGTAGATAGGTGTTGATAGTGTGGATAGCTGTTGATAGGGTGGATAGCTGTTGATGGTGTGGATAGCTGTTGATGGTGTGGATAGCTGTTGATGGTGTGGATTGGCGTTGATAGGGTGGATAGTTGATAGTGTGGATAGCTGGTGTGGATAGGCGTTGATAGGGTGGATAGGTTGATAGTGTGGATAGCTGTTGATAGTGTGGATAGCTATTGATGGTGTGGATAGGTGGTGATAGTGTGGATAGGTGATGATAGTGTGGATAGCTGCTGATGGTGTGGATAGCTGTTGATAGTGTGGATAGGTGTTGATAGTGTGGATAGGTGTTGATAATATGGATAGGTGTTGATAGTGTGGATAGGGTGTTGATAATGTGGATAGGTGTTGATGGTGTGGATAACTTTGATAGTGTGGATAAGCTGTTGATGGTATGGATAGCTGTTGATAGGTGTATAGCTGTGATGGTGTGGATACCTGTTGATAGTGTGGATAAGCTGTTGATACTGCGGATAGCTGTTTATAGTGTGGATAAGCTGTTGATGGTGTGGATAGCTGTTGATAGTGTGGATAAGCTGTTGATAGTGTGGATAGGTGTTGATAGTGTGGATAGGTGATGATAGTGTGGATAGCTGTTGATAGTGTGTGATAGCTATTGATAGTGTGGATAGCTGTTGATAGTGTGTATAGCTGTTGATAGTGTGGATAGGTGTTGATAGTGTGGATAGCTGTTGATAGGTGTATAGCTGTTGATAGTGTGGATAGGTGTTGATAATGTGGATAGGTGTTGATAGCGTCGATAGCTGGTGATGGTGTGGATAGCTGTTGATAGTGTGGATAGCTGTTGATAGCGTCGATAGCTGGTGATGGTGTGGATAGCTGTTGATAGTGTGAATAGGTGTTGATAGTGTGGATAGGTGTTGATAGGTGGATAGCTGTTGATAGGTGGTGATGGTGTGGATAGCTGTTGATAGTGTGGATAGCTGCTGATACTGTGGATAGATGTTGATAGGGTGGATATATGTTGATGGCGTGGATAGCTGTTGATAGTGTGGATTGCTGTTGATAGGGTGGATAGCTGTTGATAGAGTGGATAGGTGTTGATAGTGTGGATAGGTGTTGAAAGCGTAGATAGGTGTTGATAGTATGGATAGCTGTTGATAGGGTGGATAGCTGTTGATGGTGTGGATAGCTGTTGATGGTGTAGATAGGCGTTGATAGGATGGATATGTGTTGATAGCGTGGATAGGTGTTGATAGTGTGGATAGCTGTTGATAGGGTGGATAGCTGTGATGGTGTGGATAGCTGTTGATGACGTTGATAGGGGGATAGCTGTTGATAGTGTGGATAGCTGTTGATAGTGTGGATAGCTGTGATGGTGTGTGATACCGTTTATAGTGTGGATAGCTGTTGATAGTACGGATAGCTGTTGAGAGTGTGGATAGCTGTGATGGTGTGGATAGCTGTTGATAGTGTGGATAAGCTGTTGATAGTGTGGATAGGTGTTGATAGTGTGGATAGGTGTGATAGTGTGGATAGCTGTTGATAGGTGTTGATAGTGTGGATAGGTGTTGATAGTGTGGATAGCTGTTGATAGTGAGGTTAGCTGGTGATAGTGTGTATAGCTGTTGATAGGGTGGATAGGTGTTGATAGTGGATAGGTGTTGAAAGCGTAGATAGGTGTTGATAGTGTGGATAGCTGTTGATAGGGTGGATAGCTGTTGATGGTGTGGATAGCTGTTGATGGTGTGGATAGCTGTTGATGGTGTGGATTGGCGTTGATAGGGTGGATAGCTGTTGATAGTGTGGATAGCTGGTGTGGATAGGCGTTGATAGGGTGGATAGCTGTTGATAGTGTGGATAGCTGTTTGATAGTGTGGATAGCTATTGATGGTGTGGATAGGTGGTGATAGTGTGGATAGGTGATGATAGTGTGGATAGCTGCTGATGGTGTGGATAGCTGTTGATAGTGTGGATAGGTGTTGATAGTGTGGATAGGTGTTGATAATAGGATAGGTGTTGATAGTGTGGATAGTGTTGATAATGTGGATAGGTGTTGATGGTGTGGAACTGTTGATAGTGTGGATAAGCTGTGATGGTATGGATAGCTGTTGTGTGTGTATAGCTGTGATGGTGTGGATACCTGTTGATAGTGTGGATAAGGTTGATACTGCGGATAGCTGTTTATAGTGTGGATAAGCTGTTGATGGTGTGGATAGCTGTTGATAGTGTGGATAAGCTGTTGATAGTGTGGATAGGTGTTGATAGTGTGGATAGGTGATGATAGTGTGGATAGCTGTTGATAGTGTGGATAGCTATTGATAGTGTGGATAGCTGTTGATAGTGTGTATAGCTGTTGATAGTGTGGATAGGTGTTGATAGTGTGGATAGCTGTTGATAGTGTGGATAGCTGTTGATAGTGTGGATAGGTGTTGATAATGTGGATAGGTGTTGATAGCGTCGATAGCTGGTGATGGTGTGGATAGCTGTTGATAGTGTGGATAGCTGTTGATAGCGTCGATAGCTGGTGATGGTGTGGATAGCTGTTGATAGTGTGAATAGGTGTTGATAGTGTGGATAGGTGTTGATAGGGTGGATAGCTGTTGATAGGTGGTGATGGTGTGGATAGCTGTTGATAGTGTGGATAGCTGCTGATACTGTGGATAGATGTTGATAGGTGGATATATGTTTGATGGCGTGGATAGCTGTTGATAGTGTGGATTGCTGTTGATAGGGTGGATAGCTGTTGATAGAGTGGATAGGTGTTGATAGTGTGGATAGGTGTTGAAAGCGTAGATAGGTGTTGATAGTATGGATAGCTGTTGATAGGGTGGATAGCTGTTGATGGTGTGGATAGCTGTTGATGGGTGTAGATAGGCGTTGATAGGATGGATATGTGTTGATAGCGTGGATAGGTGTTGATAGTGTGGATAGCTGTTGATAGGGTGGATAGCTGTTGATGGTGTGGATAGCTGTTGATGACGTTGATAGGTGGATAGCTGTTGATAGTGTGGATAGCTGTTGATAGTGTGGATAGCTGTGATGGTGTGGATACCTGTTTATAGTGTGGATAGCTGTTGATAGTACGGATAGCTGTGTGAGAGTGTGGATAGCTGTGATGGTGTGGATAGCTGTGATAGTGTGGATAAGCTGTTGATAGTGTGGATAGGTGTTGATAGTGTGGATAGGTGATGATAGTGTGGATAGCTGTTGATAGGTGTTGATAGTGTGGATAGGTGTTGATAGTGTGGATAGCTGTTGATAGTGTGGATAGCTGGTGATAGTGTGTATAGCTGTTGATAGGGTGGATAGGTGTTGATAGTGTGGATAGGTGTTGAAAGCGTAGATAGGTGTGATAGTGTGGATAGCTGTTTGATAGGTGGATAGCTGTTGATGGTGTGGATAGCTGTGATGGTGTGGATAGCTGTTGATGGTGTGGATAGGCGTTGATAGGGTGGATAGCTGTTGATAGTGTGGATAGCTGTTGATAGTGTGGATAGCTATTGATGGTGTGGATAGGTGGTGATAGTGTGGATAGGTGATGATAGTGTGGATAGCTGCTGATGGTGTGTATAGCTGTTGATGGTGTGGATAGGTGTTGATAGTGTGGATAGTGTGTTGATAATATGGATAGGTGTTGATAGTGTGGATAGGTGTTGATAATGTGGATAGGTGTTGATGGTGGATAACTGTTGATAGTGGGATAAGCTGTGATGGTGTGGATAGCTGTTGATAGTGTGTATAGCTGTGATGGTGTGGATACCTGTTGATAGTGTGGATAAGCTGTTGATACTGCGGATAGCTGTTTATAGTGTGGATAAGCTGTTGATGGTGTGGATAGCTGTTGATAGTGTGGATAAGCTGTTGATAGTGTGGATAGGTGTTGATAGTGTGGATAGGTGATGATAGTGTGGATAGCTGTTGATAGTGTATAGCTGTTGATAGTGTGGATAGCTATTGATAGTGTGGATAGCTGTTGATAGTGTGTATAGCTGTTGATAGTGTGGATAGGTGTTGATAGTGTGGCTAGGTGTTGACAGTGTGTATAGCTGTTGATAGTGTGGATAGGTGTTGATAATGTGGATAGGTGTTGATAGTGTGGATAGCTGTTGATAGCGTCGATAGCTGGTGATGGTGTGGATAGCTGTTGATAGTGTGGATAGGTGTTGATAGTGTGGATAGCTGTTGATAATGTGGATAGGTGTTGATAGTGTGGATAGCTGTTGATAGCGTCGATAGCTGGTGATGGTGTGGATAGCTGTTGATGGTGTTGATAGGCGTTGATAGTGTGGATAGCTGTTGATAGTGTGTATAGCTGTTGATAGTGTGGTAGGTGTTGATAATGTGGATAGTGTGGATAGGTGTTGATAGTGTGGATAGCTGTTGATAGTGTGGATAGCTGCTGATGGTGTAGATAGGTGGTGATGGTGTGGATAGCTGTTGATGGTGTGGATAGCTGTTGATGGTGTTTATAGTGTGGATAGCTGTTGATAGTGTGTATAGCTGTTGATAGTGTGGATAGCTGTTGATGGCGTGGATAGCTGTTGAAAGTGTGGATAGGTGTTGATAGTGTGGATAGGTGATGATGGTGTGGATAGCTGCTGATGGTGTGGATAGGTGGTGACGGTGTGGATAGCTGTTGATGGTGTGGATAGCTGTTTATAGTGTGGATATAGTGTTGCTAGTGGATAGGTGTTGATAGTGTGGATAGGTGTTCATAGTGTGGATAGGTGGTGATAGTGTGTATAGGTGGTGATACTGTGGATAGCTGTTGATAGCGTGGATAGCTGTTGATAGTGTGGATAGGTGTTGATAGCGTGGATAGGTGATGATAGCGTGGATAGGTTTTGATAGCGTGGATAGCTGTTTATAGTGTGGATAGCTGTTGATGGTGTTGATAGGCGTTGATAGTGTGGATAGCTGTTGATGGTGTTGATAGGCGTTGATAGTGTGGATAGCTGTTTTTTATGTTGATAGGGTGGATAGCTGTTGATAGTGTGGATAGCTGTTGATAGTGTGGATGGCTGTTGATAGCTGTTGATAGTGTGGATAGCTGTTGATAGTGTGGATAGCTGTTGATAGTGTGGATAGCTGTTGATAGTGTTGATAGTGTGGATAGCTGTTGATAGTGTGGATAGGTGGTGATTGTGTGGATAGGTGGTGATAGCGTGGATAGCTGTTATAGTGTGTGATAGGTAGGTGGTGATGGTGTTGATAGGTGGTGATGGTGTGGATAGGTATTATAGATGTTATGATAACGGATACTAAATATGATACACTTCAGGATGGGTACTTGAAGTACCAACCGACTTTTTACACGCGTTTATATGGCTAATGTATCAGTCAATTCCAGCGGTGACCATCCCCTCCCGGGACACCGTGGGGCATTTGCACACCACTGCCTTCCCTGGGGTGGGGAATTTTGAAATTTTGCTGGCCCCGGGGTCGGGATTTGTTTTTCCCGGGGGAGGGGGGGTGGAGAAGTTTGGTTTTCTCATAGTCAAGCGCGTCGGGTTTTGCGGAACTCAACACCAGTTATAACTATTGCCAGTTACAAAGTCCCAGTTACAGAAAATAACGCCACATAAAAATAATGCAGCATCTTATACCCACATTTGGGGAAGACACATTTTCAAATTTCGCAGTAACGTCTTCTATAGAGAAGAAACAGATTTCGCAATTTTGTCTCATGGGAAAACATAAAATGAATTGACCTATAAACAGAGTTCCAATTTCGCAAAAAGTCAAGTAACATAACTGCGAAATAGTTTGCTCTGCAATTAGAATAAAGGTAAATTTCGCATTGAGAGATTCCGGGGACAATTTGCAGCCAGATGGCTACAACCGCCCGCCTAGGAATGTCTACCGATGTTATACCATTAGTTTCAATTCTTTCTTTATATTTTGCTCACTTTCAGTGAATTGAGAACTCGTTCAAAGACGAGAAAACTAAAGTACATTTAAAAACGAATTATAAATGCTCGGACAGTATAAATGGAGTTGAAGTTTTTTGTTGTGAAGCTTTGTCACGAGAGTCCATGAATCTAACCGTCTTTTTTCTCGTCCAGGGGGAGAGGCATTTGTCCGCTTTTTGTGTCCCGCTGGGTGGGGTATTTGCATTTTGCTAGCCCGGGGGTGGGGAATTTTCAGTTTAATTTTTAGAAATGACCAAAATCCGGGGTTGCCGGGGGGGGGGGGGGGGGGGCATGGTCACCGCTGGAATTGACTGATACATAAAGGCCACTACAAACCTCTGTAAAATTTCGAGATTTCATTACCCTGTAACTTTTCTTCTGAGCAAGATACGAACTTCAAATGTTTCATGTTCATAGTTTCAATGTTTCAAGGATTTCTTCCATCAGTTCAAAACTTTCCAATCAGACAAGTAAATCAACTACCTCAAATAATACGTCGAATCGGTGTACATGCTGACATACGTCAGAGAATGTACCGTAGTCAAGGAAGTTTAAATACCAAAAAACATTGTGTCGGGGACCGGTCGTTTATTATGAAAGAAAGAAAGAAAGGATCTTCTCCTCATCGTGAGGGAACTCAAAGCGGCTGACAGTACACAACCGCTAGACAAGGAGAGGTTGGAGGACTTAACGGGCTGCATTAGATGCGCAAATTGCAGCCGCGCAGCTTGTCCACGGGGCACTTCCAAATTTTTTACCCAGTCCCAAATTCCACCGTTCCCCGGTGGACGTAATAAACGATCGGTCCTTATTAGGGCCTGTAGGAACAAAATATTCCATTCCAACAAAAAAAATAAAAAAATTTGACAAGTGCCACCGAATACACAACTTTGCTAATACATGGAATACCTCGGATCAAGCCCCCCAAGAAGCAATTTTGTTACTTGCTGCAAGTAACAAAGAAGGAAGCCACGGGCGAAAAGAGGCCGTTTCATTTTCGTTCTTGTTGTTGGCCTTATTGAAATACCACAGGAAACAAGTACCAACTTATCGTTTTCACATCTTCTTCACTTTCACCCGTGTCCTTGGAAAGGATAAACTATCATGCGACTTTCTTTCATAGGGCGATTGTCCCATTTCGGTCCGGAATAAATAGCGCCTTGGGAAGGAATTTCAAATTTCCCCTGATGTATTTGTTATTTCCGGTCCGGTGACTTCCCGCCAAAAATCAGGCGCGCGCGCCCGCCGCACCCGAGCTGAAAAATAATCTCGAAACATTTGCTCAACGTTTGTTTACACTTTACCTGTACGACGCATGAATTTGGGCGTAAAGACTATTTCTCTGTCCTCATATTTTGCTTCTTTCACGGCGTTTTAATAGTGGAATGTGCCCGTAAAAACTTTGGCACGTATTGCAGCGTCACTGTAAGTACTTGCTTTGTTTTTTCGTTCCCTGCGTCTGCGAGCATCCATGCTGCGAGCAGAGGCTATTTGATCTCCCTGCATTTTCTTTAATTTTCGTGTGTTTTTCAACTACGCAAAAGTAGCTACAGAAGACAGAAGTGGCCTCTGCTGGCAGGGAAACCTTCAAGTTAAGTTTACTTCCACATAAGTTCTTTTTCGTACAAATTAAACAGATGAGTTGGAGGTTTAGCCTTTCGTCGTCTCCTTGCCTAGAGGCTTCCTTTGACGAAAATCTGTTTGACCTCGATATTGACGACGGATGTCATAATGATGGAGCTACGCAGCAGAAAACTTTGTAAGTAATGTTATGTTTGCCTGCCTGTATCTTTCGTTTTTTACGTGGTATTTAAAACCTCATTGTCTTCATATCAGTCGATTTTTTTCCATTCATTCAGAAAAACTCGAAGACTGCCTCTGACTCCCCCAGACGTGGGCGACATATTTTCTCAGTTTTCTTCCCAAAAAGACGACTCTACTCAAAAAGATTATCTCATCAAAATTTCATAGATAACTGTGCTAAGTTTGGATCATCTAGTCGACAAAGGATATACCATCAACATTCTTGGTTTAATTCATGGAGAGCTGATTCGAGTGGCTCAAATTTTCACAATGACAGTAACAGAAAAAGGGTTAAAAAGCAGAGATAGCTTATTTCATTCCCCACCCTCACTATTGGAAATGGAGGAAGATGAGCAAGATGAATATTTATATCCTGAGGACTCACCAGAGTTTTTCACTACTCAGAGTTTTGGTAGTGACAGGGAACTTTCATCAGGAATTCTGGACAGTCAAGGTATGTAAAGGGCAATTACATGGAGAATTTCAGCCCGGGCGGATTTTTGTTGTGATTATGTGTGGCATCGCCATCTTGCAACTAAAGCGCATGTCCTTTGATTTTTTCAAAATTTCCAGCCCGGGCTGAAATTCTGCTGCGATTACATGGTGAATTTTTGCCAAACAACCAGGGCTGAAAATCCTAGCTCGAGTCGCTCTGACCAGGACAGATTTTCAAGTTGAGTTTTACCAGAATTTGCAGTTAGGGCAGGCTTGAACTTAAGAATAAAAATTGGTGCAATTTTACACCTTAAAAAAGTTATGGCCTTTTTTCTGAAATATAGGCATAGTTGAATTACTGAGAATTTGATAAATCTGAAATTGACAGAGGCATAATATCCCCAAGTTCATGAGGACTTTATGCTACTAAATATACTTGTTGTGGTTTTGGCTGGCGGGGGCTCCTCAGCCTCTGGTACCTTTTTCTGGATAGGTACCTCTTAAAGGTCTGTTCTAACAAACCAAGCAACAATGTTTTATCAATATCACACTTGTTGGTACCTTTTAGGGGTCAAAATCAACTAAGCCACACCCTTTTTGGTACGTTTTAGGGGTAAAATCGAAAGTTCCAAACGAGCACCCCTCCCCCAAAATAAGAGAGTCTCATGAGAAATATTTCATGTTATATGCCTCAAAGCATTGTATAACTAGTATGTTTGCATGTGAATGACATTTTAGGGCATGATATAGTGCCCAGAAGGGATGTGACACCTGCTCTACAACTTGAAACTAGTGAATACTCTATGACCAACCAAATCCTCTGCTTATTCCTGGTGGGTATGAAACTCAACCTTTTTCTGGAAGTACAAAAATGTATGTTAGTTATGTTATGTATTACAGTATATCCCTGACCTGAACTAGAGAAGAGAGGTGGAACGTAGATGTCCTTGTTACTTAGTCAGTACCAACCTTTTTCGAAATATCCCACACCATACCACAATGCTTTTACTGCTTGCTTGATGCAAATTGTTCTTTTGTCTTCTTTGTGTTGTTTCTTTTAATGTGTTTTTTGTGCCCCCCCCCCCCCCCCCCCCCCCCCCCCCCCCCCCCCCTTGCGGAAAGAAAATGCAATCAGCCCCTGAGACACAAATCTGACAATTCTTGTGTCATCATTTTTTTGTAGCACCAACTCCTAGTTATGCTGACCAAAGAGGAATGGTTAAACTTCGCTCTACTTCGGAAATACGTATCCTTATAAATTAAATTATAAATTAAAATTTCGGTGTATTATGAATCATGATTTAAAGTTCATGATTATAATTCCATTTTGAAAGCGCAGCAGTTAAAGTCAAATTATGTGTATTGACCACAATGTTGTGTGATATCATTAGTGTAGGTAGTTGTAGTAGTTTAATCAATTATCTTTAACTCAACTCTAGCGGAGAAATATCGTTCAGTGTTTAGCCAGTTTCCTTATTTCAACATTGTTCAATCAAGAGTCTTGGATGAGGTAATTTAGCAACACATGACTGCACATAGAGCGGATTTCAGATGACCGTCGTGTTTGCAATTGGTTTGCTTTCTCATTGGCTGCTTATTTCTATCAACCAATCAAATTGCGAACTAATTACTAGCCAATTGGTTCGGCTCCTGATTGGCTGGGCTGGAAACCATTCAGTAGTAAGTTGTAATTACTCTTGTTTCTGATTGGCTAGTGATTGCACAATTGCGTTTACTTTCACGATGGTCATCTGAAATCTGCTCTATCAGTTCAAACCTAAGAGTATAATGATCCATTTACTGTCACCTGTGGGTGTCCACCAAAAATGACCAATGTAGCCAACCTGAATCATCAGGTATAGGAAATCACGATAAAGTGCAGTGCCTTGTTTGCAGGTATTTTACACAGATAGGCCAATGGTTGTATGTGCACCAACAGGATCTGGTAAAACCGTCATATTTGAATTGGCCATCATTCGTCTACTGATGACAAGCGGACCAGATATCAGCAAAACCAAAATCGTGTACAGTAAGTAAAAAACTAGCACTTAATGGGCGGTGGTTGCTGTGAGTGACAGCTGCTTGCGGAAGATTGAGTGTGTTAATTTTTAAATAGATCTGGTTTTGCGTGCGTGTGTACTGTAATAGATACACAGATGACGTCACAGAATGTCATGAACAAAAAAGTACACAACGAGACGCAGTCGAGTTACGTGACTGTTGTTCATGACATTCTGTGACGTCTTCTGTGTATCTATTACAGTACATACGCACAAAAAACGAGATCTATTTGTTTTATACAACAACAAACAGGGATTTTTGTCAACCGTGTGTCTGTACTCTTATAGCAACATGGCACTCGACCAATCAGAGCACGCGATTTACTAGTGTTGTTGTATAATATTCGTTTCATTTGTCTATCGTCAAAAGTGGCTCCCATGAAGGCCCTTTGTAGCGAGAGATGCGCGGACTGGACGGCAAAGTTTGCTCCACTGGGTCTCAAGTGTAAAGAGGTCACAGGTGACAGTGAGTTGGAAGACTACTTCGAAATACGCGACATCAACATTGTCCTGACCACACCCGTGAGTAACGGAGCACTCTATCTATATACGAATTAAAATGCAAAACATAAGTTTAACTTTTATGATTTGAAGAAGTAACGTGTACTAATGTATTTCGTTGAGCGACATGTTCAGGTTAAAGTAAAGTATGATTATTGTCCCGACTGAGACAATTCTTGGTTTTCAGTTGTCACGTGACTAAATTTATCTCCCAAATATACTTTGAAATGCTACTCAACAGAACTGTAAAGAGAACACAAAATGATGTTCTTGGGTAAATTTGAGGCCTATTGAGTGCTTTCCGAGCGAAATATATGCAAATGAATTCGCGCCATTTTCGCCATGTTGGTGCCCAAGCAAATGAGCACCAACATCTGGCGGCCAAATTACCAGTTCTTTCTTCAAAACGGCTATTTAACGGATCATATCAACAAAACTCTTGTCAAAATGGTAAGATATGAATATTTATAACATTCTAGTTTGTCTAGATTGTAAGAAACTAAGCAAATTGAGTGAAATACGTAACGCTCAAAATATGTGACTGGTGTTGCGTGACACCAATAGCTTCAGCGATATCTCCGGAACTACGTGGCAGAAAACTACGTGGCATCAACACTGAAAGTACATCTCCGTAGAGGTTTTAGTTTAGAAGTTAGCACGTGAAAACCACCAATTGGCACAGTACCAAGGAAGGCATACCATCTTACTTGTACAATATTGTTATAGGAAAAATGGGACAGTATGACAAGAAAGTGGAAGGACAACAAATCCATTGTCCAAAGCGTACAACTTTTTCTCGTTGATGAGGTACGTTTAACGCTCAACATGTAATACGAAGCTAGAATTACGGCTAAGAATCATCGTTAACCTACTTTGCAGGCAACGTTTCTTCAGTTGCAGCTAAAAGAAATCAATGCAAGAAGTTTTTGGCCAATTTCCAAATTCGATACATAAGCACTTTGGCGTTCTTTGTTTTGCGAGGAAGAGTTTTAGCTCTCTGATCTTTAGGACCCTATAAAGACCGATGGCCAAGGAATTTGCATTTCCATCTGCTTGATCTCATGTCTTACAATGCGGCCTGTATGATGGTGGTAGTTAACATGGTATGAGATACTTTATGCAACTGGTACGTCTATATTGGCAGGTTCATTTGCTGAACGAGGAGGATCGTGGCGCTACAGTAGAGGTTGTTATTAGTCGTATGAAGACAGTGCAGACCAGCATGACTAGGGGCGCGAACAAGCCGCCATTCAAAGCCAACCTGAGACTCATCGCCATTTCTGCCACCATCCCGAATGTTGAAGATGTAAGAGCTCGGAAAAATAAAAAAACTTTAACAGCAAGCATGGCAATCATGTCATCAGGGTTTGTACGGCTTCTGGAAACTCCTTGGTTTTATTTCCTATCCTGGAAAGCCCTTGAATATCCTGGAAAATCCCCTTAAAAACTCCTTGAAAAAATATTTTTGGGTGTTCAAGCGATAGTAAATTGTCCCAAGAAGAGAGAAATCTCCTTGAAACTCCTGGATTTCATTTCTAAAATTATCCAGGCGTACGAATCCTGTGTCATGACCACCGGAAATCATATAACTTGACTGTCTTGAATGGCGTGAGTGTCTTCATCACCCCGGCCATATGACTTGAGATGACATGGTGATGTGGCATGACGTCACGACACTACGGAACGTGACTAGTAGTGGAAAACATTGCATTCGTTTCACGTCGTCGGTCGGTCAGTTTGTAAAGTCTGTAGTCTGTATATTGGTAGCATTATTATTTAAACATGATTATCGGCGAATAGTATGACAAACAGAGCCTGAGGCGACTCATTGTTTTGGTATAATTGCTCAAGTGATTCTTAATGGTTCAAGTGATTCTTAGTGGATTTTAGAAGAAGAAGAAAAACATAACAAAACATCACAACAAAATTTGCGCGTACTCTCAAACAAACCTTTCGACCGATCAGCGCGCGGAAGTTCTTATAATCACTTGAGTCAGAGGCTAAATATCTTTATCCAATGAAACATTCACTCCTTTAGCATTCACTTTATTAGTTTCTAATCAAATTGCACCATTTCAGATTGCAGCATGGTTGGGAACCATTGATCATCCGGCATCGAGTTACAGGTTGGGCAAAATTGCGATTTTGTTTGTTTGTTACAGCCATATATGGGCCATGGTAAACCTCACAAAACTGGAGTTGGCAACAAGTGAGGTCCTATAAGAACCCTCGTTGTATACTTGAGTTCTGTTAAAGGATATTATTTCTTAGCTCGGAGTAGTGCGAAAAATTGAGCGCAAATTGCCGCTCGTCCTCGGGTCAGTTCTTTTAGTGCGCACTGGAGGCACAGTTACTTTAACTGCGCGAAGCACACTACGATTTTGGACATATCTGATCGAGTGCAGATGAGCGAGAGTTAAATTAAAACAATGAACAGAATTGTGAAATTTAGTCACAATTTCTACCATGTTATCACTTAATACTTAACTGAAAAAACTGGGGTAGGCGCGAGGAACCCACTGCTTGATATAATTTTTTTGTTTCAGTATGGACGACAGCTATCGCCCCGTTAAGCTGCGGAAAGTAGTGCTTGGTTTCCCCATGTCCTCCAACACGTCGGAATTTAAGTTCGACCTCTCACTGAGTTACAAGATTAGCGGCATCGTACAAACCTACAGTGACCAAAAACCCACACTAGTGGTAAGTACGCTTCGTACAAGGCTAGTCAAAGAACCATGTAGTCTCCTGGTCTCTGCGCAGACGTCATGGGTGCTGTTGTTTTCGGCCACTGTGCGTAGTTATGAGCCTCCTCTGGACAGGAAAGATCAGACTAACAAGATGCTTCCTAGTGACCAAGGTTTGGCAAACAAGGCTTGATCAGGCTAAATACTTTTAGTAAGAAATGGAGAATTGCTACAAACTAGAATATGACAGGGAGCGGATTTCGGATGATTGTCAAAGTAAGTGACTTGCGATACTATTGGTAAAGGTTTCGTCGAGTCTTTGTTCTGACAGTTGTGGAGGTGCAACCTTTTCTGAAACAGGCGTATTCATTTGCACTTGTTTGCATTCTATATGTAGTTCTGTGCCACGCGCAAGAGTGCTCAACAAGCAGCTAGCATCCTGATCAAAGATGCCCGCTTTATTGTCAATTCGCAACATCGTCAAAGGTGGGAGCAACTTGGAAGATTGAAAGAGGACAATCTTATTTCTTGGTTGTCAAATACAGTTACTTACCCATCATTTTATTTTCAGACTCCAAAGGATTGCTAATTCGTTGCATGATTCTAAATTAAGAGGTAGGCTAATCTTACTTGTGACTTCCTGTGTTGGTGAAGTATCAGAGGTTGACTGAATTGGTAGTGCGCAGGGCCGGGAAATGGATTAATTGGATAGAGAAGAGAACAACGGGTTGTCCTCAGTCTCGATAGTTCCCTCGCAACGAAGAAAGCAGAGGATGGCCTATACGAACTGCGGCCGGTGGACAAAATTGTTTACAGGCTAACTTGGTCTGACACGTATATAATTTGACCAACGAGCTGTGTTTTGCTTTCATTATTATTCAATTCCGATCGTGTTTTTTTGTTAGAACTTGTCATCTGTGGTGTTGCTTATCATCATGCTGGGCTGGACACAACAGACAGGAAGAATATTGAATCCATGTTTGTAAGAGGAGATCTACCAGTTCTATGTAAGTCACACGTGTTTAATCATGCGTTACCATATCTTTCAATGAGTGGATGATACTTATATGTTTACTTATATTTGCCATTCTGTTTCAGTCTCTACAAGCACGTTAGCGGTTGGGGTAAGTGAGGATGAACGAGGGCTCAAGGAAAATGAAAAAGGAGAAGGGAGGGGGAGAATTTAATTTCCTCTCCCCCTCACTTTTTGAGCCGTTTCGTCGGCTAGAACTCAGTGTTTATATAGGTAGTGATGTCTTACAGGTGAATCTTCCAGCACATCTCGTCATTATCAAGTCCACGCAATGCTATGTTAAAGGTGTTTATACCGAGTACTCTGAAACGCAAATTCTTCAGATGATTGGGAGAGCCGGTAGACCGCAGGTAATGACTCATCATTCAAGAGATATATTTCCAGTGAAATACCTTCCAATTCCTACGTATGCTTTTATCTAATTGGACGTTTGTCCAAGAACTTCTATAGCAGTCTCGAGTGGCATACCACAATATTCGACGCTTCGGTTGTTCTTTCTATAATACACTCGAACCGTTTCACGTAGAATATTCGGTGTTACGCCACGAAAAATGCTCCCCTGCAGCAGATCTACAGACGGAGTTTCGGATAACGTTTTTAAGGGCAGTAAACGAAACAAGAATTTTTAATTTTAATCCTGAAAAGGGTTCTAAAGAATTGGGATCCCTTGAGAGTGGTTAAATGGTTGGAATTCGAAAAACGTCGGAATTCAGAATCTCGGATATTCGGGTTTCTCCTTTTCATGTGGAGTTTGACTTATTCATTTTTCCTGCTCGTCAGTTCGATACCTCCGCTACTGCTGTTATCTTGACATCCTCTTCCAAGAAGGTGAGATCAATGGACAAACTCTGAATAACGGTTCTTAATCTATTACAAGCTGATTTTTGTACCTTTTTTGTAACCAACAAGGACACGTATTCAGCGCTGCTCCATGGAACGCAAAACATCGAAAGCAGGTAATAATGTGATTGGAAGGTCTACCGTCCTTACGATCCTTCTCGTCGGTTTAATTGCTGTATCTCTGTGGGAGTCCTGCGACGGATCCAGAGGGCTCCATAGGTTACATGGTCCTTGTACCCATTTGAGTTTGCTTGGTTAATATATGTGAAATATTGATTGGTTGGAAAATTGAAAATTAAAGTAAAATTAAAGCTAAAGTACCCGATCTCTGGCGCCTTGTCGTCCTCTAAAAAAGTCTCTCTTTATCCATTCCTTTCCATTTGCTACGCAGGGACTATTGCTTCCCTATCCTAAAACCGTCGTATGCTCGTAAATTCCTATAACATAAATCGCCTTGCAATGTAATTTCCAGCTTACATCGCCACCTGATCGAACATTTGAATGCTGAAATCGTCCTCAATACAATCACGGACGTCTCTGTTGCAATGGAGTGGTTAAAGTCCACGTTCCTGTTTATCAGGATACAGAAGAACCCTACCCATTATGGTAAGCTGCAAATATTCACATAGTTGCCCGCGATTACATACTTATAGAGCGGATTTCATATGACTGTGCAACCAATAGCAAAGTAATTACACCAATTCTAAATAAAACCTATAGGAAGGATTGCGAAGTGATTATCAATCCACCGATCCCGCATTCATTGTTATACCCCTAGTTACTGTTGCTACGTCGGACAAGTCAAATTTTTAGCTTTGGCATAGAGCGCGGAAAAGACACCGATTGCAGGGAGGTGTTAAAAGTTGTTGCATGCAATTTGGACTTTATATTTTTATCTTGAAAAGCTGAATAATTATTGAAAAATCTTCGATATTCAAGTTTGTTGCTCGAACATTTTGAATTCCGTAGGGAAAACTTGTATTGTTTGCTATGAGTGGGCGGAGCTATCGTCAAAACAGGGATCGGTCTATTACCCACTGCAGTTATCTGAACTCCGCTCTATTACAAAACGTCTGTTACGACTTTTTGGTGTCAGTCTACTTTGTCGTTAAAGGATCCGTCTCACCCTGCTCATGATGCATTGTCGCACGCCTGGCACGCCAATCCTGCCTGTCAGACATGCAGGCCACCAGTTCGATGACGGAGACCGCGCCCAAATCTCTCTTCAGGGTGTCAATGAAGGTGGAGGGCGGTCGACCCCGTCTTCGGCGCCCACGGCGAGGCTCCCATAGGATGAGCTCTCCAGCCAGATTGTCCTGCCTGTAGCGGTGGCCTGCGAGACTCTCGGGAGGTCTCTATGTACAAGATTTCATTTAGATACGAGGCGAAGCATCCGAGTTTCTAGGACCCATCGATTGATCGCTCGAAGGTGGAAGTGAGTGACCAGCGCTCGCAGCCGTATAGTAGAACTGACTCGACAGTGGCCACGAAAAGTCTGCGTTTTAGGTCTTGGGAGACGCTAGACTTGCCAGACTTTGCTCATGCTGTTAAGAGCTTGCCAAGCCAGTGCCTTACGGACTCTGGTGTCCTGTCGAGTTCACCCAGCAGCCAAGATATTTGAAGTCGTCAACTTCTGCAAGGACGTTTCCGCTGAATTCTCGGGCCCGAAAAGTTTGTTTTGAAATTTTAATAGGTTGATCCCCAAGTTTTCCGTTTTCTTTACTACCCTGATGATTCAAATAGTCTACAACTTCCTATCCGTGAATTCTTATACTGTTTACGTCTCAAAAAATAAATTTTCGATTTCATTCAAACCCTCAAATCGACGAAGAATCACTCGAAAAGTCTCGGGAGGTCAGTTGCTCCCGAAAACGTTCCGCTGTTCTTCACACGAGCTTTTCGGCTGCCCGAAAAGTTTGGTTTAAACTAACGTAATTGTATAAAGAGTATAGAATACAAATAACCACGAAAAGGGAGTTATAGACTATTCAAATCAGCAGGGTAGAAAAGAAAACGAAAAACTTTTTGATAAATCCATAATCTTGAAATGGCGCCGACGCGTTGCCAGACAAGACCTTGGTCTTTTTGCCATTGAGATGAAGTCCTATGCGCTTGCACTTTTCCTTGACATTTGCTAGGAGTCTCTGCGCCTTGTCAAAATCGTTAGACAGTGGGGCTATGTCATCTGCGAAGTCCATGTCTGTGATGACTCTTCCAGGACTGCGACGCGAGCGTCTGGGTGCGATAGTAAACCCAAGGTCATGATTCATAACCACCTGAAACTCTGACTTAGTGCAAAGTAATTCTATTATCACGAGTGTTCTTGCGCTTGTACGATAAAATGCTCTAACCGGGAAACTTTTTGTTGAGTCTCAAGTCCCGGGGGGGGGGACTCCCATATTTTTGGGGCGGGGAAAGGTACCTAAAATGGCGTCGCTTAGTTGATTTTGACCCCTAAAAGGTACCAACAAGACGTATTTTCCCTCGTAATTTTCTCTCGTATTTTTACGAGGGAAAATACGTTTGAAACTCAGGCTACCAACAAGTGTGATTTGCTTGATTTGCTGAAACGGACCTCTAACAGGTACCTATCTAGAAAAATTGCAAGTTTTCGAATTTTACCCCTAAAAGGTACCAGAGGCCTGATTTTAAACCCTAAAAGGTACGACGAGCACCCCCGCCCCAAAAATATGGGAGTCCCCCCCCCCCCCCCCCGGGCTCAAGTCTATGATATCGAAAATGGCGGCGAAGCAGTGCATTATGGGCAAGATCCTTTAAAAGTACACCAAGTTGAGTTTAATGTATTTTTTTTAAATTCCACTTTACTTGCCAGGTATCGCAGAGGGTTTAAAGAAGGAAGCTCTAGAGCAGAAGTTGCAGGGTAAAGCGTTTCAATAATAATTGTAGGGCTATCTATTCATTAGTCGTGTATAGGGGTAATATGAATTTAGGAAATGGTTGTTACCCCATGCGGTCTGGTGGTGCAAGCGTCCTCCCTCAAATTGGAGCTCTCAGGGGTAGATATCGTATAGCAAGGTCGTCAGTTTAAAAATATGTAATTGGTTCTTTCGAAACGAGAGGCATCACGGATTTGCAGAGTGCCAGGGTGCGTGAAGTGGTGGTGTATTTCAAAACAAGTGATACGGGTAAAAATGCAACTACCCAATAACCCAAACACCCTATCTATCCACAGATATGTGTCTTAAGAACTTGAACGCGCTTGAGAAGTCCAATCTTGTCAAGATGGACGATGGATTCGACTTGAAACCAACAGGTACAAATTGAGCTTTTCCAAGCTTTCTGATAAACAAACCTCAAAGCCATATGTTCTGGTGTTAATAATTTCTTTCGCTGAAATCTAGAAACTGGCAGTTTAATGGCACGGTACTATATAGCGTACGATTCGATGAAGGAATTCCTTGACATTCAGGGCTCAGAAAGTCTGAGTGACATGGTGAGTAATCCATCACGTGGTAATAGTTTGTACGTTTTATCGTTACGCTTATGATAATCTTGTTGAATTGTATTTAATAAAAATTATTTGCAGATAACTCTGATCTCCAAGTGCAAAGAATTTTCAGATGTTAAATTGCGTGTCAGTGAAAAACGCATCCTCAACACACTCAACAAAGATAAACACAAGGCGACAATCAGGTAAACCCTGTACTCTGACGATACCCATTTTGAATATACCTCTGAGAAATTTTCTGTTCTTTCATTATTTGCGTCTAGATTTCCATTAAATGGGAAAATAAAAACCACGGACCAGAAGATCAACTGGTAAGACCCTAATATCAAAATGTTGTCTTATTGTTTACAATTATCATTTTGTATTATGGTATAGTTGAAATATACCTATTTCAGAAAAGGTTGCATCATTACAACTGTCTCTTGTAGCCCGCGATGCGTCATGGGAGAAAGCATGGGATCACCCTGCTTATGCCAAAAATGATTATAAATACATCACTTGCAAGACATTTTGTACTGGATGAGCACGAGAATGTCGTTCTTTTTAGTTTTTTTCCCATGACGCACCGCGGGCTACAACAAACAGCTGCAACGGTGCAAACCTTTTTGAAATAGGTGTTTCAATCGCATATAGAGCGAATTTCATGACTGTAGTGAAACCAATCGCAAAGTGATTACACGAATTCTAAATAAAACCTGTAGGAGTAATTACAAAGTAATTGCGAATTTCTCACGACAGTCATCTAAAATCCGCTCTATAGACGCAAATTGACAAAGATGAAAAGGGACAAAGGAAGGCATATCTGGTCAAAATGTGGATGGAATTGGGAAAAGAGTCCGGTCTAAATATCACTGATTCAGGTATCAAAATGTCATGTGCTGTTATATCTCACTTTGCCAGTCTCATACAAGCCGCACTTGGATGTCTTCCTGTAACCGAGTTTTCCCTGAATCAGGATGTTACGGTTAGTTTTATGAGAGAACACACTTACGAAGAAAAATAAACATTGATGTTTTGATTTCCTCCAGTAAGTTCCTTTTTTTTTTGTTTCTTGTAGAAAATCTTTCGATCAGGACAGAGGGTTACTCGTTGTAAGTACTACATTCTTAAATCAACCTGCAAAAGCATTTTTGGTTAATCAACTCAGTTAGTATGGAGGGACTCTTAAGGGTGCAAGGAAACGAGAAGAAAATCCTGCCTGTATTCCAATATGATCTTAGTATGGTTGGACCTCGTTTTCTTTTGCCTGACGTCTATTAGTTATCGTCTCGCAAATACACTGTAAAAACGCACTGGTTATTTTAACCAAAACAATTGGTTATCTCAGACTCAAGAACAATAGAATGAGTCTGAGATCACCAATTTCTTTTAGTTAATTTGGTGTACATGCCCTGTTACAGCCTTAACCCGTGACACGTTAAAGTCGCTGGTTATAAACATGGTTATGTATTGTAAGCTCATCAGCCCATATTTTCACATCATAAACATCTCCTGACACTTACTCATTAATGATAATTAATTTCATCAGGTTTGATGGAAGTACTGATGTTAAAGAGTGACTTTCAGGCGCTTCAGAGCGCGATCATTATTGCAAAGTGCATGAAGGCCAGGTACTTATACAACTCTTGGTAGGGACTGAGAATGTTTGTAAACTAAAACTACTAAAGAATGTCAGTAGATAATATCGATATTTTGTTGCATAAATAAATATTTGTCTTTACTTATTAAAGGTTGTGGGAAAACTCTCTTTATGTGTCCAAGCAGATCGAGAAAGTTGGTAAGGAGTTTTGCGACGTATTCGGATACTTTCAAACGTTCAGCACTTAAAGGCCCATCACCAACCGGGAGCCTTTGCGCCCCGTTTTCTTTTGTTTTCAAATTGATCCATTGTTTTTCGGGTGCTCTGATTGGCTAAGAGTCCGCAAAGCTCTCGGTTGGTGATGGGCCTTTAATATATAACGGCATGTGGACCATGTGTCCATCCAGATCAGGGACAACAGATCATCTTTAGGCATAAACAATATCGCCAAACGTGACCACCTTGTAACTTTGGTTAGGGACGACACTCTCCACAATGATGGTAAATGCTGGTCTAACGAGTTTCAAGAGGATTGAAGAGACTAACCCACGAGAAATAGAACTGGTAGGCACATTGTAACAATTATCCTCATGCGTCTCGCTTTGGCTGCAGTGCGTAGTTTGAGTAAGTGTAATGTCGTTTGTTTTAGATTGTGAATCGACATCCACCGTTTGGAAGCCAGGTAAGTAGGATGTATCCGTGTCCGTTTGTGTTGTCAACGGCTTTGTCTAGAGGGCATGTGTGGTTGTCAACTGACCATGACTTCCATGTTTCGAGATAGATTCGAGACGCCGTGTCATCACTTCCAAAGTACGACGTTTCAGTAGAGCAGGTATTGTTAATGATCATTAATAACTACAGTGTTGTTGGAATCAATGATTTGTTCAATTAAAATGTAATATCCTCCATCGCAGAAGGGGAGCTATACACCATATCGTGCAGAGATCATGGTCACCGTCGCTATGACTAATCATGCAAAACGCAAAGACTCCGTGGAGTCCAAACGTGCTCATCACTTTTGTGTCCTACTTGTTGGTGACGCTGATAACAAAGTTGTGTACAAGCAACGCATTGGGTACGTATTGTTATGTTAATAATAATTATCTGTCGAGCCTAATACAAAATGCGTACTCAAAGGACTTACCACCAGGTTAAGACTTTCGTTGGCTTGCTCGCACGCTCACAGTGTCACCTCTCGTTGAAGACGATTCGAGAGTACAACAAATCTATTAAGGTGGAGTTACATGGTGCAACGGAATGCAGCAACTTGTCTCGCATCGCAGCTTGTAACAGCGAATCTTGCAACTTGTCTCGCTTTTTTGTTCCCAGAAGCACTCTCGGGCTTCTTATATCTTTGCACATAAATGCGTTCTGTATCAAAATGAAGGACGACGGCGCGCAAATAGTAAAACGTTCGATACGCAGTGCGAGCGGCCATTGCGAGTTAATATCAGCTGCAATAGCTCTCGCAATCCATTGCGAGACAAGTTGAAGAAAACATTGCACCATTTAACTCCACCTTTAGTTTAGCGCCTCTTTTGAAATGTCTTGCGGAAAAGCCTTGAGGGGCTTTCGATTCCGGTCTTTTTATAATGATACATTTTTACGAGGGTGAGCATATTAACCCTAACTGAACAGTTTTCTGACATATGTTTCTCATTGTTAGTGTAGTGAGCCATGCAATGAGGATGGGTACGTCTTCCCGTGGTTCTTTACATCCCTCCGGGTCTGTTAAGTGTATGAGCACATAAATTGTGCTGTTCTTGCAGGGACTCAATCTTTTTAAGAGAAGGCACCTGGAGCAGGAAGATCGATATTCGTCGTGCGAGCAAGTCCTCAGAGCTGAGCGTCAACATCATCAGTCAGGATTATGGTAGGCATTCAACTAGCAAATATGAAAACTTGCATGGCATATAGATAGTAAGGTTACCGGTGACATGGCGCAACCACCCACGAATGTCTCTTGCTTTTTACGGTGTGTCTTGATCACCTTAACACATTTGAATTCCACTGAACAGCACATCTGGATGGTTCCATTTTCAACATTCGCTAGTGTCTAGCAGCATATATTCTCTTGACCGCAAACATGCATTTTTGTATCTTGCAGTCGGCCTAGATATCAGCAGTTCCTACACACCCCATTATAGCGGTGCGTACTTCCCAGCGCCTCACGCTCCTCCTCCAAAGTGTCCAAAGACAGTGCAAATTAACACAACGGGTAAACCTCTTTGTCTGTTTAATGTTGATGTTAGGGGAAGGCAATTTACGCAAGGCTTTTGTCATTTGTAGCATCTGTGGCTTCCTCCATTGCCAAAGCTCCTGGAAAGTCTTGCAACCATCGATGTCTAAACAAATACTTATATCCTTTTTGAGACTATTATCGTAGTCTACCTAACTACCTTCATTTTTCGATTTTTTACAGTCATTAACAATAGCATTATTTCCTTAACACTTGTCAAATGTGGACATGATTGTTGTAAGTATGGCATAGGAAGCAAAATGAAGGATGTTCCAAGAAAGATCGAGGTGATTCAAACTTGTGAATTGATTATATACAAATATAGCTGCAGGGTCCTCAGATGACTGATGTCTAACTTCTCTTTGATTTCAGAAGCAACCTGTAGCCACGTCCACAAGTACTTCGGTCAAACGAAAGTGTAAGTGTTCTTCATAGTCTTGAATGCCGCAGTGTTTGATGAAAAGATGAGCAGACCCCACACTTGCATTAAATACAATTCCTTACATTGTCGTCACGTTTTTCAGACGAGGTGAACAAAATGGACAGTTTCCTGCATCAGTTGCACGAGAGAACGATTTCTATTCCAGGGACACCAAGTCGCCTAAAGGTAAAGCTCTTCTGCATTGTATTGGTTAAGTCAATCGTCTTCTTGTTCCTCGCTCATCACGAAGGATGTTTTTCAGGTTCTAACAAACAGCAGGGCGGTGCCCGAGTCATCTGCAGCCATTCGAAGGTCAGGGGTCTCCTCTAGCATGCAAGAACGATTTTCCTACTCTCGCAAGGCTCGCGTCAATAACCAGAATGAATGTACATCACAGAACAGGCCAGTACATACGCCAACAAGGAATGGCGACGAGTGGGATGAAATAACGTTACATCAAGATGACATTGTTCATAAAGGAGGTAAGTATTACCTTTCATCTTTCCTCGCAATGAGAATTAACTTTCCTTTCGATTTCTTAAAACAATGTGTATAGCTGTAATGAAATTGATTTTTTGTTTTACATTATCGCCGATTGCGTCATCGTCGGGACGTTTGGAAAGAATACTGATTTCCCAGGTGGTTTGGTTCCTTCTTTACTTTCTTACATTCATTGGTGACTTGTTTAGGTCATGATGAAGATATGTTATTCGACGATTACAATATGGACGAGGATTTCGATGACGACTTGCCTTCACTCTATGAATTCGGATTGTCCTCTCGACCAGAGCCCCTTGGACAAGAGACACCTAGTACAAGGAAAGCTGCTAGCAAGGAAACTGGGTTCTCTCCCTACTTTACCAGCAGCCATTGTACCGTAACCAATCACTCAGAACAACCGTCAAGAATTCCTGCTGTAGTGCGAGGCAGTGCTGATGGACCGGCCGTGCTGAATATCTTAAACGACGCCAAACAGGTAAGGAAAATTAGCCACGCCCCACCGCCACCCACCCCTGGGTGGGCGATTTTGAGATGTCTGATGCGCATGATCCACGGAGGCCGTTAAGAAGAGCAGATGCAAAGAAGATCGACTGTTCAACCTCCACATCACAGCTTTATTCACCAAGAGAGAACTTCCACCTTAATACGAGGGTATGTCGTTCTGTTTGGGATCAAAATGCTGAAAGGCATTCTACTGAACAAGTCACTAGTTCTGGAGGTGATATGTCTACCAGTAGAGGCTATAACCTGGCTCATCAAATGGCGATTGTCCCTGTTGTTGGCTCGCAGAGTTCATGGTATGTTTGATTTCGTCTTTCTAGTTTTGATCTCTGTTTCGATAAACTGATTCTCCGGAGCAGTCAAGGCTTTTCAACAATTGTCGCAATTATTTGAAAACTGTTGAGATCAGCTTATCTCTGTTGGGATCAGCTTATCTTGATCCTTAATCCTCACGCGAGCCTCTCGAATAGACTTCTTGAACAATAGATATGGTAGGCATACGTCGGTCTAATCGTGAGCCGTTCCTAATGCAAATGATGAAACTCTATTGTGTGCGTTGGTTTGTATAAGGAATGGCTCGTGATAAGGCGTATGGACTATGCCTAATTTACCGGCTTGGAAGTCCCGTGCATTGAAATGACCTGATAGGGGTCATGAAAATTTTGACAAGAGGGCAAGACCTGTCGAAAGTACGCCACGTTGTTGTTAATCGTGCTCATGTTAAACCAAACTAGTTTACATGTTCCTCTTGCAGTAAGCCAAGGGTGCCGTCTTTCTTCTCATCATCTTCTGGGAGGTATGCTGCATTACTTGTCATGGAGGTCAAAGAATTGGCCAGATATCAGTCTCAATGTTTTGCCAATGCCCGACTAAATTCGTATTTTGTAAATTTTTACTTTTCTTTTCACAATTTAGAGTTGAACAAGAAGACCAAGACGCATTCAGTAATATATTCCACGGCGTGTTTTGAGGATATTCTTTTCCAGAAAAATGCAGCAACGGTGCAACGTTATCAGTTGTCAAAATATATTTCCATGCCATTCGTGATTCGTAACGGTAAAAGACGTCAAGGACTTCCAGCCTGGAATTCCAGGGCGGTTGCCCTTACAACTCAGTATTGTCATGTATAATATTAGCCAATAGGCTCCATATGTTTACATGTCATTTATATTGTTTCTTTTAACCACCTATAGTCAATTTGTTAATTTAATAAAATAGAAGATATAACATGGCCGCGCGGAGATACGAAATTTTTTATCTTTGTTGAAGATAAAATTCGTATCTCCGCGCGGCCACGTAATGTTCTGTTTATTACGTTGTCAATTCAACGAAAGAAGCTGCCCAATAAGCACTCTAAAGTGCGTGTGTTTTGTATCACAATCTCCTCACGATGTCCAAACATTTCGTGAGTGTAATATACCCATCGTCACGTGACAGTTAGTGCCAAAAAGGTGAATTCACTCGGAATTCCGCGCTTATTTCAAAATGATGAAGTGGAAAACAAGGAACAACCGCACAATGACCCCTCCCCCGGGAGGGGATGGGGTACTCCGCTGCGACTTCCAAATGCGGACCCCGTTATAAAAAACGATTTTCATAAGAAAAGATCCCCCATCTTATGATTTGTATCCAAATTGAGACCCCGTTCTAAATAGAAATTATAAAAGAAATGAGTCTATCTTCCTCGTAGAAGATGGAAAAAGAGACGTCCACCTTCTAAGAAGCAGCTAAAGTCTGTGAGGCCTTCATTATCGTACTTGTCTTAGAGAGCATTTCATAAACGACACCCTATCTATCGGCTGAAGGAAAAAATACCCCCGGGACAATGACGAAGGAGTTTTCAGTTTGCACATGCTTTATTTTGTATTTTCGTTATTAAAATCAGCATTTCTGCTACAGGTGTTATTGTTTAGCCATGGAGGTCTGATGGCCTTTGCACTTATTTTCGCTGCTTAAATACATTCCACTTGCTCTATGTAATAAAACTACTTGCCATGGCTATGTTGTCGGTTCATTCTATGGCGGCCCGGGTTCGAGCGATTTTCAAGTCACTGCAATAAATCGGCCGCCGAGAGAACTAATAAAATACACAGAACAGATCACCGCTCTACCCAAAATATAATCCCTGATTTGTCCCAGTATCACATAGGCTTACTGCGGTTACAATAATAATATTATTGCTAAATGAATAAACTACAAGATATTCTTAAATATATATTATTAGCTGTCGAATTTATTTTAATGTCCGATTTCTATTTGTCTGATTTTATTTTTCTGAAATATTGTAACATTGTACCCTATAAGTAATCAATTCCAATCATTCGGACACAAAGACACGTATTACAGTTACCGTATGCGTTACTACGCCACCTCGACATTCACTGTTGCGATTGGCGATTTTACGCAAGAAAACTGTAATGTTAATTTTCTTGAACCACAAAGTTAGTCATTCGAGGCAAGGAAGCCAAAGGATAGCTTACATGTAAAACCATTTGGTTGACATGGCACAAAACTAAAGAGGCCGAATCAAGCGTTTTTGTTTGATTGACGGCTAAACATCGCCCATCGCAACATTACATTGTAAGGTCGCGTAGCAATGCATACAGTGGTAACATTACTAATTTTGGTTTGAACGAGGAACATGAGATTGTCGTTGTTTACCTGAAATTGCATCACCATTAAAGGTGGCAAATTGTCAGATATCTTATTTATGTGAACGTGATAAAGGGCTCCTCGCATAAAATATGTATCATATGTTAAGAAAATCGTAGCAGTGTCATTTTAAAACAGTTTCCTAGAGGTTGAAAAGGTGCCAAACAGAACAGAAATCTCCCATTCAAAAACGGCATGACATAATTTTACTATAAATGATGTGGCTGATCGCTCTAGTTTGCACTGTCACTAGATCAACAACTTAGAGTTTGTTTCCCATTATTTTAGAGGCGATTTCCATGGACCACCTTAAGGTGACTGCCTCTAGTTTCCACCGCACGTTAACGCCTCCATTCAACATTTCTTTGTTTTTCTCAGCGATACTCAACAATCTTCAAATCAGCCATGCTGAATGGGGGCCCCAGACCAAATTCAACTTTGTTAAACGTAGTCAGCTCCCAATGACATCGTAATTGAACAGTTGGTTTGGCACCCACATTTAACAACATGACGCGTGTTGAATGATGTCAAATCAAACGTTTTTAAACCCATCCTAAAAAATAGCACTTGTGAAGAATTGAAACATTTTACACGGCGCACCCTTGATTTTTGTATGTATGTTGAGTGATTCAACATAGTGTTCAACATTTCCCGAAAGTTACGTTTTCATTGATTTGGACAACGTTACAACATACATTGAACAACGTTAAACATGAACAAGTATTTCCAAATGTTCAAAGGTCGCGTTGAATTGGTTTGTTGAAATAGATTAGTTCTTACTACGCCGAGACCTTGTTGCTGGTTTTGAACCATTAGAATCCATATAAATCGCGGTACTTCCATAAAAGTTTGCACCAATAAAAGTTTGCAATTTGTGTGAAAGTGTCCCGATCATAATAAACAACTCCTAGTAGATCAATACACATACAAGCTGCTAACTCTTGGATTCTTCTGCCAGAAAGTTGCCATTAGGTGACCGTACCTCTTTCCTGCCTTGAAAGGCCTCCATCCTCTTAGCACCCTTAAAAGACATGTTCCCATAGAGGATACGACTTCGCCCTGGCGTCTTGTTCCGTTGCGGGAACGGCTTGAAATCCGCAGGATACTTGCAGCGCTTATCTTCCTGTAGTAACCACGACTTGGGCATTTGCTCCGCAGACTGATTACCCGTCTCCGTAGTTGACGTATGTTTAGTTCTAGATACATGGCAATTGTTGATTCTCGATTTCGAGTTCAATATAGAAGGACTGTTTTTATCGAGTACCTCCACAGCTGATGAAGATCCCTTTAGCGAGGACACATCTAGTGTGTCCACCACAGGAAGCCAGGGCTTATCCCAGAAGGATACAGCGATACAGGCTGGTGGCCTGAAGACTTGCGTTTAGATACCTCTAATTTACTCACGTCACCATTCAGATTTACATGTTCTAGTTTAGGGCGTGCGCCTGGAGTGGGCACAGAGGCCGAACGAGCCTTTAATTTCACACTCAATGTGTCATTTTTATCGTCTTTTTTCTCGTTGCCCTTAAACAACGCGTTGAGATGAGCCATACTTTCTCGCTCATAAGCATTTTGCTTGACTTTGGTTTCCTCTGAGTCCTTTCAGAGCCCTTTACAGTGCCCTTGCCAAACGCCTTCTTCTTTGTCGCCGAAACAAACAAATGATTAATTGCCGTAGGAGAGTTGTTAGTCTTGTCCGCCTCCTGTATATTCTGTACCGTTGCCTCGCTAAACACCACTACAGCCTGTTGCTGCATCTGCCGCATCCTACTGTACTGCTTCTGTAGGTAGTTCATTTCTCTATTTACATGACTCGACGGCTCGCCTTTCGTAGTAGGTCTGCTATTGTAAGATAACGGACTATAGCTATCCGTAGCAAACACCCCAGGACTTGCTTCGCCAATATCGCTAGACCTCCGTCCAGTAGTATCCCCCTCGCCCTTTAATGGTGGGGTTGGGGAGAATTCAGAGAAGGGTAACAATACTCCCAGACATCCTACATTGTCTAGATCGGCGTCCTCGTCTTCCTCGTCACTAGAGGGTTGACCTAATGACCGCCGCCCTTTCTCTTGACCACCACTAAATGGATGGATATTGTAGGTGTACTGTTCACGTAGTTCCGCTAAACCAGGTAGAGGAAACGGTGCCAACGAGTAAACAGTCTGTCAGGAAACGAAAACGACTTATTAGCAAGGCAGTCAATGAACACTTGAGTCCCACTCTACTCCTCAAGAGTCAATGAACACTTGGTCCCCACTCTACTCCCCAAGAACAAAAAAACTATTGTTACCTGCATGACGGAGCGGCAGTCCACCAAGTCCCCTACCGCTATCTCTTGTATCAACATACCCATCTTGCAGTAAAACTCGTCTGATGTCTCGATATCCTCAAGCCGTCTAGATTAGAATCAGAAAATTACTAGTATTGGAATGGGGATTACATATGAGTTCCAACCACTAGGGGCATGCTCCCAAAGGGGAAATAATAATATAGAAAGGCATAACCACGTAGCGCTTGCTTATGTCGGTTGTCGTTAAAAACTATTTTTGGGAACGAAAAATGGGAAAAACAGCAGTGAAAAAGAAAGGATGAGAAATTCCCTAAATTTCTGAAAAAAGGGTGTTGTGCACAATAATAACAGAAACGATGGGCAACGCGGGAGAATTTATTAAACCCTCACTCTCTAGCTTCCGACTGAAATAAGTCCCCCCATGAATGGGCGGATAATTATCAGCACATATTAATGCCGCCACTCCCCGTTAGTGCGCCGTACCTTCCAATCTTGGCCCAGATCGCCAGAGCCACTCTCAACAGTACTTCTGACCCCTCTAACAAGACCGAGTCCCACACTCGTAGCACTGTCTCTTGGGGCAGGCAGGTGGCAAACAGAGTTAGAAACCATTGCATGGTGAACACATTAATCAGCGGTGGTTCGTAATGAGATGCGCCAGCGTGATGCGCAGCGGCCTGGGCCTGTAGGCTGTCGAGATGACGCGAGAGCCTGGGTAACTTGAGTCTCATCAGGTCTCGCAGTACAGCCATGTCGACCGAGAGCGCGCGCAGGTTGTTGGAGAAGTAGTTAGTGGGCAGCACGTGATCTACCACATTTATCATGACCTGATATAAAATAATGTAAACATTGTCGGGTAAAATGGCAAACTAGAAATACAACAGTTGTCTCTTCTGGATATCACAAATACCGAATTCAATAATTGTTTTATTATAGATTGATCAAGTAAAAATACTTTTTTTCTGTCAAGCAATTTCTTTTACTACGATGGCCGAGGAGGGACTTCCGACTTCTAATTTCCGACATCTAATTTCTCACTTCTAATTTCCGACTTCTAATTTCCGACTTCTAATTTCTCACTTTTACTTTCTCACTTTTATTTCCGACTTCTAATTTCCGACATCTAATTTCTCACCTCTAATTTCTCACTTCTAATTTCCGACATCTAATTTCTCACTTCTAATTTCTCACTTCTAATTTCCGACTTCTAATTTCTCACTTCTAATTTCTCACTTCTAATTTCCGACATCTAATTTCTCACTTCTAATTTCTCACTTCTAATTTCCGACTTCTAATTTCTCACTTCTAATTTCTCACTTCTAATTTCCGACATCTAATTTCTCACTTCTAATTTCTCACTTCGAAACTGACCAATTCCACATTTACAAGGGCTTTTTGTCTTCGATGAAAAAGTAAGACTGGGGATGTCGTCAAAGTAGCAAGGGAGGCAACTACGTCACGTCATGTGATATCCTCCTTTACGTGGTCATCAAACAGAAATAAACGAATATCTCTCTTCCAAACATGGCGGTTGATCTCCTTGAATAGTAAATGGGAACAAGTACATAGTCACGACGTTTCAATTCATGTCATGTATTTAGCATGAAGAGAGATTTAACTACATGTCACATGGCGCGACGTAATCCACCCATCCATACACATACAAAGCAGATTCGTGTCCAGAAACTGTACCCATGGTACCGGCTAGCTAATTTATTCACAAGTTCTCTTCTCCTTAATATTTCTTTTTTGTCATGTTCTACAATTTAAAAAAAAATATATGCATTCTGTAAATAATATTTATTAGTGTGAGAAATAAAGTTGAATTGAATTGAATTGAATTGGGCCAATATTCATCGAAGACAAAAAGCCCTTGTAAATGTGGAATTGTTCAGTTTCGAAGGGAAAAAGGTGGCACTTTTTCCCAGCCGGAAAAGCTTGCCAAAAAAAACAAACAGAAAATGTAGGGTTATTTTCTTGTTTATGGTCAATCTTGAAATAAAGTAAAAAGTATACTTTTTTTTAGAAAAAGGTGGACCTTTTCCAAGATTTGTTTTGAAAGAGAAAATCCGAATAAGGTCGGGTATTTTCATCGATTTCAGAAGTGACAAATATGGAAAATAGGAAAAGGTGCTATTTTCGGAATCAGAAGTGAAAGTCAAGTGGAAAATAGAATTGCCGTTTGTGCCACGGATTCGGGCCATCGTACTTTTACACAAGCGCCTTGTATAAATAGGGAAAACATTCAAGTGCTCTAGTCCCATAGTGCATTGCGCGCATGGAATCAAGAATCAGCATGCTGATTCTTGGAGACTCTCAAAGTGCGTGATTCTTAAAGTAAAGCGCGCGCTCTTAGCCAATCAGAATTGAGATAGTGAGTACAATGTATAATAATGACTTTTATATCAACATGCATTTCAGTCCTCGGGTGGTAGCGATAGCTTGTTTCTTGCTCTCAAATTAGCCAATCAGAACGATGTTCAGTGTTACATCGCCAAGCGTTCCAAACGTATCGTTTTGACAAACAATCCTTTGCGCACCGTGAGGCCAGATCAGCTGGTGTGTTATATTAGAAATCAATCTGTTTGGTGAGTGTAAAATAACTGGGTCGAGTCACCTTAACAAGGAAGGAGTTTTTAACGTGGGTAGGTGAACGGTAGACTTTCTCAAAGTCCGTTGTTCCGCTTTTTTTAATCGTTTTTTTTTTGTACAACGCCTCTCCGCGCGCCACGGAACCGTGCGCTTTTTTTCTCAGTCACTTTGCCCTAAGGAAAAACATAGAGGACGACTTGGGGCAAGTCTAGGTGAACGGTAACAGAGTGACAATTATGATGCTTTTGTTTGGCGTGAGACGTCGTTCGTCATATAAACTAGATCTACGACAACCGAACTCTATAAACGGTATTTGCTTGACACATTTTAGAGGAAGTACTTGTCAAATAGCCCAAAATGACCTGCACTTAGACGGGCATCTCATGTCCTGTCTGCGTTTCCTTTTTGCGAAGTGGTTTTGAACATAGGTTAACGAGCAAAGATACTTTTACAAAAATGGACTTTGTCCAAGTTATGCTACCAGTGATGTCATCTGTGAATCATCAAGTTAACAATTATACAACAATTCTCACTAAATCGCGCGCTCTGATAGGTCTAGTCTAATTAGACAACAATTCTCACTAAGCCGCGCGCTCTGATAGGTCCAGTCTAATTGGGCAACAGCTCTACTAAATGGCGCTTTCTGATAGGTCCAGTCTTGGTGCACGGAATAACGTCGCCGTGCACGTTGTGATTTCCTTTTGGAGAAAACGTGTGTTGTTCTATAAAACAAGTATATTCCATTTTTTCGCGTGTCTGTACTGTAATAGATGTACAGATATAACGTCATGGCATATTTGTCACGTACAAAAGGAAAAGTATTTCTAGATACTGGGCTCGACCAATCAGAGCGTGCGATTTAGTATGAGTGTTGCAGGTACAAACATGGGACACGTGCGAGCCGTCAATCAGAGTGTTTGATTTACTAGTAGTGTCGTAGTAGCGACGTATTTACCTTGAGTGCGTCAATCAGAGTGTTTGATTTACTAGTAGTGTCGTAGTAGCGACGTATTTACCTTGAGTGCGTCAATCAGAGTGTTTGATTTACTAGTAGTGTCGTAGTAGCGACGTATTTACCTTGAGTGCGTCAATCAGAGTGTTTGATTTACTAGTAGTGTCGTAGTAGCGACGTATTTACCTTGAGTGCGTCAATCAGAGTGTTTGATTTACTAGTAGTGTCGTGGTAGCGACGTATTTACCTTGAGTGCGTCAATCAGAGTGTTTGATTTACTAGTAGTGTCGTAGTAGCGACGTATTTACCTTGAGAGTGCGTCAATCAGAGTGTTTGATTTACTAGTAGTGCCGTAGTAGCGACGTATTTACCTTGAGTGCGTCAATCAGAGTGTTTGATTTGCTAGTAGTGTCGTAGTAGCGACGTATTTACCTTAAGTGCGTCAATCAGAGTGTTTTGATTTACTAGTAGTGTCGTAGTAGCGACGTATCTACCTTGATGCGTCAATCAGAGTGTTTGATTTACTAGTAGTGTCGTGGTAGCGACGTATTTACCTTGAGTGCGTCAAACAGAGTGTTTGATTTACTAGTAGTGTCGTAGTAGCGACGTATTTACCTTGAGTGCGTCAATCAGAGTGTTTGATTTACTAGTAGTGTCGTAGTAGTGAAGTATTTACCTTGAGTGCGTCAATCAGAGTGTTTGATTTACTAGTAGTGTCGTAGTAGTGACGTATTTACCTTGAGTGCGTCAATCAGAGTGTTTGATTTACTAGTAGTGTCGTAGTAGCGACGTATTTACCTTGAGTGCGTCAATCAGAGTGTTTGATTTACTAGTAGTGTCGTAGTAGTGACGTATTTACCTTGAGTGCGTCAATCAGAGTGTTTGATTTACTAGTAGTGTCGTAGCAGCGACGTATTTACCTTGAGTGCGTCAATCAGAGTGTTTGATTTACTAGTAGTGTCGTAGTAGCGACGTATTTACCTTGAGTGCGTCCTCCTCGTTTCGTTCCATCACCTGGAGTATAAGTGCCGCGATGACGTTAAACCCTGGCAGTACCCAATAGACTTGTTCCACCTTGCGTACGCTAATAACACGCGCTTGAGCGCGGCCCGCTCTTCGGGGGTGTCCTGGCCGCAAAACCACGCACAGCCCGTGCGGTGAAGGTCCTAGTGAGAGAAAAACGGTTCTTAGTAACCGAACAAAGTCGGTCGACAAAAGAGGGTAACTGTGACCGGTCGCCTGTTATGTGTAAACGTTACGGCACATCGGACTATGTAGTCTCCTCGCCGTGACATTTTTGTACCGTGGCCGTGCCGAAGCATTTTGATGGGTAAATCAGTAATATGCGATTAGCTGAATGTTTAAGAGAAGGCGAGGTTCTGAGCCGTTGTCGTGCCGTTTTCTGTGCCTTTACAGTCACACGAAATGAGCTCTAAGCAACAATGTTCTTGACATAAGACCTTAGGCTTCCTTCTACAGAGCAACTTTATCCAGTTTTACAGTCATGACAGAGTACAGCAAAACGTACTACCAGCGTACTAAAGAGATTTGTGTTACCACAACATGGGGCTAGACAGTGAAGCGAAACAATGCTTCTGTGACAAGTGAATTCTTAATGCATCAAAGGAGCCAAAAACGTCCCCATTTGTAAATTAAGCAACGGAACAAAATGTTGCGTTCCAAACTGTGGTTAAATTAATATTAGTTTTACCACAAGTTTAGGGAGTTGCAATGGGATGCTACTTGTTTTAAGCAAGTTAATGAACGGTAGCATCTGAAACTGGCAATGTTTTATTTTCGCCATGGTTGCGCTGTGGCTGCACAAGCGTTTTCTCGAATAGTGTCCCGTCTCTCACAAGCACTACCTGAACCAGAGGGACGTTAAAGAACCACTAGGACACGGGAGTGGCTATCCTCAGTGTCTGTGCTTATGACCGCTTGGCAGCCATTGGCGCCGTGAGATACAGTGTAATTCAGCTTACGGGCTGCAAGTCTGGAGAGTCCGTTACCATTTAGTACATGTCCTAGTATATCATGACCTTAGGGGTGGACCATTAGAAATTGGGGGAGGGGGGGTGGCAATTTTTTTACGAATGAATTTTTTTTTCGGGGATCAGGTTGAGCAAGAATTTATTTTCGGACTCGAAGGCCATGTACGAATTTTTTTTTGGGCAGACACGCACAAAAAAATGTCTTGTAATACGTTAACCATACATACCGAAACTTGTCAGAGTGAGAAGTATAGACAGCGTGAAAGGATAAACCCACGAGGGGTAGAGGGTAGACCTGCGCATCTAGCATGAGACTTGTTCCCGTGGCGTCCCGTTCCACAGGCCGTCCAAATCCTATTGCTGCATGTATACACAAAATTTTCTTATACTATATTTATATTCGTTCAGAAATCCTGTTGCAATATGTATAGGTACAACACATTTTCTTATGCTATATTTGTATTGGTGAGTTGAATGAAGCTGTTAAATGGTTTCGCCATCCCCCGGCCCCTATTTCACCCCCGGCCCCTATTTTCACCGAATTTTGATAACCGCATTTCATCAAGCCTCAGAGAAAAGGTTGACGAACATTCCGTTTTTTGTGTACAGTAAACAATCGATAAACAAAGCCTGTAGGTTTTATTATTCATGCTCGCAACTGCGCGCCGCAAATTACGAAATTATTATTATTCATTTCTGTGAAGCGGTCCACATGACGAATTTCTATACTTGTAACGTCGAACTCACGCTTACCTAAGTGGTCTTCTTTCGAACATAGTGACTGCTTGGCAGGCCTATCACTGCAGAGGCATTTTTTGGAGTTTTTTTCCTCGGCAAGATAAACTTGTTCTTGTAAACAGCGCGAGGGCAGTGTCTTCGTTGCATGAGTTCTGACCAACTATATATTTTATGTTATTTTTTCAATGCGCGCGAAGCGCGCCGAAATTTTTATCAAGTATTAAGTGAAGTGAAGAAGGGAAAATGCAAATGATAGAGAAGTTTCTGGTATAACTACTTCAGACATCTTTTTAACGAGAGCGCAAGCCATGTCTTTGTAGGATTTTTTTTTCTAGCTTGAATCTCTGCAAGATTTTTATTTTTGAAGCATCGGCCTTGCACGAAATTTTTTTTTCGGAATTGCCACCCCCCCTCCCCCAACTTCTAATGGTCCACCCCTTAAGAAAGGAGACCATTAAAACTAGCATCGTCTGCCACGAATCCTGAATCCTGTCGTAAGCTATCACTTGCGCGTGCCTATATATATAAAGGGTATATAGGGCGATTATTCCCGTAATATGTTTAGGGGAAGTCCCCTCGCGCCGACTTGACCCCGCACAGGACCCCGCTTACAGTGTTCTTTGACCGCTTGAAGAAAAGTCACTTTGCATTTATTCGATGCTACTTTGTTCTGCTAAAATACCTTGCGATCAGATTTTCTGTAATCTACCCCAGGTTTGATAATATGGCAATATCAAAATTTTGTGCGGAGCATACTGAATATTTTCGAAGAGAAAACAAATTGTAATAATCGCGGCGGGCTCGCTAAGATAACATTACCCCACCCATAATATAATCACAGAGCGCGCAGAAAATTTCCTTGACTTTTGCCTGAAACAGCTGTAGAAACCATCACTAATGGAAAGAGGGAATTGTTATCACATGCCGCCCCTAGCATTGATGACTCGGTTCATCACCATAATTCTAGTGAATGATATGGAATGATGCAATAGAAACTTCATGCTTGGTTAGCCCTTGTGATTGCCGTGATACGGGTGCAGACGGATGGGAGACGGATCAACTTCCTTGATTCTATTTAATTATTTGCAACACATCTGCAAATGTAGGAAATACGATCTATTATCAAAGATAACTCCGTGATTAATGAATCGAAAAACTAAGAGCGAACCCATAGAGGGTTCAATTGCAGTAATTTAAATCACCTTTAATGTAAAAGGTCTGAGTGTTTGGCTTTTGTCTACAGAAAGTGATACCGCACATGTTTACTACTGACATAGTCAAATTACTGAATTGAACTGAACTTAAAGAAAACAAATGTTTTGAGATTTTCTTGCTTTCCAATATTGTACGGTAGCACATGGAGCAAAGACGTTCTTTTCTGGGTAACATTACAACGATCTGCCTTAGCGATAGTCCACTAGTCCAGGAGTGGAAATGTGAAAGACAATCTAAGACCGGTGATTTTTGATCTTCAGACAAGATCAACTTGATTCTAGCTCGTTTCGTCAAAAAGTACCCGCCGCCAATAATCACGGTAAAATTAATAAGGACAAGTGAGTCTAGAAATTAATTTCAGACACTGAGCCTAAAAATAAACTTGGATGACGCCGATTAAAGGTATCCTCGAGGGTCTAGTCGCTATATTTCCGGCTATTTTCTAGGGTAATTTATATATTGTAACATTTTAGATGAGTTTTTAATTTTACCCCTTTAATGTAAATTAAATTTGGTTCTTTTAGATATACTGACTCTATGTGTAAAATGTTGAAGTAGAAATCGAGAGGCGCGCAAAGTACGCTGGATCCTTGAGAATGATAAGATATCCGACATAAGAGGGAGAAATAATACTCGCGTAAAAAAAAACAAAGATGAAGGAGAGAAGGAACGAAATATGAGCGAGATTGGAGATTCCTGTGTCAAATATACTTTTCCTACAATACCATTGGCTTTTCGTAATGGTAACTGAAACGAGTGCAATTTGCTCTGAAATAATACGGGTAATTTCAAAATTGAACGAACGCGCAGGGAGAGTTCAATTTAAGATCATAAAGTATAATTACAGACCAAAATTGCGCAGCACTGGGTTCAATTACCATTTTATTATATCCATATATAATCATTTCATCTATAGGGGGAATTTTATTCGCAACGTTGAAAAACAAGCAAATTTTGAGTAATGAAAAAATAGAACACTGCGCGGCCTGTGGTTTGTGCGGGAAGGTGATTTACCCTAATCGGGGGAGGGGGGGGAGGGGTCAAAGTACTGTAAACCAATCAGATTGCAAGTGATTTCATTTCGTTTTCACAGTTTGTCAGATTTTACTCGCAGCAAAATGAACTGCAAAACCGTGCGATTTACAAAAACATTAGGTCGCAAAGTTGAAATTGTGACAACAAAATTGATCATAAATTTAGAAAAAATCCCTCACACGGTTTTTTAGGTGCTATAAGTCAGGAGCTTCATAAAGGTGAAAATTTGACCTAAAACTTAAGTACTAGAAAAGCATGTAAAGTTACTAAATTACAGAAAATGAGTGGCGGCAATACAAAAGAATGGGCTATTGAAGCCTAGAAAAACAGTTAACACATTAAAACTGTTAAAAGGAATTTCGTTCAGTACTTTGTGCTGCCAATTACAAGAAATTATTTGTTTCACTGGGTACAAGTGACATGCTGGTCGGTTGACAGTTTATACCTGAAAAAAAGAAACACTGCTGTGATTGTTTCTAATCATCTGTCAGCTGACCATCATGCACTAGAAGGACATGGTAGTAAGCAGTCTCTTGATTGTACAAAGTGTTTGGAAAGCAATAACTTTCAATTTTTTACCTTGACTATTTGTGCACCAAGTTGATCATCATCAGGGTTGCTTCTCTCATTAAAACAAAATTTCACTGTCTTTTGCCAATCCAGATCTTGAACTTTGTTCTCAGCAAGACAGAGCCATAGCTGGTGACAAATAAAACACATTAGAAAATAACACCTATGTTGTATTGTGAATATGCGCATTCTGATTGGTTAAAAAGCGTGTTTGTAAGAGACCTGAGAAACATGATTGTCACGCAACGCGGTCGCCCGTGTGTATGTTATTTTCTAAAAGCAATAAAAATACTTTCTGCGTGCTCTCTGGTTTCTTAAAAACACTCGGGGAATGTTGGTCGAACTGATAAAACTTGAAAGACACTCCCCTTCGGCTTGTGTCTTTCAAGTTTTGATCAGTTCTCCCAACATCCCCTTCGTGTTTGTAAGAAAGCAGAGAGCACGCGAAAAGTACTTTTATTGCTTAATTATAAATGATTTTTAAGCAAAGTTAAGACTTTTTATTAGCTTTGCCTCTGCTGGCAGGACATATGCAGTAGAGCCCATAATGCCTGATATAATAATATAGGAAATTTTATATAGCGCCATATACACTGATTCCTCTATGGGCTTTACAATTCTAAGTAAAATATAATATTGATAAATAAATAAATATACAAATTGAATATTATTAATAAGTTTGTCTAAAAAGATATATCTTAAATTACTTTTAAATTTACTTAGCATAGTGCACTACAGCAATTCCAGTGGGAGTGCATTCCATTGCTTCAGAGCAGCAATTGGAAAGGCTCTATCACCATATGTAGGTCTTTTGCAAAGACCTTGGAACAGACAAAAGAAACTTACTAGAGGATCAAAAATGGGGCTAGAGCAATAAGTACATCAAAATGGCTCCTTGTGGCCTTAGAACATTAGAAATGGCCATGTGGTATGCCACTATGTGCTCCTTGTGGCCTTAGAACGGGCCATGTGGTTTTTTACATGTAGCATCAACCTTTTTTTATACTATTAGTAATTCTATTGTACAACCTTCAGATTATGTGCTATAGTATGAATTTGTATATATAATAGGACTCCATGCTGTCCGATTAAGAAAAAATTGGATGACAAAATTCAGAGGAACTCCATAATTGGACGAGGCCGCAGGCCTGTCTCGTCCCTAGGCGTCTCTATTTGGTAGAAACAGAGAGAAAAGCCTCTTGCGAGTGTTCTGGTAGCAAGCACCCAATGCATCTTGGGAACGGTTCGTTTTCGCAATGCATCACGGGAAGGCTCAAACAAGAGAAAGAGACGGCGCGTTATTTTCTTCGCCCTTCCCATGATGCCTTTCGCGCTAGCTCGCTCCCAGTCGCTCTCGCCTCGAAAATCACTAGAACGCGCCTGGGTACAAGGCAGGCCGCAGGCCGTGTCCAATTTGGAGTTCCAAGGAATTTTCTCATCCAATTTTTTCTTAATTGGACAAGCATGGAGTCCTATTATTGATTAATTATATAGCATCCATGTTCAAATCCAAACTGTCCAATTTTAACGTGCGAAGTGTCCAATTAGAGCGTACGCAATCCAATTTAAAATAATTGGACAATTCAAGAAAATCAATCTGCTGGCACAATGGGATTTCGAGCTCGCTATATAATTAAACTGTAAATTATATGGCTTAGAACCTGAGTTCTAAGGAAAATGAACATTTTGCATTCCCTTTTGCAGGCATCATATGATGGCTTAAGGGCAATATTGCTTGTAGATGCCTGATGTCCTTTGATTTTGAAGCTGATCCTTTGAAGTTTGATGTCCTTGCCAATCATTCCACTCTTTATAGTTTCTTATCCATACTAGAGTGCAAACAGTACATTCATGAAACATTTGTAGTACAGTATATGAACAGTAATTTGTTTGTCAAGTCATTGTTTCAGGTCTTCAAGCAATTTCTTCACTAAATTGCAAAACAATTTTAATGTCAATCAGCCCCCTGGCTGCTACATGTATATAATTATATTCTAATAAACCATCTATCTCATCTATTATGATCTACTATGATTTGATAAAAATAATTTTGCCCTGCAATAACTCAAAAATCTAACTTGAAACAACTGAGTTCACTTACTCTTTTTCTCCACTGATAAGGGACCCCTTGAGGTAAACGGGCAATAGACTTGAATGCATCAAGCCACTAACAAGCAAAACAAATAAACGTTAGGCAGGACTATTAGATGACAGGATTGCCAATGAATAGATTGATCACAAATAACCTGCTGTTTTATCACATAACAGACTGATCAACTGCTGTGACCAACACAATGGTCATTCAAAAATGTTTTGTTTTCTTGAAAACGATACATGCTTACATATTGCTAGTCGCGCTTCACTGCACCATATGTGGCTAGCAGTGAGCAATTAAATTTACCTGTCTAAATGACTTCTTGCCATTCTGGGGAATGTAAGAAAATCGTATTCGTGTGTCAACCCCTAAAAGGTAATAAGAGAAAATTAATATGTAAAAACAATAATAAATCAATTTCCTACATGTGATGGAGGCTTAGGGGGAATAGATCGAAAGAAGTCCCTTTATCCAGGGGTTTCAATAGAAGGTGGCATTTGGCAAAGACCACCATCCACTTCACTTCTGACCATCGACAACACTTGTGGGCGGTATAACTGATCAGTTTCAAGGAAAATATTAAAGAAATAGAATACATAAATGCCAATTACCTTGCCCTTTAAATGCAGGAAAATGACTTTTCTGCTACTGAAATTCCAAAATTTCCTGGGGATATGCCCCGGTGCCCTCCTAGAAGGCTCAGGCCTTACGCCCTTTGTAAGGGACCCACTTTCAAAACTTACTGAAACCCCTGTGTCACTACTGCTTAAACAGTTTCAGGCACTCAGATGGTGGCAAATAAGGACACTGTGCAATTGAGGGAATTATCTCATTATATGAGTACAATAAACATAACTATAACAAAGGGATCAATCACTAAACGATGCATTTTATGAAATTGAAGGTTTAAAAACTGCACGGGCCTCAAATTAACAGATATTAACATTTTTTTAATACTATAGTTGCAAATAGAAAAGTTTTAGTCTTGTAATATTGAAGGCAACTGCAAGAAAGTAACTTAATAGTTTTAGTCACAAAATGTGACTTCTGCAAAACTTGTTCAATAACCAGGTGGAACAATTTTAATCATGTACAGTGACCAAAGGAGCCAGTTGCTTTCATGTTGGCCACATAAATTATGCTGCCTTGAAATAAATTAGGATATAATGTCTGCCCCTTATCTACTACTACCAGTGGCCTTTTGGCAGTTGCAAGAAGCTAGTGATTTTGCTAAACCCCCATATGTTTACAAAACTATCAAGCAGGAAACGTAAACAGAAATTATGGAAGGCATTTTAAGAAAAATAGAGGGCTACCATAATACCATAATGTACACTTACAAGCCAAGTACCATTACCATTAGAAATGCAATTGTCCCAATGTGCAGTGCTGGTTGCATTATTTATACCGAGGCTGCTAATATGAAACCCCATAGAGCTAAACAAAGCTAACAATTATAAATTCAAATGTAAGAAATCTAGAAAAACCCACAGTCTGGCAAATGCAGTCTTTATGAAATACTTTACAAAGCTTGGGGCTAATTTACATAGCACCACAGCAGGATTAGAGGAAATGTTACCAGAGTTCTGGCTACCAATAATAGATTACTATGTTTTCTGCCTATCTTTGGAGTCTGGTTTCTAGTATTTTTATAGCATATAATTTAAGTAATGGGTTTCATAAGGATATTGAGCCGCCATTATGCACTAAACTCTATGTCAACAAACTTGATAATGTTTTCCTTACATTTTTCTACAAAGATCATTCGTGAGTTAAGGTGCGAAAATAGGTACGAGATAATAGGGCACTTGGAAATCGATGTAGATATGTCTCATTTCATGCTGGATGCAATCAGTGATGCCATATAATTATTAGTGATAGTAGAACCACTTACTAGGGTGATATTGGCCACAGGGAACTGTTGAACGTCTTACAAGTATGACCATTTCATAATTAAATCAAAATATTCACTCCTGACTTACTTCTTTTTAACGATACAGCTTGCAGAACTGCGGTTAAAATATCGAAGTTCTTTTGAAGTTTATACGCATTCTTGTCTCGTCTTTTGAGTTGCTTTACGAGCTTCGTAGAGAGCATGGAATTCTTGTCTTGAATTCTTTTGCAAGAGAACGGATCTCATCTAAATCTGAAAATAAAATACAAACAAATGAGAATTAATGTATAGATCGAATTAGCTCGGCCAGCTGGACTTCTAGTCTACTCGTAGTAACACGGACAAAAATAAATTCGAGAACTAACAAGCATGATTTCTAGTAAGCTTTTAAATCTGCCAAAAACGTTTTAGCGGAAAACAATCAAAGAAACGATCGAATCTTTTGTAGCCGACTTTTTCAAAACAACACCTTCGGAGGTATATTAGGCAATACGTTATGATTTACATCTAATGGAAGAATGGTCTGCTAAAGAGAAGAAAATCAAAGGGAAGTCTTCCGCTAGTAGAAACAGGAAAATACTGCAGTCTGCACTTGATACCAAGCGGCACTTCACTCGTTACCTTTGGTTTGTAGAGCGTTTCGAGTCCATTTTTCACCTCGATCTTCGAGATCAAAAGATCCCCCATAAAAGCTCCCAGAAGTCGTAGAGCATTCAGTAATGTTATCACTATCTACAGAGTCTCTAGTATGGTATTGGTCGTAGATCTCAAACAACAGACCATCGACAATAGAGCTCTTTTTGTCGTTCAAATCCCCGTTCAAGTCGGGCTGCCCAAAAACCGGAGCTTCGTCATCAGCATCTGAACTGGCTTTGCTTTCAAAAGTTGTAAAGCTCCAGTCTGACTCAATACTCTTAGGGCTCGAGGAGGATCCATCAAGGCTACTTTCAGTGTAAACGCTCTCGTTTTCTTCCTTATCTAGGTTTAACAGATCGAAATTGGTGCTACTCTGTAATAGTGCGTCCGCCATTTTGAACACATCATGACGAACTCATTTGAAATTCACGGGCCGCGCGAAAATTAGCATATTCGCGTCCAACCCCCGCGTTAAACAGGTATTATGCGGCGGGCTTATTATCACACAACAAGCGGGGAACTTATTCCCCTCATGCTCAGCTGCAATCCTCATCAATTCATTTTGAGAGTCCAGAATTACTTTGCTCCATAAAATATAATTAGACCACTGCCTAGAATTACTGTAGGGAGTCGATTTACGCGTGACTAGGCATACTCAGCGCTCCGTGGCAAAAATAGAACTCCGATAGGGTCACCGAAAGAAAAGAAGCAACTTTACTTAAGATTGCCGATCGGTGATTCCTCATACTGCAATACTGTAGTAGTCGCAATATTAGTATACATAGATTTTCAGTGTAAGATCATGCATGGTAACTGTGGTAACATGGATCACCTGATCGATCGGACCACGGTTCAGCGTGTTTCAGACACAGACAGGTCTCCGTGGAAACCCATCAACTCTAAATCGATCGGAGGTGAAGCGATAAAAGCCATCAGACTCATTTATCGCTAATTCGTCATTATGACATTAGGAGAAACTGAGCCAGGAATCGATAAAAAACATTTGCGAATGATTTTATTTGCAGAAGCGTGCACCCAATAGTAGATGCGCCGGGTCTGTCATGGTCAGCCTGCACGCACCTGGGTAAACGTGCTAAATCACCCTTGATTAAAAAATATCAGGAATTATGATGTGCCCTGGACCCAGATCCACGTACTGAGCGGCACCTCGGCCTGGTTGCTGGACACAAATAGACCGTACAGGCATTTGAGGCTCTAGCTGGGAGAACCCAGAGTTCGACAGAGTACATGTAGTAATTTATTATACTGAAGATGTCTGAAGATTTTTTCTTTGCGCATCATAAAAATTACTTGTAACCCACCACCGATGTAAAATGACTACCTAGTTACCTGCCCAGACTTGCCAGCGCGACTACGGCCCCCATGATCGGCGTTTCCCGACCATCCCAGTCAGTCGATCCCGATGAAAAAGAGAGAGAGAGAGAGAAGCCTTTATTTAAAAATTAAAAATTTAAACACCCAGGGTTGTCCATTCAGGTAGCCAAGGGCCATTCTGCTATCAATAGGAGCCCTGGGTATAAACTAAAACATACACTTCGCGGCAACGTCGGCGATCGCCTGGGATACGATCGGGAAAATGGAAACCATTTCTATTCCCAGTCAGTCGCCTATATCGCTGACAATTCCCTCAATGCGTTTTCGAGTTGGATTGACGGGGATGGTTCCCCGACAGTGTTTATTAGGGTTACTAAAATGGCATAATTCGCGAAAAAAAGTCTGATCTTGACAAGTGCAGTATACCTCATCTTCAAGCTTATTTCTTCACCTCAACTATGGAAACTTTATTTCTTTAATTTGATAAAACACAGATTTTTTGTGAGGTGCCTATTGATCCGACGCGTTCCGTTCAATTTTCGAGAGTTCCACGCACGCGACATTCTCGAACCCAGAGCTCCCCGGCTCGTTACCTCGCGGGGGAGGCCCTGGTGACAGCCATTGACGCATGCGCGAGATTTAATAGCGGTCATTAATAGCGCATGCTCCAACGTTCAAAAGCAGCCAATCAGCGAAGGCCCTAAAATGGCCGCCACCAGGGCCTCCCCTGCGAAGTGACGAGCCCGGGGGAGCTCTGCGCGCACGCGAATTTAACATGACATGGGCTAGCTGGGTGTCGCGGGGTATTTGAAATTTATAAAGAGCCGATTAAGAGCCAATTCTGTGTGCCCGCTACTAGTAGGATTTGTTTAAGAATGTAGAAAAGAAATTCTTTAAAAATCATAACTTGAGAAGGAAATCGAATTCCAAAATCCCCGACAAGGTTTTCTAGAAGACATCTTTAAGCAACGCTAAAATGGTGTCAAAAACGATAGTACTATATTTGCGAGGTTTTTTTAGCTTATCACATTCTTGATTGTATATTTACTTTGCGTCGACACCACTTAGCGCTCGCCGAGAGATATATTTCGCAAAGGGCGTCAGCCAGTTTGAATTTTTTGCTTTTGTCCCCTAATTATTAAATGCTTTGTATCATCTAGCAAGCTAGCAGCGTAATTCGTTTGATCAGATCTCAGTCAAAATACGTCATCAGTATGGATTATTTGGCTTGGGCGCGCAGACGCCCCTTTGCGAGTCAGGACCGGTCGACTCTGATACGACTATATGGAAACCAGCAGCCTTTAGCATCAGGGGTCGTACGCTTTCTGGATGACAAAAATCCAGGATTTTCCAGGACGTCTTTAGTTATTTTTCCAGGAGTTTTTATTTTGTTTGAAATGCCCCCTCCCCCTCCCCAAAAGTGTGTAAGGATGTCACAAAATGACATTCAACCACATTAGAGTTGAAACATTTTTCCAGGAGTTTCCTTGAAATCCGAGCACTTTCAAGGACTTTTCAGGAAGGAAATGAAAATCCAGGATTTCCAGGACGCGTACGAACCCTGTAGCATTCTCGATCCCAGAGTTCCCCGGCCCCTCACCTCGCGGGGGAGGCTCTGGTGACAGCCATTGACGTATCCGCGAGATTTAATACACAGCCGCTGAGAGAAAGACCTTTCAGCTCATGCTCCAACGCTTAAAATCAACCAATCAGCGACGGCCCTCAAATGAATGTCCCCAGAGCCTCCCCTGCGAGCAGACGAGCCGGGAGCTCGGGTACGAGAATGTATACGGAGGTTTGATACAGAGACATCGAGAGAAACAGCTTTCTACGCATGCCCCAACGTTAAAAATCAGCCAATCAACGAATACCCTCAAATGGATATCCCAAGAGCCTCCCTGCGAGCAGACGATCATCATACATTCGCGTTAGTGTTTACATTGCCGTACCCATTTGCAAAAGCAATAGCGAAAATCAGAAAGCGTAATCGAGCTAAAAAAATATGTTCAGAATGTCAATAATAGCGCCTGTCGAATCAAGCGTAATTAGAAAGTTTTACGTTGGTCATTAGACAATTGAATTATGATTGCTTGTGGGCTAATGAGCCACTTGCCACCCAAGGAATCCAGGGCTTTTGAAAAAGCGTCTTTGCTCTTGAAAACTGTAAGCCCCACGTACATTCTATTCAAAGGCACCGAGTACCTCGGTGAAATCGTGGATACTGTTTATCCAAGTTTGGTCGTCTAGTGATGAGATATCAATTTTTCTAGTTGCGATGACGTCATCGATGACGTTATTACACGTGACCTTGCTTTGCAGTCCCATGCTCGAAGATAACTTCACCTAAGTTTGGCCACCTAACGATGCTCCGTTCTCGAGATATTAATTTTTCTAGTTTTGATGACGTCATGAGCTAACACTTGAGTTAGGAGCGAGTGACATTTGGCCCACCACAATAAAATAACTCGTGTTTACGTACGCTTCGCACATCCACGATTTAAAAATGAAACTGCGCCCTAAAAACTGAATGTACAACCTTCAAATTTTCTGAGTAGGCTTCAATTGTTTTCCGCTATTGATATTCAGTGCTAATTATTTTTTATCTCCCTCAAACATTCTGAATCTGCTTATGCAAATGAGTTCAGACAGTCCTATACGTAGAAACAAAGGGTCGCGAGAGAGGACGCCTGTTGGGAGGCTTTTGTTTGAAAGTCGACCCAAGCAACCCTTATTGCAAGATTGGCGCACTTCGCAGAATCAAACAAATCAGTGCGCGCCATTCTCCAGTGTGGCGGCTCTGGTAACGGCCAATTGAGAGCCTTCGCTGATTGGCTTATTTTGAACGATGGGGCATGTGAAAATCTCGTGCTTCCATCAGTGGCCGTTCCCAGAGCCTTATGACGAAAATGGATGACTTCAACAACTCGCGCCCCCACACGTCGCTAATGAACTAAAAATATACTGATGATTATTGCTTTACTAGATATTATAAAAAAATATTATCATTCACAGTCACAGATATATTTTGGAAAGGTAGAATGGACCACTCGCTAATAAGCTGACTTTTTTGCTGTAGTACGACCGTTCTTGGTACATCAAATAAATGACTATCAGTGAAATATTAAGGGAGAACCCATTATATAGAGTCTACACAAACAAGGCCACCCAAACAAATCCGTTCAGAAAATTTTTATGACATATTTATTTTCAAGATTTACATTATTTGCGGGTGAATTTTACTGTAGAAAATGTTTCCAAACCTATTTTTATATATATTTGCGAATTTCTAGTTAAAAATCGTGCGTTCTTTTTACTAAAAATGAAATCTGCATCTATTGTTCAGATGCTCGATCGTGATTGGTTGATTTGTAAGATAATTTGCTGGGGTGGCCTTGGAGTAGTCGCACTGTAAAAGCACGTTTTTGAAAGACTCGTGACGACAGACTCATTAGTACTGCCATTAATATTCGACGGCAGATTTGATGGGTGTTCACCTTGCGCACGCTCGCCATGCTAAACATGGAAACGACCCCCATGCGACCATAAGCTTCCCGTGCCAATTGGCCGCTGCACAGCTATGTGGGAAATAGACCAATCGAGATCAAACTACGCTTGCCTCGTTTGCAATGTTTAAAACGACGCCCGTGCTTACGCCGTTCACGGAAACGCGAGGCTTTGTACGCTTGTATGTTTGTGAAAATATGTAAGGTTTACCAATACACCAACCAATACGCCAACATAACGGTAACGCCAGAGCGTACCGAGCCTCGTTTTCGTGTCCGGCGTGCGTAAGGGGTAGTTGATATCAAAATTCCAAACTTTTAATGGCTGTGACTTTCCACTTATCATTCGAATTCTGGATGAGACTGTCCGGCCACTCACCAACAGGATAAGCTAGAATAGCAGGAGTTCTGGTTGTAGAGTGCAGTAGGAAAATATAATTATGGAATGGTACCAACTATTTACACTACAACTAACAAATCACTTTGCTCTAGTACTCATAAGACAGTATAAACCGCACGGGCCTCCTGTGAACAATGTTGCTCTGCAATAACTGAGGTGCTCGAAAAGTGGGGTTCTAAGAAACGGATGAGAGTGGGATTACTCGTACACTTAATACATTCATACATTTCCCGACTGCATGCAACTCGAGCCCCGCAATCAATCACGCCCAGATGTAGACGGTTTCTGTTTTGATGCGTCATAAATGTTTAATGCGTGCTTTACTTCAGCCATAACCCCCCTCCCCCGTCCGCTTTCGTTCATGAATGAATACAGCTTGTTCAATTGCGATAGTTTAAAATCCTACGATTACAAACGTCTTTTTACAACATGTACAACAGTAAAGGGCGTTGGCTTGACGTTATTTGGGCTTTCTGCGCAGTCTCTGTACGTCGTCGTGTAGTTTTATAGCAGGTCCTAGAGTCACTCCAAGAACTTTGTGGATTTCTTCTAAAGACAACAGCATCAGCGCCTTGCCATCCACCTCCTAGACAAACAGATGCAGGTTAAATACCTAGGTACCGAACAAATAAACCGCGGTAATACTAGACAAACGGATAAATGTCAAGAAGTCAATTGCCTAGGTACTGGACAAATAAACCGTGGTAATACTAGACGAACGGATTCATGTCAAGAAGTCAAATGCCTAGGTACTGAACAAATAAACCGCGGTAATACTAGACAAACAGACTCATGTCAAGAAGTCAAATGCCTAGGTACTGAACAAATAAACCGCGGTAATACTAGACAAACAGACTCATGTCAAGAAGTCAAATGCCTAGGTACTGAACAAATAAACCGCGGTAATACTAGACAAACAGACTCATGTCAAGAAGTCAATTGCCTAGGTACTGAACAAATAAACCGCGGTAATACTAGACAAACAGACTCATGTCAAGAAGTCAAATGCCTAGGTACTGAACAAATAAACCGCGGTAATACTAGACAAACAGACTCATGTCAAGAAGTCAAATGCCTAGGTACTGAACAAATAAACCGCGGTAATACTAGACAAACAGACTCATGTCAAGAAGTCAAATGCCTAGGTACTGAACAAATAAACCGCGGTAATACTAGACAAACAGACTCATGTCAAGAAGTCAATTGCCTAGGTACCGAACAAATAAACCGCGGTAATACTAGACAAACAGACTCATGTCAAGAAGTCAAATGCCTAGGTACTGAACAAATAAACCGCGGTAATACTAGACAAACGGATTAATGTCAAGAAGTCAATTGCCTAGGTATTGGACAAATAAACCGTGGTAATACTAGACAAACGGATTCATGTCAAGAAGTCAATTGCCTAGGTACTGAACAAATAAACCGCGGTAATACTAGACAAACGGACTCATGTCAAGAGGTCAATTGCCTAGGTACTGAACAAATAAACCGCAGTGATACCGTACTAGACAAACGGACTCATGTCAAGAAGTCAATTGCCTAGGTACCGAACAAATAACCGCGGTAATACTAGACAAACGGATTAATATCAAGAAGTCAATTGCTTAGGTACTGGACAAATAAACCGTGGTAATACCAGACAAACGGATTCATGTCAAGAAGTCAAATGCCTAGGTACTGAACAAATAAACCGCGGTAATACTAGACAAACGGACTCATGTCAAGAAGTCAAATGCCTAGGTACTGAACAAATAAACCGCGGTAATACTAGACAAACGGATTAATGTCAAGAAGTCAATTGCCTAGGTATTGGACAAATAAACCGTGGTATACTAGACAAACGGATTCATGTCAAGAAGTCAAATGCCTAGGTACTGAACAAATAAACCGCGGTAATACTAGACAAACGGACTCATGTCAAGAAGTCAATTGCCTAGGTACCGAACAAATAAACCGCGGTAATACTAGACAAACGGATTAATATCAAGAAGTCAATTGCTTAGGTACTGGACAAATAAACCGTGGTAATACCAGACAAACGGATTCATGTCAAGAAGTCAAATGCCTAGGTACTGAACAAATAAACCGCGGTAATACTAGACAAACGGACTCATGTCAAGAAGTCACTATAAACAAGGCACGTAGGAGAAAAAAAAGCGCGCGTAGCAGGAATTTTTCTCTATTTGCGAACGTTTGCCGTTTTCAGAGGGGCGGCCCCTCAAAACAGGAGTGCCTCAAATTCCCGGTAGGCGTCACCGAGGGGAGAATATGATCATGTCAGCATACCTGTTCCTTGAACACATCTGAGAACTTCCTACAATCCCTGGAGCCAATAAAGGACACCACTTCACCGACGGACCAGACTGAGATGTGCTTACTGCTTGGGCTCCACCCAATGGGGTCTTCCTGATCAACAGACAGACCAGAGGAGCTGATTGGAGATTTAGATGGTTGTGCTTGAGTTTTCGGGGCAAGAAGGGGTTTCTTGGGTTGTTTAGGGGCGGTGCCGTTGGGGAGTGGTTTGGCAATGATCCCTGTGATAAAGAAATAGAACAAGGTTGGATCTGGCGAGTCATGGTGATAATTTGAACTAAACGGCCAAAGACCAAATCGGCTAACGGTGTTTACATCTTGTTTCCACCCAATTCAGATCATGTGATGATTCCTTTGGGTGGTTACAATTGTTCATCTTATACATACTGGCATGCGCTCGGTCGTGTGTGAGAAATTGCACAATTGTAACCACCCAAGGGAATCATCACATGATATGAATTGGGTGGCAACAAGATGTAAACACCGTTAGCCGATTTGGCCTATTACAGCATCGTCGTACCAGACCGGGCGGGTACTTCCAGTCAAATATGATACGAGCTATTAAACCATCAAAACATCAAAATGGGCTTTTGAACTAATTGAGCCAAACATATAGTCTAGTCGGTAGAGGTGGTCCACAAGCACCCCCCGGAACTAGTAACGAGACATACTTTTTTGGAATCCTTAGGATGTCTAGAAACTGGATGTTAATAGCTTGAAAAAGTGTCCCACGGTCCTATCAATCAATCAAAACTTTATTTTAACACATAATCTTCTCATAAAATTAAATAGTAAGAATATGCTCTTCCAAAGAGCTGTGTATTATTAAAAACTAACTAGCTATCTATCTATCTATTTATATATATTTGAATTATAGAGATTTTTTTAAAATTTTGGAAAGATGTGTTTTTTTATGCTATTTAGAAGGCTATTCCACAGGACAGCTCCTCTGTATTGGAAGCTGTGTTCCCTGCTTCCTTGTTTGGTCTGGGCACAAACAAATTACCCAATGAATTCCTAAGATTATATTTATGAGTTTCATAGGAATGTTGCCAGATTTTGTTTTTTTTAATTATATTCCTTTGTTATTGAATGACTGTATTTTATAGACTGTAGCACTGTTCAGAAAAGCTCTTTAGATTCTAAATCTATACTTATACGATCTTAAGAATACTCTGATCACATGTAGAGAAGTTAAATCGCTGCCTCAGCCTTTTCCCGTCACATACGCATATCGTTTTGGTATTTCCTAAAAGAATACAACGGCTGACAGGGTCTTAGAAATATCTATCAGTATAAGGAACGTAACATGTATAAAACGGGCATGTAAATTGTACTGTGTTCAGTCTATTAATGACAATTATAAACAGCATAATTGGTAAGACTGGAATGCTTTTCTGGACAGCGGTACAGTCTATAAAATTGCCTTGTTAATATCAAAAAATCTCATTAAAAAACAAAAGAATATAATTAAAAACAAAAATGGCACAAAATAGGGCCATGGGATACTTTTTCGAGCTGTTAACAGCTAAAACCATTTTCTAGACATCTTAAGGGTTCCAAAAAAGTATGTCTCGTCACTAGTTCCGGGGGATGCTTCTGGATCCCCTCTACCGACTAGACTAATCTAAAAAGCTGCTATATTTTTATCTGCAATTTTTACCTAAACAGCTTGCGCTATTTTTAACAGTGTTTTAAGGTATGACTCACCTTTAATGTCACATGTTTTACAGAGCGCGACTTTATTGAGACTGAACACATTTGGACAGACAGACAGCTTGGTGGTCAGAGTCTGAAATGAAAAACAACAAACAAATAAAAAAACAAAATATCAAGTCTCCTAAAATAGAGATTTACTTTACAAGCGAAGCAGAAACATTCTGTCATCATGTGAGGATGTTAGGATATAAAATGGACAAATATAGCTAGTCTGTGAACTAAATTCCAGTAATGTTTTACGTGTATAAAGACCAACATACAGTGGCAGATCCAGGGGTGGTGCTATGGGTGCGGACGCACCCCCCTTTGCGATGCAAAAATGGTTTGAAATGGCCAAATGTAGTGCAAGACTAGGTTTCTAGTAGCCCTATTGACAAATCTGGCTCTTCAAACAGAAAACGCACCACTTTTTCAATATGCTGGATCTGCCCCTGATCATAATAAAAACAGGGTGACTTCACTACCCCAGAATCTGCTTACTCGTAAAATGGATGCAAAGGTCTTCCTGTCCCGCTCTGCAGAAAGCAACTGCAAGACCTTCTTGGATGAGTAGGAACTTAGTACTATATGCTCCACTAACTGTCGAAGGACGGTGTTAGCCTTGGCAGGACCAATAACGGGCGGCAGACCAGACAACTTTCTCTTGTCCAAATATGGGCCACACGAACATGTGCTTTTGATATATAGCATAATCTTCGCATCTACACAATCAAAATATTGAATAAAATCAGTCGCTTAAATGAAAACCAATACTGTACATGTAGCCCTCAAAAACTCTTCGTTTCATATCCTCCTACAGAACTATGCAAATTAAGGCCTCAAAGCTAGAAACAAGTAGTACAGGGTGCCAGGTTACCATATTTTTTCCTATTTGTCAGATTTCATACTTGCACTCCTGCAAAAAAAACTCCTATTTTTCCTACTTTTGGGGTTTCAAACTAGAGAAATCGCTTAAATCACCTTCTCTCTGAATAAGAACTGCAAAATTATCATCTAGCCTCTTGCTTACAGACGTTCAGAGCTGAAAATTAACACAGGCCATCGGACATTGTCTGATAAAAATTGCCAAATGTCTGACCAATTTTCAGATACCGGTATGTCCCGCCAATTTTCCAATACTTGTAGAGTTGACTATACTGTGTGCTATTACCCTAGTATCCACACTACTAGTAGAGGTGACTATACTGTGTGCTATTACCCTAGTATCCACACTACTAGTAGAGGTGACTATACTGTGTGCTATTACCCTAGTATCCACACTACTAGTAGAGGTGACTATACGGTGTGCTATTACCCTAGTATCCACACTACTAGTAGAGGTGACTATACCGTGTGCTATTACCCTAGTATCCACACTACTAGTAGAGGTGACTATACCATGTGTTATTACCCTAGTATCCACACTACTAGTAGAGGTGACTATACTGTGTGCTATTACCCTAGTATCCACACTACTAGTAGAGGTGACTATACCATGTGCTATTACCCTAGTATCCACACTACTAGTAGAGGTGACTATACTGTGTGCTATTACCCTAGTATCCACACTACTAGTAGAGGTGACTATACTGTGTGCTATTACCCTAGTATCCACACTACTAGTAGAGGTGACTATACCATGTGCTATTACCCTAGTATCCACACTACTAGTAGAGGTGACTATACTGTGTGCTATTACCCTAGTATCCACACTACTAGTAGAGGTGACTATACCATGTGCTATTACCCTAGTATCCACACTACTAGTAGAGGTGACTATACTGTGTGCTATTACCCTAGTATCCACACTACTAGTAGAGGTGACTATACTGTGTGCTATTACCCTAGTATCCACACTACTAGTAGAGGTGACTATACCATGTGCTATTACCCTAGTATCCACACTACTAGTAGAGGTGACTATACTGTGTGCTATTACCCTAGTATCCACACTACTAGTAGAGGTGACTATGCTGTGTGCTATTACCCTAGTATCCACACTACTAGTAGAGGTGACTATACTATGTGCTATTACCCTAGTATCCACACTACTAGTAGAGGTGACTATACTGTGTGCTATTACCCTAGTATCCACACTACTAGTAGAGGTGACTATACCATGTGCTATTACCCTAGTATCCACACTACTAGTAGAGGTGACTATACTGTGTGCTATTACCCTAGTATCCACACTACTAGTAGAGGTGACTATACTGTGTGCTATACCCTAGTATCCACACTACTAGTAGAGGTGACTATACCGTGTGTTATTACCTGGATCATCCCCTTCCTTTTTGATCAAATCCGCATCATCAGTAAGGTCTATCGTATCTGACATGCTGCTAGTTGCTGGCTTTGTCTGAACAGGTGTGGGGGGTTTGGGCTGCCCTCCATTTGGGTATGTAGTTCTCCCCCCTGGAATACTTGATGAGGGGGTAGGGGTACTGGCAGATTCAGTGCTTGCAGGGGAAGATGGCTTTATCTCTTTCAATGGAGTATTCAATGGCGTGAGTTTCTTTTTGGCTGTTTCTGATGTAGGAGACTCTGCATCCGTCTTTTGAGATAATGTAGACTTACTAGAAGAGGCTTCTGATTCAGCCTTGGCTCGCCGCTGGCTTGTTGCTCTGATGTCATTTAAAAAATTCACATTTAATAAATTCTTCTTAGTTAAGGGAGCATTAACAATGAGCATTATGGATATAATTTTGTTTCTTCTTTTAAGTGTCACTCAAGGGAGGTACTCCGCTGATGTTTGGGTAGGGGTGTGCCACCGACGTCTTCAAAACCTGACCCTACCAGAGACCAAAATCCTCGTCTTTTATACCCTACCATAGACCTACAGTTAAAATTGTATACCCTACTGCATACCTAAAGTTAGTCACCAGGGTGATCCAGGGAATTATTAATCATGTAAAGGTTTTAAAATAAACTGTCACTAAATCACTAAATGCGGCATTGCAACTTTGATTGAAATTTGTCTGTAGGGTAGCCATACTGAATACATACCCCACAAGGAATTCGAGCGGAAATCTAATCGAAACGAGCAAAACTTGTGCGGACTCGTATCCTGCCTAAATATATGCGCGCGCTGGAATTTATTCATGAGCCCACATTGTAAAATCAATATGTACAGCTGACTTGTGTAAAAGCTGCAGTCAAATTCCAAATTGCGTGATCTTTTCGATGCGAAGCGAGAATTCGAATAGTGTTTACGATTCAGATAACACATCGAGTGAATGATTCCGAAGCGATAATAGCATATTTGAACAAGAGAAAATGATTTATTTTCTCTTGATTTGTATTAATATAAAAGAAAATATTGTGTATGTTTTCCGAAAGTCCGCGATTTTCTGATGTGCGCACTCTTTATAGCTAGAAGTTTCTGAATGTTTTTGTGATAGAGCGGATAATATGCTTGGTGCAAACTGCGCTTGTACAAATTTATTGCGCCAAGACTAGAGACGATTTCTTGGATTTTTCTAAGCTAATCAACTGAAAATGCGGCTTACGTAATGTCAGGAAACACACAATAGGGAGTTGAGAATACTTTGAACCTTTCAAGTGCCAGCACTCCAGGCAATGACTTCATCACCGCTGGTGACAATAACTTCGCAAGCCATCCAGCTATGAAACTTTTTTATTGCAAATCAATCCGTTTACATCAGTGCTATGTTTTTATAGTGCTATGTTTTTTATGTTATAATCTTCCCTAAATCTGCTTCGCTATGGCGCTGGCTATACTAGGAACCTAACTCGAAAGCAATTGCTACTAATTAGACTCTAGCCATTTCCGGTCATATACTTCTATTGATGTTTCTCGTTCATATTCAGTATGTTGGACATAAATTCCAAGAACAACTCTACGACGATACGAACGAATGTGGATAGCAGAATATCTGTGCTGACTCTCGTCATGGTACTTCGTACAGTTTTTCCACAACAAAATATTTAACTTTCACCTGAATAATTACTTGCAATGCATTGTTAATTTCAAGTTGGCAAGCGAAGAATACTTGAAATCTCGATATGCTTTTCCTTGAAAAATTCAAATGTTTCATATCTCTAATGCGTCAAAGTCCTCGTAGCATTCTATTCAAGACGACTTTCAGTTTCCACTGCTTTAAATCTGTTAAATCGAGTCACGGATCAGCGAAGATCTCTGAATGATTTTTTTGGAGTGTAATTGCAAATGACATTGCTGCACTGTAGTAGGAAGAATGCTTATTTGAATGAATTTTTTTCAGTATGTTGGACACAAATTCCAAGAACCACTCCACGTCGATACGAATGAATGTAGACGGTAGAATGTATGTGCCGACTCTCGTCATGGTTCAGTTTTTTCCACAAAAAAGTATTTAATTCGACCTGAATAATTATTGCTACAACAATGTCAATTTCAGGATGGCAAGGGAAGAATACACTTGAAATCTCGATATTCTTTTTCTTGAATAATTCAAATCTTTCACATCTCCAATGCTCCAAGGCATTCCATGTGACTTCCAACTGCTTTCAATCGAGTCTCGGATCCGCGAAGATCTCTGAATTACTTGTTTTCGAGTGTTCTTGCAAATGACATTGCAACACCGAAGGAAGAATACTCGTATCAATGAAATAATTATTTTCAGTATGTTGGACACAAATTCCAAGAACAACTCCACGGCAATACGAACGAGTGTAAATGGTAGTATGTCTGTGCCGACTCTCGTCATGGTACTAGGTTCAGTTTTTCCACAAAAAAGTATTTATTTTGACCTGAATAATTATTGCTACAACATTGTCAATTTCAAGATGGCAAGCACTAAACAAGAATTTCTGCAGAATACACTTCCGTGGTGCTTTTTCTTGGCTATTATTCCTATCTTCCACACCTCGCAGCATTCCATGCGACTTTCTACTGCTTTCGACGGCCTCCGATCAGCGAAGACACCGAATAAATGATTTCACACAGGAATTTCTTCAGAAACGACCGCTCGAAGAAAATAAATAAGTTAAAGAACTTTGACACAAATTCCAAAGGACTTTCCACTTTTTCTTGAATCCTCTTAGGGTAATTGAAGGTATACGAAAGTTCGAGCGTGGTACTAGGTTCAGTTTTCGAGGAATGAGACGTCAAAATTTCCTCTCTCGAATCCCATGGCGTCATCTTGCGAAAACATCTCAGGAATATTCAGTGAGTTAAAACGCGACCCCGGGAGAATACGAAGCGTCATAATTGTGCTAGATGCAAAGGTCAGTTGCTGATCAAGATTAGTTGAAGTTTTCAGCTTTCCTCGTGTCTCCGATAAGCTAAAATATACTATAAAACTCCGTTGTCTGCCTCGGCACATTTCCAACAGAATCTCAATTTCAGAGTTTGACTGTGGGGAGGGGGGTTATTTTGTCTTACTGCGCATGCGAAATAACAGCAGGTCAGCAGCTTCACTGAGGGCTCAGCTCAAGATTTGTTTGCGAAGAGATGTACGGCTTGAATTCCTTGTGACCCGATCAGAGACCAAACAAACAAACAAAAAATAACCCTAGCGCAGACCTGAGGAGCCCAAAACCATTCCCTAATGAGCAGCACATACCAGTATACCATATATGAGGGAGTACCCCCCCCCCCCCCCCCAGGCTTAAGTGGCACTTTGTATAGCATCCCTCATGAGTTGATGATTTTTAGAACTCTCTTTGTATGACATGCTTCTATATATTGAAAGAACCATTAAAACACAGAGAATAAAATAATACTTGTTAGAGTTATGACTATTGATTCAACTGTCCTTAGTAAGAAGTTCCTAATGACAACATACCTTAGAGACCTGAGTCTTGAATTTTCAGCTTCTATTTATACCAAGAAAACAAAAAGATATTTGTTATTTACCAGAATAATAAGGAAACAGTAAGGAGATGTATGATGTTTTACTATGGGCAACAAAGCTAGGTGACAAGCCCACCGACACAGGGTCTTAAATTCTTACTTTTCTGCTGTGGTGTTAGAAGAGGGTGGCCATGCATGCTACACCAGTTGATGGGGAATAAATCATAGGATTCAACATCATAGATATGCTCTACAACATCACTGCTATAGCCATCAAGCTGAACCCATAGTACACGACCCATTATCTGTTTGACAGTAGCTACACTTATGGTATTCTGCTTAGTTTGGTCAACTGCTTCCAGCTTGAAACCTATTTCAAACTCAGTTTTGGGAACTTCCTGAAAAAATTTACAAAATGTGATGTAGTTAAGTTTAATAAATCAAATATTACTGGTACATTTGTAATTTAGACCATAAAAATCAATAATTTAAAGGTAGCAGTGCCAAACATTAATGTATATGCACAACTACCATTGCTGTAAATTAGATGCAGTAGCAGGAAAGGCAATCATGCCTCATATGGTGTACAAAGTAGGTAACTCTATTATAATATTAGCATAATTACTTGCATAATTAAGAAATTCCATGTGCTGATTGGTTGAGAGTTTTGTTTTCTCTTGCTATAATCACCTACCAGTAGATTCTATTTCAAGCCCCATTGCTTACTCAAGTGTTGAACTGTTTGGATGTACTTGCTCCCAAAAGTGGGCAGGCTCATACAGTTGTATAGCTGACCCTAACAAGGCCAGACCAATGATCCAGCCCTGGTTTGGAGGACGGATCACAGGGTCACAACAGGGCTAGAATAATAGCCTGGTGACTATATCATTCAAGCATTGGGAGTGCACATGTGAGTTTTGTTATGATTGCAAAAACATTTAAAAAAATTAAGTTTTTGTCTTATCTCACTAGTCAGTTGAGTAATTATAATTAAAACAATTTATTGCCTCAGACTCTGTGATTATCAGCAAATATTCACAGATAATCAAGTCATCTTCTGCACTAACTGATAAATATTACAACAGCAGCTACAACAGAAACAGCAACAACAACTCAGAAAATATGAGGATTACTCTACCTGCGAGAAAAGAGCATCTGGAGCTGCTTTAGCATTGGCATAGGATAGATAACCACTCCATGTGAAAGCCTTAGTTGGATAACCTGTAATTACAAAATAGTTATATCTATTTGGCTTTCCACCAAAATCAAAAAGAAAAATGCTGATGGAAAAGTTGACACCACAAAAGTAGGATCCCTACAGCACGTTATTCCTATTAAACATTACGCCATACCTCTCGGTGGGATAACAGATACATTGTTTTTCTCACACCATCCACAAGGGAATATATTCCTGGAATTCACATGGCACCAGAATGATATCTTCTCATCACTTGATAATAGCAAATCATCTATCTCCACCATGAAATAGTTCTCATTTATATTTGACTAACAGATGCAACACATGAGGAAGGGTCTTTAGGGTTGACAGCTTCTAGTTTCATCCCAGATTGAAAGCCATGCATTGGTGGTAGATTATCATCCTTTTTTAGCTTCTGTTTAGTGGCCTCTTGAGGGGAGTCAGGTAATTTGTTGATGTCGTCAATAATTTTGGACCAATCAGCCTTGTTTGTGACACCTAAACAACAGAAAAATTCACATAAAAATGAATGTAAATCTGAGTCCAAGCCATGGCATCAGTAGTAAACTCTGTACCTTTAGGTGGCTGCAATGTCATGCCATTCTTTCTTCCCCATCCCAGGCTGTGGACATTATCTGCCAAGTAGTGCACCCACAAATCTTCCTCTTCATTATCAACACCTTCATATCTGAGCTGTAATCGCAGACCATATATCTCCACAATAGAGGCTACCCAGTAGCACAATGGGTCCTCCATGTCCTGTACTTCTAATTTGTGGCCAACACTCAGTTCCTCCTCTTCCTCTTCCTCTTTGATTTTGTGAAATAAATAATCAGGTGCAGCTATGGCATCTCGTAAATTTGTCATGAGAAACTTAGCCCAGTTGGACTCTTTGTGCCTGATGGATTCAGGAGGGATAAGCACTGTGTTTGTCCTGGCGCACCAGCCTATAGGTTGGAGATCTGGGGAATTGCCATTACACCAGAAATCCCCACTACGGTCATGTTCATAGCCATCAAACCTTAACAGTAGTAACGGTCCTGACACCATGACAACAGTAGCACCCAGTAGGTACCACCAGAGCTGCTCTGATCCTTGGCTTCTAACTTCATGCCAGGGTTAAAGCCTAACGTTTTACTGTCATCAATCTGCAGTGCAAGGGAAATGGATGTATTGCAGTTGGTCAGTTGGCAATACTAAAAATCTTGCTTCCTCTGCCAAAGCATGTTATCCAAGGTCAGAGCCCGACACTGCAACAATATGGTCGCCAAAGGCACCCCATCTTTCTGAGTATAGCTGAGTTCTAAGTTTATGTGGTTGACTAAACATTTTGGCAACAAAATTTTTTTAATTAGTCGCCAATGGGGCCTAGCAAAAAAAATTAATGTTGGGCCCTGAAGGTATTGCAAAATATGTACAATTTTTAGCGTACAGTCATTTTGTGTTTAAGCTTGGACACTAACTGTTGTTGTTTTTAAATCTGAAAAGGCACCTATGCTGTACTACAAAGTTTTGCACATGCCAAATGCTAGTCTCTACCAATCAAATTAGCATTTTCAGAGCATACTTTCTTTTATGTCTTGAAATGGTCTGAATAGCAGGAAGTTACAAAAATACTTTTAAAAGGATAAACGCTTTAAATTTAACATTAACAGACATGTTTTGGCAGCTTAGACTGCCATAATCATCAAACCCATCTAGATTCAAGTCAAACAATGTGGAAAAGAGTTTCTGTCCAATTGTTAATGAAAATTAGCAAAAGAAAATGATAGCACATGCAGATGTCCAATCCATGGTAGTGGATAAGCAAGTGAGCTCACTGCAAAGAGTAACTAAAATATACCTATAACAAAAGTGAAAGTTACTTACGTGTTTGAAGGCTGAGCTGGGAACAGCTTTGGATCTACATTTCTGCAGATAATCTTCCCACACAAAGAACTCTTCATCATCATCATCAGATGCTACAAGATAAAGTATGAATAGGAAAATTGCAACATGCTGGTAACATGACATTTAGAATAACAAATTAATTAAGTTACTATAACTTGAACATGATTTTTTCACCACCAAGATATTATATCTTTATATGACAAAGAATGAGTGTTTTTGGAAGTTTTCTCTCTCACAGTTACTGCAAGTTGAACAACCCACTTAAAATAAAAATGAATTAATCAACTGGCAAACACATAATGGTGCAGCTCATTGCATTTGGTGTGAGAATATTCAATTGTTTGTAACAACAATACAGGAAATGGTCATGCTGAAAAATTCACATTTTGTAGTGGGCACTTTCCATTTGGCAAAAAATCCCTGAATTTTCGGTTAGAAGTCAAATGGAAAGCGCCAAACCCGGGGAAAAGTTTCGGAAATTTGGGACAACCTTTGGAGCTTACCCCAAAAGTGGGAATTTTCGGAGAACTCGGAATTTCCAGGAATTTGTCCCTTTCCATTTGATTTCTGACCGAAATTCCCGGTGCAGACTGTTCTCGGACTTTCGTCCAATCGTGGCTGTTCTCGTGAATTACCGGATTGAGACCTTTCCATTTGACTCAGAGAACTACTGGGAATTCGAACCGGGATTTTTTGCAAAATGGAAAGCGCCCCAGATTTTAAGGATATTATTGTCCATACATTTTTTTATTAACAACCTTTAGTCGTTTAACATACACCGAATTCATAATTCACTTTTTCCAGATAAAGATGAAAGAGACTTTTATTTCAGTCAAAAATCATGCTCTTCAAGAGATAACTGCAGACTACAAATCGTACCATTGATTAAATATTGACAGAATTAAAGGAGCTTCAACATACAAAGATTTGTATGGAATTTGTGATAGAAGCCTTACTAGCCTCGTTTTGGTGTATTTAGACTACTTCAGATGCTTATATCTTGTCCATTATTCACTGGTTTCATTTCAACTCAACACATCTTTTAGAAGTCATCAAGTGCTATAGCTTTTAATAATTGTCCTTTCAAAATCTCTAATAGGTTTAAATTTTCAATCCCTATGCAAATGAGAAGCGGCCATTATTGAATAAGGTCTATTGATGCTAGCATATTGGTATTTTGCAAATTTCAGTAATCAAATTATTCACAAAGGACCAATGACCCTGTGTACCAGACCAATGACCCTGTGTATCAGACCAATGACCCTGTGTATCAGACCAATGACCCTATGTATCAGACCAATCACCCTGTGTATCAGACCAATGACCCTGTGTATCAGACCAATCACCCTGTGTATCAGACCAATGACCCTATGTATCAGACCAATCACCCTGTGTATCAGACCAATGACCCTGTGTATCAGACCAATCTCCCTGTGTATCAGACCAATCACCCTGTGTATCAGACCAATGACCCTGTGTATCAGACCAATCACCCTGTGTATCAGACCAATGACCCTGTGTATCAGACCAATCACCCTGTGTATCAGACCAATCACCCTGTGTATCAGACCAATCACCCTGTGTATCAGACCAATGACCCTGTGTATCAGACCAATCACCCTGTGTATCAGACCAATCACCCTGTGTATCAGACCAATCACCCTGTGTATCAGACCAATGACCCTGTGTATCAGACCATCACCCTGTGTATCAGACCAATCACCCTGTGTATCAGACCAATCACCCTGTGTATCAGACCAATGACCCTATGCACTAGTTATAATTTATGCTAGATGCTAGATTGACTAAGCCCAAACATTGTACAAATTATATCAAGCGATACTTTATGTATAGTGGGGCTTCTTTATGGAATACCCTACCCAAAGAATTACGGTACACACCACTTTATCACTCGGGCAATTAAAACAAAAAATTAACGAATATTTTTAATTGTTTTGAACTTCCACATGGCAATCTTGTAAACCAGTACTCATTTTAAATGTATGTTATTTTTAATGTATCTGTACTGAATGATTCTCCATGTATAAATAAAGTGTATGTATGTATGAGTGCCACTTTTTTAATGAGCCCTCTCATGTAAAATTACTATGTGATATTTATGAGGGAAATGGGTTTCAAAAAAGCATTTCTAGGCTCTTCTGGAAACTGAAGCATGCTGTTAAAATGTGACCATGAAATCAATCTCCAGAAAAAGTCAAGACAGTCAAATGAATAGCTCAGTCAGGTCAGTAGGTCCCAGGCCTGGAGGTGGGGTCCCAGGTATACCTGTAAACTTCCACAGTTTGGGTGTCTGTGATCACAATGGAAAACTCTATGGGACCAGCAGAGGTCAGAACAAGCCGGCGACCAATGGAGCTCCAGCGGCTGCTTCACGTTTAATCGCCGCCTTCAATTTACCAAATGTGAGACACAAAAAGTTCTCACCACTTTTTAAAAAGCAGCCTGACATCATTAGCTGTACTGAGACTCAACCTGATGATAATGAGGCTCACCTTATTGTTTGTGAACAAAAAACTGGAATCCTTAAAATTGTAGTTCCTCTAAATATCCCAGCTACACGCCTGTGTCAGAATCGACTTGCTTTGAAGCTACAAATGTTGGCTGTCAGTTTTCTTTGGCAGCTGGCTACTTTTCTTTTGTGGCCGGCTACTTTTCTTTGAGCAGCCACCGACTTGAAAACATTCTGACAGCCCTGGACCAGTAACATTATTTTAAGAGCATTAATGAAATATTCATGTACCAACCTTTTGAGTTTTTCTGTCTTTTGTTTTTCTTAAAAAACAAATCATCTAGGGTTTTCCTTTTCTTTTTAGCCTCCTTGTCCATTGTCTTTTATTGGATGTGTTCAGTCGATTGCATTGTTGAAAACTGGTCAAATGGCTAGGCAGTTTCAACTGGAAAAAATCCATCTCCTTGTTAAAACTAAAATTCCTTCTCACTACTTTTGGTTTCTTATTGACCCACAATGCCATGGGGGGGGGGGGGGGGGGGGGGGGGGGGGGTAGGACTTTCAAATATGGAGGTAATGATGGAATGTCTTGGAGCATTTCAGTCAGAGATGTAGTCTGACCTAGGAGGCCCAATATTAAATAAACATGCTCCTAATGTGTGCTGGGTCGGTTTTATGAAATCACAACCAACAAAACAATGCAGAGCTCACGAGAAATCAAGTATTCTAGTCTAGTAAGCTTAATTGGGTTCTATCTTGTTGTCAAAGTAATCTTTCCGTTATATAATTGTATTGTATTGTTTTTCAACAAGCAACTTTCTCTCTTAAAGTTACAAAATCATTTCCACTGCACAAAAGACATGCTGATGTGTGGATGAAGCGAAGATTCTGTGCTCGAATCGTGCAGTGTAGAATCTGCAGAAGCGATACACAAAGGGACAATTGAATTGACATATTTCTCTTCATCGAAATCAGAGCAGTCTTAATCTTTGCCTGGAAGAGTTCAATACTATCGATAGCTACATACTCACTATTTTGTGCAGCAGTAAGGAAGTTGAAGCAGTAAAACAGGCCAAGATTTAACTCACGCTTGGAAATCCGCGCGAGCCACGACCGACCAAACAACGCACGCTCATGAACTGTGGGTAAAAATATCTTAGGATTGCCGGATGTAAAATACAAGCTATACCACACATTTACTTTGTGCTGCATGTCCATCACACAGAGATAATTTTATCGATCAATCGTCACACTGTATTTTGTTCAAATAATGTTTACATAGAAATTAGCAAAAATATAATTGCATTCGCCAAAGGGTACTAAAACTAAAACAATTTCTAGTGGTTACAAAAAATTATTGAAGGATGCTATGGTCCAACCCTTACAAAAATATTTCACTACCAAATATAGTTGAAATATTGTTACAGATACTGTAAAACTCCTGTGGGAGAGAAATACGGTATTATCATAAAATATGATAATAAACAAATTCACAGAAAGCCTGCGATGCGAAAGGGTACATGCAGCGGTTGTTGTCATGACAACGAGTCATTCCTTCGAACGAGCCAGCTGGCATGTGGTTTAGTACACAATTCGTAAACATTGGCTGTCTGCGGTCACTTTCACTTCAATTTTTTCACTTCTAGCGCCACCAATGAGCCACGTAAACCCCCTTCGACCTGTGGATGTCAAGCGGACGGTGCATTTGGAAACGGAGGATTCCCACCAAACGCTGGAAGAGAGAAAACTCCATGGCAAACGTACGGCATACATGCAAAGGAATCAGATGTATGTGAAGTCGATGTATGGGAAATCCAGTGGAAAAAGAACGACTTCGGTACGTCCAGGCAACGGTTGATATTCACACTCAATCAGAAAATAGTTATAGCCACGGGAAATACAGATATTGGTTAAGAACTTTGGTTTTCATTCAGGTGGTAGTGGGGTGTGAATTTATTCAAAAATCTGGAGTACAACATAATAAAACTTGTTTGTGTTCTACTTAACTTAATATAATAAGTTTGTACATCTTGTTTTGATCGTTTCGTATATATTCAAAGTAATTTAACTTTTGCCTCCCTCCTAAACTTACAATGGTATTGATCAATGTTTATATTCGAACGGACTTTCTGCGTTCGTTATTATCGCTGCAAAACACGTTACTAAGACAGACGGTGGTTTTTTTCATGTCATTTGCATGACATTTCCTCTCAGACAGAGGTCTTAACAATATTAATATTGGTTTGCAATAATTAAAGTCTATAATATAAGAAATGGAAGCGTTTTGTATACAGAAAAATCGTGTTTCCCTATAACTCTAAGGAGGTATAAGAATTTTCCTGAAGGCGTCTCTTTGCCTGGTGTGAAATTAATTAAGACGTTCTAGCGTTCTAACTCCCCTGGGTATAAGTTAAATTTAAGTTAGCTTTATAAATCTAGTCATCATTTGTTGTAGTCAAAAGACAATGAAGCGTTCCCCTAGAGTGGAATATTCAGTCATTATTTCATTATTCATTCCAAAAATGCAGTTTTTCTGAGTACACGCAACTGTTCACCCAGTGATATTGAATTGTGGAATACATTTTGAAATGAATAATAATGCAATAGTGAATTGAATATTCCTCTTTAGGGGGGCACGCTTCATGTCTTTTGACTGTAATGAAAATGATTAGTATCAAAGATTCAACAAACATTTTAAAAATATTTTGAATTATATTCAACTTTTTATTTTATTTCTGACATGCAGACAAAAACACAGGGCTGCTTTACAACAACAGATGGCCGAGCAAGATAACAAGCACAGGGATTTCTTGGAGACTAGATATAAGGAGAGTGATTTTGCCATTCAGTATGATGAGGCATGTAAACAGCAAGACAGGGAAGATGAGATGAGGAGAAGGAGCACATGAAACAATACAGAGTTGATAATAAAAAGGTGAGAGTACACATGTCTGGTCAAAGACATAGACATAGACATAGATAATCTTTATTGTGACATGTGACATGTGGTTCCAGAAAATATCCATACCCCCCCCCCCCCCCCCCCCCCATTGAAGGGTGTTGAAAAGTGATCCCCCCTCTCCTCTGGAATTTCTGAAGAAAATACAGTATTTGTATGGAAAATATAAGGTAATTGACCCCACCTAGCCTGAGTATCAGGCGGAATTTTATTTTTCTGTGAGAAAATGAGAGAAGAAAAATAGAATTACGCCTGACACAATCACTTGTCGCGGCGCCTTCCGCCCCCTTCAAGGCGGCTGTCAAAATCATATCAAAAATTGTCGTCAGCTGTCATCGCCTATTGTCTCGCTCAAGTATGTTTCCCTGAACCAAAACCAAAACAGTCGAGCTTGCTTGTTTTCTTTTGTTTGTAAAAGATCAAGCTTATTAGATATGGCTCAAATCCGGATCAGTACACTTATTTTCTCCAACAAAAGTATCTGGAAAGCTTGGAGCTCGGTCGGTTATTTTGGGAAACCTGCTTGAAAGTGTGGACTGCGTGGGAACTTCGGCGAGCGGGTCTCGATGTGTGCAGGAAATTCCGCAAGGAAATTTCTACTACAGAACTGCATAAGCTTATCACGAGCTCAAAGGACCGTTTTTTTTTAGCGAAAGCTGCCGAATCCTGCAGGAACAATTTAGCCTGAGCTAGGAGAAGATTTAGCGCTGCCGAGCAGGATTTCTTTGTTATCGTTGATCTTCGAGGGATGCCGTTGAAATTCCCTACGCTTTTAGCACGACTTGCTGCTTTCGGGCCTAGTAACGATACTCGCAAGGGTCTTCTCTCCATCTTTCTAAAGCCAGAAGCTAGCGTACAGCATCGGTGTTGATAAATTAGCGTTTGTCAAAAGCAGTTGGCAAAACTACTAGAATTTGAGGCACGCGGTCTGCTCTTCTTTTACTTGTATAGCAGGAAAAAACTGTATTCCAGATTCTACATCATCTTCAAACTCTCTTTCGTCCATATTCCGAATTTGAAAGGACGAATTTACTAAAATCTTTGCGTTCATGTTCCCGAAGATTCCTCTCCATCGCGGCTTGTAATACTCTCGAACGAGAAACGCTTCCAGTTTCGCTTCCGGTTTAACTCACGTGACGCGTCCCTTTGTCTTTTGGCCAATCAGCGCAGCATTCAGATTCTGAATGTTGAACATGAACTTTTGAATGCATTTGTGTCAGGCCCTCTTCTTCTCTTTTTTTTTTCGAGGAGGGGGAGGGTCCTGATACTCAGGCTATGACCCACCCACCCACCCCTCCGGAATTTCCATCCAATGCCCCACCCCTCCGGAATTTCCTTCCAATGCCCTTCCGTGGGCAAAGTGTCATTGAAAAGTGGAATAAAATAAAACAATAGCACAGTGCTTTCAATAAAAATGGACTTTTGTATAATATTATCAAAAACAAGTTTCTACAACATCTAAATAAATTTGCAAGATCGTCAGACATCAAGTCCAGATACCAGAGGCAACTCATGTCATTGAAATTAAAATGTAAACAGTTTCAATTGTCCTCATGGGAGACCCCTATATGGAAAAGTTGGTGATGCTGGACACTAAAAAAATTCACAATATGGGCCTGGCTCTTATAAATTTTATCCCATCCCAGAGAGATATAGCAAAGACGAAGCTACACTATAGAACCTTGTAACATCAAACTCTAAAACGAAGGTGTAAATGCTGAGTAGTAACCTAATGTAAGCAATTCAAACCTCAAACAAACAAGAACTTTGGGTTTTCCTGTGAAAAACTGCTTCAGACAGCACCCCTAAGCAAGCAGACCTTTGGAACCCCTAAAAGTTAGGTTATTAGCACATGTTACATTATGTGGGAGTCCTCCCTGCGGGCAATTTTTTCATGCATGTAAAAATGAAGGTGGAAAACAATCAATTTCAAGACAAAGGCTTTTGTAGCTCAGCTCTGCAAGCTCTTCTGGTTTAGACATGTTACAGCATGAGACCACAATAGTGCTGAGCTTCAGATATCCCCTGGTGCAATATCATTTCAATGTAAAATGTACCTAAAAGTGGTGGTGGCTGTGGGCTTAACAGGAAAATAATGTCTAGCTACATGTACACTTGTCTCTTGCTAAGATCTAAAACGTTTGGCATGGCTTGTCATGAGCTACCTATGGGTGGAGTTTTACTGAAATGTTCTGGTTGAATTTTAACTATCATAACTTATTTTGTAATGTCTTCCAACAGAGGATGGAAGAGGAAGCTCAAAAAGAAAGATTAACAGAGAATCAGAGAACCTGAAAGAGCGCAAACTCCTGTCAGAAAATCCTGTCAACTGGAGCAAAACACTACACTAAACAGATTATTAGACCAAAGAGGGATGACAAATATATAATGCACCATCAATATATTGATGCACAACAGCAAATGGTTGCACCAATACAAGGGGATTAAAAGACCAGCTGTACACAATTACTGTATACTCCTTAGATCACAACATACAAATGCCCAAACTCAACCATCATAATCATCTATAGAATGGGAGTCTACAGTTATAAGCTTATTGTCATGCATGTAAAAATTCAAATGCATGTGTGGACAAAAATCACAAAGAAATTTAAACATCACTGGTGTTGTGTAATCCCTGTTTAATATGTGCCAGGCTATTCTCACAAAATATTAGTATTTAAAACTTTTGCCATTTTATTATAAATGTATAATATGGTGATAAGAAAATTGGGATGCCTTGTAATAGACTATTTCTTTTGGGTACTTAAAGCAGTTTTCATTCTAGGAACTCTGCACCAACTAAGTAGTTGTGTTTCAAAGTGTTCCCTGGATCAAACATCTAAGAGTAGCTTTTGTAAAACCTCTAAGTGATGTTTGTAGCTGCTGAGTGTTAGTTGTGCGATCAAAGGAAGCTGCTAACACGGTGTGCCTGTTGCTTCAGAATTTGCAGAATTACACTCTTTTTTTATAAGAACCTTTTTTATAAGAACGTTCAGCCTGAAATTTACCCAAATTTTAAGAACATGCTAAGAACATGCCTGAGCCTCAGATAGGAGCAAAATAGATTTATTTTCAGTGATGTGTTCTAAAATCCAGAATCAAATGTGTTAATAATAACGACCTTCAATATTGTAATTTATAAACTCTCTTAAATACTTCATTGGTATGTTTCCTTCTATAAGATCTATCATATTTCAGGTTCCGACGTCACTGACATGTAAGAACATCCGTAAGAACATTTTCCAGCCTCAAAGTGCTCCAAAAATAAGAACGGCCCAGCCTCAACTGAAAACTAGACGTTCTTATAAAAATAGAGTGTATGAACTATTTCAGTTATATAGCCAGATAGAATATAATTATTATACCGGTAATATATGCTTTTAAAATGATTGAAAAAAAACATTCTTGTTCTGCTAGTAGGATGATTATCAAAATTCCCAGTTCAATACAGGTAATATGCAAGTTTACAGGGACTTCAACCTAGGACGTTACAAATCAGGAAAAACCTTGGAATTTCAGACAAAATACAAAGGATTGAAAAAGACTGTACAGGAGATACTCAAGAAGATATGGTTAAAGCTTTTGATTCTCTGTACAAATAGGTTAATAAGCTTTCGACTTTAGCCAAGAGTCGTGATCACAGTGTGACAGGTGGAATTGACACACTCTCTTACAGTCACGCACTACAGGAACATGTGACTGTAAGAGATGGTCCCACACGTGGGGGAGCTTTAACCATATCTTCTTAAAATACAAAGATTATATGAGAAAATTCCAAGAAAAACCAGGAGAAGTACAACAATGCAGGAAACATTTTTGGGAGACAGGCGTGAAAAATCTTGAGACTCCTGGCAAAACTGGGAGAGTTGAAGTCACAGAGCTTAAGAAAGTGTGGTTAAAAGAGTGTTCCTTTTCTTATGTATTATAGTGTATAGAATTACAATTCCCTGATAGAATGAATTTAGGTAGCCATAAAAATATGTCATAATCATTAATTTATTCTTGTTTTTGTAAAAGCAGATATGTCTTTTTATAAAATAGATAACTGCTAGGGTTTCTTAGATATGGTGTCATATGGGGGGAAGAACACAAATCGTCTAGTGCCAACCCTGTAAAACACAATATAGTAGTATCTTTTTTTTTTACATTTTGCATTTTTTATTACAGGAGTAAAATAAAAAAGCCACATATAAAACTAAGGTTGCTTTCAGTGTCTTTCTTCCAATTGTCTGTCTTTCCTTCCTATAAATACTGCATTTCAATGTTATATGTTCTCACTTTGAACCACCAGACTTTGACTTTGTTGAAGTTAGTTCCTCTGATGCAGGCGATGTTGATGAAGCATCTTTGCTCTCCTTAAAAAAGTAACACAGACGGATGAATTAAATAGGAATAATCCAGATTATCCACTTATTTTCTGGAACCACACATTAAAAAATTAATTGTTAATAACAACAACACAATAGAAATACAATAAGAATCACTGGACCATGACATGTTGTAAATCTGATACAACCACTAATTGTTGTAACTAATTTGCATAGAAAAAAGAATTGGATTTTCTTTTGGCAACTTAACAAGTTTTTTTTAAACAGAGCTAAGAAGCAAAGAATGTCATCTTAAAATTGTTTAAGTAGTTGCAACATTTGCATTCATGTTGTATCAGATGCCTGTGACTCATGTTGTAAATCTGATACATTACACCACTGCTCATGTTGTAAACATTACTGTCTTACAATGTTATGAATGGTCCAAACATTAATGTATGAATGGAAAGTGTAATTTTACCTTTCCTGTTTTTATTGTGGAGTGGCAAGCCCCTGTTCAGAGAAAGCCCTGTTTGTAGTGTTGCTACTTACAGATGCTTCAGATTTGTTCTTGAGAAATGCTCTCGTCATCTTTAAAGACTTGGTGGTATGACCTTTGTACTTGTAAGACTTGTCTACATTTGATACGGAAACAAAATAATTAGACTGATGTTATTTTCAGTTAGTAAAACATTGCATCTGCTGTGCCAGCATGACTCTCCATCCTCTTGACAAACAAGCAAGACAAAAATAATCATAAACAAAGCCTATTATAGAGCCTATGTTTGTTTAGCTATCACTAATAATTCAGCCAAAGGACAACTTTTTACCTTGTTCCTCAAACATAACTGAAGTTCCTGCCATTTCTGAAACAAAAGTTAGTAACATTGATTATAAGTAACAATGACCTATTTGACAATGCACATGTCATCATTTGGCAATGTGAAAAAAATGTGCACTAAAAACATTAAACATTATTATTACTTATTATTAATTTTCAATTCATGTTCTGTTCCACTACTACATCATCCCCTGATTTCCATTCCTCTCCCATTCCCCTTATCTGTATAATCAAGGGCAGCAGAACAGTTTTCAAAGTGGGGAGGGGGTGGGCTTATTAGTAAGATTGTATGGCAAGGTGGGGGGGGGGGGAAGTGGAAAAGAGAGAGGTGATGCAGGATGGAAATAATGGGACAAGGTGCATTATGCTGCAGACAGGCCAAATGGAAGAATCTGTAGAGGTCATGTACCCATAGCACGAAGAAGATGAAACAACTATGCAGCAAAGCTAACAGTAGTTAAGAAAATCTAAGTAAAGATCTCAATCATGTACCTTCGTAATGCCCAATAAATGTGTAAGGTCCAATCTGAAGTACTGGCTCTGATGCCTCTATACCCTAAAACAAACATGAAACATAGTGACAAGTACAGAGGGGTTGGAGTCATATCTCAACCCCCTTCCATGGGGGTTACAGATGTTTTCTGAAATCAAACATATAATATTCCCCAGAGTAGAATAGTCACCCTGCTACACAAATAATATCACCCTAATAATGTCACCCTGTACCCTGCTACACAAATAATATTCCCAAGAGTAGAATAGTCACCCTGCTACATTTCTGGCTTTTACATAAGGCAGCAACATTGAATTACTGAGATCAGAGAACAAGAGAAAACTGGCTGTATGTGGTTATAGTGGAAGATGCATTTTTTAAATATTAGTTACAATAAAATACTTCTGTTAGGATTGTTATATGGAACATTTCCAGCACTATGACAGCAAATTTGGCAGAGTAAGTCCTCTGGGTGTGACAAATGTTTTTTGTAGACATTGAGAAGTCACTATCTGGGTCAAGCTTCCTATAAATCTAAATTATAAATACACAAAAACTTTACTTATTTATCTTCCTTTTTAAGTCTCTGTTATTGACCATTCCTGCTATAAGCATGTCATGTCAGGGGTGCAGCCAGGAATTTTGGTTGGGGGGGCCAGATAGTGAAAACATGGGACAAAAATTTTCAAATTTCCTCCAGCAAATACAGCAAATGTATGGGAAAATCTCCCGAGAAAGGGTGGGGGGGGGGGGGGGGGGGTGCAGCCCCCTGTGCCCCTCCTGGCTACGCCCCTGCATGTGTTCTTTAGTTTGGAAATGTCCTTCACATGTAACAGAAATAGGATGCAGCTCACGCATTGTTTACAACTTTGTTACTGAAAATCCCTTATTTATGCAGCATGTGCATACATTATAGATAGAATCATCCATTAGCAACTACTGTATTTAATTTTCTGGTCTTTCACCGAGCACAAATCTACTTAAAACTGTACAAAGTAAAGTGAAAATTGACCGCAGTCATTGCCAAATAGCTTCAGCATTTTCAATCACAGTGCTCAAAAAGAGATACGGAGGATTTTTGGGGGTGCTTATCAATTTCTTGGGTCAAGGTGCGGCACTTATTCGAGGGCGGCATTAATCAAGGGCGGTACTTATTCAAGAGTATTCTTGTGCTAACAGACTCCACTTCAACCAGATAATTTCTTTACACTCACCAGCAGCCTGCAGTGTTCTGATCTGGCATTGTACAAAATCTCTTGTTCAAGAATGCCAGAAAGCTCAACTAGCACAAGCTGTTCCTGTTGGAAATAAAAATAACATTCCAAGACTAAGTTAAAATGTCTAGTTCTTTAAAAACCACAGTGGACCAAAATTTAATTGCATTGTGAGACTGACTGGTAAGTTATTTTGGCAAAAATGAATGAATAAATACTCAGAAACATGGGCTTAGTACATAAAAGTGTGAAGTTCCCAGAATGCCTTTAAATTATGCATTTTAAGCGTTGCTCAAAATGTGACAATTAAATTCTGAAGAAAAGATTCTGAAGAAAAGCACAATGTTAGGCATTCAGGATATCAGATGACACTCTGTTTCGTGACATAATTTTGTTTCTAAACTACACAAAGCGACATAAGAAAATATGATGAATTCAGCTTCTTATACACTCCAGACATACAGCAGGGAATAAGCTTAAGGAGAACATTTTTGTCTTTCATACCAACTAGTTTTGTAATGTTTAACAAACTTCTATCATGAGCAAATTAGGTTTTTGCAGGCATAGTCTTTGTACAGAAGCAAAGAAGCCACAAAACTCATGTGATAGCTGTGCGGCTAGGAGATCAAAAATTTGAGTTTTGATTTGAAGTTTGAAGTTTCTTACTTTTCATCGATGAAATCTGTTGTTTTATCAGCGGTGTGATACACTTACCTCTTCCCATCCATCCTCCTCTTCCATTAGCTCAGCTGCGCTGTCCAATTTCAAGATTTCCAAAAGATACACGTTTTCACGTTCTGTAGTAGTCCGCCATTTTGAAACTCCGAGGACACAGGGTTCCCATGAACATTCAGTGATTCAGGGGCTCTGACAAAAAATATAAGACAACTATACCTAATTATGTGTAATAAAATGAAGGCTATCAAATTTGACACTACATTGAGTAATGTGGATAAATTAGTGTACGTTCTGTTAGTACTCGGTAAAAGTAACCCTTGTTGGTATCTTTTTCACAAGATGATGACGTAATGTTTTGGACCCAGTTTTACGCGGGAAAACGGAAGGACGAAAATTTACACAAGAAGGCGAGAATAGTGTGACACGATTATTCGTTCCAAACAACCTGTTTGGGGCGTTTCTGCCACGTTCCGACCTGCTAAATCTCATTGAACAGCTTGCTTTTCTGATTAAACGAAGAAATGTATCGGACACACGTAAGTAACCTATATTTTTATTCATCTGCTTTTCAGTTTCGATTCTGTTGGTTCATATCACATTGTGATCATTGTGATGTCTTTTGGATGATCAGGCTAGGTAACTATAGCAGCTGCTTTCTAATAGTTTGGATAACTTGAGCAACATAGCTCTACGTCCTGAAAGTTAAATTAAATCAGGGAACAGAACGAAAAATCTTGGCCCCAATAACAGGTCAGAATAAACGTTGAAAAGTAGTTTATGTTTATTCAGCTACTTTATGTAAACTCTCACGCAATTTTGAGATGTGATAGTTGAAACCTGACCACAGTACTAAATTAAAACAAATGTGAATTAAAATTAAAATTTACCAAGAGCAATGGAATAGTGAAGATATTATATACCGTTTCCGGGATACTTTGTCACCCAAAACGCCTATAAGCTTGGTGCGCTAGGGAGTATGGGTAAATATTTATTTAAATTTCTGTAAAATATTAGACACAAACATGCTTGGAAATGTGCTGAAATTTAATCATTTCACCTGTGTTTGCGATAACTGTCTGAATTCAGATCAAACAGTACCAGTTTAAATGCCCCCATCATCCTTTGCGCTTCAAGCTTATAGGCTTTTTGGGTGACAACGTTTCCTGGAAACGGTATATACACACCTATTGCAAGAGATAGCAACCGACTGTGACTCAAAACATTTTTTGTAGCCTGCAGTGTATCATGGGAGGAAGATGTAGTAATTTTAACAAGGGTAAATGTAACCCCTGTTTTGAAATTACCTGTTTGGCTCGTAAAGAGCTCCCCAATGATATACTACAGGTTACAATATACTTAGGCATCATCATCATCATCCTTTGGCCGCGGCCGAGATGCTGCCCACAACTCCTCTCCACACTTCTCGGCCCGCCATTGCCAACGGCAGGTCCTGCTGAGGGATCCCTGAATCCCTTGAAATTTCTGCAGGGAAGGTTAATTTCCTGGACCTCACAGGAAATGTGCCTGGACTCCAGAGGAGAAGACGCGAAGCCACTTCACTCTTGGAGCAGAAGCAGTGTCCTGCGAAGAGGAGGCGTCTTTGTTTTGTCCAGGTTGATACTGGTGGTAGGCCCTTGTAGATTTCCTGAAGGGTGGCATGTACAGACCAGTGGATGCCCTGGACACAGCGAAGTAGGTTGTTATGTGCCATCCAAGCATTGTTGGTGCTGTGCAGTCAGTGTCCAGGTCTCCGCTCCGAAAAGTAATAATGGGCTCATGAACAGTAGATCTAAAGAGACAGATTTTGAGATCGTCCTTGAGGCTGGAGTGCCATATCTTGTCAAGAGTGTTACATGCTTTCCACACAAGAGCTTTCTGGGTCTTGACATCCTTGTATGAGTGCATGATGTAGGAGCCAAGGTACTTAAAGTCACCTGATCTCTTTCAGAGAGGAGAGATAGGTGATGCTTGATGGGTCTGTCGGTGCATCATGCTGGGTGCAACCTCTACCAGAATATGTGTACCATCACGAAAATGAAAAAAGTTCTTACAGATTTTTTGTGGGATACTAGTTTGGTTAGCAAACTTTTGCCAACCAGCATAATAATGTACAGATTTAGGCACTGCCTAAAAGCGGAGCTCCCAATGAGATTTAATGGCATGATTGATGACGTCACATCACATGACCATGTTGTACCTAAGCAACTACATGACATTGATGATGTCAAAAGTAACACAACTAGATTTTTGCAATTCCACATAACAAAGACAATTTCTTCCACATTTTGTTGTCTGTCTAAAAAATACTAAATGTACAGTGCAAGAAAGGTTTCCTGACTCTGTTCATGCCAATCCTCAGACCCTAAGTTTGTGAGTAGTCACAGAACATTGTCTACAGAGGGTTCTAGAATATACCTGTAACATTACACAAGCCAAATGGCATCCTATTGTATGAAAGCAGTCCCTTGGGGGTTGTGACTGCAGTTAGTAAGTTGTTCAAATACGCTTCCACTTATGTGTAGACCAATGCCAAGTGAATAATCAAGAGGTACCTTGCTCACCTGTTGTGCATCCTGTGATTTGACTATCTCCAGCACGGGGTGACCCAACCCCATTTTTGAGAGGCATGGTAATGCTCCATATTTATTGTGGACCAGTACTGTATGATAGGGAAAGAGCAAACATCTCAAGCTCCTCTCCATTCAAGGAAACATGCACTTACTCCTTTCCTTTTCTGTCCATACTGGTAACATCTTTCAACCCCTGTGTAGTGCAGCAAGGAATCATCTTGTTAGTCCTGTATGAGTCCTCCTCTTCTAACTGTCCTCTGTCCCATTTTCAGACTGACCCTACACAACCTCGTGCATATCATTGATCTACTCTTCAAGCTCCTTGTTCACTTGTTCTTCCTAAATGACTATTTCCTTGACACTGTCACCTAGAAAGCGCATGTGCGGGATCTAGATGCCTGGTAGTAGTGTCTTGTCTGAACAACACCTGATGCTTTAGCTGGGTCTTGGCCTGCTGCTCCTCGTCTTACATTTTGAAATTCTGTAGTAAATACAATTGTGTAATTACTTAGCAATTGGATCAGCTTGCAATTCACTTCACTTTAATATGTTGGTGCTACCTTATAAATACATACAATATAATATGCACCTCGGGGATCAGCAGTTGTCTACATTGAAAAAAAGTGCTGGCGGAACTTGTCGTCTACACCAGAAGCTAGAGCAATATTTACCGACAATTGGCTGAGAAAAAAGCCATTTAGGAGCAAGTCTTGATTTCTCTCAATTCTGATTGGCTAGTGATTGCTCAATTGCAATTGTTTTCACAACAGTCTTGTGAAAACTGCTCTAGTATCCCATGTAAAAGGCCAAGACAGGTGGGTCCTTGCTTTGGGATAATGCTTCCTGGGGAGGTGGGATCCTGCCTGGGATCCAGCCACCCTGGGTGGGATCCAAGGTGGGATGGCGGGATCCTGCCTATCCCAGGTGAGATAACAGCCATCCTGTGCGGGATCCAAGTTCGGATAGTGAGATCCTGCCTATCCAAGGTGGGATAACATTTCCCAGGGAGGTTGGATCCCAGGATTTTGCCATCCTGGCTGGGATGGCAGGATTCTTGGTGGGATAAATTTCTCGTAGAGGTGAGGATTCCAGGTGGGATTTTGAGTACCTGCCATCTCGGGTGTGATCCCATACGGTATGGTAGAATCCAGATTGGAAGAGGTATTTTGGGGAGGCGAAGAGGTGTCCCTTGGAGTGATGGGACACCTCCAAGGACATGGGAGGGAATGGAAGAGTGCAGGGAAAGGATTCCAGCTGGGTTGGGATGACAGGATCCCGGGTATGATTTTTTTGGGAGGCAAGAACGCGAGATCCTGCAATGATGGAACATCTCCATGGTGGGATGAAAGGGCGGGAAGGAATTAAGAGAAGAGTGCAGGGAAAGGATTTTAGTTGGTACATTGTGGGATCTCCTGTCATGTGGGATGAGAGTTAGCTAGAGGATCGATAAGAGATCAGCCTTCTGGGATTCTGGGTTGTAAGGCAGTTTAAAAAACCGTGGTGGATTAAACAATTGATGTAAAAAAACTTTGGTTGGATAAAGGCAGAAAACATTGTATATAGTTCCTCTGTAAGTATTAGTCATTAGGGAATCTTGAAGGGATCTTCTTAGTATTAGGGAATCTTGAAACATAGATTGTTTAATTGATTTCAATGTAAATGCATTTTGTTGTGAGGAGCTCTAAGGGGACACATGTATGTATCCTTATTCTCTTTTAGCATCCAAACGATCCAGGGATGCACAATATGCCATCATCTGATAGTCACACCAGGATGACATACCAGGAAAAGCCGGGAATATTACAGCAAATTCAGGCTAGCATTGCAGCAACATTGTTTGGTATTGGACTACTTGTTGCAGCGTTTCCAGTTCTTTACTGGAATGAGGTAAGAAGAGTATAGTATTTTCCCATCTTGTGTTGTTTCAGCCTCAAGGTGCAAATGATAGCGAGGACTCTGGATGTTTTGAAGGAAACAGAGGCGTAGCCAGTAGGGGGTGCAGACTCCTCTTTTGAAACTCAAAATACAATAAACATACCTGACAAAATTTCTAAATACAGCAGAAAACAAGCAGGACGAAAAGTGCTCCCCCCTCTCCCCTGGCGACATTCTGTCAAATCATTATGTTTGTTGCATTTTCTGTTAAAGCAGCAAGCATTCAAAATATTTATTTAGGAAGAAATTTCTTTTCTCTAGGGTAGAGCTGTACAAACAGCGTTATCATTGGATGAAGGTCTAAATGCTGTGATTTCACTTCGTTCTATCAGTGAGGTACAGAGAGATAATCAGGAGAAACTGGTACATTTGGTTGGAAGTCTGCAAACAGATCAAGTATGTGTGATATATTTTGTGATATATTATATATTATCGCTCTGTAATTGCAGGACATAAAATGTTGTTATCTGTGATGTTGTACAGGTACTGAGTGATCCTGAATATGGGGTGGCTGTGAAAGCTGTCAGGCTCAAGAGGGATGTGGAGATGTATCAATGGATCGAACACTCATCTACAAGGTATTTCTGTCTCTAATCTCATTGGTGGGCGACTTAAATCTTCTAGAGTGGCACGCCAGAGGTACAATTCAATTGCAATCACAGGTTCCCCCATAGCAGCATCACCACCAAGTGTGGTTGTATGGCGGTGTACTCATTCTGTGGTATTGAATTTGCTCAGTGCTGGCATGTCATTGTATTGTATCAGGCTTTGAGACCATCTGGTCGAAATCCGTTGGCATCAGGACAGCCTTGCTCGTCTGCTTCTAGGCACTCTTGTCCCTTTCAATGCGTTGCTGAAGTTTGGTTGTCAGAGACTTGCATTTGAAAGTTAATCTCGGACGGGTTTAGCCTGAGGCTCTGCTTGTGGGTTTATTACGAGATTCGGAGTTCCTGTGATACGCGGTCAAAGCAAAGAGATGGCTGCGAAAATATGTTGTCGTACTTTGTGCACATAACAGAAAAAAGCGTCTCACCAGCAAACCACTAGTGCCTGCATGCAAACTAGTATACTAAGCAATTATTGGATGAGGTTTTTGTGATCTCCAGAATAAACAATGTCGAGACAGGTGGAATCAGGCGAGGCCGTGAGGCCGAGCCTGATTCCACTTGGCGAGACATTGTTTATTCTGGAGATCACAAAAACCGAATTCAATAATTGTTTTATTATACATTGATTCAGTAAAAATACTTTTATTTCTGTCAAGCAATTTATTTTACACAAGCGCCTTGTTAAAATAGGGAAAGCGCTCTAGTCCTATGATGCATTGCGCGCGTATCAAGAATCAGCTAGCTGATTCTTGAAGAATCAGCATGCTGATTCTTGGATACCCTCAAAGTGCGTGATTCCCAAAGTAAAGCGCGCGCTCTTAGCCAATCAGAATCGATATAGCGAGTACAATGTATAATAAGTTCTGTTCTTATACAGTGGGAGCACGATTTTACAGTCTTCGATCTAACGATATCCCCGATTCTGGGTCAAACAGAACCCTGATCTAACGATACTCGGTACAACGATATTCCCGATTACGATGGAAATCTTGGGACCCAAGCGTAAATTTTTTCCTGCGGCACTACAACTATATAGATGCGGTCAATATTTTATTGTAGTCCGCGTGGGCTGCATTGAGTTTGTACTTTCCATGTGACCATGATAGAACCAATCAGAGCACAGGCTTTGATAGAATAATCACGAGTTATATAATATACACTTAATGAATGCTCTCGAGGGAAACAGCGAGTTTTGTTTTCCCGAGAATCTCGATGTTTCCGGCGACGGGAAACATCGAGATTCTCGGGAAAACAAAACTCGCTGTTTCACGAGAGTGCAGCCATTAAGTGTTTTATTATATAGCAAAAAGGAAATACACGGTTAAAATAGTCCATGTTGTTATTTTTATTTTCCCGCTCTGGCGATGTAGCCCGCGCGGGCAACAATTTTTTAATTGTAGCCCGCGCGGGCTACATTGAGTTGGTACCTTACCACGTGACCATGATAGAACCAATCAGAGCGCGAGCTTTGATCGAATAAACACGAGCTATATAATAATAATTTATGTTAGACCCCGTTCACACGAGACCGGTACAAAACCGGACCGGTACAATTCTGGTACGGTACCGTCGCGCGTTCACACCTGGACCTTCAGTACCGGACCGATTTTGGCACGGCTAGGCGTGCGCGGTCTTGTGTGAACACTGTTGCAGAATGTGCCAGAATTATACCGGTACCGTATGAACAGGTGGTTTTGTACCGCTCTCGTGTGAACAGGGTCTTAGTTGTCCCCAAGGAGACTCGACCTGATGATGATGATGAGCATAGTACCTGCATAGTACAGGATAGTATAAGTCCTGTATATATTATAGTGTGGTGTCATGGTGAGCATGTCACAGCTCCGCAGTTCACAATAAGAATTCGTCTTAGATGCTTGGTACATCAAGGGCTACTGTTTCCCAAGGAGATTAAGAGACCTCCCCACAGCTACTATTTTGTTTTGTTTTTCTCCAGAGAATATGACGAAGGAGACAGAAAAAGGGTGGAAACCACGTACTCTTATAGTAAGAAGCATATAAACTGTCCGCCTTATCGGATTTAACAATATAGTTTTTTTTTACGCCCTTGTCATGTTGATTTCTAGGCAAGGAATGGTCATCACATATTGTGAAAAGTCATGAGTTTGATAATCCATCTGGACATCAAAATCCTTCCTCCATGGCGGTCAGCTCGTACACAAGAGAAGCAGATGTCGTCCGTGTTGGAGTGTTTAGACTCTCAAAGGGTTAGTAATGTTGGTCCCATGTTGGAGTGTTCAGATTCTCAAAGGGTTAGAATGTTGGTTCCGTGTTGGAGTGTTTAGACTCTCAAAGGGTTAGTAATGTTGCTCCCGTGTTTGAAATGTTGGTCCCATGTTGGAGTGTGATTATTTAGACCCCGTCCACACTAACGCGTTTTCGTTCGAATCCGTATACTTTTTGATACATTTAGGCCTTCCGTCCACACTAACACGCTGATCGTTTTCATCGAATCCGTATAAGTTTGAAAACGCTCTCGAAAGTGAATAAAAACGAATCCGTATACATATCGTTTTAGTGTGGACGGTCGAATCCGGATAAAAGTGAAAACGATAACGTCAACTGTACTGTACCACTTAATTTGTGGCTGGCCTTGCACACGTCAACATCAAATAAAACTGATCGCTTGTTTGAAGAGCTAAATCTCACGTCCACACTAACACGCTGCGAATCCGTATAAGTTTGAAAACGAGCACTTTTGAAAACGCGTTAGCCTGCTTGCAGGCGGTACTGAGTGTTTTTATCGCGGAAAACCCGGTCCGTTCGATGAGCGGGCGCCATCTTGGAATTTTGAGGCGCGCGGTCCCGGGGGATTTCAGTGAAAAGCAATCCCTATACTTCGGAAAGTCAGTATGAACAATTGTTGAAAGTCAACGTAAGAAGGGTTTAAAGAGCGCCATTGACCAGTAAGAACAGGGCCCAACGATTGTTAAACTTTGTCCACTTTGTATTCAGGTTTGATTGGCAAAATTGACGAGTTTCATCCTATTCACGCAACCGAGTCGCCCTCAGGAAAGGGTGTGTCTGTCGTGGATGGCATGTTCTACCACTCACAACACAGCGCGTTTAACCCGACCGTAAGTACTACACGAACAGAACGTACTCGTCTGAGGGACTTTCATGAAAATGTGCGTTTATATTCTGAACTGAATTCGTCAAGCATGTAAAGTACCCCCTTTGCCGTGTCCTCATTTCTAGGTTCTTCATCAATCTCAGGTTGAGACGGCTTTGAATTCTGAAATACTAATACCACATTCCTACAATTGCTTTAGACAGTGTTATTTCGCATTTTCCGATCTAATACAAATGTTTAGAAAAAGGAGAATGGATATCTCACAGAACACGGTCCCTTTTCCTGCACGTGGATTTCCGCGCGCGTCGTCATGGTATCGTGAGCATTCCAACTCAGTCTTATTGTTCTCTAGGTGGGAGATTTGCGGGTCCGGTTCTCTTATGCTGGGTTCAGCGGCAAAGAAGGCTCACGGCTTGGAGACCCTATGAAAGTAAGCTCATTCACTCATGTTCACACTGATGAATAAGCAGTAGCTTCGAAACGTCTGAATATTTATATTGAATGTAGCGCAGATTTCTGCATATTCGTTGACTGGATTATTGAATAAAATTGCCGCTCTCCTACTTTTATATCACAATTTTAGCCTCGGGAAGGGAAATCCACACATGAATATTTTTGTTAATTTTTGTTAATTTTTGTTATTTTTGTATTTAATGCTTATTTTGTTAAATGATGGATATTCTGTTTTATCAATATTCTATTTTGAATATTTAGATACAATTGTTTGTTTCATATCACTTCCCGATAGCTTCGGCCCATCAAGGAAAGTAATCCGTTATCTGCTCTACGTGTCTTTTACGCTAAACATTTCACCTTCACGAACGTAATGCAAATATCCTTGGTTAGCGTTTTTATTCCTTAATAAAGGTTGTTTTCAACGTTATCCTTTACATTTAAACTGATAATTTTCCACGATTTTGTCGTATTATAGGTGAGCATAGTATCCCGACAACACGGCTCTACCCTAACATACTACCACACGGCGTCGGGTGATACCCTCGAGTTGCTTTATCCTGGTCAGATGACAGCCAAGGTGGGTCTGATTTATATGTGCAGAGTTTGTATATCGCCAGTAGAATCTCGACGGATCCCATGTTCACGTATGGATTCCTGATCGTTAGGAGGAAATTATACCTATTTAAAAACAATTCATGATTTGGTCGTGGGGCACTGTTGCTTGGTGGCCGGCCATCAAGCAAATTATCAACGACTAAATCCCAAAACAACTTGTTTACCGAGGACGCAGTTTCTCTTCCGCCGTGATGCGGAAACCCACTAAAACATACGTCGCGTCGAAAACCAGGCGACTGCACTAGGAAACCAGGACAAGAACCTGAGTGACTAACATGGTTTAAATGGTGGAACAGAAAAAACCTAACAACGTAAAAACCAATTCGATGTTTTGTACATTTGAGGCCTTAGGTCTGTCCGGCCTACCCTCCCTAAGTGAGCTGAGGCATGTAAGAAGTTTCTTGATTCTACTGATAACGAATCCAATTTTCGCGTTAATAAATAGTATGGTCAGCTACAATCTGAGATCGTCCGGACGGACCGTTTTAGAAACTTCGTGTCAGTGAGGGCTGGCTATTTGTAACCATTATTAGCAATGTAATGTATGCTGAATATGAGCCTGTAATTCAGCCTACAAGGCTGCAAGGGGTTTCAATAAACTTGTCTTATCTCCTAGCATTTACAAAACAAAATTCTTGCAATGAAAAAATGTCTTTATGTTTAGGAAATCTTCGAAGCCGAGCACTCTGCAAACTCTGCGCTGACCTGGGTTCTTCGTGCTGTTGGATGGTTCATGATGTTTATCGGATTGAATCTAATGGCGAGCATACTCACAACGTTAGGTAAATATCACAGTCTCTATCCATTACAGTAGTTGTCACTAACGATTTGCCTGAAAACTGGCCGTTTTTGCTCGGTCAATTTTTGCCGTGGACTGTATACCGCATTTCTGTGAATAGATTCCTCAAATTGACAAGTACTGTTGATCGAATGACTTCTATATGACGATCGCATTCTCGTACCCAGAGCTCCCCGGCTCGTCTGCTCGCAGGGGAGGCTCTGGGGACATCCATTTGAAGGCCGTCACTGATTGGCTGGTTTTGAACGTTGGTACATGCGCGGAAAGGGGTTTCTCTCAACGGCTCTGTATCAAATCTCACGCATGCGTCAATGGCTGTCACCAGAGCCTCCCCTGCGAGGAGACGAGCCGGGGAGCTCTGGGTTCGAGAATGTGACGATCGAAGCTTTAGCCTCTTTCCCATTTTCCCACCCCCATGACAGTCAAAGTGAAGATTTTCCACGAAAATGACTGAATGAGCATGCATAAAACAATAAGAGTACTGCATTGATGGCAGTATTCATGCGGGCCTAGTAGACTGTCTGGATAAAGCCAAGCAGTCCTGCATGACAAAACAACACATGGCAGACTCTGGAGAATACTTTTAAGTACCATACTCGAAGGCTAGATTTTTAGTCGCAATATAAGCATGCTTAATGTATGTTAGCAGTCTGTACGGGAACTAGGAAAACTAGTTTTCTGCGTTGATTAATTGGTCAAACAAAGCAACGAGGTTATTAGGAAGTGAGCAATAGCCACATATCAAGCAAAGCTGTTCTTTCTTTCAGTGTCATGGTTGCCTATCATTCGTGAGCTCGTCGGACTTAGCGTGTTTCTCATCTGCTTCTGTCTGGCCTCCTCACTGTCACTCGTCACCATAGCAATAGGATGGATAGCTCACAGACCCCTTCTGGGCATAACCCTACTGGCAGCAGCCGCTGTGCCGTTTATTATCTCAAGGCAAAGGAAAAAGAAAACCAAAGACTCGAAATTCTAAATTCTCCTTTTACCACTGTATGCATTGCTACGCGACCTCAAAATTCATTGTTGCGATGGGCGATTTTTAGCCGTCAATCAAACCAAAACATTAGATTCGGCTACTTCAGAGGGCCGACACTGATTGCAAAATCAACCAAAATGGTTTAAGCTATCCATTGGTTTCCTTGCCTTGAAGGTTTAACTTGACATTACAATTTTCTTGCGTAAAATCGCCAATCGCCCAACAGTGAATTTTGAGGTCGCGTAGCAATGCATACAGTGGTAAGTAATGATCACCCCTAGATAAACCTTTTATTGGTCACGTTTTATTTATCAGTATGAACCAATAAAATATTGTGCCGTACACAACATAAGATACATGTAGATGAATAAGGACTAGTACATTAGACGCGTCTTTTGTTGTGTACTTGTATAGGAGGTAAATGATACTAATTATAGATGCGGCGGCCGCCGCGAGAAGTAAAGCCTAGTTGCAAAGCCTCGTGTGGGTGGGCGGTTTGAAGCGCAAATGTTTAGGGACAGAAATGGAAAACATAGCCAGCACTGCATGTCATATAGCCTGCATGCAACCGGTCTTCCTGCGACTCAATGACTCAGGCAACATGTTACCAAGTGAGTGTGGAAGTCCATTTGTATCCTTCTTCCCTTCCCAGCGTCAGGGGCTTAACACACACCCGGGTTTACAGGGATTTCGGCCTTTTATTTTTTGGCGAAACACTGGCCACGTTTTTGCTGGTGGCCTTTTTGCTAAAGACACGTAGCGCTTGATGTTCTTGAGCTTTGGCTTCTAACTCGAGAAAAGCGATTCTTAAATTTGGGAGTAGAAAATAGTTTTATAACAGCTTCTGTTATAGTGAATTATTTAAAGAAAGTGAAGAGATTTTGAGTTTGATGAAAGACAAGGGGAAGATAAAAGATAAAAAGCAAAGAAATTACTAATCGAACGAGCCGGCGACCAACTGCCTAGACGCGTTTGTAGGAGCTCTTTGAAATTTTGAGCCATTAATTTGACTAACTCTCGATGTAGTGTAATGCCTAGTACATACGCCGCTCTTATCATGTCGAGCTTATCATGAGCCGATCCAATTGCAAAATCTCGATAAAACAATATTGTTCGTCCATCTCTGGTCTGCCTGTCACCTAGACTATTCTAAATCATACCGGTAATGTAGAATCCATTTAAATGCCCCGATGTTCGCGTATTTCAAGGCAACAGGTCGGATCGGCTCATGATAAGAGCGGTGTATGTACTAGGCCTAAGATGCCTGCGGCTCGTGGTTTTACAACGCTCTCGTGTCTCCCAACATCACTCGCGTCCCTCAAGGCTGACATTTTAATGCCTTATTTGCAGGGGTTTCAATAGAAGGCGGCTATCGGCGGTGAACCGTCGTTTACTTCACTGCTGACCACGGGAAAGGTTTTGAAAACCCTGTAAATTAATTTGCTCTCAAAACGAAGGAATTTCAAAAATTTCAAAATTTCCGGGGTGACATGCCCCTGTACCCCCTAGAAGGCTCAGGCCTTACGGCATTCGTATGGGACCCCCAAACCCAGCCAACTACTTCCAAAACTTAGCCTGCTACTACAAAACGTATTGAAACCCCTGTATTTGATCGTGCCCATTCAAAATAAGAGAAGAATGCCTTTTAGTTGGCGTTGATAGCTCTTTTGTCCATATCAAGAGATATTCAACATTGGGCAATTCCAGAAAATAAAGGTCCCCCCCCCCACGGGCGGCATTTGGAAATTCTGAAGGGATGGGGAGGTTTAAGAGCTGGAATTCTGATTGCAAGGGGGGGGGGGGGGGGGGGGGGGGGGGGGTTCGAAGCTGGATTTCTTGTCATCACAAGGGGGGGTTTGAAGATGCCCAACTTCTGAAGGAGTTCGCTGTTTTTCAGTCTGCTAAAATAGCGTTTTTCAGAAAGAAAAGAACGTCATTTCACGCGCGGAAAAAAGTCTTCGCCGCCATATTCGATAGATAGAGAATGCTTCCCAGTTCGTACTTGTCCCTTCTAAGACATAATCTCATTTCTACTGATTTCGACTTTTAGTTCAATCACGCGTCAGGTTCAACTTTGTACAAGCACACATGAGATTAATATAAAGGATGTTGGCGATACGGGATTGAGCTTGCATGGACGCGCAACTTTCGCCAAAACCCGCAACTGTCCCTAACATATCTACTGAAATCCCGGAACAAAACGGTATAGTTTAATAAACGTTTCTCAAAAATACTACATGTAATATGCATGTGAATGTTTTTCTTTTGCTCCTTTTTAGAGTTTCTATATGGGTTTTTCAAGCCTCAAATATTCGAAGATCCGCAAAAAGTAACAACTAGGCTTTCCAAGCTTGGTCTAGCTCATTCTAATGTGTTTTCCTATTGGTTATATTTGGAAAATTTGTTTTAGAAAGCGATTGAAAATGTATGTTGCAAGTAAATAGCTACCACACTTCATTTGAAATGTCTATTCCCCCATTTCACGATCGAATGGCGAAAGTCTCAAGTTTTTCCGTTATAACATCATCCGATTCTTTGCGGGGGGGTTCGTGGGGAGGGGGGTACGGATATTTTCTGGAATTGCCCATTTTCTCACATTTTCTCTTCATGCAAATTAGCAGAAATGATGCTTTATGTATAAATACAAATCTTGAATATCTCTTGAACCAAGTGAGCTATCAACGTCATATAAACAGTATTCCTCCTTATTTTGGCGAAAATGTTCAGCCTTGAGGGGCACTTGAGTTCAAGTGCCAAAATACATGGGAGCAAGATTAATTGAAATAGGTTTACATAACTGCCAAAAATGGATATGAGATAGGACACCATTTGAGCACACACACACACCGAAATATGAGGCAACAATCATGCACAAACTACCATTTATTATTATAATCGACCAAATGCATTGATCTCACTTCAGTTTCCTACATGGAATATTTTACAAAAATACCATTGATTCTACTATTTACAGAAAAAATTCACTACAAAGATTGTTAGTTTTTGAATTGGACCCTCAAGTCCTGATATTATATATAATTTTGAATAAATGAACGTGAAAATGTCATTCTACAACATGCAATTTGAATTTTGTACACACTCCTTCTCCATTATCACCAGAAACTCGGATGTTCCATTTCAACAAATTATTACTGCGACAATCAATGAAGTGATTTCCCCCGGGGGGGGACTCCCATATTTTTTGGCCGGGGATGATCGTCGGAAATTTTCAGTTTCACCCCTAAAAGATACCAAACATGGCGGGCCATAGCGTGACTCAAAAAAATTATTACTCTAAAAGATGAGGTCTTATGTGCCAAGTAGGCGCGAAGGACACAGGTAACAGGGGAAAAACACCCATGAAGACATTTCCGTGTTTGTTTCTAATTCATCGTCTTCTCATCGAGAAATCTCTCTTTCTTAGGCTGCATTCATTATGTATACTACAGGGGGAGGCAGAGGATTTTGAGGGGGGATCTCAAAATTAAGGAACTGGAAAAGGGGGGATGTCAAGTTTTTGTTGAGGTATTATATATATTAAAGACAAGGTTGTGCACTTTGATAGTAAATGACTGAAGGCTCAATTGTTGAACATCGAGTTTGAACCTCCTGAAGAAATATCACTTGCACTACTATTCTCGTGTACTTACCCTCTTTCAACTGGCATTTACCCTCTTTCAACGCATAAAGAATTATAAACTTAAAAAATCGTAAAAGGCCTTGTTTTACCACAATTCCTCGAGGTCCTCTTCAGTGACTTTTGTCTGCCAGACAAAACGCCTTTGGACTTTTGGTTAAGTCTTGTAGCTTCGTTGTCAAAATTGTGGCGCGCTTCGCGCGCACATTGGAAAACAAACCAAACAATCAAATACAAAATAAATGATACTCAGTCTATGTAGTAAGGTTCCAATCGAGGAGCGCACCAGATCACTTGGTATAAAGTCACTACACACAAGAGTACAGCCATTTGCATTTTTACGCTTTGAATTTTTTTATCATTCCTTGTTCTGCATCTTTTGAAAAAATGTTATTGACGCGACCCTACCTCGACATATAAATTGAAAAAATGTCTGTGGGGGAGGGGGGGGGGGGGCATGTTTTTTCCTTTTGACCAAGAGGGGGGATTCGTAAAAAATATGTTGTGCCTTGGGGGGATCTGAAGATTTTGCATTGTCAAAAAAAAAATCCTCTGCCTGCTCCCCCCCCCCCCCCCCCCTGAATGCAGCCTTACACGGTTTTTAGAAGCACCATCATGAGAAAAAGCAATTTGGACACAGTTTCGGCCCTAAAAGATACTAATCTGCCTAAAATTTATTGAAGATCAAGATCACCCCTAAAAGAGACCAAACCAACGTGATTTTAACCCCTAAAAGATACGACGATCATCCCCGGCCAAAAAACATGGGAGTCCCCCCCCCCCCCCCCCCGGGGTGATTTCTTCTATTTACAGAAAAATTCACTAATGTCTATAATTTTGAATTATTGTACGTGAAAATATCATTCTACTTCATATAATTTAAACTTTGTCCATACTCTGTCCCCACCCCAGAAACTCGGATATTCCATAATAAGTTATTACTGCGAACAATCAATTAAGTGTTCACAGCGTAAGTGTTTCTTGGAGTTGTCTGTTTACGTCGCCCAGGGAAGGTCTGCCGCCTTAGCTGCGCCGATAATACTTTCATAAACTTCGTCTCGACCCAGCAGAGCACCAAAAATATATGGCTGAAAAGAAAGAAGTTTGTACCGACTATAAATATTGGAAACTAGGGCGAACAGAAAATGTGCAGATTGATTGATAGATTTTATTGGAACCGTGTAAAAATATTTGCATAAGCATAACTCCAATAAATTTTAAAAAAGAAAAATACATTAATATTTTGTCTAAATTTAATTTTCAATTTCACTTTTATTTGATCAAAGTCTGAGGGTTCAAAGGCTTCGTCATGATGGGGTGCTTTTACAAAGTACTCGTTGTCGTTCTGTTTTGGCCTCCCAGACAAATTTTGCTATAGTTTTTTTGGATATTTTCTTTATATTTTAGAGACATTATTCTGGTAAATGCATCCAAGGGGGCCATTTGGCGTAGGTTGATTTTGGTTTCAATTTCTATGGCATGGAAAAGTTCATTTCGAAGGTTTTTGTAGTTTGGGCACTTGAGAATGAAATGCTCTTCGTCTTCAACATCGTTTTTGCAAAGGGGACATATTCTTTCTTCTGATTCTTTATATGGCCTACTATGTCTCCCGGTTTCGATCATTAGGTCATGTCATGCTTATTCTATGATTTATGTTTTTGACGTTGTTAAGATAGCTTTCCAGGTCAAGTGTATCACCACGCCCAAACCCTAACGTTAGCTTGAATTTTCTAAGGGTTCTTACAGCCGATTGCGTTTGAGCGTTTTACCCTAACAGTTCGCACGTTATGTTTGAACGTTTGAAACTTGCGTTTCTAGGATGAAACGAGACAGAACCAAAGAGTTCTGTCCTCTCTGATTGAAAATACACATGGCGGTTGCCCTTGGAAACGTCCGACTTTTTGTCTCACAACGCAACTTTCAAACGTTCAAACGTAACGTGCGAACTGTTGGGTAAAACGCTCAAACGCAATCGGCTGTAATTTGTTTCTTTGTCTAGGGTTACTGATCATGCTTGCTGTCTATGTCTTGCATTCGTTGTCTGATAAAATAAAGAATGGTAGCTGAGGTAGCTGGTGGGTTTGGAATCAGCCATATTTCGCCTAGTCCTAAACAATTTAAAATGTTATGTAATTTGCATGGCCAATGTCGTGTTATGTCGTTTAAGACCTTTCGCGCTAACTTATTGTCTTCGTCACTAATCAGTTTTTGCCAGTATTTTATAGCTCTACATTTTGCCTAGAAACGGAGTGGGAATCTCCCTACTTCAGATCGGCAGTATTTGTTCACCCCTAGTAACCATCTGATAAATTGTGTGTGCACAATTTCGATGGGGTCCTTTTCTAATTTCTCCTGACAATCTACCCCCCAGACTTCACTACCGTATAACAAGATAGGGGCTATTAAGGCGTCAAAAAGTTTCATGGTTACCCTTACATCGTCTCTGAAATGCTCGCCCATTTCTTTGCGAAGAATAAAATAGGGGGACGTAACGTAATGCGAGCTCTGAAAATGGTAACATGGTACCTTGTCATGTCTATGGACAAAAGTCGTTTGCCTTGCCTGTGGGGCACGAGTGGAGAAGGACGCACCCATTTTTTTACCTAAGAGCTTTACAATGACAGTACACCAGGCAAGTCCATCTGTAAGCATTTACAGTTTTCATTTCTTAGTCGGGGATATAGGAAGCACAGAAAGCACTTTTAGTGGTTACTCGATAATACTTGCGACATAAGCATAAATTTATATGCGTCCTGGTTTATTAGGAAAGGTCGAACGTTATGACGGTAGTTCCAGCAATTATACCACGTGATGACCTTGTAGAAAAACGTCTTCAGAAACGACTCTGTTGGATTCGAAGGATTGAAAACAATCAGCAAAGCTTCCGCAGAGACGAAAAACAACAGACAAACGTCACGACGGAAGCCACTCGACTGCACTAATCGAAACAGGCCATGGACCTGATGGAAGCCAGTCGACTGCACTGACCGAACAGGGAATGGACCTGATTGGCTCGAGACGGAAGCCAGTCCACTGCACTAACCGAAAAAGGGCGGAACAGGAAAAGACTAAATAATTGATGTTTTTAATTTGTACAGTGCGAACCAATTTGGATTTAAAAAGTGATGAATAATAAGGAAGGTAGGAAAACATAGTAATAATTAAAGGTGGGAGGTTTTCTACTTATACAAATTCACAACTTCTCCTTCCCTCTGTAGCTCACGGTGCCAATAAATCACTGCTGAATACCTTATCAACACTGCGTACGTCCACCTCAATTGACATTCCAGTGCCGGGAATTATTCCAATGGGCTTGAACTGAAATAAGAGATTTATAAACCAGGGTTTTCAGCGCATATGCATCTTTCGTACAATTATTTTGCTTGACGCATTTACCTTTCCCAATCGAGTAATGCTTGTTAGTTTAATTGCGATGCTCTTGGATGCACCAGACTTTAATCGTTCAAAACACAGGTAACTGGCAAGATAGAAAGAAAGGATCAACACTAATGAAGCGAAAAAAGGATAGATAGATAACTTTATTAAAGTGTCCAAAAAACCGTCTAGCGTGGGAGAAATCCCACACTAATATGGGGACACAACAAAAAGGAATAAAAAAAATGAAAGCTAAGTATACTTTATTGATTTAAATTTAATTATAAAATGTAAGTTATATAAATACTCTACTTGTTACTACTATGAATATAATTATACTGTAATGTTCAAAATGTATTAGAGAAATATTAAAAATATAAAGACCACATTTCTACGAACAGCATAAGACACATGTCCTACAACCATCATCCAGACGACAGGCGACATCTCTGCAAGGACTGCAAGGCCGGGCTGACTTGCCCTTAGGCAACCCTTCAAAAGCCAAACCGCCCTTCTCGACATATGCACTCCCATTATCTGCGCATACCACATGCTTGGACGAATGTTTATAAATAGTTCTGTAGTGCGTACAACACTAGATTGTAACAGTTTATCGACCCATGTCATGGTAGAAAGCCACAGTATCGCAGTATGGCCGTTTTCGAGAGATTGCTGAATTAGAGTCCTTACTGCGGTTTTCGTAATTCTGCGAACTCTCGCTAACGATTTCCAACCGTAAAACCGCCTTCTAGTTTCCGTCAATCAAAGCCCCGAGTCTTTTCGTCGTTACTCTTTGTGCTTTTTGATTGGCCAGCGCCTAAGCAGTGCTAAAATGGCTTCCTGTCGCGACAGCAACGTTACGTGCTGGCCAATCAAAAAACACAAAGAGTAACGACGAAAAGACTCGGGAGTTTGATTGACGGAAGCCAGAAGGCGGTTTTACGGTTGGAAATCGTTAGCGAGAGTTCGCAGAATTATGAAAACCGCAGTAACTCGAGTTGTGCGATACGATAATAGTATACAAGGTGTATCATTATCAGTGAAGTGAAGGAAAGAACACTCAAAAGAAGGAAAATTTAAATCACATAATATGGTGATGACTTCGACTTTGTTTTTGATACACCATGTCGGGTATCGGGAGCTCCGCTTTTAGGCACTGCCTGTAGATCTACATTAGATACGAGGTACCTCGAGATACGGTCTTACCTCTGGGTAAGATACAGTTTTCCGTGCTTCATGTTTGTCAGTGGTTTGTCTTTATTCATCAAGGTACATCGCCTACCCTCTTCCCATGCTGGTAGACAATAGACAAACTAAGTCAAGATAAGAAGCTAGTATTGTTGCAGCGTTGCTGAAACGAAATGCTGAAATGGTACTAAAACAGCCTTTGAGTTCTACGCCTGTATGCACGTCTAACGTATATTTGCATGCGTGATGTAACAAGTAGGACTTACAAGGTAACGGCGCCTCGGTAATGGGTATCTTAAGCCTCTCACACAAGTTAACGAAGTTCTGTGAGTTGTGGAGCGAGGTTTGTGAGCAAGATGGCGGCAGGGAGGAGGACGCGTCACTAGATGTACCAGCACGAGATGAGTTGTGCGGTTCACGTGACAGCATCTGCATGATTAACAATGGAAAATGACCAACTATAAGCCTTGGTGTAGTAAGCTCATGAAAGCAGCAAAATGAGGTGCTAATAGCACATAAAACAATACTGAAAAATGACGCCAACGCATAAACATCATCACGCACGTATAATCACCCTGTAAGTGTAAAAGTTAAAGTTTAAGGTTTGGCATACCATTAATAAGGTTGGCGGAATCGTCAACCTGTGGGAAGGAGGGGTAGCTGGAGATGTACTTACCCCCTCACTTGTCATGGTTTCCATGGCAGCAAGATCGGCATCTGTAGGTAGCTCTTGCCATATCTTCGCCACGTTATCATATCGTTTCTTCACCTGTATAGTCACGAGCAATACAGTCAATTCTTGACATGCGGGCTGGAAACCACAACGGTTTTAACCGTTAAAAGAGGCTTAAAAACAAACGACTTATTGGTCATAGTAGCGCATGGAGGGGAAAGGCTCCTCTTAATATCCATAGGAATTTGAAAAAAAAGTCACTCCTCGCATTGCCTCTGTATTGATTAGTTTTTGCCATCAATAATTACATGTTCATACCTTGGGAAATCGTTTGTATGTTGGTCCAATAATGAACATTTTGATTCCCAGAAAAAGAGCTGTAGAATAAGCACATGGGATTATCAGGGATTCCATTCATGAAATTAACATTTTCGAAGAAGTCCCTGTTTAATTCGGAGATCTCGTGCTGCTACTGCTACTAATGATAAATGATGATGTCAGATGATGATGGTGTTGTCATCTAGTCTGTGGGAGATGAGGTAACGGCAACGACGAAAGTCCGTCCTGTGCATTTTCCCGATCTCCGGGAATGAATTTGCAAATCTATATGCTAACGGCGGAAAATTACTGTAATTTTTATTTTTGGCGCCAGTAATGATAAAACTTTATTTAACTTAATTCAAACGTTTTCGGAGTAAGATCCTTCCTCTGATTAATGACAAATCAATATAATTACCAACAAACATGAAAAGTGTCGTTCCCTCGAGAAGCAGAGAGGTGACGAATGCAATGCAAAGATTGGTGAAGAGCTTCTTGGTCGCTGCGTGCTGCCACATCAGAAGACTACAAGAAACAAGAGAATCACATCAAATTTTGCAACCATGTTACCCATATAACACGGGCATTAAATGTATATCTTACTTTTTTATTTTCTCCAGTGAGTTTGCCATCCTTCCAGTAAGTTCTGAAACGAGAAATGGAAAAAGAGATCACATCACTCCAGTCTAGAAATGTTGTTTGGGGTCTACTAAACATGAAAAGTTTTGGTGCCAAACTTGAAACTTGCTCAGGCGTGATTTAAGGGGGGTCGAAATTCTGACGTATGAAAGCAGGCATGGAAACGAGGCTGGAATATTAAAAACCGTATAACGTCCATAAAATTGAAAGTTAGTGCACCAAATTTGGGAATTTTATCAATAGCGATGCTCTGAACTGATATGTGTCACTTTGAATACGTAATTATGGTCACGTGACCCTTAAACATGGAAACGAAGCTAAAACATAAAACAAGTTATAACTTCAATAAAATTGTTCGCTAGCACGCCAAATTTGGCAGTTTTATCAATAGCGATACTCTGAACTGACATGTTGTGTCATTTTCAATATATAATTATTCCATAAAATTATTCGGTGGTACACCAAATTTGCCAATTTTAGCAATAGCGATGCTTTGAACTTATATGTGTCACTTTGAATACGTAATTATGGTCACGTGACCCTTAAACATGTAAACGAGGCTAAAACATAAACCACGTCGATGGCATGAACTCGAAGTGAGTTCATGCTAGTTTTGCTCTAGCGCGGAAAACTTCACATTCCTGGCATTTTCGTCCTCCGGGTTTTGCTCCGACGAAGGGCTAGCGCTTGAAACAGAGTCCTGTACGGCGTTTAACATACATTTCAACCTTTGGTTGTTATATTATTGTCCATGTTTGTGTCCCCGCCGACGCAAGCCACCTAGTTTTCCCGAAAAACTAGCCATACCTACGGGTTAGTTCATTTTTTGTTTCATTGCATCGGTGCGCATTAATTTTGCGGTCTAGACAAAGAAGAAGTTTCACATGATAGACCGACCGGAAGTAAACTTAACTCGATATATTTCCCACAGAATACATAAAGTCCATTTATTCAGCCGATGAAACTTCCAAAAATAGGTTCCAACGTGAAAGTTTAGTTCTGGTGCAATTCCTATAGTTTCTTGAGTACGTTCATATTTCATATGTTTAACCCATTTTTTCCTTCATTCAAACTTGCTTTTGTTAGGCTGTCTTGGCTGTAAAACTTTTAAGTCCAATGTCACAAAACAAGGAACTAGTTTACCCGGAGCAGGAAGATTTGCGCAAACTCAAGTCTGCCCTCTTGGCAACGCAAGCATTAATTTGTCGAGGTATACTGAGGGAGCATTCTCATGATTTTCGCACTTCGAAAAACAAGAGTATTATGCATGATGCTTGGCTCTTTGATTTTCGGAAATAAAAGTAAAAGGGATACCATGTGGTTTTCAGAAATATTATGCGGCACTTAATACTAACAAAGTATTTCTTCGGTTGCGCACAGTCAAGTCTTGTGAATGAATCCAGCTTATCTTGCGTCACATCGCCATATATACACACCAGGATTTCGTTAATGGAACTGGTTAGTGAACAAGAATGAAGAGGTGCTTTCTGCACAGTTTGCGCAGATGCCCTGGAGAACTTTAAATGCGCGCGTATGAAACGTTTTCCTTTAAGCCGGCTTTTCACTAGTGAAGTAAGCGGTGACGGAGAAGGAGACGGAGACGTAAGGAAGCTTACGTTCGTGTGAAAATCAAAGAACGGAGACGGAGAAGGAGACGTAAGCGTGAAGGAAGCAGAACGGAAGGTTTCCTTTTTCTTACGTCTCCGCTTACGCTTACGTCGCTACTTTCACGGCGAGAGACGGCGCTACTTACGTCTCCGTCTCCTTCTCCGTCTCCGCTTCACTAGTGAAAAGCCGGCTTTATTGCTCCAGAACTAGCGATATTAGCTGCAGAGACGAAAAAAGGCCTGTCTCACTAGAAATAGTACTAGAGCCATACAAACGGAAAAGTACCTAATCCACTTCCAAAACCAAACGGTTCGGGATGGTCAATGGAGAATGACAAATGTTTGCCCGTTATGACCACTCTTGCACTAGCTCCTGAAGCAATAACACAGCTTTTGAAGTGCAGTCATGTTTAACCGATCAAATAACACAACGACTGGGTGTCTCTGCACAATCGTGAGAAGCAGCAAATATAGGATGCTAGTGTAGCAAGTCCGATGTCTATTATATCCAATTCTGGCAAACGGTCAACCCTGCGTAGGAGGCCGTGCTGGAGAACCGACCTGCAAATTCGAATCTCAAAGCTGCGGTTGGTGCGTTGGGACAAATGGTACTGGTCTGTTGGTTACCCATGGCGCTGATCCTTTGCTGTACTTTCGTGTCGCAGTTTCAAATACCTGGTTATTTTAGCTATTTTAGGGGCTAATTCTTGGTTTGCACGTATGAAGTCACAGGCGGCCATGTTGGAGAAAACAGATATAAGCTCATGTTCTCTTTCTTTTGGCTTCCAACAATGGGCACCACGCTTTTCAAATAAAACTATGTTCTCAAAGAAATGATTGCAAACTTGGCTTAGAATCAGGTAAAACCAAAGGAGATGTTGAGGAGATGAGGAGTTGTGTTGAGGAGCGCAGAGCTACCGGTTCCGAGTGCATAACGCCCCAGATTGGTTCTCCGGCGCCTCTTTTGCCGGGAAATTTTTAGTGATCGGGTAAAACTACAAAAGATTACTTTCATTACTGTGAAATTCTTAATGTGTGAGGTCCCATCTATTTGATTAACAACATATGGGTTTCATCTGCGACGCGTCCACTATACACGTATATATAATTGGTGCACCATTTGCATGCAAGCTACAAAGCATTTACATTAGGCCTCACTTACAAGTTTAAGTGACACGTGTCCATTACTGTGATCTATAAAGTACTCTATGTCGGTTTCAGACGTCAGTTTTGAATGATCGGCCCATCTTGGCGTCCAGTAAGCATCACTCCGTCAGTGACTCCAAAAAAACTAAAAGTCGGGGAGAAATTTGAATTCTCCCGGAAAAGGTCGGGGTTGATGAATCGTAGGTAACTATGACTCATTATGGATTCATAGGTAAAAAACTGGTATTTTCGGCCTCGTTTGCATGTCACGTGATTACAGGCATTTTAAGTACCAAATACAGTTCAACAGTAGTGTTTTAATAAAGTTTTAGAGTGGAAACGACTGTTTCTTGAGTATTTTATACATGTTTTTTTTTTTCATCTTTTAGCCTCACAAATTCGGCGTGCTAACTCGAAAAATTTTATCTTGGTAGTGATTTATGGTTTATGATTTAGCCTCGCTTCCATGTTTAGGGATCACGTGACCAGAATAACTTATTCAAAATGATATCAATTCAGAACATCGCTATTGATAAACTACCAAATGTGTCGTGCGTGAGACCAATTATTGAAGTTATAGGGAGATTTATGTTTTAGCCTCGTTTCCATGTTTTGGGGTCACGTGACCATAACTAAGTATTCAAAGTGGCCCATATCAGTTCAGAGCATTGGTATTGATAGTACTAACAAATTTGGCGTGCTAGCGAACATTTTTAGTGAAGTTATAGGGCTGGTTTCTGTTTTAGCCTCGTTTCCATGTTTCAGGGTCACGTGACCATAATTACGTATTCAAAGTGACACATATCAGTTCAGAGCATCGCTATTGATAAAATTCTCAAATTTGGTGTACTAAGTGGCAATTTTATGGAAGTTATATGGTTTTTAATGTTCCAGCCTCGTTTCCATGCTGGCTTTCATACGTCAGAATTTCGACCCCCCTTAAATCCTGTCTGAGCAAGTTTCAAGTTTGGCACCAAAACTTTTCATGTTTACTAGACCCCAAACAACATTTCTAGACTGGTGCCCTGCTTTCAGCACAAACTTCCCACGGGAATACATTTGCTCCCTGACTACTGTGTACGTCTCCATTTCCTGACTCACCTGCACTTTCCTGGCAACTTGTAAAACCAGTTGAAACTTGTCTGACCAGCTTTTGTCCTCCGCCGGAGCCTGCAAAAAGAACAAGCAACTGGTCAGAATAGATACATCTTGCTTGAATGAATGGATTTACAGAACGATTACGGTACGATTCAAGAAAATGAAACAACCTCCTCCTTTTCCTTCTTTTGAAATCCCAGCTGTGTTGCGATACCCCTGAAAGAGAAAAAGTTGTTAGTTGTGAATGAAATCTTGTAACAGTCCACGTCAATGGCGCGTTACCTGGCGTGGAGGTAGTTCATGAAGAGTTTCCCAATACATAACAACAGGAGTAGAGACAGCAGATAACCATGGCGAGCGGCATACATGTAAACCTGCAAGGGAGCAGAAAGCTTGTATTTACCATGACTTGGACTTCTTAGAATGGGATTGGGTCCTGTTTTCGTGCTATTTGACTATCTCACGATCTTAGAAATTTTCAAACTTCCCAGGGTTGGGAAACCCATGCAAACCATCCTTGGGAAGTGTTCGGCTCTTATGAGTGAGGAATACTCATTGTTTTCTCACTTTCATTTGCCACAGATGGGATGATCCAGGTGCGTAGCTCACTGTATTCAAGTGCATTATAAATAACAATAATGATGTTGAAAATAATGCAATAAATGTACAGCAAAATGAGCTACCTTATAGTATAAAAGATATGATGTGAGTGCCTCATAAACTGTCCTGCACACACCTTGTTACTGCTCTATGTACGGTACTGTTCTGTGTACGGTACTGTTCTATGTACGGTACTGTTCTATGTACGGTACTGTTCTATGTATGGTACTGTTCTGTGTACGGTACTGTTCTATGTACGGTACTGTTCTATGTACGGTACTGTTCTATGTACGGTACTGTTCTGTGTACGGTACTGTTCTATGTATGGTACTGTTCTATGTATGGTACTGTTCTATGCACGGTAAGTGTTCTATGTACGGTACTGTTCTATGTACGGTACTGTTCAATGTACGGTACTGTTCTATATACGGTACTGTTCTATGTACGGTACTGTTCTATGTATGGTACTGTTCTATGTACGGTACTGTTCTATGTACGGTACTGTTCTATGCACGGTAAGTGTTCTATGTACGGTACTGTTCTATGTACGGTACTGTTCAATGTACGGTACTGTTCTATATACGGTACTGTTCTATGTACGGTACTGTTCTATCAGAGGCGTAGCCAGGGGGGCACAGGGGGCCGCCCCTCCCCTTTCTTGGGGATTTTCCCATACATTTACTGTATTTGCTGGAGGAAATTCGTCCATGTTTTCACTATTCCCCCCCCCCCCCCCAAAAAAAAAAAAATTCCTGGCTACGCCCCTGTTGTATCATCATTAATGACCCTAAGGTGGACTACAAAAGTGATCCAGCGATTTTCCAAGTTTTTCTTTGTTTCAATTTTATGACAATTTTATTTCAGTCTGAGCTTGTGCTGTTATTATCTAACTTCAAAGTGGTCGGGTATGTCGAGACATAGTAATGTATACTTAACAATAAGACCTCGAGCCCGAAAGATAACAACAAGATAATTTGAAATTAAATATAGAAATGTTCTTTAGTTTCCTAAGACGGCAAAAGAAACGTTCACTTGGTTTATTGGCAGTCAAACTAACGGTAATTTAAAATGCAGAAATCGGCTTAAAAAATGGGCAGTCAGTCGGCGAATCGATACAATATACACTTAATGACTGCTCCCGAGGGAAACATCAGTTTTGTTTCCCGAGAATCTTCGATGTTTCCCGAGACGAAGTCGAGGGAAACATCGAGATTCGAGGGAAACAAAACTGGTGTTTCCCGAGGGAGCAGTCATTAAGTGTTTTGTTATATAGCAAAAAATAAAGTGCAATTATTAAATCAAAACAAATGTATTTCAAGAACGAAAGAGAAGTTACAAAGTGTGTGCGCGACTGCATCATGTAAAATAAAAACACTCCTAAAATCCCACAATTTTCTTGCATTCGCAAAAACTTATTTAAATTAGCAAAGGTTTTTAAAGAGACACGCGTGTTTACAATAAACTTCTATTTTTCCCGCTCTCAAACGCGACGCGCGAAAGCAATATTCCCCGACCGGTCAATAATTTTTCGCAATATTGACTGATCGGGGAATATTTGATTTGTACTTCACCACGTGACCTTGATTTAGCCAATGAGAGCGCGCGCTCGGTTGGAGTGAGCACTCGCTATATAACAATGGATGATAACAACTGTTACTGTAGCGAGGTGAAGAAAAAATTAGTCGGAAATATCCTATAAAACAACACAGCATTATAGAAGGTTTATGAGTACTACTATAAAACCACACGGTATTCTTTTTTGGTCACGAACCTACTCTGCGATCTCGAAATTGTTTGCGCGCGCCGCTTTTGAGTATCCATGGAGATCCGTCTAGTTTTCTTCACGCGCGCATGACGTAAACAATAACCACCAAAGCAATTATCTCAAATCAGGAAAATTTGTCAGATCGTCAGCAACGAAATAGTTTAACTGAAAATATGTCCTTGGTGTCAGACTACGAGGATTTCAAAACTGTTCAAGCCTGTACGCTCCCTTGCTTCCCGCAGGGGTTTCCACTGGGCCTTTTTACAAGCCAAGTTCCGAGCTCCTTGAGTAGCGTTATTTCCCCTTCATCTAGTGGGCTTCCAAGCTTCCCACAGCCTCTATTTGCCGCATCCTCTTCTTTCTTTGGAGACTGTGCGGGAGCAACTTCTCAAGAGCTCAGTGAGCTCAATCTGATTCCAGGCCTAAGTGGTGGGATGTCATATGTACCGAGCTCTCTGTCCACCGTTCCTAGTTTTCCAACTTGGAACACAAACACCTATGACTTGAGTTCCTTACAAAGGTACACCGCAGATTTGTGTGATGGCGCTGGGCAGCAGAACGAGGCCGAGGGCAACCTGGAAAAAGTGCTCAAGTTTGCGACAGAGGAGGGAAGATTGATCACTGAGCCTGAGGTCACCGTAGGAATTCCCAATGATGTCAACAAGTCAGAATGGAGTGAATATCTAACGGGCCGTTTTACGTTTATGGAAGACGCGGAAGAGTTCGAGGTTCACGACTTTGTTATTCACCAACCAGAACAGGATTCTGTACTTTGTGAAGAAAACTTTGAGGTTCTCTGTGCGAAACTGTCGTGTCTCATGAAGGAAGCTGAAGACGACGTGCTTTGTGAAGAAAACTTGGAGCTTCTGTTTGAGAAACTGTGGTGTATCATTATGGAAGAAAAAGCAACGTCCGCGCCTTGTGGCACTCCAGATGAGAGCGCTGGGAGTTTTACGTTTATGGAAGACGTGGATGATTGTGAGCTTTACGACTTTGTTATTCGCCAGCTAGGACATGAATCTGCACTCTGCGAAGAAAACGTTGAGTTTGTGTGTGAGAAGCTGTGGTGTAAGATGATGAGAGCTGAAGATTCATGTGAAGATGCAAAGCCCGGGAGTTGTGGTACTGCAGATGAGAGCGCACTAGACACTGCTGAACAGAACGACGAGCATAATACTACAATCCCAAAGGATCCCGCCAGTGCGCATGCCCAAGCTCATGAGGAGACACGCTCGCCAAAGGAAGACGCTAATTACAATCTCGATTCTGCAGTTTCTAACACCGAGAGCTCTGCACACGAAGCAAGGAATGCCGAGATCCCTGCCGATACAAATGAGGCAGTGATAAGTACCAGTGGTGAGGACATCCCTGTGCCAGTGTCTTCTGAATCTCATGCGGTTTCAGCGGAGGTGGTGCACAGAGAAGTCAATCAGTGCCCCGACGCGAAAGGGGAGGGCGTGTCTAACATCAAGCGCAGGTTGAGGCGATGGGGTTCCTGTGTGATGAGATTCAACATCTTCAAGGGGCTTCTGTGCACCAAGATAGTCACAACTCTTACGAAGAACTTTGTCTTGCTATATAAGCCGCAGCACGCCAGCAAGAAATTGCCAGTCTTGCCCAGACACTGGGCTAGGCTAGGCCCAATTGCAAATATTTAGAAATCGTTAGGAATTGAGAGACACTGGGCTAGGCCCAATTTTGAATAGTTTTGAATCGTTATACATTGATCCCAGTTGTAACTAGTTGTAAATCATTATACATTGATAGACACTGGGCTAGGGAAATCGCCACGAATTGAGAGAAACTGGGCTAGGCCCAATTATAAGTATTTATTAATCGCCAGAAATCGAGAGACACTGGGCTACAATATCGTTAGAAATTGATCGACACTGAACGAGGCCCGATTGTAAATAGTTGTAAATCATCAGAAATTGATAGACACTGGGGTAGGCCCCATTATTAAGATTTAAAATCGTCAGTTATTGATAGACTCTGGGCTATAAGGCCTGGGCTATCGTCAGATATTGATAGACTCTGGGCTATAAGGCCCAAGTCTAGATACTTGTAAATAATCAAAAAGCGAGAGACACCTGGCTAGGCCCATAGTTAATATATAGAGTAGTAAATAGGCACAGTACACCAACAGGAGTATGCTTGCTTCTACAAATGACCAACAACTCTTCTAATAGTCAGGCGGCTAAGTCCAAATTTTATTGCGAATTGTGCGTTTTCTGATAAAAGCATGAAACTTTCCAGGAGGAGACTTCAGAGGGTACTTGTTAATTTTTGATTGGGAGGCATCTCTGAAAATTCTTTTACAGGAATTATTCAGACAACTCACAAAGCTATTGTTCAGCCGCCATCTTGTCCTTTGTTATCCCTGTTATTCATGAGTTTCGTGGCACTTCAGCTCTTATTCTACGAGATAAATTTATAGAGTGTAGCGCCAGATAGACAAAACTCTTAAGATTTATGGCGAAGAGAAACGATCATTGGAATATGAAAAGTGAACATTTGATAGCTAAATGACTTTTCTAGATGTTTCCTTCTATTTATGAAAACATGTTTTCGAATTCCCAGTCAGACACTGTTTCGGAGATAGAAAATCAGGAAAATATCGGGATTCTTCGGCACACAGGTTGATATCAGCTTGCGACATAGCTACCGAAGTATAGACCATATGTGCCAAGGTATTTATGGCCTGTGAATGAAACAAAGTTGCAGGGATTTTGCTGCAGAGTCTGGAGAATCGCTTCACTGACTTGGACAGTGCCGCGAAACTCATGAATAACAAAGGACAAGATGGCGGCTGAACAATAGCTTTGCATGTTGTCTAAATAGTTCCTGTAAAAAGAATGCCTCCCAATCAAAATTGACAAGTACCCGTAGGCCAATCATACTGGAAAGTTTCATGCTTTTATCAAAAAACGCACAATCATTTGGCTTAGCCGCCTGACTATAAAGACTTGTAAACGGCTGGTGCATAGCCATATGCATCAGCTGTTACGCGAATGGAATATCTTCCCGTCTTTTTTTTTTTTCGAGTTTTCTTACAAAATCCTGTCATTTTGAATGTTCCACTGTTTGGATATCACGCTGCATGGCCAACTGAGATCAGACCAAAGTGCAGCTGCAGTTTTGTAGCGTTGTAGATCATATTATAATATGATTAATATATTGATTCGATTTTGATTTAAGTACAAAACAAATAACAGAAATGCTGACTATCGTGGATATGCGAAGAGTAGAAACGAGTTATCGATGCCACTTGATCACTTGCTCCGAATTTCGTAAACGAATTCCTGACAAAACAGGGGAGAAAGAGCATCGTTACGTCGGTTACGCTTGTCGGCGTTAATAATTTACTAAACGAAGTGCATTAACCGATTTTCGGAGAAAACTAAGCTAGATAGCGCTAAAAAAACACAACAAGTGTATGATTGTTCCTAAGGCCCTTGCACGAGTTACACACTCTGCTGTATCGCTAAGTGAGCTACATCAACACAACGGTTCACAGGATTGCTTGCAATTTCAAGACGTTTGATTCACAATACCCTCCAGAAGCTACACACAGCTCCAAAGCTGCAAAATTTGTAATGGGATGGATAGTCTTCCAAAAATGCAGGGCGTTTTGTGTCACGTAAAAAATGTCTGCTGTTATTTAACATTGCTCCTCGAAATAAATTTTCAGTCAACATCAGGTCAATATCAAGCCAAAAGCAAGTTTCACAGCTGGCCATTTTCCATTTTTGAGTCTTCAAAACAGTCCCCCCCCCCCCCCCCGGACTCCCCATAAAAATAGACGGGGTTGCTTGTCGGGAAAATTGATTTTAACCCTATGGGATTGTAAATTGGATGAGGTCAACAGTGAATACCACCCCTAAAGTGTGGTGCACACTTGCGACATAACGACATAAGAAAAATTTGTGGTTTCAAAATGATGAAGTGCACAAAAATCACATAAGACTGCTTTGGTGATGTAGTTTAATGATGATTGATGGAAAATATTGATGTTTTCAATTATTTTCCGATGCTTTTTTTTGTTGCAACACAACGTCCTTATGTTGTTATGTCGCTAGTGTGCACCAGGCTTATGAGATAGCAATTTGGATGCGGAAAATCCTATTGTTATTGTGGTCCTTGAAATTATCATCAAGTTGACACAATTTATTCTGTTGTCACCGAATTTCTAGGTCACCTTTGGTGTGAGACCCCCTATGGGATAGCAGACTCTTAGGACACCCCGAAGAGATAGCAGTTGGGTGAATTTTATACCCTAAGGGATAGGACAAACAGCCCCAATTATTTTTATTTATGAAATAACTGTGATAGTACGCTCGCTCTGATTGGTCGAAAACCAATTATGCTATGGTAATGTTATAGTACATGGCTTTGACCAGAAGTGTGTTTCCACTCGCCAAACTATGACAAAACTACAACAGTTCAGGGGCGTAGCCAAGGGAAAATTTGCAAATTTTTGACAATTTTTGTCCCATGTTTTCACTATCTGCCCCCCCCCCCCCCCCCAACTAAAATTCCTGGCTACTCCGCTGTCTATGTACGGTACTGTTGTATGTACGGTACTGTTCTGTGTATGGTACTGTTCTGTGTATGGTACTGTTCTGTGTACGGTACTGTTCTATGTATGGTACTGTTCTATGTATGGTACTGTTCTATGTATGGTACTGTTCTATGTATGGTACTGTTCTATGTACGGTACTGTTCTATGTACGGTACTGTTCTATGTACGGTACTGTTCTATGTACGGTACTGTTCTATGTACGGTACTGTTCTATGTATGGTACTGTTCTATGTACGGTGATGTTCTTCCAACTCATGTCTTACTTACAATAAATGCAATAATAGTAGCTGCAGCATTGGACCAGCTAACCAAGCTATTCACAGCCTTGACGAAGTTTGTGATTGGCTGGATTCCATTTGCTATAACAGAAATACAATTTATCAAGCTAGTTGGTCCTCAATATCGCCAATACTATAAATGGCACCAATTTTTTCAAAAACAGTTCAAACTTACTGAATCTATTGATGTTCTCTTTTAATCTGCAAAGGTAATAAGGGGAGCAATATTAGACACAGGGTAGAGCAAGTTTTTAGTATCAAATCACACATGGACGTATTTGACATACGTTTTTACAGCCAAAGGATCACCATCATCATCTTGCTGGGATGTGGATTCTGGCTCATCATTAACAAAGTCCCATAACCTGTCCACCAGCTGAAACAGCAAATATTTATGAATGATTTATTATTGTGGGATGTTTTTGGATGGGAGCCTCTGCCCTACCCCCTCTGTCCTATCCCCTGTGGCTGTAGTTGGATACTAAAAGCTAAAAGTCACTCACACTCACGCACACTATCCAGTTACATCAATAATGTCCACTGTGAGGCAGGTAATTGCATTGCATGGGTTGGGCTGGTTACCCTCAAGTCATTGGCAACGGGAAAATAATAAATATATTTAAAAAAAAATATTGATCAGAACAAAAATGCCCAAGGGAGGTTACAGAGGCACATGTAAGAAGATTGAGAGAACGAAACCCAAGATTCTTAGTTTTCATCTCACAGTACAAGGCTTGATACGGTAGGTGGTACAGTGCATTCCTTTGTGTTTTGTCAGCCCCATGCCACAGTGCGTGGCAGACATTTAGGGACGTTTTATGATCAGCATTTTTTGAAAAGTGTGTATAATAATAAATCGTACAAAAGATCATACTGTCTCTAAAACTCTTCTCTTGAATTCCTCAGCTCTTGAGTTCTTCGCCACTTTGAGTTCATTGTCTGTACCATCTACAAAACAGATTAATATAAAACAAAATGAGTGCATAATAGAGTGGATTTCAGATGAGTGTTGTGAGAAATTTGCATTTATGCATTCCTATACGTTTTATCCAAAATTCTTCTCTAACACAAAATTAATGCTTAAAGCATGCTCAAGCAAATAATTTTTGATGGCCAAGCAGCATTCATATGTTAGAAAGAAGCAACCTTTGCATCTCAGGTTTGTTATTATAATTGAAAAACCTAAGCAGGATCCTATAATGACCATGAGCATCCTACAGGATCCTGTTTAGGATTTAGGATACAAAAAGACCTGTGATAATGGCAAATCTTCCAACTGATCTTCCAGCAGTATGCTCCCAAATTGTAAAAGGTATTTTCCAAGGCTGTAGCTAGAACTTTTTGCCTGGCGGGAGGGGAGGGCGGCAAACAGATTTTTCTCTACATACATACATTGGCACCATTGTACCACATGTTGACACTAAAATTTTTACTTTGGTGGGGGGGGGGGCAACTACCCCTCCACTAGCTATGGCACTGTGCAAATATTTAAGGTAGTCTCTATATAAGCACACAAGGGTGCCTATTCTTCCCAAGTCTGAAGTTTGTTAAAGTAGATCACACTATGTACATTACCCAGCTTGTCGCCAACAGGTGATTGTTCTGATGAAGCAGCAGATTCAGTAGATGAACTGCGACCAGACCGTGATGCACCATCTGATGTGGGTGTGGCTGGCGGCTCTTGCACTTGTGTTTCCTCCCCCTCACCCACTTCCTGTCCCAGGTCTACCCACTCTTCTCCACCATCTGCCCCTCCAAGGTGCCATGAGTGGCGATTGCTAGAACGACTCCTAGGATCAACTCTGCTGGCATTTTTTCTGTTGATTATCAAATAATCAAACATTTTACGGTAAGTCTATCAATCTGATGTACAAGATGACAAAAGGTGGGGGATGTTAACAGTTGGAGGAACTAACAGACATGTTGCAACACCAAGTGAACTAACCTATGCAGTTTATTATTGTTACTTTTCTGCTTCAAGATTTTGATCTTTTCCTCCAAGTCATTGTTCTTTTTCTTCTCATGTTCCAGTTCTTTTAGAACTTTGTCGACATCAACTGCAGATAACTTCTCTAGCTGGTCACCTGTAAAAATCAATACTCAGAAAATAGGGTAGACAAGAGAGGATGATTATACTGCTGAAGTACATTCAAGATTAAATGCACCTCTCACCTCATCAGGCAGCGTCGATGAATGAAAATATTAAGACTTTCCAAGAAAACAAAACAGATACTCATAACTATACTATGAACACAAAATTACTGTGATAAAGATACTTTTATAAATTTACATCAAATCTGACAAGTTCTAACACAACCAAGCTAAAGATCTTCAAACTTGGAGATGTTCTGAAATATTGCCAACACTTTGAGAATATGTATTTCTTGCTTATCACACAGGCCCTTAGTCCCTCACATACTGTAACACAATATGCAAAGTGGAGTTCTGCCAGGGACTTGTAGATTTTGGAAGCTGATTGCTCTCCTATAAATGATCTTACACATTTCAAGGGTCCAATGACAGAAAATATTTTTGGAGGTTAATTCAATACATGCTTGGACCAGCTAAGGGTTCATCAATCATAAGCAGAGTGCATATGAAACAGTGAGCTATGCAAAGGCTCATTACTTTTATTAGCCCTGAGTTTCAGAAGTAAAACACTATTTCATGTTAAAAGCACTGCCAATCAACTAGTGCCAACCAAAGATTGAATAGCTCACTTTGTTTTTTGAACCAATCAGCATGTGGTTGGCACATAATACCGGTTATAACAATAGATGATGTCACATGCAGTATCGCTATAGAGCACTATCACTTCCTTGTTATTCCCTATCTTATACACTGCTCACATCCCCTCCCCCTCAAAATTTATTGCAAGAAAACAGGAAAGAAGAAACAATCACATGCAATAAAATGATATTTTGCATGAAAAAGATACAAATACTAAATGGCGCAATTCTGTCATTTACACCATGGCAATTTAAAAATGTACCAAACATTTAGTAATTAGGGTTTCTCATGAATAATACAAGATGGTGTCTGAGACCAAAAACCGCCGATAAAATCTTTTCTGCAAAACAACACGAGGCCTAAACTTGGTGAGAAAAAAAGCCTAAATTAAAGAACAACAGCAATGCATATGTATTTGAAGGTCAAAGTGCTGATAAATTACAAGTCTAAGTTAGCTGTCATGATGAAGCTCGTCTCTGTTAGTTCAGTTGATAAAACACATCCAACACACATTTTAAATCACAACTGTACTTTAAATGTACGTCATAAGATCATTGTAAGACTTATTAATTAAAAAAAATTCAAGTCTTAACTAGTAAAGTTAATAAGCTTACATTGTGCTGTGTAGTGGCTGTAAAGTTAAGTCAAGAACATTTGACTTACTTTTCTCCTGAGCTTGAATCATTGTTGCTACAAGCTGCTCCTGGAGCTGCACTAGCTGCATCTCATAAATATCCCTCTCTGTGTAAGGGAAATCGGCTTCCTCTTTCTGATCTTTTGACTCTTGTGAGTTTGTTTTCTTGTGTTTAGACACAGTCGGTTCTTCATGTCCAGCAACTTTGCCCTCTAACACGTTTATTCCTTGGGACGACATTGTACTCTCCGCTGTATCTCTCATCGAAACCGTGCCTTCTTGTTCTGTTTCTTTATGAAATGCAATAGAAAGCTCGTGATTAGCGTCTTCAAACTCGTCATCAGTGAATTCTTTCTGCCGCGAAGTTGTGTCCCAATTCGTCTCTTCCTCTTTTGTCTTGCTCCGAAACGCCGCCCTCAACATAGCAAAGCTATTATGCGATCATTCTTTAAAATATTTTTATATAAAGACCGACTTAAACTCGAAACACTCGTCTAGGCTGGTAATTTGGTTTGTAAAGCTGATAAATAAATAACCTTCTTCCCTGCGTTCTAAATACAGCGCGTTTGGTAATGCATCAAGTGGTTGTGTTTACATGTGCGAAGATACCCTTGGAACGAAATGACAAAGGTGAGGGGAGGGGAGGTCATGCAATTATTTTCACTTGCTATTAAATCACTATACCTGTAAAACGGGAAGTTAATAATGGAATATTTAAATAAAAAACTATTCTTTTTAAAGAATTATACAGGTATTGATGAACAATTATTTATTTTCGTTATTTATTAATAAAATTTATCTGAGTTAGATTACCCCTCCCCTAAGAATAAAACAGTATGTCACCAATACCCACAATGCATAGCTTATTACAAGGAACGCCTAGTCAAAGTCATTCATTACAATTTTGCCCTCCTGACATTTTTGACAGATCATCATATATGTCCGTCAAAATACGGTTAAAATAGTAAGTGCGAGCCATCTTTGTTTATATCAGGACGGAAGAGTGTTGTGCAAGTATTGGGCCGTCATTTGAAGAACGGGAGACAATGGAAGAAACTGAAATTGTACACCATGAAATCGACGCGAAGTCAAAGCCGTCTCCCATCTGAGTGTCGGTATAAACTGCGGGGTTTGCACGGAAAGTTTGACAGATTTATTAGATTTAGCGTAGAATTTGTGGCTCTTAAAATCGATGAAGACTCTACTCAAGAGTGTATTTAATATTTCTGGGAAGCCCTTTGACATATGTCTAAGCGACGAAGATATCGTTTGGACGCCACAAACGAAGGACAAAGGTGAGAGAACGCGGGGAACCTAAGCTTACAGAACTGAAACCTTTTATTGGTGTGAAAACTCCAAACTGCAGCAATGTTTGCAATAGAAATTAATGAAAAGACCAAATTAAATCTCTCTTTTTCGAAATGTTTACCAATGCAAGAGAAATTGAAACTTTGAAGATTATTGAAAAATATTATTCTTCACTCAAAATCAAAGCTTATCAAGACAGGATGCAGTCACGCGCCGCCATTTATGTATTCGCTATGTTTTTCACCAAAAGCCATAAATATAAAAGCTTTTATATACTTAAGCCATATAGTAAGAAATCAGTTATTTATAGAAACAGACGTTTCTTACTTGTAACTCATCTTGATTCAGTTATACAGGTTTTAAGATCACCTAAACAAACGTTTTACATTTTTTTTTCATAAATATTATTTGCATTATCTCCACCTGCTTTTAGGGATCAGTTTACAAAGTGGAGTATTAGACCCTCGATGTGAATACATTGAGTATGCATAACCCTTCACACACACTCTAATATCTGATAATAATATCAGGTTTCATAGTCGACAAAAAGACGGATTAGACATAAAGATATAAAATGACAGTATGTGGGCTTTACAACACAACCTTACATTAACAGTTTTATTCTCTCCCTCCTTGCCCTTTTGGGTAGGATGAAGTTTATTTTTCAGTAGCTTGCATGTATGTTTGGTCTGTTTTCTGCTCAAAATAAACTTCCATTCCCAAAGAATGAAGTGTGGTCATGATGTTGCTTGTTTTGCATGATCGAGATCTTAAGTGCAGAATTACACAAAATTGGCTCTCATACTTTATTTTGACAGGAAGCAAAAAGAAGGGTTATAAATTGGCTACCAGGTCTTTAAAGTTATGTGATGTTATTGGTGCTTTGATAAAGAAGCAGAAATCTTCAAAGACTCCTCCAGCTCCTGGGTTGCTTCTTGGTGTCACTGTCTTTACTTATCAAAAAGGGAAGGACAGGAGACTCTGTGAATCAAGTTTGACTCTTGAGAGTAACAATGATGAACAATGTGAGGAATGGATGAACACAATTAATAACACATTGAAAGGTACATACAGGGTGTTAAAGAGGGGCTTTCAATCAAGAATCACAAGTCAAAGTTCTTGCAAGCACATGAAGCAAATTTCACATTCATTTTCTGTTCATGCACATGCGACATTCAACTTTCTTTCACATTTCACAGAAGTCGTAAAACTTTTATTTTATGTCAAATGTGTATTTCCAGAAAATATCCATCCTCCCCACAGAAGGGTGTTGAAAAGTGACTCCCACCCCCTGACTGATCCCATTTGTATGGAAAAGTCAGGTAATCGCCCCACACCCCACCACTCCAGGATCACCAATCCTTCCGTGGGGGGGGGGGGGGGGGATATTTTCTGGAACCACTGGAACCACCAATTTTGTGAATCAGAAACTAAAATGCGTGGTATCCCCACCCCTCTGGAATTTCTAAAGGAAAATACAGTACAGAAGAAATCAGGTAAATTGACCCCCTCCCCTCCACCCCCACCCCTCTGGAATTTTCAATCCCTTCTGTGGGACTGTGGGGGGGGGGGGGGTATATTTTCTGGAACCACACAATTACAAATCATGATCAAGCTAAATATGAATGGGACATGAAAGTATACCACCAAAATTTGATATGGTTACTTTGCCAAATCATAAATTCATCACTTGATGCATTACCAAACGTGCTGTATTTAGATGTGGTCAGGGTTCCAGATATCATACCCAGTTTGGAGTGCAAGGGGTTGTAGGAAGGACGGAATCCATCACACATGAATGTGACGCAGCTCTGGTCAGGGTTCCGTTGCAGGTGCAAAAGAAGCACATCAAACACCTCATCAACAATTGAAGTTTTTCAAACTTCATGACCAAAACCATGTTTGGAATCATTACCTTATTAGCAAGTGACAGAAGATCATCATGTGATTTGAATTTTGAATGAAAACTTACAGGAATTACAGAGACTTTGCTTTTGCCTTGGTAACCATGCTAGAATATCCACAGCTAGCCACTGTGCATGACTCGACCCAGTCCCCCACATGCAGTTAGCAAAACTTCTGTGATTCATGGGACTGGTTCATTAATAATGCCATTTGCAGCTGAAGAGTCATGTGCTTGTTATTGCTACGAGCCTGTGAATAGACATCTAGATTCCCAAGTGTAAATCAACTGAGCATGACTGGAGGGCAAACAAACTTTTTAGTTGCCAGTTTACAAAATCGCAAACAAATTTGACTGATAATGTGGCATATTCGAAGTTAAATGACAAAGTTCTTTATGAACAGGTAAAACGAGTACATCAGATACCTTTCAATTTTGTTTGCTCTCCAGTACAACCACCTGACAGACGAACTGCAAAAGGCCTATATTGTGGTTTAACTTCTTATATGAGACGATAAATCACATCCCAGTACTACATAGGTGGACACTTGCACATATAACGGCAGCAGACTATCTCCTGGTGCGATTTTCAAATAATTACTTTTGTAAACCTTCATTCGTTTCATTCATTATTAATTTTATTGGAACGTAAAATACTGTTTGCTGTTCCCCATTGCTTGCCACTACTGTAGTTTTTACCAGTTAACATTTTGCTTTTTCATTCTCGTACCTCCTTCCATCCACAGGTTTCCCTTTTAGACCCAAGAAGTTAAAGGTAATCATCAACCCATACAGTAAGAAAGGAAAGGCTCCAAATATCTACCATACTTCAGTGGCCCAGCTATTTCAAAGGGCTGGAATAAGGACAGAAATATTGAGTAAGTATGACATGGCATTTAGTAGCTAATGCTCCAATCAACAAAAAGGAAGAAAAGGAGAAATCCATGTTCCACAAGTTAACCCTTCAGTTCAAGTTATAGCAGTACCGGTAGCCACTTGCATGCAGGGTAAACAAGGTATTTTATGGTTTCTTTGAAAGTGGATATGATGGGGAGGAATCCATTTATCTATTTACCTTGCACATTAATAAATTATGAAATAATAATCAATACAAGGAGTACATATTGCTGTCCTCAGTAGCAATTTGCTTTTCAGCAAATCTAAATTCAGCAAATGTGGAAATTATTGCTCAATAGCTTTATTTGTCTGCATGTAATGTGCATTAGAGAAGTCTAATTGCTTGTGTTAATCATTAGTGACAGAGAAAGCTGGTCATGCCTGGGAATACCTACGAAACAATGATATGTCATCTTATGATGGGTAAGTTGCACCGGGGGAGGGGGGGGGGGGTTCTCCCATGTAAGAGTGATAGGGGTGCTCATCGGGACATCGGAAAATATACCCTAAAAAATACCAGGACATAAAAAATCCACCCCTAAAAAATACCATATAAAACAAAATGACCCCTAAAAAATACCAACAATGAACCTTTTTTGTTATTGTGTATTGTTTCTCATCTCAAAACAAGCTTATTTTAGAGCTAAAAATAAATAAAGAAAGAAATAAAACGTTTTCCTTGGTTTGAGACCCTTTCATTCATTTGCGCACCCCTAAAAAATACCATTTATTAGTGAAAGCCACAATGAAAGACACAACAACCCCCTAAAAAAATACCTGAGAGTCGATTTTGACCCCTAAAAGATACGACGAGCACCCCTCTCAGGTCGACACCTGAAGAACCCCCGTGGGAGTTGCACACATTATAAAGCCTGGTGCACACTTGCAACATAACGACATAAAAAAAATAGCACACGAACAAAATTCAGTGGTTTCAAAAAGTTGAAGTCCACAAAAATAACATAAGATTGCTTTGGTGAAGTAATCTAATGGTGATCCATGGAAAATATTGATTATTTCCAATTTTTTTCCATGCTTTTTCATTGCAACATAACGTCCTTATGTTGTTATGTCACTAGTGTGCACCGGGGCTTAAACTATGATGTCCCTGCTGGTGAAAAACTAAGCAGGATCTTATAAGCTACAACTATAGTATCTACTGCATGCTTAACAATGAAAAGGGTGTCATTCACACTGCTGACCCAGGATGACATTGATTCTACAGCTTTATTGTACAATGAAATTTGACAAATGCTTCCTTTTATTTATAGCTATACATTAAAACAAACATCATTTGAAGGGCAGCAAAAAGCTTGATAACTTAAACTGCATAATTGTGGCCATTATGTAGATGCATTATCATCCCATATATAGGCAGTAACTTGTATGGATTATTATTGATATTATTTAATTAAGTTTTGATTGATGTCTGTGTTAATGCTAACAGGGTTATATGTGTTGGAGGAGATGGTATCGTCCATGAAGTTGTTAATGGTCTTGTGGAGAATGCACACATAATGGATGGTATGGACATTATCAACGATGCACTACCAGATGATTATGATGCCATCAAACCCACTATACGTATAGGGATCATCCCTGCTGGTAGGAAATCTATGACTTACAACCATCGGTGCTTTTGACAACTTTTGGTACTCTACTATTCCTATATGATGTGTCATTAAAGTTTGATACTCATTTTTCACGTGTAGTAATTCACATATATTTTATATTCCAGGCTCTACAGATGTCATTGCTTATTCATCCATGGGCACTGATGATCCCGTGACGGCAGCAATCCATATCATCTTAGGTTGGATGTCATGATATTTTTGAGTCAGATCAACATGAGCCTGTTAAGGTTGCTCACGGCTACTTTTAATCATATAGGTTCTTAAAAGCATTGTGTTTTGGAAGTTTCATATGCTTGAAATAGTGTCTTCTTCTCGAAGATAAATTAAACTTTTCTTCTTCTCAAAACAAAATACAAAGTCGGCGATATCCGCTCAAGCTAAGCGAGCAAGTAATGCACACCTGGTACAGTTTTCGCATTCGCTCATACATAATTGTTGTTTGGACTTTCACAATCAGTAACACTGCCAGACTCATCCAATACAGCGGATACTCTCCTAGACTGCAAATTATCCCTTTAATGTTGCCAGCATCCGTACCAGGAGGGGAAAGGAACTTCAGTGACCGTGCACGTGCGAATGGTTGAAAAGTGCGCGCATCGCCCGTGTAGGAAGAGCTCGTGCATCTTTGAGCCAGCGACAAGATACAGGGCGCTGGCCTAAAAGATACGTGGGCTCTGGGAACGAGATTGGAAGATGCGCCTTTCAAATCTTTGAGCGCGCACTGTCTGCGCATCGTTCGCTTAACTTTTCTTTTTCTGATGTTTGCGATATTAAAGGGATTGTTTTGCAGTCTACACCAAGCTTTGAGTGATTCGAATCAATTTTCTACCTTGGATCTCCTAAGCGGCTTCTGTATGGCTGGGTATGATTAGCCCAAGACAGCTATGATGATTATTTGGATTATTCGAGAATCACATTTCCTTTTGGATTTGCTAGTGCACCAGCCACATTGCAGAGGCTCATGGAACACTGCCTCAGAGGCCTGAACTATAAAACTGTGTTGTGTACATGGAAAATCTGATCGTTATTGCTAGAACCCTCGTGAGTTTTGGGCAATTGCTCACTCAGCAGCACCTTTGAAGTGAAAGCTCTCTGGGAAATGGCGAAAATTTAAGTGCTTTGGAAATCATATGTATTTGCTAATAACTTTCGCATTTCTCAAAAATCGCAAATCCGAAACGTTAAAAATTGTTTAATTAACTCTACGACAGCTGACAATCAAAAGCTCGCGAGCCCGCTCCTTTCCTAAACGGATTTCTGTGGTTCTAATGTGATAAACGTACGAGGGATTTTGGAAACGGCTTTTTCGGGGCTCAAAACTGATTTTTTTTTTTGGGTAAAAACACATAAACATGACATTATTTGCTCTCACGGGCTTCGAAGCCAGGATCATCTGCGTTCAAAGCAGGAATTCTAACCACTAAACCACAAAGCCAGGCGCTTTAAGGAATGAGTTAATTTATAGATTTGACCTGAGGCTTTGTATTTCTTCTTCGTAGCAACGAGAAAGTACCATAGGCCCTTAATTCCATCCTTGTTTTTGTTTTTGTTTTAGGTCATTCTCAACCATTAGACTTGTGCTCACTAGAAAGTGCCAACAGACTCGTACGTTTCTCCTTCTCACTTGCATACGGATTCCTAGGAGATGTTCTGAAGTCCAGTGAACAATCTAGATGGATGGGTCCAAAGAGATACAAATGGGCCGCAGCCAAACGCCTCTGCAAACTCAAGTACGCCAGCATGTTGTTAAGCCTTAATTACAGCCGTCCCTTCACTCTTGATCGTAGCTCACTTTGCGAGAGAATTCACCTCGACATTTTATGATTCATTACATAATTACTGACCCAAAATCTGTCAGAATCTGATATATTTTTAGTTGCCTTTCTCTGTAAGACGTGCAGGCGAACGATTCCGTGATAACACGCTCCCCCAAGCACAAACGGGTGCGAAATCACCAAATCAGACAACCAGGCGCCACAACTGTTGAAGAAGGTGTACGTTGTCTTGGAAACATTTAAAAAATAACGGTTTTTACTGGGCTGTAATCACATGATGAATAAGAAAATCCCGTTGTGAATTCAGACGATTCCTATCGCAAAGTGGGGTGTAGGTTTTGGTCGAGGGTCGAGGGTAAGACGTCGAGGGTAAAATGTCGAGGGTCCAATTTTTTTTCTGCAAATAAATGAAATAATTTTTCCCGTGATACATTGAAATATTTTTTACAGAATGCAAATTTGGGTTTTCCTGACTGATACGTGGATAGACTCCGACACAGTTGTGCTGAGAATTTTCCCACCTTTTTAGACCTTCGCGGAGCGGGATAAAACAAAAGGTTTTCCGAAAACTCCCTCTTCACGTGCAGTCTAATTAGCGAAGCAAAGTTTGATTGACAAATGTCTGAAACTTGTAGCGGCAAGTCTGAAGAAGCATCTGCAAGAACGCTTTTACCAACATGCGGGCATGTGAGCTAATAAAGCGGGGAAAACCGCGAATTTGCATTTAAAAAAGAATTAGACCCTGAGAAAAGGAAAAAAAAATGGACCCTCGACATTTTACCCTCGACCCTCGACGTCTAACCCTCGACCCTCGACCAAAACCTACACTCCGCAAAGTGGGGTACAGTCGAAAGCGAAGGGACAGCTGACGTTCAGGCTACGTGTTGTTCGGTTTTAGCAAGTTGTTGACGTGCCTGTTAGCCTAATAGAAGAAAAGGAACTGTGGCTAGAGAAAAGTGGAAAGTATCAATGACATAAGATAATGGTGACTTGAACCTCGTAATCCGCTCAATGATCCAGTATCATTATCATTGATCTATAATATCAAATTAGTGAAAGTGTGGGAAGATTTTACAAACAATCATTGCCTACAACTTCTCCCCTAAAGCAACCTTTTTGGCTTTTCTTTGCAGGCTTTTGGACCTCTCTGATCAGTTTATCTAATTTATATACGTTTGTTGTGTTGCTGACAGGTCGTATGCGGTAGAGATCAATTATCTTCCAAGCAATGATAAAGACAGCCACCCTCAGGATGAAGTAAGATGCAGAAAAGGGTTAGTAGACAGACACCAACATCACCCGGCCAGAGCCCAACTACAATTTAGACCGCAAGCGCCGATTTGCAAATTTCATGTAAATCGCATGTCCTTGCAGCCAATAATCTGTTTACCTCATAGACTATCTTGTGTTGGTAAATAAAATGCACGCCGCCTGTCCGTTCTCTATGAGGCTTGAGCAAGAGTTAGGTAACATTATCTAAAGTTCTGCCGCTTATAAGTGGTGGAAATGGTTGCATTTCTGATCAAGGGCTCCATTTGCCCTTATATAACACCCTTCCCACTATGGGTTTCAGGTGTGAAGTCTGCAGTCAGCCTGAAGCTGAAGAGGAGTCACCATCTATTGGTAAGGGAACAACTGGACAATTCATAAGGCAACTCAAAACAGTAGAGCTTGCATTTGCGCGTGGATCGTGGACACTTTCACGTTTGTTCAAGTTTGAAAAAGTTACGTTTCCAACGAGGAAACGATGCGTGTCCAGGTCACTTTTGAGACGCTTTCACAGGAAACCAGACCAAAACAAAACAAAACAAAACAATGACAGCCAATCAAAAGGCTGATTTTCAATGCAGCATGAACCCACTGGGGTGGTCGTCTGTCTCGTCCACGTGGGTTGAGGAGACAGACGACCAACCCACGTGAGTACGTGCGGTTTGCAAATCTGCGCCGGCCGTACGAGGATGGTCCCAATTCTAATAAAGGATTGAAACGAAATGCGGGGCTAAGAACTCACAGCATTCTACATATATGTTATTACCGGCTGGGAGGTCCGTATAGGGAAAAACTGTGACCGAGGGCAGGAAAATGTTCAACGAGGCCGGAGGCCGAGGTCAACATTTTCCAGGCCGAGGCCACAGTTTTTCCCTATACAGACCTACCTAAAGCCGGTAAATAACTTATTAATTTTTTTCCAACTCTAAAATTTGATTTTTTCGATGATAACAAGCGCGCGCCCCCGCGCGCGCGCGCTCTAAGAACCAATCAGAATGCAGAATTCGTTACCGTGCCCTCTAGGAAAGAGATAATGCTCCATATTCCTCCCTTAGATAACTGGCAGAAGTTCCGAGGTCGAGTAGTAGGTGTCAGTTTGATCACCCTGCCAAGCCCGTGTGACATCTCCCCTGAGGGCGCCTCCCCATGTTGTCATCTTGCCGACGGCTGCACAGATTTGATCATCGTGCATTCTTGTACCACATCACAGATGTATGCGCATGTGCAGAGGAACTTTAACACTAAAGACCAGGTACAACTATGATATAGGAAACAATAGCAGAATCTACTCACCTTGTTTTTTTAATCAGGACAGCAAGTTAATTTATAACTGTAATTTGTAATTATAAATTCGTCACCTAAATCGATGAAGGATGGGTGACACATATTGGCTGCATTGCGTAATTACCATGAATCGAGCATTCAAAACTGGCGCTCTTGCTCACAAGCCTTTTGTAGACGTTCTACTAGTTTTGAGGATTAACAATAAACTCCAAATTATTGAGTGCCCGTTTGAACTTATTATTGCGGCACAAATCGCTTTGTTACGCTAAAGGTATCTCAGATGTATCCCAGACGATATAGACCCCGATAGTTGCATAAGAGCATCCTCCATATATGGTTTTCTATCTAATGATATTGATTGAAAAAATCTTTTTTTAGCTCCCATTTTGAAGCTCTGGATTCCGATAGGCGCGAGCATGATAACTACATTAAAATTCCTCTTAGCGGAAATGAGGTTGTCGCAGGTTTACAATAAACGATTCACAAAAGTGAAACCGTCCGGATAGCAACCTAAATTTTTACCTATAATGCGCTGTAAAAGTCAATGTAAAATGGCTGAATATTTTGTTGAAATCTGTGTTGAGCTTTTTGTATTCCGTCGGATCGAACGATTACTCAAAGCGTCATCTGAAAGCGCGCACCCATGATGCAGTCAACGGTTGTCGCACGCACAGATCGCCAACTAAAACAGATTTGTAAATTACTGGCATAACAAATGCGGATGCACTCTTTTCATTTTCTTTTGAGAGACCCTACAAATGTTGCATATTTCTCTCTTTTTCTAGTTTGATTTCCATTTCGTTGAAGTACATCGCATCAAACAGTGCTATATTAGAGGCCTAAGTGAAGCTGAGAGTGATCACCATGACAACAGTTGCCATGAACATGTCAAGAGTGACAAGACAGACGAGAAGCTCGTTACCCCACGTGCTCTCAGCATCAGTAAGGACCGATCAATTGGGGTGTGGAACGTTGATGGCGAGTTACTAGATGAACCGTCATTATTAGTCAGGTTCGTCCCTTTTGTTTACTTTCTCAAATACCTGGATACGTAATGGAAGCATCGATTTGTGTGGCGTTACGCTTTCTTAGCCTGAGTTAACAGACGCCCACTCAAAAATCAAACGATTTGAGTGAGACGTCTGAGCAATACAGCCAGATGTAACGTCCTGAGTAGCGTGACACTGCACATTATCTGGGTAGTGATTCTGATTGGTCGGTCGATTTGAATTTTCTCAAAGAAGTGGTTTTATCTCATTGCAAGCGCTTATAAAGTCGAGAATTTATAATATAATAACTAGTTGATCGCCCGTGAATAAATTCACTCATGCTGTCTTTGAAGGGTGTTCGAGTGGATGGCAAAACAGTTGGTAACGATTGTTACTGAAAACCCAAAACATCGACTTTTTGTTGTTTTTCTTATTGGCGCACGCACTTGAAAATATTCACACAACTTTTTTTGTCCACGGGAAACCACATGGTGTAGCAAAGACCCATGATTAAACTTTTAGAATGTAGTTTGGATGTATTTCCAGAATGTTTTTTTACAAAGAAAGTGAATTTTTATAAATATTTCAAAATGAATCTTTGACTTCCTAAATATTTTCTTTTAACAAGCACTGCCACGGATTTACTTCAAGCAAAGCCCTTACTTTTGAAATCGCCCCTTATAGTGTTTTGAGGTACTGATTGCTTACTGACATTTAAAACATTTAACGATCTGAAACCAAAACGACTTTAGTTTTCAGCAGCAAGCAACTCAGCTCGGAGTTTTTTTCTTGTTTTAGCCTTGGCGCGCGCACTTTAATGGCTTCCCAGGCACGTCCATTAACAAAATTAATTCAGCTGAAATGAAATGAAATGAAATGGTCTAATTTTCAAGCTTTCATTTACGGAAATTTAGCTTTGTTTGTGAAGCAACGCCAAACATGGCGGACGGCGTCTCCCCGCTAAAGAAAATGCTTGAATGGCAGCTTCTCTCTCTCGCATCGATTTAAAAAACTAAAACCAGCTTGCACCCCTGTGAGTGGTATGTATCACATCCACGGTGGCAGTTACCTCGACAGGCTTTCCACCTCGGAGCCTTTTCAAACGGCTTAAAATATTATTAGTCTTTATTCAATAATATCCGCAGACAGACGTGGAAATTACAATATACAATAATGAATTATACAATAATAAGTAGGGAAAAAGGCAACGATTATGAAACAGCTCTTAAACCGCTTAGTGCGTACGCGCGGAAGCAAGTAAGGATGCCCCCTCCTCCTGAGCATACGAGCTCTCGGTGGAGGAAGGAGGTCATCCAGGGCTGTAGGAGTCGGCCCTGTTATTACCTTCCACAACTTCCGGTCATTTTCTATCAGAAGCGCAGTTATCGTGTATTTGCGTTTGCAATGAAGACCAGTCGCAACACTGTATAGATTTCTATGCGTACAAGAAATAAACAAGCCTTCGTGATCGGGAAAGTCCCTTAGCCCCTTGTACCCTTAGCTTCGTTTAAAAAGAGCTGGACCGTGCTTGCTGCTGTCGAAGCCATCTTGAACTCACAAAGATAAACGCGACACAGCAAAACGCGCCGACCAATCAGAATCACTACCCAGATCTGTGCAGTGTCACGCCACCCAGTACATTACATCTGGCTATATTGCTCAGACGTTTGATTTTGATTGGGCGTCTATTAACCGGAGGCTACGCTTTCTGTTGCTTCCGTAGAAATATATAGATCATTTGCAGGTGCAGGGCCGAAAACACGATATGTGCAATAAAGCTGCACATATCTGCCACACAGCAGAATGTCCCTTTCATGCAGAATAAATCGAACCTTTCGTTTTCATGACTTGTTAACAACGTTTATGCGTGTTCCGACGTCTGGTGCTACGTTCCACACGGGCAAGTGATCCACAATGACAAGTGATCCACAATGACAAGTGATCCACATGACAAGTGATCCACAATGACAAGTGATCACAATGACAAGTGATCCACAATGACAAGTGATCCACAATGACAAGTGATCCACAATGACAAGTGATCCACAAGGACAAGTGATCCACAAGGACAAGTGATCCACAAGGACAAGTGATCCACAAGGACAAGTGATCCACATGCAGAAGTGACCCACAACGACAAGTGATCCACAACGACAAGTGATCCACAACGACAAGTGATCCACAACGACAAGTGATCCACAACGACAAGTGATCCACAACGACAGTGATCCACAACGACAAGTGATCCACAAGGACAAGTGATCCACGAGGACAAGTGATCCACAAGGACAAGTGATCCACAACGACAAGTGATCCACAACGACGAGTGATCCACAATGACAAGTGATGCTGAGGACAAGTGATCCACAAGGACAAGTGACCCAAAAGGACAAGTGATCCACAAGGACAAGTGATCCAAAAAGACAAGTGATCCACAAGGACAAGTGATCCACAAGGACAAGTGATCCACGAGGACAAGTGATCCACATGCAGAAGTGACCCAAAGGACAAGTGATCCACAACGACAAGTGATCCACAAGGACAAGTGATCCACAGGACAAGTGATCCACAAGGACAAGTGATCCACAACGACAAGTGATCCAGAACGACAAGTGATCCACAAGGACAAGTGATCCACAAGAACAAGTGACCCAAAAGGACAAGTGACCCAAAAGGACAAGTGATCCACAACGACAAGTGATCCATGAGGACAAGTGATCCACAAGGACAAGTGACCCAAAAGGACAAGTGATCCACAAGGACAAGTGACCCATAAGGACAAGTGATCCACAAGGACAAGTGACCCAAAGGACAAGTGATCCACAACGACAAGTGATCCACAATGACAAGTGATCCACAACGACAAGTGATCCGCGAGGACAAGTGATCCACGAGGACAAGTGATCCACACGACAAGTGATCCACAACGACAAGTGATCCACAAGGACAAGTGATCCACGAGGACAAGTGATCCACAAGGACAAGTGATCCACAACGACAAGTGATCCACAACGACAAGTGATCCACAATGACAAGTGATCCACGAGAACAAGTGATCCACAAGTACAAGTGATCCACAAGGACAAGTGATCCACATGCACAAGTGACCCACAATGACAAGTGATCCACAACGACAAGTGATCCACAACGACAAGTGATCCACAATGACAAGTGATCCACAACGACAAGTGATCCATGAGGACAAGTGATCCACAAGGGCAAGTGATCCACAGGACAAGTGATCCAAAAGGACAAGTGATCCACAAGGACAAGTGATCCACAAGGACAAGTGATCCACGAGGACAAGTGATCCACATGCAGAAGTGACCCAAAGGACAAGTGATCCACAAGGACAAGTGATCCACAAGGACAAGTGATCCACAAGGGCAAGTGATCCACAAGGACAGTGATCCACAACGACAAGTGATCCACAACGACAAGTGATCCACAACGACAAGTGATCCACAACGACAAGTGATCCACAACGACAAGTGATCCACACGACAAGTGATCCATGAGGACAAGTGATCCACGAGGACAAGTGATCCATGAGGACAAGTGATCCACAAGGACAAGTGACCCAAAGGACAAGTGATCCACAAGGACAAGTGACCCATAAGGACAAGTGATCCACGAGGACAAGTGATCCACATGCAAAGTGACCCAAAAGGACAAGTGATCCACAACGACAAGTGATCCACAAGGACAAGTGATCCCAAGGACAAGTGATCCACAAGGACAAGTGATCCACAACGACAAGTGATCCACAACGACAAGTGATCCACAACGACAAGTGATCCACAAGAACAAGTGACCCAAAGGACAAGTGACCCAAAAGGACAAGTGATCCACAACGACAAGTGATCCATGAGGACAAGTGATCCACAAGGACAAGTGACCCAAAAGGACAAGTGATCCACAAGGACAAGTGACCCATAAGGACAAGTGATCCACAAGGACAAGTGACCCAAAAGGACAAGTGATCCACAACGACAAGTGATCCACAATGACAAGTGATCCACAACGACAAGTGATCCACAACGACAAGTGATCCACAAGGACAAGTGATCCACAATGACAAGTGATCCACAAAGACAAGTGATCCGCGAGGACAAGTGATCCACGAGGACAAGTGATCCACAACGACAAGTGATCCACAACGACAAGGATCCACAACGACAAGTGATCCACAAGGACAAGTGATCCACAACGACAAGTGATCCACAACGACAAGTGATCCACAACGACAAGTGATCCACAAGGACAAGTGATCCACAAGAACAAGTGACCCAAAAGGACAAGTGACCCAAAAGGACAAGTGATCCACAACGACAAGTGATCCATGAGACAAGTGATCCACAAGGACAAGTGACCCAAAAGGACAAGTGATCCACAAGGACAGTGACCCATAAGGACAAGTGATCCACAAGGACAAGTGACCCAAAAGGACAAGTGATCCACAACGACAAGTGATCCACAATGACAGTGATCCACAACGACAAGTGATCCACAACGACAAGTGATCCACAAGGACAAGTGATCCACAATGACAAGTGATCCACAAGGACAAGTGATCCACATGCAGAAGTGACCCACAACGACAAGTGATACACAACGACAAGTGATACACAACGACAAGTGATCCACAACAAGACAAGTGATCCACAAGGATCAAGTGGTCCTTGTGGATCACTTGTCCTTTTGGGTCACTTGTCCTTGTGGATCACTTGTCCTCATGGATCACTTGTCGTTGTGGATCACTTGTCATTGTGGATCACTTGTCGTTGTGTGGATCACTTGTCGTTGTGGATCACTTGTCATTGTGGGTCACTTGTGCATGTGGATCACTTGTCCTTGTGGATCACTTGTACTTGTGGATCACTTGTCCTCGTGGATCACTTGTCATTGTGGATCACTTGTCGTTGTGGATCACTTGTCGTTGTGGATCACTTGTCGTTGTGGATCACTTGCCCTCATGGATCACTTGTCCTTGTGGATCACTTGTCGTTGTGGATCACTTGTCGTTGTGGATCACTTGTTGTTGTGGATCACTTGTCGTTGTGGATCACTTGTCGTTGTGGATCACTTGTCGTTGTGGATCACTTGTCGTTGTGGATCACTTGTCATTGTGGATCACTTGTCGTTGTGGGTCACTTCTGCATGTGGATCACTTGTCCTTGTGGATCACTTGTGATCCATGAGGACAAGTGATCCACAAGGACAAGTGACCCAAAAGGACAAGTGATCCACAAGGACAAGTGACCCATAAGGACAAGTGATCCACAAGGACAAGTGACCCAAAAGGACAAGTGATCCACAACGACAAGTGATCCACAATGACAAGTGATCCACAACGACAAGTGATCCACAACGACAAGTGATCCACAAGGACAAGTGATCCACAATGACAAGTGATCCACAAAGACAAGTGATCCGCGAGGACAAGTAATCCACGAGGAACCACATACGCATGCAGTGTTCACAAATAAGCAGTTTTTATCATCCAAATTGAATGAGAGTCAAAGAAATGCAGGAGCGGATTAATGTATTGAAAGTGGGATTCAAACAATGGGATTGGGACAAATGGGTTTTACTTGCATGAGTTTTCGAACATTTTTGTAATTATAACAGAGAATTACTCTAAACATGTGCTTTCGATTTTCTAGGGTTCATCGGCAGCTTATAACTGTATTTGGCCAAGGCATTGAAGACATTACAAGAACCAAAGGATGTTTTTCCATGAAATGATGAAGAAAATATATTTAAATTTAAGTTAAGCGAATAACACATATTTATTGGTAATGAAAGGCCAATTTCAGATATCAGGGCATGGAATTTTAAGTTAGGATGTAAATTTGTAGTTTCAATCCTGTCTTATAAAATCTAAATTTGTAGCTTGACGTAAGATTTGACATCTAAATCGGGCCTTTACCTGCCATTAATATTCATTTATTGTATTGTAACATTTTATTTATAATTTCACCAGACGTTTAGCCATGTTATTATATTATAAGCATCTAAAAACTCTTTTCGGTTTTCCTTTCCTGGTGAATTACGGGACAGCTTTAAAAATTACTTTCAAAGTGCTTGTGAAACACATCTTACATATATTCTCAGACAAGAAATAGTAGAATTTAAATGTATGCCTTTGATAATGTAATGCAATTGTCGACGCTTTTTACATTTATAAGCTACATGGGTCCAGCAAATATCATAGATCAAATATCCTAGGGAAGGAAGGCAGGTATCCAGACCCCTACCCCCTAGTTTTCAAACAGTAATACATTGATTTCAAGGGGCTGATGGGGTTCAGCAAATGCACCATTACATCCCCCCAGGGAGGAGTACTCAGAAAACACATGACTGGGTGGTCCAACGAATTTTGGGGGATTGAAACTTACACCTCCGGGATTTTTGGGGTCAAGAAATCTGCCGCAGATTTTTTTGGATCTTAAACAAACGTGTATTTTGGGGGGCTACGAATCTTTGGTCCAAATTTTTTATTTGTTTGTGATGTCTTTGTTGCTTTCAGATATATAATCTTTAGCTTCTAGATCAAATGTAATTTTCTTTTGCTTTTTATGTATCATATTTTTTGTGTACGAAATCTGTAGCCAGGAATTTTCTGGGGGTATGAAATTTTGGTCCTGTGGATATTTGGGAATTTTTTATTTGTTTGTGATGTCTTTGTTGCTTTCAGATATATAATCTTTAGCTTCTAGATCAAATGTAATTTTTCTTTTGCTTTGTTATGTATCATATTTTTTGTGTACGAAATCTGTAGCCAGGAATTTTCTGGGGGTATGAAATTTTGGTCCTGTGGATATTTGGGGTTGACACCCCCCCCCCCCCCCCCCCCCCCCCCCCCCCCCCTTCCCGGCTGGTATAGAAAGTTTCCTCATACGTTGCACTTTATCAGCAATAATGAACCCCCCCTTCTTAACATCCTGGATCCGCCACTGTACTTGGTTGCCCATTCTTACTCTTTGGGAGCACTACTACTGTAAGTAGAAAAGAATGGAGTGGGTTTCACCTTTCAAGGTTGTTTGTGACATAAGATTTTACCACAACGCGCGCGTTTCTCGAATTCTGATTGGCTCTCAGCCGTGGGTACATAAAAGTATATACCACGGAACGCGCCATCATCAGCGCGCGCGCTAAAAAAGAACCAACGAAACACCGTTTTGCCGAGCGCGCGCGCTGTTTTGTATTTATTTATGCCTTTTGTTGTGGTATAAAACAAATGTCCTCTGATTTTCCGTAGTATGTCCTCTTATATACCACGGAATGACGTAATAAAGTGGTCAAAATGTACTGCGGACCCACTCGGCTGCGCCTCGTGAGTCCACAACATTTTGACCACTTTATTACGTCATTCCGTGGTATATAAGAGGACATACCACGGAAAATCAGAGGACATTTGTTAAATGGAAGACCTGGCCGAAAAAAAACTGAACGCGGACAAGGCGAGTAGCATTCTTGTAGAACTCTACATAACGGGGCATGGCTTTGTATTGTAAAATAAACTCATCTAATGATACTTGCTCTCTCTCGTCATGTTTTCCGTTTTTCAACGGGTTCAAATGCGTGTGACCATCTATATGGGATATCTGTGTGATGCTCGGACGGTCACACAGAATGACCACTGTAGGTTTTACTCTGTACCAAAGTGCCCCGAAAATTTTGCAGTCCCGTGCCTGCAGGCCTATAGGCTGCGAAGCTTTCGCAAAACAGATAGAGTTCCATAGCATGAAGATTTTCTTTGGAAATTCCAGAGGGGTGGAGGTGTAACTTTTCAACACCCTTCCGTGGAGGGGGTATGGATATTTTTGGAACCACACATTTGTATTTTTAACAATTATTCCTCAAGCCCAAAAGGGCTCTCAGTTCAATAGTCCATGAGGCCAAGGGCGAGAGGAATAATTGTTTTAGTCAAATCACACTAGTAGGTCAATTTGTATAGATAAAAACGTTTTCTGATCTGGTCATTTGCCATTTTCTGGCATTCAAATCCGACACTTTTCGCTAATTGTAGGCTATAACTTATAGCCTACTGGTAGCTCAACCAATCAGCAATTGACAATAGTCCACTAGTGTAATTTGACTAGATATTTAACAATTAGACCTTGAGGCCGAATGTGCTATCATAGCACATCATGAGGTTGAGGTGTAATTGTTTTAGTATAAACCAACTAGTTGGTCGGTTTTGGCAATGAATTCCATTTTCATTTTGAAAAAAATCAAGTTTTCTTGCAAAGAAAGGTGGTGGTTTTGCCAGATACGGTCTATCACTAATAGACCATTAGCTCAGCCAATCAAAAAGCAGGATTTGTAATAGACCATTAGTTGATTTATTAGTTGGTTTTATCTAAGATGTCTGTTTCCTTATTTATGGTGCTTTGCTGATGGGATGTGGCAGACAAGAACAGCAAACATTGTTTTATTTACAACCAAAGTCGTCTAAAGCCTGACCTGCTTGTCACACAAGAATCTGACATTTTTCATCAGATGCAAAACAAATATCCTCAAGGTTTTCTGAAATGAGAAAACTCAAGGCAAGGTAAATAGGTGCTCAAGGCTGTAACCAAACAATTATTATGCTAAGTAAAAAATGTTTTTTTAATGTTCCAGAAAAAAATCCATAATGCCCCACAGAATTAGAGGGTTGAGATATGACCCTGACGACACCCCTCAGGAATTTCCACTGAAAAATTCAGTGATTCCATGTATGGAAATAAATAAATGGCATTTGACCCTCCAACCCCTCTGGAATTTCCCTTCACTGTGGGGGGTGTATTGATTTTTTCTGGAAACTCACAATTCTACTTTTAACAAGAGAGCAGTGCTTCTAGTCTACCAATTTTGAGTTGACGAATTGTGCACTGCTGTTGTCATTCAGAAAATGTTTCTATGTCCTGTACAAATCCAGAAAAAAAATATTCAACAATGGACAACAGTACACTCATTGAAGCAAGCCCATTTTCCTATTTCTCAGTTTTTCTTGCCTTTTTTGTCTCCAAATATAGCATCATAATCCACTTTTAAGACAGCTAAAAACAGGGCAGGAACAGCCACTAGTTTAAGGTAGTGGTTCAGCAAAAGTGCACTAAACATCAAAATCAGGTGGATTGTTTCAAATAGAAATTTCCACTTGTTAAGGTAATTTTGATTTTCTTCAAAGAGCTTCCCAAGGAACACTGGCACCAAAATACCCAGAAAGCCAACTTCAAGAAGAAACCCAATGCTTTTATGGATGATATACAGAGAGGCAAGTGAGATGAAAGCTACCCAGGTTTTCACTTCTTCACTTATCTTCTTATAAACACTTGCAACAAGAAGCATACCAAATGCTACCAGTGCAGTAAACACTTCAAACACTGATGGTGTTGGGATCACACTTTGGCTCCAAGTTTTTGTGACATGTGCTAATGCTGCCAATGCTGCAAACATGAGAACAATTGCATTGCTCTTTGGTATAAGAAGATGAAGGTTGAAATCTTTGTCTTCTGTTTTGAAGCATAGCCTTTGAAGAATCTCCAGTAACAGCAATGGCTGCAGTATGATTGCAAAAATGACTGAAAACTGTTGATTCCATTGATATTTACTTTCGACTACAGAAATCATGCACATGATCACTCCTACAGCTATTGCAAGTATTGCAATTCCTTTACTGTATGATGCCCTTCTGTTGCCATTTCTTGTGTCCCAATGGTTGATTGGTGCATGACTGAAGTACAATCCAACAGACACAAATGCAAGGGTCACTGTAACAGCAACTGCCAGTAATGGGATGACATCTGTTAGGTTGGACATATACGAAACTGTCAGAATAAACAGTAGACTGACCAGTCCATCTCGAGCAATCATGTTGGTCAGATATGCCATGTTTATTTCCTTGAATTTCTTAAACATGCCATGAATGGATTGTATCACCAGAAAATGGAGATAAACGGCAATGGTAAATTCAAATAGCAGTACATATGTGAAGTTATAATTGAGAGAGACGTAATACCACACCCAATGGGAACTGTTGTCTCCTGCTTCTGAGGCAGATGAGTTTAGCTGGATGTGGTAGTGCCCTAATACCATCAGAAAACTGTACACAGACAAATAGACTATGATGTTTGACACATAGATAAAGAATTCATCTTTGATATTGTTCCCAGGTTTAAAGGCCTTTTCCACTTCGTATCTTAACTTGGTCAAAAAAGGTGATTCAAAAAGGTAATACCTGACCACCAAACCAACGCGGGTGTTGCAGACTGCTTCCATCTTCACACACAGAGGAAAGATGGCACATATCAAAACATACTGCCATAACATTCTCATTTGATCGCAAATCCCGTCTTTAGTCTCGGTTTTCGCTACACATTTTACCTCTCCAAGACTGTTATTCTCTTGTTTGGGAACAAAGGAAATTTTCATTGCAACTTCATTGTCATCAGGGATTGTTTGCGCGCACAACATTTCCATTTCATTTAGCAAAGGTTCTTTTCGTGCAACTATAACTTCTGTGTCTTCCTGTTGCAGTACTGCATTCACGTTATCAATACAGCGCCTTACGTGGTCTAATTGCACTAATGCAGGTAGAGTTTCTCTCTTGGCGTCATATGCGGCGTTAAGTTCCTCTGTAAGTCTCTCCTTTTCTTGATTCACGTGCTCTATGAACCCATCCAAGTGTTCATGAATTTCTGCTACTGTCAGCGACTTTTCTTCCTCGAATCGAAGTTCGCATCTCCGAAGCTCGTCTACCCTCTGTCTGCAATTCTCCAAGGCACGTCTAATCACTTGTCTTGCTTGTCTGCCTTCAGAGAGCTCCAGTAACCGCAAAGCAGTCCTATTTGTAGGCAAACGGTCAACATCTCGGCTTGGGACAAGTCTTGGTTCTCGATCAAAAGGGCAACGAATTTCATCGTTGTTGTTTCTAGCCAGCATTTGCTGTACACATTCTCTACAAATAGTATGAAGGCAGTCTGGAAGAGTCTTTGGCTTTTTGTGGTCTTCATTATACTCTTCTTGACAAATCTGGCAAGTATATTCATCAGCAAGTGCCTCGGGTAGGATGCTTTGGGATTGTCTTTGGGAAGCCATTGCTATGTATGCTCAATGTGAAAGCGGAAGTGAGTTCGTCCCAAGGGGTCAGCCTCGACTGGGAGCAACGCGACGTGTATTGTACTCTGGAAGGGGGTGTGTCTTTATGCAGGGTCCAGAAGGGGTAAAATGGGAGCTGGGATTGGTCCTATTTTAGGCTGGGAAAATGGGATTGGGGTCACCGGGGCTGGGATTTGACCACTGGGACTGGGAAATAATGTCCAATAAACTGGGAATGGGATTCTATATTATTTCCCTTTTCCTTGTAAAACGATTTAAAAAAAGGTTGTTTTAGGGAAGCGGTCAAAACATCTGTACTCGACCGGGACCCGATTTTATCGCGGGAGGTGGTAGGTCCCGGGCTGTACCTACCCACCCGTTTTTCAATGCCCATTTTCTCCATGCTCAAGTAAGGGGTGTTGGATTTTATTGCATGGATGCGTTGCTCTCGCTATGAAGAAGACGGTGCTGGGCTAATCTTTTGTATTCATTTTACGAGATATTCGCAGTTAGAATAGTTGTCAGGATAAAATCAGTGTAAACATGTGAAAAAGACACAAAACTGATAAAACGACAAAAAAATAAAATAACTGTACAGCGGTTTCTTGTCTGGTTACCAGTCTAACACATTAATCCATCTCATATGACTCTTCCAATATCGGCGCCTCTTTATTGGCTGAACGCGGGGGAAGGGGGTGCTCGTCGGGACCCCAAGGGACTGGGATTTGGCGAAAAATTACACTGGGAAATGGGAAATGACCCCCCCTTCTGGACCCTGTTTATGAGGCTGGAAATTCAGGGGGTCTGATTCACGAGCGGAAATTCCAGGGGAGGGGGTCCTTTTAAGGGAGGTCCCCCCCCACCCCGGTGCGGTTTAAAAATGCAATCAGCCAATGTGAAATTGAAACTAGTTTATGTCCAGTCAATGAGCACGTGACGTTTGATCAACCTCCTTAGATTGTGTGTTTCAAGTTTTGATTGGATTGGCTTGGCTAATATGTAGTAGCTACTTTCTTGTTCAAGATTTTTTTTTAGTACATTTCGTACATTAGCCCACTTCCTCGGCTGTGCATAGCAAGGGCGGATCCAGGAATTTCAGAAAGAGGGGGCCGGATAGTGAAAGCGGACGAAAATTTGCAAATTTATCTAATCAAATACAGTAAATGTAGGGGAAAATCTCCCGAGAAAGGGGGCCGCGGCCGCCTTAAATCCGCCTCTGCATACGAGCTCGTCACTAGTCTACGGCACTGCAAAGTCTGCCATTGCTGTAAATTTAAAATAATACTTCTGAACCTGCTCTAATTCTTGGTTTTCACTTGTCACGTGACTCCGAAATTTATTTCTCTAAATTAACTTCTAAACACTGGATGCCTAATAGAATTATAAAGAATATACAAAATTATGTTTCCTGGGTAAATTTTAGGCCGATTGGTCATTTTCCGAGCGAGATATTAGCAAGTGAATGTGCGTGATTTTGTACAGTAATTGTATATGGAGCCGCCATGTTGGAGCAGAGAGGCTCCATAATGGCGGCCAATTAATCAGGTCTCCAAAACGACGCTATTTTCAATCCAAATTATAAGAATAGTTTCAGAATGGTAAGATACGAACTTTTATAACATACTGACGTGCCAAAAAGGTAAGAACGGTGCAATACGGCAAGTTCAAAATATGTTACTGGTGTTGCGTGACATAAATAGCTTTGGCGATATCTCGAGAACTGCTTGGCAGAAGGTGCCGAAATTTCGTGTGACAAATCCTTCAATAGAGTTATATTCATCACAGAAAGGACATCTCTGTAGGTCTCTTGGTTTAGAAGTTAGCTTTTTGATGACGTCACATGAAAACCGAGATGAAATCTTCTGGCACTTCAAAAATGTATTAGTTTAGCCGGTGAAAATGTCTTATAGCGCATGATTTTTAGATAGGGTTAACAATTGACCCAACACATGCCTTACTCATACCTCACGTCATATAATAGATCGTTTTTCAAGAAAAATGTTCTGATTTTATCCATGGTCTTGTCACGCGGCCTCGATGGAGTTCAGTGTCCGTGCTGTGACATGTAGACATATTTTAGTACTAATAATTTAGAAAATAGTTTGCCTAAGCTTGAAGCAGTCATAAATGTATTAGGTTTAAACTTTTTGGGAGATATATCTTTGAAGTGAATACTGTATCATGCTTGTCATCTAATGCGTCCAATGGCACCTTTCCCAAGAGGGGAGGGGGTAATAAAACCATTAGTGTTAAATTTCCAAGGCTTCATGGTAAAATACCGTACGATCAGTCGGGGCAAACATTCCTGTCTGAGCAGACAAATCGATGCAAGAATACCACAAGTGTTCAATTTTATTTATTATTGGTTATTACCAGGAACAATATTTACACCCAAGAGAAAATAATTTTCTCTTCTTGTTACACCTTTTCATTAAATACCAAAAAAAATGCTTTTAAAAAGACCTTGTTAGACTATAATTGCTGGGGTGATTTTCTTTTAAAGCAATGAATTAGAAGAGAGATCCTGAGCGTAATCATAGGGTACAACGCTTTCGTGTATACTCTATAATTCTCAAACTCATTAATAATTCATGAAGCAAAGAAAACCATAACCGTGGAGGAGGTCGGAAAACGCGGTCTAATTAATTTGCATATAATTTTTAGAATGTATTCCTTCTTTTACTCTGTAAATTATTGGTTTGAGAAGTAATATCAAACACTCGACATTGTTTTACATCAGGATTTCAAAGTCCACCTCAAAGTCCGTTAAACACCTCAAAGTCCGTTAAACACCTCAAAGTCCGTTAAACACCTCACAGTCCGTTAAACACCTCAAAGTCCGTTAAACACCTCAAAGTCCGTTAAACACCTCAAAGTCCGTTAAACACCTCACAGTCCGTTAAACACCTCAAAGTCCGTTAAACACCTCAAAGTCCGTTAAACACCTCAAAGTCCGTTAAACACCTCAAAGTCCGTTAAACACCTCAAAGTCCATTAAACACCTCAAAGTCCGTTAAACACCTCAAAGTCCGTTAAAAACACTCTTTTGCCTCGTTTTTTCAACCCACTTCTCAGTGTTTGAAATCCTTTGACATATTACCTCAAGTACTTGAATTCTCTCTGGAAATTTTCCCCAACTGCAAGTGTCTTCTCGTGGGAGCTACCTTATAGACCTTTATCACGCAATATTGATTAATAATATATAGTTTCAAATTCTACACATCCGTATTAGTACAACTGCAAAGTTTCGAAAGAATTATTTGAAAACTGACTGAGATATGAATTTTCAAAACTTCGTATTCTGGCTTACTTTTTACAAGGAAACGTATGGGCAAATACGCCAAGACGAGGCTGGATAGGCATCGATGCCCGTCCAGCCTCGTTTCCATGTATTTTCCCATACATTTCTTGTAAAAAAGTAAGCCAGAATACGAAGTTTTGAAAATTCATATCTCAGTCAGTATTCAAGCAATCTTCACCGAACTTTGCAATTTTGCTAATACGGATGTGTGGCAGAGCGGAAATGACCTGCTTAGACCACTAAATTTCAAATAATAAGGTCAGGTTAGCTCAGATAAGCTTGATTTTTTGCATACAGACTCCTTGTCTGATTAAAAACAAAATATCAAAAATGACTTTTTTCTAATGGATCCGTCTTTGAGATATTGGTTTCTGTGCCATTTTATGGGAGAATTAGTACTTTGATCAGGAATTATGCAAACTTTGCTCAATCGTATATAAAATTCATATTCTTCAATTTTCTTAAAAATTTGGAATTAAGCTTTTAGCCATAGAAACTCTTTGTATACGGAATCTTGAGCTTATATATTGAAATATGGCAAAGTTAAACATTTCATTTTTGGTCATTTCCGCTCTGTCCGGATGTGTAGAATTGAATACTGGATTTCATTTTCTGATAACTATTATATATTATTAATCAATATTGCGTGATAAAGGCCTATTCCCACCCACCCTTATCTCAGTTACAAAATCTTTGACTCAGAATTTATGCGCATTCGCAAAAGTTGCTATTCCGCATTCATTGTTCTCGCTAATTACTGTTGCTATGTCGGTGAGTAATCGAAAATTGTACATCATTTGATTTGATTTTCTGTCTGTCTGTTCTGTATTCCCTGTCAAGACTGTTCAAACACGAAGCGATTTCTTGTAATTGCATTGTTACACTAGCCGTTCGTGCGAGTTTCTACAACGTCTCCCTTTTGCACTTCCAACAATGCAACAAAATATTGCATTGTAAATGTCAGGGAAAAAAACATTCATTTTCTTGTTTTGCAGTATTGATTACAAAGTTATGTATACAAATGCTGGGGCGTTACGCACGTTCCTATTTGCACACAAGTAGCTACGCGCCTCTTGTGTCACCTGACTATGCTAATACCAAACCCACCATCTGACCTTAGCATTGATAGGGTGGTGGGGGTGTACCAATGTGCCGGGGTAGAGGTTTCATCCCTCGTTTCTTCATGTAGTCTGTCAGCTGATCTGGTAGCTCTTCCAATACGTCTTTAGCTAAGCGTGCCCCGCTAGTGATGTTACCAGATCGCTGGTCTAAGTAGTCGCGAAACGGCACAAACTAACAAATCAAAGGGTCACAGAATTACCTCTTATTTCAAAAGTATCCACCATGTCTGCATATGACAAGTTGCTTCTTTCGTGAATCAGGGTGAAATAACTCGCAGGAAATTACTTTGCTTTTGAAGTCGACAGGGTAAGCTTGATCTTGAGGAAAGGAGCAAGTTTTTTCTCCAGACCTTTCCATAGTTTTTATGTTTTACGTTCTCATCATTCTTAAATACATTTTTATGGACACATATTGTAAATGTTTTTACTTTTGTTCGCCTAATTTTTCTTGATTATAAATGGAACAACGCATTGAGGCTTTGCAAAATGCACCATAAGCACAGTTATCATTATTAACATGTTCAGTTGACATCGTTGAACATCTGTTTATTTTTTTTTTTACTTCGATTTGGGGGTTTTTAACAGAAGTGTTCAGCATACTTGTTAACAATCATTGAACAGTCGTGCTTGCGGTCCTTTTTTGTCACATGGCATATTTTCACACTGGTTCACGTTACCAATCGTCTTTTCGTATGAACAATGGCGAGCATGGCGAGCGAAACTGAAAGTGTTGTTATGACAACTCATGTCAATAGACTGAGTATGGTGCACTTGGATATGGGGCATTCGGTTGTCCGATAATAGGTATGACGTCACTAGTCTGGACAGGCTGCGGCGGCCTGGGTTTGACTCCCCTCGTTATCATGAATGATAGAAATTGGTCGGGTACTTCCGCCAGTACGTCCTTCGCGAGCAGTTCTGATGCTATGGCACCTCTCTCGACAAAGTCGCGAAATGGAACAAACTAAAAAAAGGAAACCAGAAATAATTTGGTAAAAATTCAAACAAAAGAATGGCATTACCGTGTCTTGTAGCACACAAGTTTGGGCAAATCAATCCGGCTAGAGGGAGTCCTAGGGGGATAAACCGCTCAGACAACGAACTGGAACAAGGTGCTATAGCATTCAGAACGCGTACGACAGAGGAAGAACCACATCCTTTTCTTACTAAAGTGATGAAGTGATCTAGCAATATTTGTCCCTTGATTTAGAAAGGGCATATCGAACCAAGGTCTATTGCTAAGACAGAATGAGATGAGAGATAGTTGACATACCTGCACGATGTCTCTCTCAGCATACCTCCCACGTGACGATAGTCGGACTTCGTCTCCGTCCAGCTCTTCCATAGCTACAACACACCAATAGCATTTCCATTATGCCGTGTTATGCCTAGTGATGGTTTTTGCCATCAATTTATATATCTAATAAGATTTTTCATTTATGTAAACGGGCGGATATTTCACGAGTTGCGGACGTATTTTTCCGAGCTCCGCGGGGATGAGGAAAAATGCGAGCAACGAGTAAAATGTCCGCCAGTATTACATGAAAAAACATCTCATAAGTTATTTATTATACGACGAACAGAAATATTTTCTTTTCTTTTCAAGCTTCACTAGAAAACATACATGTTTTGGCTAGCACACCATCGGGAAGCAATTCATGTGCGCGCGCAAAACCGGTTTGCTACAGTGTAAGTAAGTACGGTTAAACTGTGTAATACGGCTCCATATCTGCACTCTATTTTGACCTTTGGTACAACGTTACAGTCGCATAATAAACTTTCACTATACATGTAACTAGCGATCTGTCTTGTCGCAGCGTAACGTTTTCAGCTGTTTGGGGTTTAGAAAATAGTACTCGTCACTGGTGCTGGGCTCCTGTGATGGGAAATGCGTCATTTAGTCGACCCGCACTGCACGGTTTCCATCAAACCTCAAAGGTAGCCTCCGCAGCATCACGGGAGGGGAATTATCAATAAACGAACTTAACTATTGAATTTGAAAAAAAGAAATAGGTTTCTTCACAGAAGCAGCCAACGAAATATGTTCTGAAGCGTATTTTTTCTGATAAAAGTATTTTTAGGAAAATTTGACCAAGGTTGTTAGGAAATATTCGTATAAAATAACGCTAGGACGTTATCGCAAACAAATGCCGCATAATTTGATTCTCCTGGGAAAAATATTTCTTCCTGGCTAAAATACGTAATGATAACATTCCTAGCTAGAAGTTTGAAATCATATATTTTTGTCAGCTGATCGTCAGCTACTTTCGAGTTCACCTCAAAGAATAAATCTAACGTCCTGTACCTTCAAAGTCGGCTCCTCCTATCCCAACAATGATGACAGAGATTGGTAGAGATGCAGCCTGGATAACAAAAAGCACTGTCAATCACAAATCAGTGATCAAGCAAAAAAGATTTTCGGGTCCCCGATTAGTTACCACTTCTGGTATGCTAGAAGCTATGACACCATAATAAAGTTGTTGGTGGTGTTGTTCAAATGGCGTAAACTGATATTCCTCTGTAGTGGTAAGCTACGGAAGGATGTTATTCCCTATACTTCTGACAGTTCTATAGACGTGACATGCGCTTGGCCACGTAACAGTACAACCTCTCTATATCCATTTCTCGTTATTTTTTAGCTTCTGAGGTGTAGGGTTTCACTTTATTGGATACCTACATATTCTATTATTAACCTATTGTACCGTCGCAACTGTCTGCTGTAGCCCGCGGTGCGTCATGGGAGAAACCAAGAAGAACGAAATTCCGTGTTAACTCAGTGCAAACATTTCCGGTTTGTATACCTCCCATGACGCATCGCGGGCTATAACAAACACCAACAACTCGTAACGTACGAGCTTGCCGAACATGCCAATCTGTGCTACGTAATCAGAATTATCCAAACCTCAAAATTCAAGGCGTTTTTTAGGTCTTGGGTAGGGCAACGGCACGCGAGGATTGGGGCAGGGTTAGGCTGTCAGGGCTAGACCTCTCCCCCTTACACCCTTTAAGGGGCCTCTGTCAGCCTCCATTTTGTCAGCATAGCAACATACCGAGTCAGAGAAAGCATCCATTTCCATCGGCTGATTTAGGGAATGCAGTGCAATATTTACGATTGAATTCGATAAATGAATGATAAAACTTTGTTTTTAGAAAACTATTTCAAGATTTCTACACGTAATTCGTGGTCTCATATCGACTGAAAACAATAGCAAAGGAGTGGCTGACAAGGGCTCTTTAAGGAAACCTTTCTCTTTTTTTACTGGACGCTTGTACTTACATCCACAATGGCTGCTTTCGTCTGTTCCATGTCTGATATTATTCCATCAGTCAGTATGAGCAGGACAAAGTACCTACCAGAACAAACACAATAAACCTCCTCGCCATCTATCTTAATTTCATACATGCCCAATACACTCAATCTGACGAGACATGAAACGTGACCCCATACAGTTGAATATTGGATTCATTTTGTGAAATCCAGGGCCCAGTTCCTGAAAGATTGGATAAAGTTATCCATGGATAAAAGTTATCTGTTGTATAGGAATTGTTCTGATTTCTCCGTTGGATAAGCGTTTATCCACTAATAACTCTTATCTGACATTCTAACTATTCTAAGACGGCCCCAGAGCGCTATATGTAATGAATGCATAATTAATATTTGGACCAGCTGCTGATGTGTGGTTCCATGGGAAGTGTGCCTTTCTTTCACATGTTTGTACTCAGACTAAATTTCCGTAACACAAAGAAATAACTTTCCTCAAACCATCGTCATGTAATTTGCTTACGGATCTGAAGTCTCTACTGTAAAGAGGCAAACGAACGAATAAACGAATAAAACAAATCCCATAAATAATAACAAAGATATATATGTATAAGTAATATAAGTAATATGATAGATATAAGGCCCATGGGGGACATGGATAGTAGTGGATGTATACCGAGACACAAGTCACTGCCAGTGCTCATGGACCCTGAGGTGAATAGCTGTTTAGTATTCACCAAGTGTACTTACTTTGCGATTGGTTTTACTGCAGACAAATGAAAACCGCTCTATTGCCTAGAAACGTTTGCGAAGATCGCGAGCGACGCAAAATAGTCAATATCCTCGGATATTCCGAGTTTCTTGAGCCAATCAGAGAGCGTAGAATTGGATATCCACTGATTTGGTTGATACTAATATTGCATATTTATGCTGAATGCCGTTACTCACTCTTCTCCGGGTTTTCTTCGTTCAGCTTCTCTAGCTAAGCTGTTGAGAAGAAACAATACTCGTACGTTAAGTCCACTACATCAAAGACAACAGAACTAGACATAAAATCAAGAGGCATTATTATTCATTCTAGGAGAGAAATCACTTCATCTGGAAATAACAATCAAAATCGCTTTGCTATCCGACTTTTCCAACGTTCTTGGTGTTCTTGAAGACCTGTTGAAAAGCTGGTCAATTAACTTAAGCAATAATTTTCACTGCCATTGCGCACATATCCATGTGTGCTATCTGCGTCTCAGTTGCAAAGTCCGTCTTTTTCTTTTTGTTTTATTTTTGCCATCAGCACCATCCGAATCCGATACTGCCTCGTCGTCCTCGGATGAGAGCACAAAATTTCGCTCTATTTTTCCTGCGCCGCATGCTGCCTACGTTGAGTGGGCGTTTAGATTCTTCCACTGATTCTTTTCTTCGACTCATTTCTGGAACACGGTTCAAGATGAAGGTGGCTAACAAATCAAACAAACTCTTGTTTATTTTCAAATTTGTTACGGTATCACTGCAGCAGCAGGCAGCAGTCTATGGCATGCACGGTACAAATGTATTGGCCCAATTCGTAATAGAAAGACTAAACAGATAGCCCGGAGACCACTCTCCAAATGATTTGATACTCGAATGAGCTTTCATGCCCTTGCCAGTCATAGCACATAGATAAAGCCGTGTTCCTGTCGCTGTTTGTCCTATGTAACTTAAGCTTCGCTCCTCGTGGAAAAGTCTCGCTGCGTTCTCGCAACGCTAGAAAATTTTAATTCTTCGGACCTCGAGCCTCTGGTTTCCAGAGTAAAGCAGGACATCTAAAATAACGAATATTCATGGAAAAAGTAAAGAACTCGACTAAGTGCAGATTTGCTTACGTTGAAAGCAAATTCAAAATTAACCGCGCCGTTCGGAATCCTAATTAGTTTGAACCTGGTCCTTTAAAAAACTTTTTAACGCAGTTGCGATACAACTAATTGTGTAATTTGCGATAACAACTAATTGTGTAATTTGAGGACAAAACAAAATACACCACCCGACAAATTGATAGAAGTCCATCATATCCTGAGAATTTCTTTGAAAATCAAACAAACAAAACAATTTCGATTTAAGTTTTCACGCTTCGCAGAGCGGGGATTGCCGCGTGTTCAATTCATTTTCGACTAAAACAGGAAGTCCAAAATCACAAAAAGTCACTGTGAAGGTTACAAAACGGAAGTCTAAAGCATTTTTCCTAGAGTTTTAGAATAAGTTTTTAGGGGGATTCCTTGTATTACTGACCTCTGACATGCTTAGCAGACAAACCAGCTCATTAGCATTTGGCAAAACTCATTAGCATAGCAAATCCCAGTTACGGGAAAACGTTCTAGAGGTCTATTCGCGCATCCAATATGGTGGCACACCGAACATTTACTTACTTCACTGTTGTTCGAATGATTGGCGAGAAATTGGTTGGCCCTGAAACGTGAGTAACGAGGTAAGAACGGTTTAATGGTAGAGCAGTAATGAAGTGCTATGACAGTCATTCCAGTTCCCAGAGCCACGACGAACATATATGGTAATCATTAGTATTCCTCATCAAAAACCTGTGTCCTTAAATCCGGGACTAAAACCGTACCTACTATACTTCTAATGAAAATGAAAAAGTGTTTGTTTGAAAATGAGTTAGAACCTCCTGTGAAAACTTTCTAGTGAATCTGGGCCTGTTTATCGTTGGTGGGAAGAACTGAACTTTCTTTTGTAGATGTTCAGGCAAGCCTGTGGCCCGCGTAGCACCAAGTTCAACAGAGTGGAGATAAGGAATTAACCTTGTGTGAAAGCTAAAGTGCTAATGAAATTTCATCAGCACTTTAGCTTTCACACAAGGTTAATTCCTTATCTCCACTCTCTTGAACTTTCTTTTGTTCTTTTCCACCAACATGGCCGCCAGCGACGTCACATGCAGCACCGTGCATCATACTGTAGTTAGAAATGATACTTCGTACCTTAGATCTCAGTAGTTCATGTCAAATGATGTCTCAAAGAAGGAAACAAAATGCTTTGAGAGTTTTTAATGTAGTTTGGCTTACCTACTTCGCAGAAAATACGAGAAAAAGCGTCTTCATTATGATGCACAATACGATTGACGGTTTAACGTTTTACGGAGCAATACGTGAATTAGGTGTATCGCCCGGGTGTATAGCCCTTACCGTAGAGCTGTACTCGCTGAATACTGCTGTAATATGCTGCTATGACGCCATCTACTCTATCGCAATAAGGGTTCTGAGGGACACCATTCTATAAAATAATAAGAAAACAGTAAATGCAGACTCCGACTTTTTTTCCACATTTTATTTTAACAACAAACCTCAAAATATCGGCAAATTTATAGATTAGCATGAGCTTCAATAGACCTCTTTTCCTTGGACGTAATGTTGTCCCATTTCAGATCACGTGGCATCCCTATGAGTATTCTTGGATCCCAAACAAAGAATGAATATTCAAATGAATGCCACGTGGTCTGAAATGTGACAGCATTACGCCCAAGGTAAAGAGGTCTGTCTATTCCAGCCAGGTCTCGCATTATCTCGTATGCTCGAGAACGGACGCGGAGGTCCCGGCGAGGAAAACCCCCAAACGTCGGTGAGCCAATCAACCGGCCGGAACAGGAAACTAACCACACAACAAGCCATAAAATCCCCAGCACACACCCTACACACCTGGAAATAGCCGTAGTTTTACGCCTTGTACCAAATAAAAACACTGTCGTTATTTAGTCTAAGTGATCAACGTTCGGCGGTGAAATTTCAAGCCCTCCACAGACCCACAGGCTCGCATCTCTTGCTTAGTGAAAGATACTAAACCTTTATAGTTATAAGTCTATACAAGTCAACTCACTAGAGGGAATTCGTGCGAGACCTGCCAGTTGGGTGGTAACCGCGCACCGAAACCAAACGCCGGAAATAGTTTATCCCTGGAAGGTAAAATTAGCTTCACATCACAATTTCATTCCCAGTTGGGAACAGATCTAACACTTATTGATTTCCACCGATAACATAGCATCTTAGGTTTTGTTTGTTTCATTCGGTTCCTATTCCCGATCCCTTAGTTACTTTTATCCAATCCCGCCGCGGGTCCTTACTCTCATCCCGCGGGTTAATGCCCCAATCCCGCGGGTCTTTGCTCCTATCCCACGGGTCCTTGCCAAATACCATGGGACTTGTGGGCCTTATTACCCCTATGTTGCAGATCCCGTGGGTTTCTTTGTTACTCACGAGTCATAGTCTTGGCAGATGGCCCCGACAGCAGATAACGCCTTGACGTAGTGGTTTGGTTCGTACGGGTTTAGGAAATGCAGCGAGTTGCTATTCTGAGGGTTGCCTGGAATAATGGAGAAAAGACGGGAGTGGGTGCTTGCAATGCATCAATATCGAACGGAGTGGGTGCTTGCGAATGATGAGTTTGCTTTCTGAAATGATTCGTCTCTTCCCGGCTCTGCACCTCTCGCTCGGGAGGCTCTGGTGTCAGCGGCTCTGTATCAAATCTCGCGCATGCGTCAATGGCTGTCAGCAGAGCCTCATCCGCGAGGTGACGAGCCGGGGAGCTCTGGGTACTAGAATGAGTGTGTTCCAGGAAACCGCACACGCCTTTTCAGACAGAATTTCGGGGTGGTTTTCTACTATTTTGAGATTACTTTTGTAGTTTTACTTGTCTCTTACCATTTGAAGCAGTAAAATCAATGGCCACGGTGAAACTTAATTGAGTACTGCAGAGAAACAGATATCAGTAAGTTCATGTGCAATAATGAAAGTGCTAATAAGAAATTATGAGAATTTAACAAAAGCATTCGACAAGTACAACGTGTACAACTGGTACAACGGGTACATCGCCACCCATGAACACAGGGAGCTCACCCTTCCGGTAAAATAAAAATAAATGTGCTGTTTTGATATTTTCTTCTATGGTCTTTCATTTGTCAATGGGAGTCCTGTGTATTGTTTTACCTCTTGGATCCTTAGGGAACGAGATTACGTCATGCTTCTTTCTGATTGGCCATTTTCAGTAATTTTCATAACAATGGAACCATTGACCTTCACAGCTAGTGTATACTAGCAAGGGAGGAAACTCGACGCGATTTTTCGTACAGGTTATGCCGTCAGTTGGGGGCGACGGAAGTGATTAGGTACATACATTCACATAATAAATGAACTTCCGTTGAATGCGTGACAGTATAAACAGTTACAAAACAATGAAACATGACGTGTTTGATACAAAATGAGCCTGAGTTCATAGTTTATTTTTATTAGTTTTTGTTTCACAGTCCAAAAAACACTCTATTCCTTGAGCCCGAAAGGGGCGCTGATTCAATAGCCCATGAGGGCGAAGGTCATATTGGCTATTGACTCAGAGGCCATGAGGGCGAGGGGAATAATTGTTTAGTCAATCACACTAGTAGGTCAATTTGTTTAGCCAAAATTAAAGCGTTTTCTGGTCTAGTCATTCGCCATTTTCTGGCCTTCAAATCCGACACGTTTCGGTCAATGCTGCGTTCTGATTGGTTGAGCTACTAGTAGGCTATAAGTTATAGCCTACTAGTAGCTCAACCAATCAGAACGCAGCATTGACAATAGTCCACGGAACAATAGTCCAGTAGCGTGATTTGACTAATTTATTTGATCTATGTTCTTACCCTCCCCTCACGTAGTCCAAGAACGAGGGTTGTTGTTCAACCTTTGACTGGAGTAAAATGATCTGAAACAGAACAGGAAATCAAACGTGAATATGCCGGCTGTACTTAGCAACGATTAAGTTACTCTAAGATGCATTTCAGAAATAACAATTACCGTTCCTGAATTCTTGTAGTTCTTTTTCTTTGCTTGCTTTTTGGGATGTTTTGCCTGTAACAAAAACGAATACACACTTTATTGATTATGTTATATAAAGCCCGAGAAGTCCACCGGTAGCCTTTGACGTCACATCCGGTTTCGTATACACCTATGACGTCACTGAGTTCGTCGATTACGTGCCCACAAGGCAGATCCTGCCCGTCTGATCAACCCTTACTTTGTACACTCTTAATTTACAATACTTTCCATATGGTTCACCCTTTTAATTATTTCCTTCCTAAAAGGCTTACTTACCCAGGGATGGGTTCAGACCTACCTCAAATGTTAGGTTGGGGGTTGATGTCAATTCTCGTAGTGTTGTTGAGAAGATGCCAATTAAATCATGGCTAGAGATGGGTAAAAAAGATAAACATTATTTTAAGTAAAAATCCTCGCACTCTCGCTTGTCACCACTGAAAAAACGTACCCAGGGGAATACGTCCCTGTGCGTTTGTAGCTGTGCTAGACATAGTTCTTTCATTTTCAATCAATTTGAAGAAAACGTCATGTCGCATTTTGTTGAATGCGATATTAGAAGACGAGTGAATATTGAGGACAATTCATCTCTCATGTGTCCAGAACAATTAACGGTGCTCGTGAAACACGTGAAACCAAGTTTCATGAATGTCAAAGTTGGCAATCATAATGACAGGTTTTGCCTCGAGTGTAGTAAACACAATGTCATTCAGTGTTCTCAGTGTAGTTTGTTGTCAATGACGACTCTATTTTCACGCATGGTTTCACGACAAGACGTTCAAATATCAAAAAGGTGAGGCAGGGAACAAGTGAGACGATACAGGACACGCTTGCTAGACAATAGCGTGTTATTCAGAAGCATTCTAGAACCCAGAGCTCCAAGCTCGTCACCTCGTGGGGGGGGGGGGGGGGGGGGGGGGAATCTGGTGACAGCCATTGACGCATGCTCCAAAGAAAATGGTGGGTTTATGGCCTCACAATTACTTTTAGAGCGTTCAAGTCGAAAGCATAGTTTGAAAAGACGACTAGGAAACGAATGCCAGTGTTATTTTGACAGATACATTGTAATAAAGCAAGATTAAGCTACTCTAATGTACGCGTGCGCGCCATTTCAGCCAATCAGCGAAGGCCCTCAAATGGATGTCACCAGAGCCTCCCCTGCGGGCGACCAGCCGGGGAGCTTTGGGTTCGAGAATGACAGAGCCGTTGAGAGAAACACCTTTCTGCGCATGGCCCAACGTTCAAAATCAGCCAATCACGGAAGGCCCTCAATGGATGTCCCCAGACCAGAGCCTACCCTGCGAGCAGACGAGCCGAGGGGCTCTGGGTACGAGAATGTTTCACAGGTGAAGATATAACATTTTGGCGCGGGAAAACACTTGGTATTTCACTGATGTTAATATCTAATCAATTGTTTCGTATAGTCATAGTTTATTCAAGAGGAGACTGGGCGTGTGATTGAGTGGTTTGGAAGACAAAACGCTACTCACCTTCCATCTCTGTCCCAGTCGTAGCATTCCACTCGAATAGACCTTCGTCAGAAAGAACGACAGAGCTATGTGAATAGGTACGCTTGCACTGCAACGTTTACTGCTTCAAAATTAAAATTGCACCTATACAAACACCATCTCTCATTTATACCTAAATGATAACTATACCCTGGGTACAGAGTCTCCAAGTTTCACTCATTCGTAAAATATTGTTCTTGCCACTCAAAAATACAACTCATATCTTCGCACTTCCGCGGTGTAATATTATATCCTCTATTTATGAGGTCGAGGAGAATGAAATATGAGTGTGCATAATGAGCATTGAGTTTGTTCTACAGGGTTATATTTAGTATAGACCCCTTTAATAAGTCCAGTCACGCATGTTTTCCGCGTTTGACGTCAAATTATTCTTTTGAAATGTGTTCAATAGACCAGAAATTGAAAAGAATCATAGACAATTTAGGTAATATAATCTGAGAGATGATGCTTGTGGGAGCAACAATACTTTTGGAAGGGAGGGCGCGTCATAGGTTATTAACTGCCAAACACAATCTTCGTCTTCTTCACTGGCATAACAGCACCATCACGATGGATCATCATTACTATGTCACACCATTAACATAATCATGCATAATCATTAGAATTGTGGCGTGAGTATACTCGACCCCCTACCTGTCCAGATCTCCATTGCACAGGGCTCTGGATGGGATAGTAAAAGGTTTCCATGTGGGATTGAGGGTATTCTTGATAACCTCTGTTCTATGGACTGCAGTGAAACTGAAACGAAGAAACAATAAACAAGTTCTACACTACCAGCGAATGTTATTGTTGTAAAATCAACGATATCAAACATGCTTTTCATCATGATCACTTAAGTACCTGCTATCCTCATTGCATCTGTAAAAGACCAAGAAGGGGTCCGATTTACCAAAGAAATCCTTCTTGTCCAGCTTTTGGCCTCGGAACTGTAGTGTTACAACGTCCTATTTTCCAATAAAATAAGTTAGGAGTTTTCTTTATAATACATAACTGCTCTGCTGGATGCCCCTTCTCTACAGTAAAACACAGGTCACACAATAGAATAAGAAATAAAATTCCAATCTTGCAAATCCTAATCCGCTATTACTCACCTTACAATCAGCAACTTCTTCACATTGTACTGCAAATGAGAACAACATGTGTGACTAAGTAATGGCAAGTGAGCAAAGATAAAACACAACCAAGCCCGTGTGTGGACGAGCATTCTGTGAAATGCTGATACCATTTACATCCTCTTGCTGTTTTTCGCATAACTTTCATCTAGATTTTCATCAAACGTCTTCTACATTATCTTATTGTAAGTTCTGAGAATGAAATTGCAGGACACTAATATTTGTTATGTTTTAAGGAAGTGCAGCAAACTGATGAAGCATATATTACACAAATCTCTAACGAGATTCACACTCTAATTACAGGAAAAAATTGCGTAAAAACATTAATGGTTTTGGTAGCGTTTTTCCATTAATGTACATAATAAAACATTAATGGAAAAGTGTGGTCTTCCCATTAACATTTTTCGCACATTAATGGAAACACGCTACCAAAACCATTAATGTTTTTACACAATTTTTCCTGTGATACTCACATGGATATCATTTTATTGGTCATGGGCAGTTCTCGCATGGCTGTGGAAAGGTATGGAGCATGGTATGGTCACGACATGACATAGAACCTCACCTACTTGTGAACATTCTGCCAATCATGTGGATGACTGATCAACCAATTAAAATGCTTAGAGATGGCACAATGCCATTATGGCACAAGCATGGCAAACAACGCTCCATATGTTTTTTCACAGTCATGCGAAATGTGTTCTATTTAATACTTACATACTATTTTTCCTCTAACATTGGAGTGTTGCTTGCTTCTGCAAGGTATAAAGATTTTGGATAAGGTTTCTACACATACTGTATCAATGATAACTTAAAATAGCTCACAAAAAATGGTCATAGCCTTTTGGATTTCAGTAATAATGAAATCAGGCCCACACTGTGGCTGTACGGGTATATGAGATTCCCATTTGGACTGAATACAGCTCCTGGTACATTTTTATTGATTATGGTTGATTATGGTTGAATTACCATGGAGATGATCATTACATCATCTAGACGAAATCTTAACATCATAATAACTTTGTAAAGTGTATACTCGAAACTGATCCTGAAGAGATAAGAAGAGATTTTGATTTGAAAAACAGGAGGGAATAGAATAGTTACTTTACTCACGTTAAAGCTTTCTCGAGTCTTCCTCCACTTTCACCAAGAATGGATCCCAGAGTGCATTCAGCTTCTCCGATGAAATCCTACCATAAGAATCATAAAACAAGAACAAAAAAAAGTGCCCATTAACACGGGCACTTAAACTAGTAAGGTAGTTTAATTAAACTGGTTTAAATCCTTATCTCCCAAAAGGAGAATGTTCCAAGGAAAAAACTGTATAGACTGTACTGTACTAAGTTACTAAGGCCTAGTACATACGCCACTCTTATAATGAGCCGTACCAAACTGTTACCATGAAATACTCGAAACTCGCAGCGTTGTAATCGATTCTACATTACCTGTTTGATTTAGAATAGTTTAGGCTACAAGCAGATGAGATATGGACAAAAAACATTGTTTTCTTGAGATTTTGCATTAGGATCGGCTCATGATAAGAGCGGCGTATGTACTAGGTCTAAATGAAAGTTTAGCTAGTAAGAATTTATCACAGTAAGAAAGTTGTCATGTTAGGGATCGTTCATTATTTCTGGGGAGTACTGGGTTGGATAAAAATCGTACGGGGTATTAATTTTTTTTCTGAAAAAAATATTATGGGGGTTTTAAATATTTTTATGCGCAGCTATACGGGGTATAAAAAAAATTGCAACTTTCTTATTCACCAAACACAATATTCAAAGAGCCAAATGAGTGCAAGTACAATGTAGGGTAAGCAGAATATCAGTCGCAAAAGTATTTGAAGGCATAAACACTGCTTTGCAAATTATTAGCATGGAATCTCAGAATGTAATAATGATCGCACATTTTGTCCTGCATGCAACCATTGTGTTTTAATAGTGTACCACCAGATCCACCGGCTATTTAGCTAGCACACGTGTTAGCCATGGAATCTCTCTATGAAAGTCTACTCAAGTTCTTAGTAACGTTATAAAATCTGTACTTATCAAAAATATTTTAAATGCATGAACTGCATGCTGGCATTTTACCTCACATACTATTTACGCAAACTGTATTGATCTGAACATGAACTACATAAAAAATCTCAGTATATGCAGTCTAATCCCTCTTCCAGTAAACAGGTCAGTAAAATTGCTGCCGGGCAAAAGTGTACAATTTATAGGGTATTTTTACCTTGACCACGGATATTGTTAAATGTATTATACGGGGCTTAAAAAAATGAGATCAAAACCCATACAGGGTACCAATTTTGAGAAAAATTAGCGTACAGGGCACAAAAAATTTTTTGGGAAAAAAGAGGATTTATCCAACCCGGTACTCCCCCAGAAATAATGAACGGTCCCTTATGAGGCAAAGATGGTTGTTGTGTGAATGGGGTATTAGACATGCTTGACAGCAAGACACTGCCAGCATAATCTGCATGTAGCTATTTAGTATTAGGGCTAAGTAAAATAATATTATGTACAATATTTAAAAACATACATGATCCTGAAGTCTTGGTGACTTTTTATCAATGTCATAACTGCAAAACAAGAAAAACAGTACATGATGGAGCTTTCATCTGTGTACATCGAAAGAACCAACATTGTATAAAGAACAATGTGTGGTTCCAGAAAATATCCACCCCCCACCCCCCATGCAATGGAAGGCATTGGAAATTCCAGAGAGGTGGGGAAGGGTGGATATTTTCTGGAACCACACAATTATAAAAATGCTTTATAAAGGAAATACAGTACTAGTAGGACTATAAAACTACAGAATACTCACACTTGGAATTTAAGCTTTTGAATTTCCTCAAAAAAGTAATGCATGGTGAATTCTTAACAAAGTCAGGGTTGAGATTATTCATTATAACTTCAGTTCGTCCAAACTGAAAATAACAAGTAGCAAATGCATAAACCATCAGCTCAGTGGTACATGTAGCTGATCAACTTTATTATACACTGTGAGGGTGTGTAGTACCTCCTACTTCTTGGGAAATGATTTTCCAGGTATGCAGGAGGGAGGGAATTTAATTCATAAAGTTACACATACAATTCCAGGTTGCATTATACAGTTGAGTTGGTTAATACTCTGATAACCAGCCATCAGGGTCATGGCTACTTAATAGAGGTTGACCACTTAATGGAGGTTACAAGGACAGCACCTAAGTGAAATTAAATATTTTGGGACATTGGGAAGTGGCTGCTTAATAGAGGGTGGCCGCTAAATAGGTGGCCATGCACTTAAGGTATGTGTTCACGAAGACAGGATGTCCATGTTGCATCACAATTAATGCTATGTGATGATTGTTTTAAAATGTTGTCTTAAAGCTTAAAGAATGGCATATGGTGTAAAATGACATTTATAGTGGAAATCATTTTAATAAATCCCTTTTTGGCCTAGGGGGGTGGGGGGGGGGTTAATTTAAAACATTTGGGGATGCTCCACCCAGGCTCTGGACCCCTTACCCTTTTATATAGTAAAAATAGAAAAAGGGATATAATATACTGAATTGAGAAAAAGGCAACCCTTTCTTATAACTTTTGCAAAAATACATGTGTTAAATATATGAGTAAAAAGCATTGAAATGTAACAAACAAAAACGCTACCATTTTATATAGTGAAATTCTGCAAAATTGCTTCCCTTTAAATAATTTGAGTGTACTAATTTGTTTTTCAATGCCTCATATTTGCCAAATGTCTCACTTTTTTTAAGCAATGAATATATGGTACTAACAGATTAATGTCATAAATTCGTGACAATTTCTAGACATGAATGGACACTGATATCAGAAATTTAGTGTGTTCTATGCTGTATAGGTTACCTCTCTCCATTCCTGTGTGCCCATTCCTTGTGTAAACATTACAACCACTATTGAGAAGGAAGTAGAAAGCAACCACTCAAGCATATAATAATGCAAAATAAGCAAGCATATTGTGACCCAGCAGGCGAAAACGTACTTAACGGTTTTCCGTTAAACAACGAAATTGAACGGTTAGAAACGATTGCAAAACGTTTATGATGATCGTTGAAACGTTTTCATTAACGTTTAGAACGAAAAGTATTAACGTTAAAACGTTTTTGAAGCATCTTAAACGATATCAAAAACGTTTGAACGGTGCAATAAAAATTTGAACGAACTGGAAAAACGTCTTAACGTTCTTGAAAATCTGTGAACGATCTGGGAAAACGTTTGAACGATCTTGAGAAACGTTTGAACGTTCTTAAGAACGTTGACGAACTATGATGGCTGTATCGAAGAAATTATACGAATGATTACTTTGGTTAAACTCCATCCTTGCAATGAGTCAAAGCCTGTTTACCGTGAAGCATTTGTACGAAACGAAATCGCAAGTATTTTTCCCTTTTAGCAATACGAATGTAGTTTTCCGTTATGATTATTGCTGATAATCATGCTACGAGATTATAACCTAAAGTTAATTACCCTGTGAGTAGAAGTTTTCGTGTCGGATTACGCGTATCATGCATTCGCGTAGCTCTTTTGATTTTCACCGGGAAGTTTTTCCTCGGACGAATAATTCCGAGTGCCTTGTTTAATAGGCCTCGGCATACGTTGAATGTACGTTTTACAAAGCTCTTTAAATACATTTTCAAAGTCGATGTTGACAACGCGACTGCCACGCGCACTTTGGTAAATGAATGTTTGAACGGCTTGCAAGAAAAAGTAAGCAAACTCACCTGACACGAGGTCACGCACTCATCTCCGCAACGCCGGGAAAAGGTATTGACTAGAGTGTAAAATCTTTCATCTGATTCTAATCTTTGATATTATCTTTGCAAATGCTTTTTTGGATTTCCCTTGCAGGAATTAGCAATTTTAAAACAATCATAACTTAGTAGTTTGACCCGCTCCGTGTTGAACATGGTTGCATTTGTCGATCGAACAAGCGAAGGTCACGCTAATTACAAATTCAGAATGCAAAAATGTCTCACTTTCTTTGTTTTCTTCTTTTGTCGCTCTTTCCTTCCCTGGGAATCTTTTGTGTAAAACGACTACAAGTAATTTACATCAAACTAGCAAAACCTATAAAAATTCACGAGTAAATTCTTCACGATTCCTGCAGCAAACTAATTTTAACTTACCTGTGACATGCAGAGAAGTTGAGTCCCGTGTAGCCGATGTTTTTCCCAAGTAATTAATTAAGTGGTTCGCGCGGTCAGATACTTTAAAAGAAACCCTTTAGAAAAGTTTTTTCAAACATTTTAAGACAAAATAAGAATTTGTGCAATCAATATTCTTCAAAAAAAGTAGAAACACAAGACAGAAAAAGGCATGCGTTGTATTTAGCGGCGTAACATCGCGAGGACTTTTTGATGGCTCAATTAGCTTTGCCTTTTATCGCGCGCTGAAGAACAAATTGACATTTGCCTCGCCAATTTTCGCGTGCTTCAAATAAATACAACGCAGTGAGTTTGGTGCTTTTAATAGAAAGCGTTGTCTTGCTCCGTGAGCTCGGCTGACGATTCGGATGATACGATTTCAAGGTAGAAAACACTGAACGATCTTTGAAACATAAAACGCTTTGCCAAAACGTTTGAACGATTTAAGTTAACGTTTGAACGTTCTAAAAAATCTTTGAACGATTCGTTAAAACGTTTAAACGTTTTGCAAAATGTTTTAACGGTTTACAGATCGTTTGAACGATTTACAAAACGCTTGAACGATCTGTGGAATCTGGTAAACGTTGTTCTAGAGTCATGAACGTTTTACCAGATCGTTCAAACGGCCATAAACGATCACAAAACGTTTTGAAGATTAAACGTTTAAGCGTTAGGTACGTTTTCGCCTGCTGGGTCACAATAATAATGCAGCAACATATGAAGGGATGGGGGAATGGTGGTTCGGAAATTGCAGAATCTCACAAAATTTTCTAGGGATTCTTGAATCTCGGATTTTTAGAGAGCTGCCTCGCAATCTTGTTTTCTAACAAATTAACGCAAAATACAGACAATGTATGAGAAGCAATATTTGATCATCTCCATCTCAATGTTTTAGGCTTGATCTCACCATTTCAGAAAATCTCGCTTTTACCATTCCCCACCCTTATATGAAGTTTGTGACTTCCATAACCTAACAAAACACAAAGCTATTTGAAAGCAAAGTCACCCAGGTGAGTATTTTAGAGGGAAAGCCTCAGAGACTTATGACAGATTGTTTTAGAACTTTGAGTAATTTGAACAACAAGTGGTCAAAAATCTTGTTACTCAAACATAAGTAGCCTTTTGATTTGGTTTTGGTGTTTTTTGAAAGCTATGGCTATAAGTGATAAGCTGTAGTCGTCCTGCCGAACAACTCATGGGAACCTGAGAAAATAAAATTCACAGAAATGTTGCATTAAGCATGAAAAATTGCCAATGGCAATCCTATATACATTCATGTATTAGTTTAGAAAACCCTCCATGACAATTTTTTCGCAGAACTTATTTCTTTCATGGAAACCTTCAAAATCACACCAAAGTAAAGGTAATAGGTATCAAACTTTTTAGTAACAATATTTTTGGCCAAACATTTTTTTTTTAGAAACATGAGTGTTTTCATACAAATAACCCCATCAGGACATAGCTCATTCATTCTGACCATTGTCTTCTGACCAATCAAAGGCTTTTGCCAGTCAGTGGCAACAAAACATACACTATGTGAACCTTACAGTCCTGATTTTAGGGCCTCCTTTTGTTTATGAGTGAAGTGGGGTAATGCCAAGTGGCACAGCTCACCCTAGCCAAACCCAAGCATCTCTTATCTAGCATTAGGAAGGTGTGGGTTGCCTGTGTATATACACAGACTATGGTACAGGCTTTCACTGAAATGAGGGCTTCAAAACTGACAAATCCTATAGAATTCCATCTCCATGGGGAGCTGTGTGGAGCATAATATGTTTTATGATTCTATATTCAATGAATAATACAACATAATTTTCTAACTTCAAACACAAAACTTGTACCCCACTTCAGTGGAGGAGTAAAAGTACTAATGCCAAGTATTATGTTATGCAAAAAAAAGGTATGCATTATTTATTTGTCAACGTCCTCCCCAAAATTGCATAGGAAAATCATTTAATTCAAATTTAACATTTCCTTGCAATTGAATAAGATGGTGTTAGTTCTTACTTGGATCAGATTTGGAGAATACATCCATATCTGCCAGATTCCTAAGGGCGACACAATACAAATATCGGAAGTCATTCAACAAGCTAACATAACATGACAGACCTGCAAATCAGCTGACAACAGTGCAGCCAGATTAGTAGAAAAACTGGGTCAATAGCAAAAAAGCCAAAATCTTCTTAAATAAAGAACAGTTTCCCGTTTTAGAAGGGATGGGTTTTAAAAATGGTAAATACAAGGCATTTAACTTAAGCTACTAACTTTACGGTTCAACACACATCTTCAAATCGCATCACAGATAGCGAAGTCTTGGCTCCGCAAACGACATTCTACAATCCCAAATGGAAATCTAGCAATACAATCTGGAACTCCTATACATTTACAGATGTAGTGTGTGGTCTTCACAGACAAGCATGTCAATGAAAAAGAAATCTCGAAATGATATTTCAAATTAAAAATAAGTGAATGAGTCAATAGCTTCCTCAGCTCATAGCAGACCGCGAAGTTTTACAGGACCTAGAGTTTATCATCAAAAACTCGGACCTCGCTCTCTGTACCTGCAAGAGACGTGGATCTCGACTTGTGTAGCCGGTATGGAGTTTGAAAACCCAGCCGAGCTTCCAGGAGAGTTGACGGATTCATGGTAAGGTGGCGGAGCACTTGCTCCTGGGTAAGCCATGATGACTTGTTCTTCCCGCTCCTGAATAGCAACCTGGCCTTGCCGTTTTAGTTCCAGGCTATTTTTAGCGAGATGATGTCATAGGGGAAACGTGAGTGGTTCTTCCCACAGTGTATATCAGAACTTCTGACCATTATACAATACTCGGCGTCTCCTATATATTTCCAGGAGCCCAGGTTTTACAACGCGTAGTTTAAGTTAATTTATCAGTCAATTCCAGCGGTGACCATCCCCCCCCCCCCCCCCGGGACACCGTGGGGCATTTGCACACCACTGCCTTCCCTGGGGTGGGGAATTTTGAAAATTTTGCTGGCCCCGGGGTCGGGAATTGTTTTTCCCCGGAGGAGGGGGTGGAGAATTTTGGTTTTCTCATCTCCAAGTGCGTCGGGTTTTGCGAACTACAACACCAGTTATAATAACTATCGATTGGCAGTTACAATGTCCCAGTTACAGAAAATAACGCCACATAAATTTAATATAATGCAGAGCATGGCCCGTCAGAGTCTTGGAGTTTGGCAGTTTTCTGCGTTGTCGCCTGTCAATCAATGCAATCCGTGTGAGCCAATCAAATCCTTGCCCAGTAAAAAAATCGCGTTAATCAAAGGATGCGAGAATTTCCTTAAAGAGCCCGTGTCAGCCACTCCTTTGAAAAAATGTTTTGAACCCGCTGGGTCGCGTGTTACCTGAAACAGCTGTAATGGCCGTTTTCACACTAGAAGACGACCAATCGTCTGGACGCACAAATCGTCTGATTTGTTCGTCTTTTGTACGTCTAGTGTGAATTTAGGTCGGATTTTAATCGATTTGTTCGTCTACACGAACAAATCGTCTATGAAAAATCGTCTTCCTAGACGGCAAAACAGACGAACAAATTTAGACGATTTGTTCGTCTGAAAATTTGTTCGTCCCGTTTTCACATCAGACGATTTGTTCGTCTACAGACGATTTGTCCGTCCAGACGATTTGTTCGTCTTTAGTGTGAAAACGGCCATTGACTCCTACAACCATCGGCGGCGGACCCCACTTTTTGAAGTTAGATATATTTTTTGCATTATGAGCTTCTGACGTCGTAAAGAGGAAAATGAACAGAAAGTGTGTCCTTTTTGTTCCTGTTTCGTTTCTGTTACAGTATTTGCAAGAGAACTAGTAGCTCGTTCAAACCTAAGGGACCGGTCATTATTTATGTCGGAGAGGGGGGTGGAGGAGAAAATACCTGTGATCCAAAAAATTTCAAGAACCCCACCTGATAGCATTGATTGTTTCCGGGAGCCCCCCTCTGATAGACTGAAACATTTCAGGACCCCCTTCCCCTCCATCCATGTCAGTCAAAATGATTCAAACAGGTCCTGAAGGGGGTCCAAATCCCATTTCTCAGTGTAAAACTTTCGCAAGATCCCAGTCCTGAAGTTTTCCAGTCAAAGTTTTCAAAATCCCAGCGCCTTAGAAAGTGACTTTTATACATGTGTACAGAGTGTTTGTATTGCAGTCGTAGGGCAAAATTTTAAAAGCAGTTCACAAATTTTTTAAGCCACTCTTTACAGACATTGATATTTCATTGTTGGTTCAGTTAAAGGCAAATTGACCCATTTCTAGTTCTATTGGCCAAATCCCAGTGACTCCAATCCCATTTCCAGAACATAAGGTCTCCCACAATGACTTGCATGGCAAGTCACTAAAACCTCCCCCTCTTTTCTGAAGGCAGTATCTGGGTCTCTTACATGATCAGGAGTTAAAGATTGAGTAGATGGCGAGCGCGTTTGCTGATATAGACAAAATAATTGTTTCTCAAGACCCCCCTTAACTGCCATTTTCGCCTTTCAAGACCCCCCTTGTGTTCGCTTAAAAAAATTCAGGGCCCCGCATTTTCTCCTCCATCCCCCCCCACCCCCCCCCCCCCCCCCCCCCCTCCGACTTAAATAATGACCGGTCCCTAAAAACTACGGGTGCTTTTTCACATTGTTCCTAAAGTTCCATGTTTTTCGCGCACGAACAAAAAAAATGGAGTCATTCCACGATGGAAGAAAAACATTCATTTTTGCCTCTTGCCGACACCCCCACTTTTTGGGGTGTTCCGCCGCCCCTGACTACAATTGCTTATTTCTTTCTTCGTCATCAGGGTTTCTTGCCTTCTCGTCCCCTCTACTGGCAGCACAAATAACAGCCATCGCTGCAAAAGTTGGTGTTGCTGACTTTTCTACTCAAACGAGTAGTTTAGTTGTCAACTCCCGAATTTTCTACCAAAGAAAAATCTGCTGCACAAGTACAATGCGGCCGCCATTTTGTTTTGCAAGACACAGTTTACCAAGGGAAGCCTTGTGCTGACTATTTGCCTTCCGTCGACAGTCCGTCTAATATGAATTTAGGACGGACGACTTCATCATCATCTTAGGTCGTCTCGAATTCACATTAGACGAACAAATTAGACGAACAGACGATTTGTTCGTCTTCTAGTATGAAAACGGCCAATGTATCAGTCAATTCCAGCGGTGACCATCCTCCCCCCCCGGGACACCGTGGGGAGTTTTCAAAATTTGCTGGCCCCGGGGTCGGGATTTCTTTTTTCCAGGGGTGGGGTGGTCTGAAATTTTGGTTATCGTTCACAATCTAAAAACGAATTATAAATTAATGCTCGGACAGAATATAACTATGGAGTTGAAGTTTTGAGCGGAAATATTTTGTTGTGAAGGTTTGTAAAACGCAGTGTCGATGGTATCTTTGTCTGGTCCCGGGGAGAAGCATTTTTCCATTTCTTGTCTTCCCGCCGTGGGGTATTTTTCATTTTTGCTAGCCCCGGGACAGGGAGTTTTCAAGTTTATTTTTAGAAATCACCAAATCCCGGGGTTTGCCCGGGGGGGCAAGTACATCCAGTCTCTTTGTTACGAGGTTTCTTCATTCTGTCTTTCATCACATGCTTTGTTTGTAATTGTAACGCGGTATTCCTTATATTTCGCGTGGCTGTTTAATGCTTTGTTTTGCGCCAAGCGAACTACCATTTACACGTTGAAGTGGCAGGAGTCACGAAACGCCTGTTTAATATTTAAGCGCCTTAAAATCTAAATTCTATATATTTATCTACATACCATTTACAGGACAACGTTGTACACGACCACTAGTCATACCATGGCCAGTGCCCCTCGCTATTGTCACCACAACAACTAAAGACTAACTGGAATACAAGCTTTTTTATTGATTCTATTCACCGTTTCGTGAGTGAACATGATGATATGGTTCAAATTTATTTGCAATACTATATCAACTAACTATATACAAAAATATATACTTCCTAAAAAACATTAATAAACCTGAACCACAAGCATAATTGTGATCTAATATCTAATGAAATTGGCAAAGTGGTGCATTCACACTATAATTGATTATACCATGGAGTTATTACCTCTCTGATTATACTATTACAACGGTTACTGATTATCTACCTTATATGAGTATCTATGTAATTGATTCTTTTAAATAATTTTTCATTAAATATTTTGTTCAGAAATTCCCATCCCATCAATCCCCGACCCCCTCCCCCCATAATCCCCTAATATTTTGAGAGATGTCCCATCTACGTGTAAGCAAGGAGGTTTTACATAAAACCTCCTTGGTGTAAGGAAATATAACTATGCAAGTGCAAAAAGGTACCTCATTCAGTTGTAGCTGAGCCATCACTTTGCGTGAGACAGTTTACGATGAGGCTGTTCACGGAAAATGATGGCGTCGCGTCGCAATTTACGCTACAAAGGTATCATTCTTGTCAAAAAATATACTTTCGCTTAAAATGTTGAGCCCGCTGGTTAAAGCGATAAACTCACTAAAAAGTTCCTGCCCCTTCACATTCTAACTTACACGCCTGTAATATGTTTCTGCCTGTACTTCATTGAATTTGAGAGCTAGAGGCAGTGTCTAAAAAAACATGTGGGCGATTTTTGATAGTTTTTCAAACCGACTTTGTGATAGACCGATTCGACGTAATTTGTATTTGTCTGATTGGAAAACTTTTTGAAATGAAAGATCTCTCTGAAAGTAGTCAAAGTTTGGGGGGTTGTAGCCTGTTTAGGTTTAGGAAGTTATGAGCCCGCGAATACGTGATTTTTTTACAGGCGTTTAATATGTGGCCCTTGGTCATACAAACCTCTGTAAAATTTCGAGATCTCATTGCCCTGTAACTTTTCTTCTGAGCTAGTTTCAAAGGTTTCTTCCATCAGTTCAAAAAGCTTTCCAATCATACAAGTAAATCAACTACCTCATATTACGTCGAATCGGTGTATCAATTGAGTTTCAGCAGAAACATGTAACTTAGTTGAAACATGTAACGGCGAACCAAGCTGCGGATTATTCAAGATCAATTTATGACCATATTTGGTCAATAATGAACTCTCGACTGCTAACCCAAGTAGGTTTTCTCTTCATAATATTTCATTTTTCGCTCATACAATGTAAAGCAACAGTGGTAAGTGATAATATACTAACATTTAACAACTTTGAGTCTTGAAACAACATTATTTTCAAAATCTGTTCAATTGTTTATTCTGCGAATATTCCGCAGCTTGGCACTAAAGTAATGTATGCTTGTTACACGTTTCAACTCACTTATATGTTTCTGGTTTCAGTGGTTTCGAAAAAAAAATGCGAAATTCAACTTTACTCTGCTAATAATTTCTGTAAATATGATATATACCAAAAATGCCTCACAAGTCTTTTCAGTCCATATATCTATGAATGGAATTCGGTAATGTTTAGGCACGTGCGCGTTAATGCGAAGGGGCAGGAGCTTTGGTTTGAAGAACATTCTTAACAGAAAATTCATTCTTTCAGCTTTAAAATAAAATGAGTGAGTCTTTTATGGCTTAAATTGTGGCCCGACAGGAATTTAATCCGCGAACATCTATCGTAAGTAAATCTCAATTTGCCAAAATGGTTAATGCATGGCGTTTGATCTGTCAGGACCATAGTACCCATGCGTCAAAAAAGCCAGATGTAAAAATAACAGGCCAGATTTACTTTGCTCGATAAATACCATAATTGTGTAAGTCCGGCATGTGATGCCCTTTTGTAAAATATATTTCTGATCACAATAATTTTGCATTGTCATCAATGTGCAAGAGAAAAAGATACATGTTTAGACAATGAATTACGCCAGAAGAGAACACGTCACATACGAGAGTTTGGTTGTTGCCTTATGCTACTGAATCTACAAAACGCAAATTTAAATTTCACAAATTCTCATGGTCAACCAAAGTTCGTTTACTGATCTGAGAACATTGGTGCTTAGAAACGGCTAGAGAATAGAGAGCGAATTGATGACTCTGTTGCCATGGAAATGCAGCCCATCTGTCCACCTTCAGCCACCGTCTTCCGGCACCCAACCTGCCTAGTTCTGTCACGCGTCACGCTAGCTCTCAGAATGCCTTCCCACGTGTATCTGGACCAATAGAAATCGGTAGCTGCGTCGTCCGTTGTTGCACCCCCGCGTCACTAGAGTAACGCAACACAGCTTTAGGAATAGTCATTGCACGCGGAGACACTCTCTGATTTTGTGCGGTTCCCATTTGAATACCAGTTTTGCTTCTAGAGAGTCTCTTTACGCTCTTGTCGTCTTTTGATCGCGAGCTTTCGTGAACGATACGAGGAGTAGGCTTTTGTGACGTAGCGATACACCCTAAAGCCCAGGCCCCCTCGGTCTTTTTAACAAAGGTAGTCCGCGTAGTAGTGTTGACCGTGACCGCTTTCGGGTTTTCGTGTTTTGTTTCCGTTTGACTAGTATCGTGAGCTGGTTGTAGTAGTTTCTTGTTTCCTGTGGTCGTGTGAGTGTTGTTAATTTAGCTGAGCTCACTTGTCGTCTCATGGCAGGCTTACGTGCGATTCCCTGTCCTTCCACGGACATGTTCATCCCGATGTACGGTGGTGCGCTTATGTGCGCCTAAAACAAGACAGATACAAAACGCGTTAAACTCTAGTACCCATATATGCAGAAGGAAAGTTCCAGTGACAGCCTTTATCAACCTTTGCTTGTGATTTTGTTGCTTCATAAGGTTAATGTTGAAATCAGGCTTCGTACGCTCAGAAATTTGAAAAAATCGAGCCGTTTTAAGGAGCTGTTACGGAATTTTCCAGGATAATTTTCAGTCTTGTCAGTCCATTTCCGATAACGTTTCAAGCTTGAAAACGATTTTAAAATGATTATATTGTTTTTGTGAACGTCGACATTTGTTTAATTTTTCCAGGAGTTTTCAGGACTTTGTTACAAATTCCAGGAGTTCCAAGGATTTTCCAGGAGCACAATAAAAATCCAGGACTTCCCATGTTTCCCGGAGCCGCACGAACCCTGTGGAACCCGTTAGTAGAAGCACTTGGTATTGTAGGTCTTGTCCGATCATATGTCGTTAAAAGTCGCAACATGAGGACGCGCGCTTATATCTTTGTGTTGTTATGTCGCTAGTGGTAACCATGGCGAATTCACCAGAGGGGAGAACTCTCATTCCCATGATAGAGCAGATTTCGTATGACTGTGAAAAGTGCCGCGGCAAAGTTGTGCCGCGCCGCGACCGTACCGCGACTACGCGATTTTATTCAGTATCTACAGCAGGCCAGGTTCCGTACCGCCACCGCGACAGTACCGCGCCGTGTCGCGGCACTTTTCACAGTCATACGAAATCTGCTCTATATGATCACTTGAACCTTGAAATGGAATAGCCCTTCTTTTTATTAGGTAGAACTGTCTTCATGAAAGGGACATGTCGCAAGTGGTTGAACTTATTTCCTTTGTTTTGTGTTCCCAGTGAATCGGCCCTCGAAACACACCTTCCTCACCTGTTTGTACGCCAACTCGAATCTGCCAGTACCACAGTTCTTGTCTTCTTTGCGGTCTAAAACAACTGCAAAGGAAAACATATTTTCTTATTGTCAGGCGATAACAATTTAGTTTAACCAAAGCGGAGAATCAAGAAGCTATTGTACTTATTACGAAAAGCTCTCAGATGGGAAAATCCATAATTTATAAAGATTTGGTATTCCTGTAACAAAGATTTAGTATTCCAGTAACAAAGTTGCGAAGATTTGGTCTTCCTTTGATGAATGGAAGTTTGCTTTTCTCCCATCGGGCGAACCGCCATCTTTGATATTTGCCCGCACGAGCCTGTGTTCGAAAATGGATAATTTACATTCTCGTACCCAGAGCTCCCCGGCTCGTCTGTTCGCGGGGGAGGCTCTGGGGACATCCATTTGTAGTCCTTTGCTGATTGGCTGATTTTGAACGTTGGAGCATGCGCAGAAAGTCGGATCTCTCAGCGGCTCTGTATCAAATCTCACGCATGCCTCAGTGGCTGTCACCAGAGCCTGCCCCGCGAGGTGAGGGGCCGGGGAGCTCTGGGATCGAGAAGGAGCCTTTAATTGAGAAAAACAACTGGCTACGCATGCCCCGACACTCAAAATCAGCCAATCAACAAAGGCCCTCGAATGCATGTCCCCAGAGCCTCCCCTGCGAGTAGACGAGCCGGGGAGCTCTGGGTACGAGAATGGATAACTTACCTTTCACGGTGTCCTCCAGCACTTGCGCACATAGTTTGCGAGTTACCGCTGTACTAGGACCCATGGTGGGACTGCAGTTGATCTCGATCTGATAAATAGAAGGAAAAACTAGTGAGTTTCCATTTGAATTTGAATGGTTACCTTATCAAATCTAACATACCAGCCATGGCTTGTAGTCCTCTCCGATGATGAAGTCTGCACCGTACAGCTCAAACGAGTTCTAAAAATACAAGATTGAGAGCATTTGGATTACGAACGGATGCAATTTATGTTTGAAATTTTAGAACAGAAAAATACACTAAACAGATATATGTACAATTCTAGTTTCAAGTAAGGATTTCGATGACGCCACATTGTCAAATGCCTGGGGTCCTAGAGCAATACCTTGCGGTACTCCACGATCTCTTGACACGACTGTAACGAGTGCACGACTGCTTGCTTCATGTCAGGATAAATAACACTCTCCCACATGTGACCAACATCGCGTTTTCTATGAAGAAATACATAAAATAGTCACAGTTACAAGGCCAGCACTAGGCAAGTTGGGATCGAGTATGTTGTCGTAATACCATAACTGCTGTCCAGAGAGACCGAGAAGCATGGCTGCTGTGTTATCAACTCACTGAGGTAGACCTTGAACTCATCCGATGACCACATGTTTTCTTCTGGCAGTCGCTTGTCTCTCGTCGCATTGTTGTCAAAATTCTTTGGATGGAGTTGTTCGCTAGATGGATGCTCCTATAACACACAGGCACGCGCATTAAAAACAAACTCAATTTGATCCAGGAAGTTATTTATGTTGTGGGCCTGGCAGCCATTCTGTCGACCTCTACCACGTCGGCAATAGTTTGAATTCCCGAGAGGTAGCAAAATATTAGGAGTGCATTTGTCGTCTAGGTTTGCAATTTTCGATAACTTGAGGAAATCAGAAAATATTCCTTTTGCCATACTTACACATGGAAGTCCTCTAGTGAATAGTTTTGACTACAAAAACGTAGATAACAATCCTAGAAACAAGAAAGGGTAGAATGGTCAGGGGCTCATTCAAAACATGGCAAATTATAGACCAACAATGGTCCAGAAATAAACGTCTTGAATAGAGGGCATACATAACAAGCAGAACCCTGAAACTCGAACACATATGTAAAATGTTCCTCTAATTTTATTGGGGTTTGTGAGTCCAAGGCGTCAAGATAGATATCGTTGTTAATTTTCATTTCTCAGCTCCCATATGTGGTAATATTTTAGTTCTTTTACGTTTTTTAGTTCCCACATTGATGCTCCAAATGGATGCTACCTCTGACTTCCATATGGATTTGTTTTTACCAGATTTATTGGACTACTTAGCAAAAGAAAACAAAAGCACTAAACGGGAGAACACGAACGGGCGAGCCATGCAAGGCGTTCCCTCAATGGATGCTACCTCTGACCTCGTTATACAAACCATGGCTTTCAGTGTTCAGAACTTAACGTACCTCATAAAACACAAGGTCAGGGGATTCCAGTCAGTGACCAGGAACCACTGACGTATGTCGAACTTGACACCATAGATCAGCAATGGACGCTCTGGAAAAGGACATCAGACGAGTGAGAAATTGAGTCGGGATGTCTAAATCCTTCATGCACTGTACGCCCAGAATTCCTTGCAAGAAGCGCTTCAGTAAGAGACCAGACGAAGTCTCATAATGACATGCAAATGCGCGCCTTTGGAATGCAATTTGCTAATTAATTTGCATTCGTTTTACCTTCAACCCTTCGCAACGTAAAGAATGATCACCCACAATGCTGAAGTCCTACTTCCGTTCTCAAGTACTAGATCCGTTCTCAAGTCCTAGATTCGTTCTCAAGTCATAGATCCGGTCTCAAGTTCTAGATCCGTTCTCAAGTCCAATATTCGTTCTCAAGTCCTAGATCCGTTCTCAAGTCCTAGATTCGTTCTCAAGTCCTAGATCCGTTCTCAAGTCCTAGATCCGTTCTCAAGTCCAAGATTCGTTCTCGAGTCCTAGATCCGTTCTCAAGTCCTAGATCCGTTCTCAAGTCCTACATCCGTTCTCAAGTCCAAGATTCGTTCTCAAGTCCTAGATCGGTCTCGAGTCCTAGATCCGTTCTCGAGTCCTACATCCGTTCTCCAGTCCAAGATCCGTTCTCAAGTCCTAGATCCGTTCTCAAGTCCTAGATCCGTTCTCAAGTCCAAGATCCGTTCTCAAGTCCTACATCCGTTCTCAAGTACTAGATCCGTTCTCAAGTCCTAGATCCGTTCTCGAGTCCTAGATCCGTTCTCAAGTCCTACATCCGTTCTCAAGTACTAGATCCGTTCTCAAGTCCTAGATCCGTTCTCAAGTCCAAGATCCGTTCTGAAGTCCAAGATCCGTTCTCAAGTCCTAGATCCGTTCTCAAGTACTAGATCCGTTCTCGAGTCCAAGATCCGTTCTCAAGTCCTAGATCCGTTCTCAAGTCCTAGATCCGTTCTCAAGTCCTAGATCCGTTCTCAAGTCCTAGATCCGTTCTCAAGTCCTAGATCCGTTCTCAAGTCCTAGATCCGTTCTCAAGTCCTAGATCCGTTCTCAAGTCCAAGATCCGTTCTCTTGCATCACGGACCTATACGTCAGTACCCCAGAGCTGACTCCTGTGGTCATTTCCGTCAAATTGTGCCTATATAGACCAACAACCCTTCACTGATAGTCTAACTTACCAATGTATTTTTGCGCGACCCATCTGCCCTCCTTCTGCCCATTAATGTTTCCAGTCAGCTTGAGGATTTCTTCCATTCGGTCCATCACCATGATCCCTAATAGAAATTGGAAGGGAACATCAGACCTCGTAAAAAGCATCTACGCGAAAGTACACTTCAGTTCAATTGAGTGACCACCAAACAATGGTGCTCGACAACAAAAGAAAAAAAAGACCAATTCCCAAGGCAACCTTTCCGTTCTACCTTTATTTTAGTCTACCTTTTTGAGGACTTTTAAGTCATACATATGTTAAAACATATATATGTCCCAAAACTAGACGTGCATATTTTATCGAAGTTTGGGCTCACTCGTGCTCATTGATATTTAGTAATAAGTCTACTCATAATGTAAATATACACACGTGCACATCGAGAAAAGCAAGCAAAAACGCACAGCAGCAAAGAGTCGAGTGTGTCAGAATGAGGCAAGACAGTGATGTGCTTACCTTGTCAAAAAAAAGGCTATCATCCTACTCAAGTAAAAAATCCCATTGTATTCCGCGCGTTAGCGACCAAACACCAAAGCAGCGTTTTATTGAATTAGGTGTAGATTCAAATGCATGCGTTTACCTCGACCACGCGATTTAGCGCCAGGCTTGACTATCCATATGTTCCTTGCGCCATCAATGTCCATTTGGGGAAGGTATTCCCTCAACTGATAACAAAACGTAATTACATGTATTAGCTGCATTTACCAAAGAAACTCGAGCAACAACTGTCTTTTTTGTCAAGAATAGACATTTCTGTGCAAACTCACCAAATTCAGGGTACTTTGGCATTCTCTGAGAAATGGTTGCGCATTTGCAATCACAGCACCATTCCTGTCAACAGACGGTTCGCATTAGTCAGTTCATTCTACTTTGGTTTAAAGTAGAAGTTTTGAGGTGAACAACATGGTGGTCAAGTTCAATAACATTTGTCGCCAAGTCATCATTTTAGTCGCCATTTCTAAGTTTTGAGGTAGACAGCATCAAAAGGTGGTCAAGTTCTAAAAACTGGTCGCCAGGTCATTTTAGTCGCCATTCCGATGTATTCAGTGAGGTGGATAGCGTCAAATATTAGGTCACAAGTTGGCGACATTTCTAAACCAAACATTTCATCGCACTGACCACTAGCTAATCACAGGTTCAAACCCTGTCGTAGGTACACGGCTATACATGCGACGTCTAAATTCGATCTGCTGATTGTTGCGCTGTGCAATTATTGTTGTAACTGAGCTGGGGTCTATTATCAACCAAGAGAATTGCCATCAGGATCAGCGTACCTCAGCTGGTAGAAGAATTGTACAATTTGATCCCACATATCGTCTGTTATGGACGAAGACTGAAAAAGAAATGGACATGTTTAGACAGCGGAGTTCGCAATTCAGTTAATGAGACTGGTTGTTGGTTTTAGTAAAGTGTAGTATGTGTAGCTGTCGCAGCTGTCCAGCTATTGTGAACAAAGTTGTTCTGCGACAGCTGCAGCATGAGGAAACAGGCGGCGTTCGCGACTTCTGCGACACACTGCGACTCTTGTGTCTGCTGCAACTCGTGTTGCAGAATTAGCCCGTGTTCTATCTCTGCGACACTCTGCAACTGGAGTTTCTGGACTGCTACTGCCCTGGTTTCCATATGTTGTCGTACCATATGTCGTTCCATATGTAGGCCTCTCCCTACCATACTAGTTGTATCGTCAATACCCCATATACCATTACAGGCCTCTCCCTATCATACTAGTTGTATCGTCAATAACCCATATACCATATGTAGGCCTCTCCCTACCATGCTAGTTGTATCGTCAATAACCCATATACCTATGTAGTTCTCTCCCTACCATGCTAGTTGTATCGTCAATACCCCATATACCATTACAGGCCTCTCCCTATCATACTAGTTGTATCGTCAATAACCCATATACCCTATGTAGTTCTCTCCCTACCATACTAGTTGTATCGTCGATATCCAAGTGTTCCTTGCACTGCAAAAATTCCCGGCATGCCTCCAAGGCAAGGGTCAGGGCTCTAACTGGAAGCACGTTTTTCGCACTCGCCGTTGAGTCCCTATCGACATGAGTCCCTTCCCCATCTTTGCTCTTCTTTTCGCCGTCGGCCTCTTGGAACGCAGACGGGCTCTTTCTTTGGCGACAGTTCTCATACCGGTTGCCGACCCATCGGATGATGGCTATGGCAGAAGTAAGACGAAAATCATCTAGGGAGTAATAAAACATTTGAAATCTTAGTATCAGTGAATAACCAAGGGAAATCAGAGGGTAAATAGAACTATAGATAACAACTGAGCTATAACTGGAATCGTCTCGAAAGCGATGAGTAATGTAAAGAAAATAATTCTAGGACTAAGGAGGTGTTAAAAATATGTTGGTCTTCCTGAGACGTACCGATTAGCGCTCGCGCGCGCACTTGTTTACTTGAGATCAAAACAGTCGTAAATGAATCCTGCCTCTTCATTCAAGTTCTTTTACAACAGGAGGGGTGGAAGAGAACTCAGTCCAGCTCCTTCCTTTCATATTTCACTACCGTAAAATTTCGAATAGGCTAGAATTTCCAAGTTTCCTTTTGAGGCGACCTATATTTCGCTTATTATTGGAGGCTTATTTTCATTACAAAAGACGACAAGAGCTGGCGGCGTATTTGCTATAGTGATATGATAATATTGAGGCCACTAACTCAGTAAAATGATCACACGCACGTTTGTGGGGAGCATTTTTAGTGTTTTCTGTCGTTTCAAGTCTTAGGGGGCTAAATTCGGGGAGGCTTATAAACTGGGGGTGGGGGTTATCTTGGGGAATTTAACGGTATTGGTACGTAAATAAAAACTTGTGGTCCTCAAAGGGCAATAGAGTGGGTAAATGTGACTTGCACGACAAGATCACGTGACGGAGTATAGACCGATCGGCACGCCTTCCACTCCGGCTGGTCACGTGGCATTAATTGCGACTCTAATATGAATATGAAATCCACTTGTTTTAAATCTTACCAACGAAGTCCAGTTTATCTTCTTCGGAGCCGAGCCTGTGGCAGCGTGGGAAAAACAGAGTCGAGTCCATGTCCTCGTACCACTGTAGATTGCGCAAGTTCGCGCACAGACCCACCTGGGCAAAGAAATGATGTACTTGTGATCAGATAAAGAAATCTCGTTCCCAGGGTCTTCTGGGTAATTTTCAAGATGGCGGCTGGTCACTCGGAAGAAGAACCTGGCAAAGGCTGGGGCCTTTCCACAGGGAGACCGCCTAAGAAAACAGTTAAAATCCGATATGGCGGGCGGACAGCCGGGAAGAGAGGTCGGAAATCTAAGCTAGAGTTTATCTTTATGACTTGTCTTAATGATTTGCGTTATCTTCCTGGACCCTGGGACGACGTTGCAGATAAAGAAATGAAATAACACATGCGCCAAAAAGCTCAGGTTTTAGAGATGACCACACGCCACACAAAACAATATGGAGGCTTCTTTGCCTTCTAGCTATAATGAATGCGCGTGCTGCATGACGGTAGTTGTGTTATATTTCACGAACCGAGTGCCTTGTATGCGCGCGTTGCGTCCTGGTAGTTTGGTTAACATTCCATAGACATTTCTACATAAAAGAAAAAGCGTGCGCTTATAGCTGGAATCGTCCATTCATATACACAGATTCCCTGTGTCCTATTACATTTTTCATATAAACGATCTTTGAGTGGCTGCGCCGCGCCACTCAAGAATACGAAAAGTATTTCCCTTCCAACAACACTGAATGTCGAATCGCTGGTCCTTTGAGAGCCGATTGCACATAACTGTGGTAAACCAAAGCAAAGAATATACACTAAAATATATCCCTCTCGGGGTCAGAGATTTTTTCTCTTTCTCCGCTTATTAGGGCTAACGCTCATAAGCACACATGGGACCTTTTCATTAGCACGTTGACGTTAGCTTTCACACAAGGTTAATTCCTTATCTCCACTCTGTTGAACTTAGTGCTACGCGGCCACAGGCTTGCCTGAACATCTAGAATATACACTAGTTCTATGGGCGAAACGTATACGTGCAAAACCCAAAGTAAATGTGAATTACTCACGACACTCGTCTAAGAACGATTCTATATCTGACCTCTTGTAAATGAATTCACTAGTAACGCAATCATACATAGCTCTGCCATTCTTTGTCACGGTACCTTAGTGGTGAAAGAGTACGCGCCAATGTAGTGATTGACTATCTGGTCCTGCATAAAAGAACATAAACATCAACTTTATTGAGTGAATACATCATTTATTATCAATACTGGAAAGGCAGATAGACAAAAATACCTCTCCTGCAAAAAGTCGATTGACAGAGAAAGTGAATCAAGTGTGTCAAGTTTACCTTCCTCAAATACTTGAAGTCAATATCATCTCTTCTGACAGTCCATATCATGGAGGGCACAGCATTACGAACCATCCGAGACATGAGGTTGAACTCGCAATTAGGGCCATCCTCGTAACCTGCATTCCAATCCTCATCATCATCACTCTCACTATCATCACTATCATAATCATCTCTCTTTGCTACCGTCATCTTCCTCTGCCTGCTGGTATTCAATGTGTTTGCATTCCCCCTGGGAGAGTTGCTTTGTGATGGCGAATCATCATCACTCGCATTACCACTATCACATGAATCATCATCACTATCATAGTCCTTATTTTTAGAAGCTTTCTTGGAGAGAACATTTCCCCGGAAGTGCTTTTCCACCCAGCCTCGTCTTCTAAGAGTTGCACGCACAATAGGATATACTCCGCTGCATATGAAGACCTTTTTAGCCTAGAAAATTGATAAGAAAAAAGCAAAACATGAAAGCTGAAAGCAATTCTCAGCGTAAGGTGTATGTTTATTCGTAAATGAGTGGCTGCTTAGCAAGCGTTTGCCGTGGGTCTTCAGGGTCACAGAATTCTGGATGTTTTGGCCGCCCATTTCGCACGCAGCCAAATATTTTTTGGAGGTCTCTGACCTCCAAAACCAATCGGAAACGCTTGCTACAGGCTAATAAAGCCTGAGTGTATCGATGTAGTACATGGAACCTACTAGAGCTTTCAATTTCTGTTCATCGCCAGGGGCGTTCCTAGTCATTTCTCGGCGGTACGCAAAAATGCAAACAATCATTTAATTATCTGTGCTGCATAAATGTCTATTTTCATCAGAGTGACGAAATAAGGCCACGCTAGCTTTACGAAACTTTATCGAAAAAATCCGGGAAATAATTTTCAAACACTACCAAATCGCTTGGTATAAAGGCATGAGAAAAAAATATAGCCAAAATACATTGCAGTTAAAATAAAGTGACCTTCTTTTGCAGCATTATTATGCCGATTCCAAAATTTCAATGATATGAAGAAAAGAGTAGGGCACTCTTGGCTGCCAAACTAATGGCAAATTCTATTAATTGAAATCAAAACGTTGGCGTACTTTGCGTATTGGTAAGAACGTCCATGATGATGACTGTACCACGCCTCTTTTCTGCTTATTTGCATGGAAAAGAGAGTTCACAATATGTTTTTTGGGGGGAATTGCAACCAGGAATTATGTAATAGGGATTTCACGCTCAGAATGGGAAACCAGAAATAAGCCTTGCAATTAATGTTTGTAATCTCGGTCATTAGAATCTGATTGGTTGTCTTTTTTCTTGCAATTTTTCTTTCAACTCTTGCGAGTTGCCGCGGGATGTCACACACTCGCAACATGCAACACGCCCGCGATAAATTAAAAAGTACAATGGCTTATCCAAGTAAACAACCCGCGAGACAATGAATGGTGTTCGTTGATTGGCTAATAAGAAGAAAACATTGCCTCACGAGTTGCAGAGACATGTCACACGCAGCAATTTTGCTCGCAATGTTGCCAAAAGTAGAAATCAAAACTACTTTTTCTGCAACTCGCATTGCAACATTTTGTAGACGCGCAATAGTCACTGCAATTCGCAACGTAACAAAATTGTGTTGCGAGTTGCAAGAAAAATTGCCTCATGTGACACGGCCTTAAACAAACACGCACACGATTCCACGACAACACACGCTCCCCCAAACAAAAAAATGTGTGAAAAACAGACAACAGAACTGTTGAAGATGCCGTGTAACCAAAAGAGAGTGGAAAATGTAATGTCTAACCAAGAATCATGAAGGGTAAGGAGAATGCATCACCAAGCAAGCAAGGAAGGAGAGCAGGACGTAGAGGGGGGCGGGGGGTACTCCACTGATTTTTGGGTAGGGGTGCGCCGCCAAGGTCTCCAAAACCTGACCCTATCAGAGACCAAAAAATCCTCGTTTTTTATACCCTACCGTAGACCTACGGTCAAAATTGTATACCCTACCGCAGACCTGAAATTAGTCACCAGGGTGGTCCAATTGGTTGCAATCAAAGCGGAATTTTGATAATCATGGAAAGGTTTCAAAATAAATCACCTTTCCACAAATTGCGGTACAACTTTGATCGCAATTTGTTTGCACTTGGGTAGCCATACTGAGATACATACCCTATCAGCGACTAAACAAGTGAAAAACGATACCTTACCATAGACCTCAGGAGCCCAAAAACCATACCCTATAGGGCGGCGCATACCTGTATACCATATATGAGGGAGTACCCCCCAGGGACGTAGATGACAACAGATGTGAAAAGGAAAGTTTGACCATGGATATCCTAGGGTCTGAATCGAGTCTGGAAATATGAATCCTTCAATGACTGAAGCAAGTACTCTTTGATGTCTGCCACAGTAGGGTAATGGAAGTAACTCAATCTTTATTTGCAATTGTTGCTTCATCTGGAAACATAAGAGGTGCGTGTGACCAAATAGTTTTGTGTGCATGCAGCCAAATGTTGTTTTTCTTTGCTTCTTTTAGCATGCATGCTGATGATGGCGCGTTCTGTGGTACATACTTTTATGTACCATGGCCGAGAGCCAATCAGAATTAGAGAAATGTGCGTACTGTGGTATAAACATGTATGTTCTAGAATCACACAAGAATAACACCTCCCTCCCCACAACCGGCCCCTCCCTTGGTCCCCACCACCGGCCCCTCCCTTGGTCCCCATCACCGGCCCCTCCCTTGGTTCCCACCACCGGGCCCTCCCTTGGTCCCCATCACCGGCCCCTCCCTTGGTCCCCATCACCTCCCTCTCCACCACCGGCCCCTCCCTTGGTCCCCACCACTGGCCCCTCCCTTGGTCCCCATCACCTCCCTCTCCACCACCGGCCCCTCCCTTGGTCCCCACCACTGGCCCTCCCTTGGTCTCCATCACCTCCCTCTCCACCACCGGCCCCTCCCTTGGTCCCGATCACCTCCCTCTCCACCACCGGCCCCTCCCTTGGTCCCCATCACCTCCCTCTCCACCACCGGCCCCTCCCTTGGTCCCCATCACCTCCCTCTCCACCACTGGCCCCTCCCTTGGTCCCCATCACCTCCCTCTCCACCACTGGCCCCTCCCTTGGTCCCCATCACCTCCCTCTCCACCACCGGCCCCTCCCTTGGTCCAGATCACCTCCCTCTCCACCACTGGCCCCTCCCTTGGTCCCCATCACCTCCCTCTCCACCACCGCCCCTCCCTTGGTCCCCACCACCGGCCCCTCCCTTGGTCCCCATTACCTCCCTCCCCACCACCGGCATCTCCCTTGGTCCCCATCACCTCCCTCTCCACCACTGGCCCCTCCCTTGGTCCCATCACCTCCCTCTCCACCACTGGCCCCTCTCTTGGTCCCCACCACCGGCCCCTCCCTTGGTCCCCATTACCTCCCTCCCCACCACCGGCCCCTCCCTTGGTCCCCATCACCTCCCTCTCCACCACTGGCCCCTCTCTTGGTCCCCATCACCTCCCTCCCCACCACTGGCCCCTCCCTTGGTCCCCATCACCTCCCTCTCAAACACCGGTCCCTCCCTGGGTCCCCATCACCTCCCTCTCCACCACCGGCCCCTCCCTTGGTCCCCATCACCTCCCTCTCCACCACCGGCCCCTCCCTTGGTCCCCACCACTGGCCCCTCCCTTGGTCCCCATCACCTCCCTTGTGTACAGTAGGTATGAAACTATTACATGGTTTACCTTCATAGCACTCTCTGCTACTTCTTTTGCATGCCGAACTTTCTCAAACACTGGATCATTATATTTTTTCCCACAACGTGAAGGCTGTGAACTAGTTCTGTTGTGGTTTCTCTTAGTTGCCTTATTATTACTGGTGTTGTCAGAACAGTTGTATGGTGAATCATCAATTTTAGTACTATTGTTCCATCCATCATCCAACATAGATTTTGTCAGGGGGTGGGTAAGTCCTCTCTTGTGAGCCACTCGCATATTCTTTTGATGTTTTCTCATGTACAAATTTTCTGCTGACTGATTATAAGGGCTTGATTCTTGCAATCTTTGAGCTTCAGAAATCTGCTCTAATTTGGATGTTGAGCTTCTTGGAGAAGTGTCTGTAGGTAGTGAAGTATTGGATGTAGACTGAAGGTTGTTATTTCCAGCTGGTGAATTGCCTGTAGTATCTGATACCTGAATTTCTGGCACACGATTCTGAGATAGATTTGATAATGATATTGTAGATGGGATTGATTCATTGGAGGGTTTGTCCAGAATGTCATTATGGGATTCCTGTGGATAATGTGGAAAATATACAGTTAGCTCAATTGTGTGGTTCCAGAAATTATCCATACCCCCCCCTACGGAAATTCTGGAGGGGTGGGGGGGGGGGTCAATTTACCTGATCATTTCCATACAAATACTGTATTTTTCCTTGGAAATTCCAGAGGGGTGGGGGATCACTTTTCAACACCCTTCCGTGGAGGGGGTATGGATATTTTCTGGAACCACACATTGTGAAACCATATTAGGATTCCTGTAGGGACAACTAGAGAATATGCCCATGTATGTCTCTGAGCCCTTTCTGTAAGATATGCCTAACATACCTCATGTAGATCATCATCTGGCTCTTTAGTTTTGCTGGTTTTCCTTGTTTTAGAAGTTGACTTGGATATATTGACAGGGGTAAGTCTTGGTTTGGAAGATGAATAAGCTATCATAAGATTGTCTACCTGCAAAATAAAAGACATTTTAATGTGCAAATGGTGTCCACTGAGGTGTATCAGGCCTCAGGCCAGGTCTAGGGGTGGTAAAGGGATGCCGTATTAGCCACCTCCCTTTTAAACTTTTTCTTACTCTTCCCATAAAAGACTTTTCGCTTAAGAAGTACATAGAACCTGCAGGAATTACTTCAAGAATATGACATCCAGCTGTTTTGGGTTCATATTTGCATTTTAAAATTAGACGAGCATCAGACCACAAAAAAAGCAATTCAAAAAGAAAGTTGCAAATGGTCAGGAAAAATACTATAGTAGCCATGTTCCCAAGTAAGCTTATTTATTGATCGTTTGCAACCATCCCCTTGAGAATAAAATCACAAAAGTGTGGTAGCCATATTTATTTTGTTTCTCCACCAAACATGGCCACCAGTGATGTTACTGCAAACCAAGAATTGTTGTCGGTCTCTGAATGTACTTAAGCTTAACAAGTCCAACCTAAATTAATTGCACAAATAACCATCTAAATGGTAGATATTATTGACAAAACCTGACATACGGCTTACTTAATACATGGAGGTCGATAAGACTGCATGTAAACAATCAAGGCGAATCAAAATTGGAAGCAGGGCTTAACAGGACAACTTAATTATATAAAATACTGATAACGCAAAATATCATGTTAAGTGCAGCAATACATTAGCATGAGTGTGCATAAAAATAATTAAAATAACTATAACTTAAAATCGATTAAATTTTATGTACAAAACAAAAGGGGTACTCACATGCTTTCTTTGTTTTTCTACATGCATTTGCTGTCGATCCAAGAAAGATGTCTTCATGTTCTGTACAATTTTCATACTGTTTGAGCTCACTTTGGGCTTGAATGTAAAGTTGGTCTCGCCCGAGACCAACAGCTCTCTTTTATTTAGAGCTGTCTTTAGTTTGTCTCCTCGTTCTTTTGCAAGCTTGATGCTAAGCGCATTCAGCTTCGGTGCAAAAGTCAACTCCGATTCAAAACTAACTCGCTGTTGATGCTTCACCGTAGAAACCATCGTCTTACTTCTTTTTATCTTCAGTGGACTTAATTTGGTCTCTTCGGAGTCTGCATTTTCCTGTGTAACTCTAGTTACAGCCCTGAACACCGTCAGATCTCCAGCATTGCCTCCAACAGGCTCCACGGCTACTACTTCGCCATTCCGACTATACGGATTCTCGCTTGGATATGACGCTCTAATACTGGCCAGAGAACCATTCTGTGAACTAATATCAGCAGCTAATGGATTAGTCAAGTTAGATTTCATAATATTATAGGTCTTGCAGTACTCTAACATTTCCATTTTTCCGGCGTGATTCGCACGCCCGCAACAAGAAGTTTACACCCGAGACGCCATCTTGAACCCATGTTACTATAGCAACGGATTCTAGAACACAAATCCCGTGAGAATTTCAATACAAATCGATCAACATAAACGAACAATAACAAAACACCATATCAAACATGCAAAAATACTATAGTAGGTATATCGCTTAACTCATGAAACTTTTGCATTTTCTCAGATGACAAAACTTATTGTTGAACCTTGAAAATCCAAATATTGTTTTTCGTAATAAATAGATTTTGCCACCTCGGTACGCGAACTCAAAAAGTTTAATAGCAGCAAGCTCATTGGTCAGAACAAATATTAAATCAGGGCCATAATGAATAATAAAAATCTGCCACATGAATTATGAGTCGAATAAAAGACCACAGATAAATAGATGAAACTTCAGATAGTAACAACACGAGTTTAAGGAACCAGCATTCACTTGCCTAAATTTGTTTTCACTAAGTAAAAATGTTGCCTCACTATTAAGTACTTTGCATGCTATTTTCATTTATCGTGTAGCCTAAAATCTTGGCTAGATATGATTATATGGAAAGGCCTTATCTGTGCTTTTATCTCCTGTGTGGTAAACCGTGGCTTCCCAGGCGCTTTTAACTTTTTGTTTAGAGGAGTTTAAAGAAAACGAAAAATGAAATTGAAGAATACAAAGAAAAACAAACCTATTCTCATCCAGTGTCATATACTGGCGAAATGCAGAGAAAAGAGGCCTCTGCTAGCAGGGAACATATACGTAAATATTATATATCTTAGCAAACGGCTGGCTATGAAATATTGGAACAACAAACCTGACGCCCTTAAACTCCTGTTGGTGGCGGTGTGGAAAAATAAAACCCCACTTTTCCAAGATACTTACTTTACCACGAATGTATATTGCTTAATTTGTATCATACGTTCATCCCATATTCCTCGAGACCTTTTTCGAACGCATTCCTCTACCAACGCTCCACTGCAATGGTATGACGTCATAATAAAAATCTAATTTTGAAGCCTCCTGTGACGTCATAATTTTATTATTTTTTGGATACCTTCCTTCTTTGCTACGCTGCTTACGGCCATAGCTGTTTCGATAATCAACAAAGTTCTGTGGTCTCTGTTGTCCCCGTATTAGCATGGACTTGTCTGGTCTTTTTGACACATTAATATATGATTGATTGATCTGTGATGGGATGAATAGAGCGAATAGATATCGTCAATCATGACTCATGTTTACGGCAATTAACCTGTCATTGCGTGAGAATTTCGTTTTTTCGCAGAAAGCAGCTACGCCCAGTGAGTATGTGGCAAAATGAAATCAGAAAATAAACGTTCGAGCAGGACTGAGCTCACATTTCTCAAAACGAGAAGTATTTTATACCAATCTGAATTCCAAGAAGATGACGGAAGGTAGTTTGCCTTGTGGAATTTCAACTGAAAAGGGCAGCTAGCTGGGCACTGCAAAAGTGTAGTAGCTTGCGCCGCTTCTAAAGATCTTTGACTGCGCTTGTCACGCCCAAGCTGTTGGGTTACACGCTGGGCAACTTTGCTTGAAAAGAGAACGGAATTAACCAACTGCTACGCCTAAGTAGAAACTTTGAAATAAATAAAAAAATGTATACTAATAAGACTTTGTCTGGCACTTTCATGATAAAATCGTCGTGTACGGTTTAATCAACTGTAACAATCGTAAGTAAGTCCGGAATCCCGAGTAGGATTTATATATTTTCTGAGGATTTTGGGCTCAGTTGAATTGAATTTATGGTGCTGTGTTTGTTACATTCTTCAATATGGGCATCTTATTGGCAGATGAGCTATAATGAACGAAATGTCATCTTCTCCGCGTTACTAACAAGCGCAAGCCGTCTGAGTGTACGTACTACGCTGAGTCCGATGCCCTGTCAGAAGTACCCCAATGCGACTATGCAATGAATCGCTCCGCTGGGGGAGACCATTGCATCAAGATCACCTCCAAAGCCAGCAAGACACTCGGGCTGCTTAGGCGCACCCTGAGACCTTGTTCGAGAGGTCAAGGAGAGAGCGTACCTAGCGCTAGTAAGACCTTCGCTGGAGTATGCGTCCTCCTCTTGGAACCCACACACAGACTCTGATGTAAAGAAAGTAGTAAGAACAAGTATAGAAAAATGCCGCTCGATTCGTGTGCCGTGACTATAAGCTAACTCCAAGCACTTCCCAGTAAGTGAAAACTTTAGGTTGGGATATCCTTGAATCCAGACGTCTAGTTCATCAGTGCACACTATTATATAAGTTCCACAATCAGCTCATCCACTGCCAACCACCAGAAGATTTGACTCCTACCCAGAACACCAGAAGCACTCGAAGACATTCACAGACCTACCAGCAGTTACAGGTCAATCTCTTGCCTATAACTACTCATTCTTCCCAAGAACTATTCGTACATGGAACTGTCTTCCTGCTGACGTTGTGAGCGCTGCAGACCTGCCATCATTCAAATCGGCTCTTACACCTGCCATAAGAGCGCTCAGCTCGGCTCTTACACCTGCCATAGAGCGCTCAGCTCGGCTCTTACACCTGCTATAAGAGCGCTCAGCTCGGCTCTTACACCTGCTATAAGAGCGCTCAGCTCGGCTCTTACACCTGCTATAAGAGCGCTCAAGGTGCCCAGCCACCTTCGCAGGCTGTAGAACACCCGCTGTCTGTCCCTCCCGTAATTAGAGTAATCTATCTTTAGGGACGTGTCATTATTTACCGGGGGGGGGGGGGGGGGGGGGCTTCCATTTTTTTCAACAGGGCTAAAAAAAATAGGACCCTCCCCTTGAACATAACAAAAAAATGTGACCCTCCCCCAGTCATAGGTAAAAAAAAATTATTTCTGAAAACCTGTTAGATAGACTATTGTCCAAGTGATGTAATGTCTCTTTCTTTCTTCTTAATAACAGAACTACTTTTTTCTTACTTCTGTCACGGCCCCCCAATTTAACATTCACTAAGTGTTAAATGTTACTATTTTCCCGGGCACCAGGGACATGGTCGTTGTTAAAGCTCCAGGCCCCCGGGGACACTTTTGCAACATGGCGAAACGCGCCTTTATTTTGATAAACGCATTTCATCAAGCTTCCAGAGAAAATATAAACGTTTTATTTTCTGCGTGTAGTAAAAAAGCCTGTTGGTTTTATTCTTCACGCGCTACAAATTATTATGATTCATGTGCGTGAAGCGCAGCCCCAAAACGAATTTCTATGCAGCTTGTAACGTCGAACTCACTTCTTTGGAACATATTGACTGCCAACCAGGCGTATCACTGGAGGGCTTTTGGGGGTTTTCATTTGTCCTTGCCAAGATACACATGCTTGTAACGACATTCGTACGCATTCCATTTAAGCGCCACTTAAGCGTATTGTTTTCTTTGGGCAAGTTCTCTAAAACTAGATTAGATGTCATTCCTTGTGCGCGCGAAGCGCGCCGAAATTTTCAACATAATGAGTGAAATAAAACTAGAAAATGATATAGAACTCGTTGCTGAAATCTCTCTTTCAAGGCTTCAGGTTTCGAGAGATCCTTTCACTCGCCCAAAAATGAAGTGATCCCCAAAATCCTCCGACCTCGATCCTTAAACCAATATATTTTCGCACGATAATCAAACTTCTGGCTCAGCGTTAATTCCCCGTTAATGCCCCGCTGAATATTCCCGCTATAGAAGGTCCGTGTTAAATTCCCTGCCCTTCCGTAGATTAATGTGTTAAATCCCCGGCCTGACCGCGTTACTTTCCCGCCCTGTCCCGGGGGAGGGGGCCGGGGTGTCAATTGACTGGTGCATATATTATTCATCGCCTCGATTATTTACGTGAGTACGTTTATAATACACAGGTAAAATACAGTGATCCTCCCTCTAAGTGCAATGATTAACGTAATCCCACATCTCCGGTCTCCTGTTTGACCTAGTACTGTAGACATGTTACAGAAAAACGGGCTCGCAAATCCTTCGTTGCGCGCGAAGCGTGCCCAATTTTGATAAACGTTTGTTTGTTTGTTCATCGTTTTTTTGTTTGTTCATCGTTTTTTTGTTTGTTCATCGCATTTCATCAAGCCTCAGAGAAAGGGTAGATGAACATGTTTTGTGTATGGCATAGTAAACAAAGCCTGTCAGGAAGTACACTACCTCCACTATATAGGTTAGGTTATATTATTCATGCGCACAACTGCGCTCCGCAAATGACGAAGTTATTAATATTCATGTGCGCGAAGCGCGGCCCAACGGACGAATTTATATGCTTGTAACGTCGAAAACTCACGCTTACCTAAGGGGTCTTCTTTCAAACATGTGACTTGCCCTCCAGGCCTATCATTTGCAGCGAAAGTTTGATTTTCCTTGTCAAGATAACTTGTTCTTGTCAACGGTAGTGTCCTCATAGCTAAAAGAGTATATTATGTCATTGTTTATGCGCGCCAAGCGCGCCGAAACTTTTATGGAGAAGTTGCTGAAATAACCACTATCGCCATTTGTTTTACCCTCTTCATCGTCCAAATGTTGCTGAAAAAAATTATGACCCTCCCCCAAATAGGAGTGAAAAAAGTTTGGACCCTCCCTTTAGACACGCGAAAAAAATTAGGACCCTCCCCACAAAAATAGGAGCCCCCCCCCCCCCTAATAATGACACGTCCCTTAGGGAGTATCTTTTCTAAGTTCTAAGTTCTTGAGAGGCAAGGAATTTTCCAGACCGTTCAACACATGGCTACGCAGAAATAATTATTTCTGCATCTTGGAGTGCTGGAAAACGCTTCACAAATCTTAGCCCACATATCCTAGTCATGTTATGTTTGTGGTACTGTTTACATTAGCCTGAGTTGCAGCCATTCTCTGTTACACGCGGTCGCCGGGAAAAAGCTTGCAAGCGAAAACTCGTTTTCTGTCTCGTCTGAACGGCGAAAGCACGTGCGTTGCCATGGACACTTTGACAAAAAAACGAGTTTTCGCTTGCAAGCTTTTTTCCCGGCGACCGCGTGTAACCTGAGAATGGCTGTAACAGACGCCCACTCAAAATCAAACGATTTGTGTTACAGCTGTTTTGAGTATTCTGCGAACTTCCAATGGCGTTCTGGCTTCCGTCAATCAAACTCTCGGGTCTAATTTGAATCTTAGCCGACCGTAAGCCCAGAGGCCAAAACCCGAGGAGGCATTATAGAATCCCCCGCGTAAAGAGAAAATATAAGGGTATATGGTACATATGGAATAAAAAATCTCGATCCGTCGGAGCAGGGCCCGCAAAAGGTATCGGGTAACGTTTATGATTGGATGATCAGATCACGTGACTCGCAAAGGGCCCGCAAAAGGTCTTGGGTAACGTTTATGATTGGATGACCAGATCACGTGACTCGCAGCGTGGGTTTGAGACCTCTACTGTTGTCACTGGCGGACAATAAAAATTCTAAACATTCACAACAAACTGGTCGTGACATTTAATAAATCACCAAAAACTCTAAGGAGGCGTTCAGCCGAAGTCAGGCAGTGCAATCCATAGTTCAGAATTAGCAAATGTTGAGCTGCTGTGGCTGTGTAAACTTGAATGTTCACAAAGCTAAGAGCTCTAAACCTCATAAGGGTAGTAAAGCATTCAAAATGGTTGCTATTGTGCTTAACAATAGGTCCGGTACGAAAGAATGTGATAATTTACCGACAAGATTTCCTTTTTATAAGTTCACAAAACTTAGAAAGAGGACTTTAGAATTATTATTTTTTGCATCAGCACAAGGGAGAAGTAGGCGTTTTTGTCTTCTTCCGATGTGTGCGCTGTCTGCTGTGTAATGGTTGCCTCTAAAGTATACTAAGTAGGTTAAAATAGTACCTTTGTTGACCGGAAATCTCGCAAGGGCGGAACGCGTTTTTTGTTCTGTTAAATTAAGTTCTATTATAAGCTCTTTAGCAGCTTTAGGTGATAGCTGGTATAAAAACGCAGATATAGGTTATTAGGGAGCAGCGATTGAAAAAGAGCAAAAGCAGCGAAGCAGAGACAGCCAACGAGAGTCTAAAGTCTTGTGTTCTGTTCTCCGTTGTAAGTATTTCCGGAAAGATCAATTGGCTCTAAGCTTTCATAGAGTTTTCAAACAAGATTTTTGTGCGCAAGTGTTTCTGAGTAAGAATGTGTATTAATAGTCGTTTTGGAATTGTGACACAATAGTTTTAAGAATTTTCGGTATTTCGCTAGAGTTTCGTAAGAGGTTTGACGGCTTTTCGTACTTTTGGTATTGTTTGTAGAGTTTCGGCTTATAGAATTTCACATGTATCTTAACGGTTTTGTAATACAACTGACAAACTCCAACAAGCTGATAACGGTGGGTTCGCGTGTTGTCTGAAACAGCTGTAAAAATGTTCATTGAATACTTATTACATCTGCAGTTTAAAAAGCACGGGGGCAGCTCTAGTGAGAACTATTACTAGTTTAGAAAAGGCTAATAAAAGATCTTGTGTGTTGGGGCATTTCACTAGGATGGCGAATAATTGAATTCTATGTATTCCAAAGAGTTTCAAAGCTTGATTGACGGAAGCCAGAAAGCGGTTTGACGGTTGGAAATCGACCTCGAGAGTTCGCAGAATACTCAAACAGCTGTAACTCAGGCTATGTTTACATGGGCAGTATTGAAACTCGAGTCGATTCTCGCCTCGCCTCGAGTTGATTCATGCAATCGTCGCGCCGCGGGGGGCTCTTCGCGCTTCTCTGGGGGGCGCGCCAAAGTACATTTTTATTATCCATAAACCAACAAAAGAATACATAAATGGGTCAACTGAAAAAAGGTTTTATTTATCCCTTTACGGGGCTATTTTTATATTGGCCGAGATAAGGAATTCATGACAACAAAGATACATTCACAACAGTAAAGAATAAAATCATAGCACCAACGAAGATACCCTGGCATTTCATTTTTTACACATATTTTGGCTTTATAATATAGCTACGATATAACGCGCGCTCTGATTGGTCCAAATCTAAGCTCTATTACACTGATAAAGTAATGGTTCTCTCCCGCTATATCATAAAAGCATTAGAACACAACTTTCTAGGACTTTATCGGCAAATACAGCACTTGTGATGTTGGGAGACACTCGAAACGTTTTAAAATCACTCGCTTGCGGCTCTATTGCGCCGATAGAAAGTTGTACTCTAATGCTTAAATAATGCCCCAACTAGAAAGTCAAAATAAGGGTTAAGAACAACACGTTCTTATTACCCGATTACCTACATTAACTCCACTTGTTTTGATGGCTCAATTAAAAAAAAATCAAAGCCAGGCTAGTGGTTAAGCAGCATAAAAATCCCCAAGGGATAGATCTTTAGGTTAACGATAATAGGGTTAACTCCGGTGTAATAACCATTCCCAGAGGACACCTTTGTGTTCAGTTCTTATTTCATCCTGATTCGTTCTACCAAACAAAGGAAGCTTTGTGACGCAGTTCGTGCGCACTCACAGGTTATTACACCGGAGATAAGCCCGATAATATTCTCCAATATACTGTATGGTCAGGACCAATTGGTAGGATGAATATTTTTTAAATACACGGGGTCAGATCAATATTGATACAGCAGTCTTTGTAATTACAGTCTTAATTTCAATATATATATTGGAATCCACCAGGAAATGAAGTGACAAACTTGAAAATCGTTTTGATATCTTCTGGAGAAAAAAGCCTTTCTTACAACACCAAGCACTGAAAGAGCATGAGATAACAGCACATGAAATATTGCCTAGCAAGTTCACAACAGTCCTGTGATCTTTGAAAATTACTTTCCCTGGCTTACCTACAAATTTGTAGTTGGTGTTACACAGAATGGGCAATTCCAGATATGTACCCCCACCACAGGTGGCACTAGTTTTTGGGGCTTACCCCACCCCCATGCATATAGAATTCCTGAGAGGTTTACCTAAACAAAACCCCTTCAAAACCCCCCATGCAGGCAGAATTCCGAGCTTGAAAACCCCCCTCCCATTCAGAATTTCCAAATGCTGCCCGTCCCAGGGTACATATATTTTCTGGAATTGCCCAATACTATATATATGTTATTTACCGGCTGGGAGGTCCAGATCGTGAAATACCGTGACTGAGGTCTTGAAAATACTGACCGAGACCGGAGGTCGAGGTCAGTATTTTCAAGGCCGAGGTCACTGTATTTTACGATCTGGACCGACCCCAAGCCGGTAAATAATATATTTATTTTTTTGCTTTCACTGAAACAGCATAAAACTTCACAGAAATTAGCGTGCGCGCGATTCATCCGGACCCGGGGTCCAGATCGTAGGATTCCGGCCCGCTCGCGAGCCAATCAGAGCGCGCGATTTGATGGATACCGGACCGCTGAAAAAAATAAAAAATGATATTTGTGGATTCTAAAAGTGCCCAAGATAAGGCAATTACTTTCAAATTATTTTGTCCAATGTTTTTTTTTTTTACTTTTTGTCAAAAGTCTCAATTTTCTGGTGGATTTCATCTTAATGTTATCAGTAGTATCAAGCAGTATTTATCAATTTGAAACGCTACATTAAAAACATCCAGCATACCTTTGAAAACTTTTGTTTTACTCTTTTGCTACTAGAGAAGTTATTGTACATGTATTAGCAATATAATTTTAAGGTTACTGTGAAGGTTCCTGGGTGCTCTTTGCTTATACTCAAAAGTCACACATAACTATGAATTTCAATAAAAGAAAAATGACAAAAGTTTGATGAACACTTCAGTCTTCAAAGCATATTATCACCAAGTTTTGTACTTCGAAATTGCACAATCTTAAAACACGTTTTTCAACGATATAAGTGATATATATCTTGATAGGAAGATCACCTGTGAACCTATACAATAATCATAGGGCCAGAGGTATCAGTTTCCTCTGACACCACCCCTCCACCCCAAAAATAATGCTACACCTATTCCAAGAGTTCCCTATACAAATAGGTCTTGTTCATATAGGTCTTGTTCAGCCTAAAGCTTCAGTCATCTCTCCACATCACAGACAAAACTATTGCATGTCTATCCACACTTTCACTAGAGAGACAAACAAAGGTAGTTATTAGTAAGCTCATGCTGGGTTGTTGATTTGGATTCAGTAGAATTTGATGGCACAAATTATCCTTTATCCTGTCCTCGGGTTGCCTTTGATTATCTTGTACAAATTTAAGTTCTTTTAAAAGAGAGAAAACCAAAGCTTATGTTGTCATTGATGCAATGTCTTTGACTTGCTTGAAGACAAAACAGAATGAATGTTGACACTTCACTATAAAATACTAAACAAATTAGAACGAAAATGAAAATGAAAAGAAAACTGAACAGTAATCCCCTAAAACACTGCTAGGATGGTTATAAAAGCTGATACTTACCAGTTTTGGAGCAATGAGTTTTCCGCAATAAGTTTTTGGATCAAAAGATCCTGACTTTAGGTTTGTTTTACAAATATCTGTCATCCCTGAGTTCCATGAAGTTCTCAGACCATTTAACATCTCAGATTTTCGTGCTGAACAAATCACAACATAATTATCTGGTATAAAAGTACCTCAATCTAGATTGCAGAGGCAGGTGGAGTCTCTTGAGTGACAGGGGCATCATCAGGCCCTCCAATGGTGGCAGCAGAACGACGAGGGCTATGCCAGGGGGTCTCCTTGAACAAAAACCACAAGTTGAAGCCCCAGACCAGACAGTTCAAGAACCCAAGCAGCTGGACAGAAAGGAATAACATTTAGTCAGTAGACTACAGTGGCCCATAAGTGCACGGCAAAACTCTTACTTCTCACGGCAAAACTCTTACTTCTCACGGCAAAACTTTAATGTTCACGGCAAAACTCTTACTTCTCACGGCAAAACTCTTGTATTTCTCACGGCAAAACTCTCATTTCTCCCTCGCGGCAAAACTCTTATTTGTCACGGCAAAAACTCTCAAGCCACGGCAAAACTATGTATCTTCCACGGCGGAAGTGAGCTTCACGGCGGAAGTGAATGCAGAATGGCGGATATGTCGGCGAATGCATGATTTTCCAATGATATACATTTAGTTCAGATATTTTATCAAGTTAGTCCATTCCCATTAACCTAGAATCTGGCAAAAAAAAACATCCAGTGTAAAGATAGGCACTTGACGTCGCGTACTGGGCCCGGTTGCTTTCACTTCCGCCGTGAAGCTCACTTCCGCCGTGGAAGATATAAAGTTTTGCCGTGGCTATAAGAGTTGTGCCGTGACTAATAAGAGCTTTGCCGTGAGGAATAAGAGTTTTGCCGTGAACAATATAGTTTTGCCGTGAACAATAGAGTTTTGCCGTAAACAATAGAGTTTTGCCGTGAGGAATAAGAATTTTGCAGTGAGAAATAAGAGTTTTGCCGTGAGAAATAAGAGTTTTGCCATGAGAAGTAAAAGTTTTGCCGTAAGAAGTAAGAGTTTTGCCGTGAGAAGTAAGAGTTTTGCCGTGCACTTATGGGCCACCGTAGTAGACAACACTTCAACACACTAAGGCCAGTTTCAGACCTCAAACTTTTGCCGTGTTGAATGTAATTGTTAGAAATTTCATTTGCAGCTTTCCATTTGCAAAAGGTAAATTCAGATGAGTAATAACAGTAACCTAAAGTTTGTTTTTCTTGTTTATTCTTCCTTTTGTTGTGAAAAGGAGAAAACGAGTTGGCAGAATTGGATTCAAAGCAGCAAAAGATCAATGTTTGAAACAGGCCTAACTTTCTCCCAGGTTATTCAGCTAGTAATATACCAGTTCTGATCAGCTAATATGTGACAGCTACATCACTTTATGGAGTACTATAACACCCATGATATAAAATATATAAAAACAGGTTTACTGGTAGCTAGAAAATATTTTATTGGAAGTTGCACAATGTTTGCCTTAAGTTGCACATCCACACCTATCAGAAGCCCTGTAGTAGATAGTTTAGGTCAGATCACCATCCAGATGTTTGTACCATAGAGAGTTTATTGATGCCCTCTTGTCCTAAATTAGAAAAACAAACCACTGAATGGGAGCATATTGTACATACCACAGACACGTTCAACGCTGCATATGATGAACCTGACAGGTCGGTACACTTGCTTGGCAACTGGCAAAGTGGATATTTAGTAGTCACCACACCAACAGCTGTAGCATCTTTCAGACCAGACAACCCAGCAGCCCAAGCAATTGAACAGGTGAACCAGAACACCACATAAATAACACTTACAACAAAATCCTGCAAAATTGTCAGAAATAACATTTTGTTAGCACAAAACGTGTCAAAATCTATTAATTCTTGTTTTCCTTTTCTAAGTTTGCTACAGACATTGAACTAAAATGTACAATTTCTTTTAACTTTTGAACTCCTACATATAACTTCTGAATAGCAAACAATTGGCAAATCAACAGATAAAGAAAGGGGAGTTTCACAGGACTTATATTATTATTACCTTAAGTATTTTGGATTTGTTTTTGGCTACAAAACAAGCCATCATGCCCAGAGCATGAGTTATGCTCTTTTGTGCAAAAATTTGGTAGGAAGCACAAAAGACAACAATAAACTACACAACCTTACCACAACTGGTAGAGAGAAAATGCCAATATCTGTTGATGTAGAATCCTTAACTTGATCTTCAAAAAATATGTAGTATAGGCTGACAACAATAGTATAGAGAAAGCAGGTTACACCAACAAACACAAAATATTCTGACTCAGACTTGTAATTGAGACTCTGTGTAGTCTTTGGGGAAGTGCCATTACATGTGAGCCCATTTTTCCCTGCATCAAAATAGTAAGTGGAATGATCAAAAGTGTAGGAGAAGTCGGCACTGACTCTTTGGGTCAATGTTGCATTCCCAGGTTTGGTGCAATCAAGCAGGAATTCATAGTGGCCTTTATATCCAACAGTAGTAGCAAAGGCAAAGATGGCAATGCACTGAAAAGTAAAAGCAACAAATAAATTAATTCTTTATTAAATACCTTTTTGATTACCCCAGGACTTAGACAGCATCAACCTTAGTACTTTTAGTTTTATCAAATTTATCCAATGCTCAATTCGTTGTTATCGAGTTTAGAGATTACCCACAAAAAAATTCAGAGAATGACTCCCTCTCCCCTCACCTCCCCCCCCCCCCCCCGCCCCCACACACACACACATACACACACATTAATAACAACCAGCTCCTCATGTCAAATACAAATACATTCATTTCGGCCCCAAATTCTGGTAGTGGTTTTTAAAGGGAAAAAGCATAGTTGGCCATGGGACTTGTTTATCGTGCAAAACAACTGGTTAGCAGTTTATAATCTCTAACCGCTAAAAAAGTAGGAAGCATTTTTTATCTAACTTTACTTAATGCCACTAATAATGTTGCACCTAGAGTTTGTGGATTGTGCCTTAAATTCTGATCCTAGGTAAAAAAATTCACCATGTTTTATTCTTAATTCCAGGCTCTGATTTAAATAATGTAGACAAGATTTCTACTGCACCACAATATTATGAAAGTAGTTTTTTATGCTACTACATGCACATGTTTTAATATTTGGCTTTGGCGATTTGGATGGCACGTATTTTTAGACAGAACAGAGCATACAAACTGTCTGTAATTGCATCCAAAAGTAAGGGTGGAGATATCATCTACTTCCCTGGAAGGGGTTAAGTTTAAAGGGTTAGGGGAGCTGAGAGCATGCAATTCAAGATCGACTCAACAGTTCATGGAATTGTGATCTTATTTGTTGCATGAAAGTTCAGGGTGATTATCATCTATTGATTTGGAATAAAGTCCCTAACAGTGATACATCGAATGATAGCTTGCATAATACGTTTGCACCTTCATTTAGCTCTAAAGTATGACCCGCGTTTTATATTTAGAGAATGTGTAGCAGCTAAATATAGCAGCTTAGACAAACTCAGTTAAAACAATGCGTGGTATGTTGAATAGATAGCAGTGGTTTGTGGAAAACAAATAAATGAATAAACAGTTAATTCAACAAAGCTCGACACTACGAGAAGAATAACAAAGACTAGCAATAATTTTGCTCTCTAATATACTTAGCTACGATATTTGAAATCCGCAAATCCTGTCTGTGTAGTTGACAAGTTGCTCGATCGGAGGGGAGTTCTTAACAGACCTCGAAACTGGCGCACTTAGCTCGGTTTTTTTCTAATACTTACAAACTCGATGATTTTTATAAAGCCTCTAGGTTCCTTGAAGATGTCAAAGTTGGGCTTATTGTTCATTTTCGGCATGATTATGGACGGTAGAATGCAGAACTTAGCTCATCACCTGCATCTACTACTACCGATCATGAACCGCCTTTGACTGCATCTACTACTACCGATCATGAACCGCCTTTGACTGCACAGCAACCACCCACTTGGCGCGAGGGCTTATGGGAGATATTGTACACAGGCGACCCGTGGGTGGGGTTTTTCCATTTTCACTATGCCTACTATAAAAACACAGAAATCATTGGTCCCAAACTACTCTGGTGTCCTCTGGTGTATGGATTCAATTATTGAGTTCAGCCTTTATTTTCGTGATTAAACGTCGCTTTTTGCACTATGTACAAGGTTGTTTATATAACAGTCGCCATTAAAACAGTTTCTATCACTGAAGAAAAGCTGGGATGCCTGCTTACTACCGAAACAGGTAGAGCGTTTATTCGGCTCGAGAAAAAAACACTCGTTTCCAGACAAAACATTCACGATTAAGTTTGAATTCCTTTACTGAGGTCAGCGATGCGTGCAACTCAAATATTTTAATTTGGAAAATTTTCAACTTAAAACACAAGAAAAAGCATCTGCTCGTGTTTTCTACTAATTTTATGATGTAAGAAATACAAATCAGTGTGTTATTTCCCAAATTTGAACGATTTTCTCATACTAGTCCAATACTCTGACAAATTTATGCATGGTATTGTTCTCCTCCATTGTATTGCCTCGTTCTATAATACACTCCATTGCACTCCATTGTTTTAGACAATGCCTTGTATAAATTTGTCAGTGTATTGGACAACCCTCCTGGAGACGAGCGCTTTTTGTCGAGCTCGATAAACGCTCTACCTGTTTCGGTAGTATATTTCTTCAAACCCTCGTCCTGGGGCGGATTATGCTACAGCCTCCAGGAAAAGATACTGATCAAAACCTTGAAACGCTCTAAAAGTGCATTTTAGGGGAGGAACGGGGTAGCTACTTCAATGCTCTTTCCCCGAAAGGGTTAACGAACCCCTTGGGGCCAGAAAATTGGGTTTTGGGTCACAAAACAGATAGGAAACATGACAAAATGCTATAAATTTGGTTTATACAGGCTTTTTTTTTTTTCTGAAAAACTGAGGACAGCGACCCCCCCCCCCCCCCCCTAAACTGGATACTTATTATAAAGTAGTTGTTTTGACCTCTTCCCTGAGACCTCTACATGTCAAAACATGTCCAATGCGCGCGCATACTGAACAAATCCCTTTTAGGGTCGGCGAAACGTCTTGAGAATATTTCTTCCCTAGAGAATATCAAAAGCCAAGGAAAAACAACGATGACGGAGTTTGAAACGATTTTTTTCTGAAATGAAAGGAAAATCAGAAAATTGCGCGCATTCTTCGCCCGTCGTCAACTACAAGCTGATTTCCACAAGGGTATGATATTCTGCAATATCGGACATATGACCGAAATTTGATGAGCTGAATAGTAAAATTATTATCCTGATCGCATCGATAACATTTCGAGCTTCTTAAAATTACCCAGCATGCCACACGGCCATCTACCCCCAGCAGAGCGTCGCTCATTCTCTTTTCCTCGTGTCGAACAAGATGAAGGTGCAAGGCGAGGTAATTTGAAAATAAACTCAAATCTTACAGTAATACGGAACTCTTTCAGGACATTTACCCACAAATAATGAATATATAGTATGTATCTTGAAGATGAACGGCTAAACAACCGACAACATTGCCATTTTGAGTTGTAAACTGACATTAGTTAACAGCAACGTTGGTTCTCGTGAAACGCCGGCCATTTTGAATATCTTGCACCAGTCAACAACCTTGTCTTTATACTGATTATACCCTACGTGTCACACACTGTTTCTTACTTGATACAAGATTTCCAATCCCAAAATGTCAGCCAGGTTATATATGAACCTCTATGTACAAAGATTCTTGAAATCTCGGAATATTTCCATGATCATGCAGTGAAGGCAGTCTATGCCATGGAAGAATCGAAGTCGATAAAAATCGTTATTATACATTGTACTCGCTATATCGATTCTGATTGGCTAAGAGCGCGCGCTTTTCTTTGGGAATCACGCACTTTGGGGGTCTTCAAGAATCAGCATGCTGATTCTTCAAGAATCAGCTAGCTGATTCTTGATACGCGCGCAATGTATCGTGGGACTAGAGCACCTTCCCTATTTTAACAAGGCGCTTGTGTTAAATGAATTGCTTGACAGAAAGAAAAGTATTTTTACTGAATCAATGTATAATAAAACAATTATTGAATTCGTTTTTTGTGATATCCAGAATAAACAATGTCTCGCCAAGTGGAATCAGGCTCGGCCTCACGGCCTCGCCTGATTCCACCTGTCTCGATCGACATTGTTTATTCTGGAGATCACAAAAACCTCATCCAATAATTGCTTATTAACACTCAACGATTATGCACCAGTCAATTGACAGCCCCGCACCCCCCCATTCGCGCATTAGCGGGGTACTAGCGGGGCTTTCGTACAGAATTCACCCTACATTACTGCCCCGTTGGTCGTGAGATGCACTTTCTTTCACGGCTTCCACACAGTACATCGAGCGGGGAGTCACTGTCTTCCCCGGGACACAACACACCAGAAACCAGCCCACTTTCCGGGCTGCTTCACCTCCATATGAACACCCTTCACTTCACAAAAGACACGACAAATACAGATTTTTGTTACTTGAATTAAACGTATTAAATTTTAATCTACACTAGCGATAGTACATGCAAGTAGAAAAATATGGTTTTATTACGCTTTGCGATCGGCTGCGGCTGCATTGAAAACTGGGCACCATTGACATGACTCTTTTCAGTGAGTAAAAATCCTTTGTGTTATCTTCTAAATTCATTGGGCAAGGAGCGCATTCACTCTTAATTATTACCCTGGGGACGGTGCATTCACCTCTCAGATTGTCCCCGCAAATCGAGGCGCTCACTGCCTTTCATTTGCCAAAAAGTGAATGCCCCGCTAATGCGCGAATGGGGGGTGCGGGGCTGTCAATTGACTGTGCATTATTATCGATTTTCCTAAAAAATCGTTATGAAAATACAGAGTGCAGAAATCTATGTTATCGATTGAGTGGGATTTTATCGATTTTTACTTCAAAAGAATAATTTTTGCAGACAATTTTCCACTTCTCAAATCTTATCTATGGAAGAGAGTTATGCCCAGTAAATGCAAGGTCATTGAAGATCACTGGCATTTCCACAATTTATTCTTACATTTTTGAAATACCAACAAACCATAAATCAAAGATGAGCACCTGAGAATATGGGAAAATCACCATCATCCACGGCAAATGTGATATGTGAAGACATGTAAATGACAATACATTCCCTAACAATACTAGTTGTAGCTCTCGCTAAAGTGCCAACGAGCAATAGAACAGTGAATCATGTTTTGCCCTTTTGAAAATATGAGTCCTCTGGCTCACTACTGCCCTAATTTCTTTTGGCCGACTATAGGTCACTTTAGAGACAAATATCTACCTCTAAATTTCATACATGTAATGGTTGCATTTCCATGAGCATATGAAAAAGCTTACTCACTGTGATAGCAATGATTGTGTAAAAATAACAGTGCGAGAAATATACGCAAACACAGCATTGTAGCATTGACTACACAGACACACTTCAGAAGTGTACCAGGGGTGATATACTGTATTTACCCGTATATAAGACACACTTTTTTCACTCCAAAATGACCTTCAAAATCGGGGTGCGTCTTATACACGGAACATCACGTTTGGGAATTTGCATAACAACCAATACAAAAGATCGGTGTGATTCGGTTGCACATAATAAAGCTAGGATTTCGATCCGTGAAACCTGCCAGCAGGCGCTGGAGGCTGTTTTTATTGCAAAAATCTAGGAGTTCATAGTCGCGAGTGCCATTTTGGATTTTGTCACTCGGTCCAGGACGCAGATCCAAAAATCCAAGATGGCGCTCGTCGGCACTCGCAACTATGAACTCCAGGATTTTTGCGATAAAATCAGCCTGTAAACACCTGCTAGAAGGCTACAATGCATAGAAATATTAGCACAACTATTTAAATTTTGCGTGAAATCGTGTGTAGCACAAGATTTATCTCAAACAAACAAAATAAATGAAGAAACAGTTGGAATATTTTACTCATCTGTTCGTGGCGTAAAACATTTGCCCTCATGTTTGTATTGTCATTTTCCATTTACTGCCAGTCTATTTCTCATGCGATTTCTTTATGGAAGTGCTGTTGCACGAAATACAAATTGAAAATCTTTAGAAATTAATTTTTTTGCCAAAATGACCTCAAAATTCAAGGTACGTCTTATATACGGGTAAATACGGTAGTAGATTTCTCTTCTGTTACTGATAGACAAGTTTAGATTATGGCTTCACTGGTCAATAGAGATTTACTTTTGTTTTTGATTTATTGTGTTCTGAAGTATTTTGATTTGCTTTGTTACATGTTTGGCACACTTGGCAATATTTGAGATGAGCTTGTCTTTGCTCAGTGGCACGCTCGCCAAGGATATGATATGAATCACTTGTCTTGCTCAAGTCTTTGGTTACCCACTTGAATATTAATGCTCTTTCGAAATCCTGGCACTTTTATTGGCTAGTGGTTACACCACTCTGAACTCGAGAATTTTTCTCCTTGCATGGCTCTATAATGTTGCAGCCTTGCATCTTGGCTCGGCTGCTCGTTGACAATCATATTTCAGATTCCCTATGCTGCCAATTCCCACTAAGTGGTGCTATCCACCCAAATAAATATTAATTGTTAATGGCATAAAAAATGACTGAACAGTATAAATCTACCAGCTTGTATGGTCACTTGTATGGTACATCAAAGTGTTAAAAATCAATAGTTAAATGAACAATCGATAAATGCTTTCATTGTGCATTCGATTTCTAACAGTTTTTAGAAGTAATAAATAAACATCATTTTATCATTGGTAAATGGGTATTGATTTTTATCATTTGGCTAGGCTGGGTAGATAACTACAAATCTGTACAGTTCAAGGGTTTCAATCCCTAAGAACCAAAACCCTTTCCTTAGGGTTCTTTTTACATTGTACAGTATGTTTATGTGATGATCATTGCAATTTGTTTGTCAAATTAAGGGACTCAAGCTGAATTGTTTTGTATTGTTTTAGCTGAAGGAATACCAAGTTATTGGGCGGCAGATGCCCACCAAGAAACTGACCGTCCCGCCCCTGTACAAGATGCGTATTTTGCACCTGATGAGGTTGTAGCCAAGTCCAAGTTCTGGTACTTTATCTCTCAACTCAAGAGGATGAAGAAATCACAAGGCGAGATTGTTTCTTGTCAGCAGGTGCGCTATAGGTGGTCACAGTTTGAAGACAAAAGGATATACATATGCAGCATTGTTTAGTAATTATCAATCATTTGCTGCAAATTGCTATCTGGTGCATGTGATATTGGTTAGTAATTTTCAATCAATCTTAGGAGGATGTCCAACATTTTCTTCTTTTCTGCCCGTACTTGGCTGCTGGACATGACATCATGCTTGCTTCTGTTACCACCGTATGCATTGCTATGCGACCTCAAAATTCACTGTTGCGATTGGCAATTTACGCAAGAAAATTGTAATGTGAATTTTCTTGAACAGAAAGTTAAATGTTATTGACAAAGGAGCCAAAGGATAGCTTCAAACCATTTTGGTTGATTTTGCAATCAACCCACTGAAGCAGCCGAATCCAGCGTTTTGGTTTGATTGACAGCTAAAAATCTCCAATCGCAACTTTGAATTTTGAGGTCGCGTAGCAGTGCATACAGTGGTAAATGCAGAGGCAAATGTTAATGCAGCTGAAAAGATGTTGGGATTTGGTTTTTACTTTGGAGAGATTGCTTTTAAAGGTGTTGTTACACTTTAGATTTATCTTTTTCACAAGCAAATGTAAATAACCCTTATGGGTAAGCAGCTGCCATCAGGATATTAATAACTGACTGTCATACAGAGGCTTACTGGTGCTTTTAGGGTAAATAGTTGATTCATGTAATGCCTGATGTGTACACTAGCGACATAAAAATGTTATGATAAAGTCATGGGAAAAATATTGAAATAATCTCAGTATTTTCCATGGATCATTCTTAGATTACTTCACCAAAGCAATCTTATGTTATTTTATGTGGACTTCACATTTTGAAACCACTAACTTTGTTTTGCGTGAAATTTTTCTTATGTTGTTATGTTGCAAGCGTGCACCAGGCATAAAAGACATTGATGTGTGGTGGTGATAACATACCAAATGATTTTGAACTTGATAATGAACTGTGTCAAGGTTTGGGCAGATTACAAGAGCTGTACTCTAACTGCTATTTCTGGTCACATTTTTGTTCAGATCTATGAGAAGAAACCCCTTCAGATCAAGAACTTCGGTATCTGGCTGAGATATGACTCGCGTAGTGGTACCCACAACATGTACAGGGAATACAGAGACCTGACAGTTGCTGCAGCCGTTACTGCATGTTGTAAGTTTTTAGAACATTCACAATATGATAAACCCTAAGTTATAATGTTATAAAATTTGCCCAAACAAAACTTGTTCTGACAAGTTGTGACTTGCAGATGTGGATACACTTGCATTGAATTGGCCGAACGAATTGCAAGTTTTACGTTTTCTTGCACCCATGGCACGCAACATGATCATCCCACTTTCAAACACAGAACATGCATGAACTTGCATTGTGTTTGGCCAGAGCTTTAGAGATAAATTGACCTCCTCTCCTTGTGGTTTTCCCTTGTGAACTTGAGTTATTATTAATTATAGATCATGAACTCAATGAATTGGAAGTGTATCAGATTATGCCATACATGATTTTACTATAATTAGTCAATAAGATACAATGTAGCATGTATTTGTTAGAAGGGTTGTGAGTGTGTACTCTAACATGTTGTGAGTGTGTACTCTAACATGTTGTGAGTGTGTACTCTAACATGTTGTGAGTGTGTCCCCTAACATGTTGTGGGTGTGTGCTCTAACATGTTGTGAGTGTGTACTCTAACATGTTGTGAGTGTGTACTCTAACATGTTGTGAGTGTGTACTCTAACATGTTGTGAGTGTGTATTTTAACACGTTGTGAGTGTGTACTCTAACCTGTTGTGAGTGTGTGCTCTAACATGTTGTGAGTGTGTGCTCTAACATGTTGTGAGTGTGTGCTTTAACATGTTGTGAGTGTGTACTCTAACATGTTGTGAGTGTGTCCTCTAACGTGTTGTGGGTGTGTACTCTAACATGTTGTGGGTGTGTACTCTAACATGTTGTGAGTGTGTGCTTTAACATGTTGTGAGTGTGTTCTCTAACATGTTGTGAGTATGTACTCTAACATGTTGTGAGTGTGTACTTTAAGGAGGCTCATAGCAGTTTTTCATGTCCTCACCCACTGAACTTCAATGGTCTGTACCTCATGCGGAAATGCACAGAACGGAAAGCCACTTTACAAGTAAACATGCTATGGATTGTTCTTTGTGTCGTCATATTTTTTGTTTACATTGGTGCTTCCATGGCAACGTAATGGCGACCCTTCAAAATTTTAAGTTGCAAAATTCACCCAGACAAAGAGAAATTTGGGCTAAACCCTCTTAATGCCAAAGACGCTAGGCTATAAGCATTACTTGGACAAAGTTTGAAGAAAAAGTAGCATCGCGTTTTGGAAATATAATGCGGTCAATTTTTTTCGTCAAAAAATTAGAATTTTTTATTAGCCTACTTTCTTGACCCTCAAACTGTGCCTAAAAGCTCGTAGTGATTTAGTTCTTAGTTCCGCATAAAGACCGAGGCATTTTCTTTAAGCACAGAATATTTCAGAGCCAGTGCTTATTCCGATCACGATTAATCTGAAAAGTTTTGAAAGCCTTTTCTTGCTCACGCCAAACTCAAACAACTAGTCCTGCGTTTCAATTTCTAGTAAAAAAAATCCGAGATAAATGTTTGTCTAAATCTCGGCATAGAGGGTTCAATTATTCTATACCTTGTTGATGTATTTTTTAGAGCCATAATTCTTTAAAAAAGCTGCGAAAAAAAATTACATTTTGATGCGGTGTTTTGCTTGACTTGAAAGCGGCCAGTTTTAATCTTGTTTCCCATTTAGGATATGTTTCTTTCACTATGTCAAAGCATGGCAATGCAGTATTGTTATCACGGCTCATTGATTCTATTGCAATTTTTCATCTAATTATTCGAAGAGCGTAACTCTTCGAAACTATCTTTCGGACGGAAAACAAAGAGTAAAGAAATTTGATAAAGTTTTAAAATCTTCCTGTGTTTGATAATGTGTTTTCAAATGTGTTGTATTGAAGAGAAAGTTGTAAAATTTGAAGTTGGACCGTATTGCGTTACTAACATATTCAACTTAAGTAGCAAAGACAATGAGCCGTGATAACAACACCGCATTGACAAATATTGAAATGAGTACAAGAAATATACACACCTAAATGGGAAAGCTGCCCGCTTTCAAGTGAAGCGAAACACCGCATCAAGATTTAATTGTTTTTCGCGGCTTTTTTAAAGAATTATGGCTCTAAAAATACAATAACAAGGTATAGAATAATTGAACTCTCTTTGGGGAGATTTAGACAAAGATTTATCTCGGATTTTTTAAACTAGGCATTGAAACGCAGGACTTGTTGTTTGAGTTTGGTGTGAGCAAGAAAAGGCTTTCAAAATTTTTCAGATTAATCGTGATCGGAATAAGCAGTGGCTTTGAAATTTTCTGTGCTTAAAGAAAATGCCTCGGTCTTTATGCGGAACTGAAAACTAAATCACTACGAGCGTTTAGGCACAGTTTGAGGGTCAAGAAAGTAGGATAATAAAAAATTCTAATTTTTTTGACGAAAAAAAAATGACCGCGTTATATTTCTCAAACGCGATGCTACTTCGTCTTCAAACTTTGTCCAAGTAATGCTTATAGCCTAGTGTCTTTGGCATTAAGAGGGTTTTGCCCAAATTTCTCTTTGTCTCGGTGAACTTTACAACTTAAAATTTTTGGTTGGTCGCCATTACGTTGCCATGGAAGTACCAAAGTAAACAAAACATATGTCGACACAAAGAACAATCCATAGCATGTTTACTTCTAATGTGGCTTTCCGTTCTGTGCATTTCCGCATGAGATACATACCATTGAAGTTCAGGGGGTGAGGACATGAAAAACTGCTATGAGCCTCCTTAACATGTTGTGAGTGTGTACTCCAACATGTTGTGAGTATGTACTCCAACATGTTGTGAGTGTGTACTCTAACATGTTGTGAGTGTGTACTTTAACATGTTGTGAGTGTGTACTCTAACATGTTGTGAGTGTGTACTCTAACATTTTGTGAGTGTGTATTTTGTGAGTGTGTACTCTAGCATGTTGTGGGTGTACTCTAACATGTTGTGAGTGTGTGCTCTAACATGTTGTGTGTTTGTTGTTGTTGATGGTAGATCGTGACATGGCAGCCAAGCACCGTGCCAGGGGTACTCCATCCAGATTATGAAGGTAGAGACCGTTCCATCCAGCAAGTGCCGACGCCCCCATGTTAAGCAGATGCTGGTACGTATAACTTAGTGTTGGTCTTTTGATTTTTGGGGGCTAAATTTAAACAAAATTTAAAATGACATGCTTCTCATAATAGGGTTTGTCATGGCAGATTCACACAGGAGTGAGGGGCCAGAGTCATTCACATAAAACATATTAGTATAAACCAACTAATGGTCTATTACAAATCCTGCATTCTGATTGGCTGAGCTACTAATGGTCTATTAGTGATAGACCGTGCCTGGCAAAACCACCACCTTTCTTTGCAAGAAAACTTGATTTTTTCAACATAAAATAATGGAATTCATTGCCAAATCCGACCAACTAGTTGGTTTATACTAAAACAATTAGACCTCTCGTTCTCATGTGCTATGATATCGATAGACCATTCGGCCTTCGGCCTCATGGTCTACTCATCATAGCACATTCGGCCTTGAGGTCTAATTGTTAAATATATCTCCACTATGATATATGACAATAAGAGAGATTTTAAATCTTATTTTTGCTTCCATTTTCAGGATAACAAAATGAAGTTCCCCTTGCCCCACCGCATCATGAAGTCTCAGTTCAAATCCAAGTTCGTTGCTAAGCGACCCAACACCTTGTATTAGGCCTCAAGTGACCAGGGCAATGCAAAATAAAAATACTCTATGAAAAGCAGTTTCATGTTGTTGTTCTCTGATCAATGGCATTTCAAAAGTCTAGACCAATTATATTTAAATTCTTAATTGAGTCCGAGACTCGGTAAATAACACAAGAGAAATGACATTGACATCAAACATTGATTTCTTTTACACCCCTGAGCATCGTACCCAAGCTAAAATTTGTATATTGAAATTGGTCTATTTTAGCAGAGGAAAACTTGGGAGCGGACTGATCCTCCCCACCATTTTGTGAAAAACTTCAACATAAAAAATTAAAGGCCCATGCCACAGTTCTATAATGCATTGCATGCCGTGTTGTTTATGTTTTGGTTTTGAAAACGAAAAAAACAAAACAAAGCAAAACAAAAATAACTGTTCAAAAACTTTATAATTAATCTATCAACTGGCCTGTTGTGTCAAGGACATAACACGTGCGTAATGCATTATAGAATGGTGGCATGGGTCTTAAACTACCCTCCTATCTCCCCGTCACTTCTAAATGCTCTATGAGAGCAATTCACAAATCAAATATTTTTTATTTGACTGATGCAATCAATGAATATTTTTATAACATTTTAACTAGACTGCTAGCAGCCCCTATATTGGCGCACCCCCAAAGAAGTGCGCGCGAACCCCCGACGAACGCCAGAGGAGCGCCGAAGGCGCAAGCGAGTGCCGAAGGCGCGAGCAACTGATTTGTCACAGCGCGCGTTCTTGACTGGCGTTCGTCGGGGGTTCGCGCGCATTTCTCTTTGGACGCGCCAAAGTAGGGGCTGCCATTTTATGATGAGCGCGAATTTTACAAGTCTTCGTGCTATCAATTTTTCAAAATTATTTTTATGCAAAATGCACATAATGCCATGGGCGGATCCAGGTTGTGGAAAGGGGGGATGCATATTTGGCTTAAAGGCCCAGTCAGTAGGGCTGCAAGAGCCTATTCTTCTTGCCGTTTCAAACCGTTCTTGTATTGCAGAGAGGAGGAGTCCGCACCAAACGCACCTCCACTGGATCCGCCACTTGACTGGCCGCTTTTAAACGCCAAAAACTGGTTCCCAAGTTAAAATTATATATTTCTCATGATTCCCTATACTGCAGCAAATCTTTTCGCAAGACCTATAGAGTATTTAACAAATGTGCTCTGATTTTCCGTGGTATGCCCTATTTATATACACCACAGAATGACGTGACAAAGGTGGCCATGCGGCGTTGTGGTATAATTCGTACAGGCCGGTAGGATCAGATTCGGGTGAACTCGAGGCGTCCGGATCAGCTAGTCGCTTGTGTCGGTTTGCGACAGGTGTTTTAGGGTTTATATTGGAGGCAGCACGGCATTAAACAACTTTCCACCAATCACCGCCCTTCTACTTTAAGGTACAATTAAGGTACGGTTTTCTGTCACGATACAGTTTGCGAACTCAGGACTCTGTTGTTCACACATCATGAGTTGGTCTTTGAAATGCAGGCAATACTTGACTAAGGATAAAGTCGAGAGATTTCCCCGACCTGACCTCGACCATGAGGTAAGTCCACTCTGCTACCCCTGTACTATGATTTTCCTCCATCAAGCAAACCCAAAACCGAGAACGCTTCTGAGAACGTTATGAAAGAACGACCTGTTCTTTCATAACTTTTTCTGTCGCTATATTCAAGCGTAATCTGGTCGAAAAATGTTGAAGAAATATACCCAAATGTATATAACCACTGTGAAAGCTAAAAATCTGTTTGGAATTTTATATTCTAAAAGTGCATAGAACATATTTCTAAAAATCATGACATGTTCGGTCGAACTCTCGAACTGTTAACATTTCACAAGCTGGACTATTGTAACTTTGCTGTTGATGGTGTTGGTTTGTTTATTTGTTCCCTTTACTGATTGATTGTTACGAGCCTCGGGTTGCACATACATACATACTCACCAATTCACCGCCAAATTCTCCCTGCATTTGAAATAAAGACCAACACATTAATGGAACAATTGGGCTCATTTTGATTCCAATATAATCAGAGTCAAACATAAGAAGAGCTTTATCCCAACACGTCATAGGGATGCTTTGCTTCATTATTGCATTGCATTATTTTATGCATGAGATTTTATTTAAAGAAAATTTGAGGTATGATAAATTGGAGAGATTTATACAGAGTAAACTGTCCGCATGAGATATGAAGCGATGTAAACAGAACATTTTCAAGGAGTGAAAAATCACGAAGCTGATCCGATAATCCGGAAGCTCATAAACGGGTAAAATGGAATCTGATAAAGGAGACGAAGTTTGTCTCGATAACACAGTAGTAAGGGGCCTTAATTAGTGGAATTTTGTGATGATTTACAATAACAGACTCAGCATGGCATCGTCTGCTCTTCGTCTGACTGACCGCTTTATAACACTGTGGTTAAAATGGTATAGGGCAATGATATATGCATGTTCAAGGTTTTAATAAAAGTGTTTATTAAGCGGTTTTGGGAAATACTTTTAGAAAATACTGATAAAGTATTCAAAATTGTTCTGAAAAGGCTGTTGTTTGTTCCTGCATTATCTACTATCAGTACTATATGTGATGTACTAAAAGAATGTGTTGGTCTGGTGACCAAAACGTTCAAAAACAACTCTATATCACAGTAAAGTTTTTTTCCCTTTGCCTGAAAATCTGAAAATTTCGAAAGTTCAATTAGCAGTTTATCAATTCTTATCTAGAATACCAGAATAATAAAAGAAATTCATATGATTGAGATTACGGAGCCAAAACGCATGAGTTTCTTTCGACCTTTGTTTGTTTTTCGTTTCGGTAAACCGAGTGAGATCTGAAGGTCAGATTCATATTATATACACCATTTGTGTTCTATATGTGCGGCTTCAAAGTCCTCCGGGTATTTTATGTCTAACGTCCATAATATAAGTTATAAGTTACACAGACGAGCTGGATCTTAAGGGCGTGTCGTTTCTACTTCTTTAGTCGACCATGATTGACAGGTACAATGACGTATATTTGTAACCGCACCTAGAACGTAATCAGCACTTCTAACCGCAAAACTTGGCACACCAGGCAATCATCGGCTTACTGGCAGCCATTTGCATTATATAGTAGTGGTGTCAGATATTTTATCGCAAATCAAAAGTGAACTCACTAAAAATGCAAATGTACATGTTGGAGACTTGCAGCTCCTATAGCTATTGCGCTAGGTTGACTGGCAGCCAAGCGGTCATAAACACAGACACTGCCAAAGGGTTTATTGAGACCTTCTGAAACTCAGTAGGGAAGTGAAATCGAGACGGGCCCTCTTTAACTTCGAGTTGGCGTGACTCCGTACCTTCTATACTCTACTATAAATTCTCCTCTGCGGATGTCGTCCTGTGAATCCGACTATGTGATCCTCGTCGTTCTCATTGGTAGTTGGCTGGACTTGGACCTATCTATACTATCTCTCTCTCTCTCTCTCTCTCACTATCTATCTTTGGGCCTTATACCAAAACAGGGCTACGTTTTCAAGGACCGCCAAACACCATCTCAAGTTCGGCATTTCGCTTGCGCAAAACGGCCGTAGGCATTTCGCGTTGCATATATATATATATGAGCAAATGCAACGCGAAATGCCTAACGACCGTTTTGCGCAAGCGAAATGATGGTGCCCGGCCGTCCTTGAAGGCGTAGCCCTGTTTTGGGATAAGGCCCGTTTCGCGTTTCAACTGCTCATATATATATGGAAGACGTCGAAGTTAAACTCACATTACGAACCAGTTTGAGACACGGCACCGTAACGCTGATCCAACGGTGTTTCCCAGAAGCTTCATGCATTCAGGGAGCCGTACCAAGTCGTTTCACTAGCAAACTTGAAAGAAAAGAATTAAAATCTTGACTGACATTTTCCAGCCAAATACATCATTACCTTCATTGTGCTGAATAGTTATTGACCTGTACTTGTTAGTAAAACGTGTTTTTAATTGTAATCTATTTTTCGGGAGAATTGGCCCAGTTAAGCCCTGCAGGCTGCATTGACCACCTTCTCTTGCTGACGCCATAAATAGCATTTTGCAGAATTTAATATTTACTTGTCCATCATACAGGCATATACCTCACGGGGGTTCTTCCGATGCCCTTCTATTAAATGTTGACATGCTTGTAGTGTTTTGGGGATATTTTTTAGTGGTTTCAGCCTTTCTATGATCTTCTTTCTAACTTGCGAGGGATGGTGCCCCTAGGTAGTAGGGTAACCCTTCTCGATTGTTCGGTTTCACATGCAAGGTAGGGTAACTCTAGGGGTAGGATTACCCTACCTTCAAGGTAGGGAAACCCTAGGTAGTAGGGACAACTTTTGTTTACATAAGCCCATGTGAACTTACCAGGTAGGGATAACCCTAGAGGGGCTAGGGCTAAGTTTTGTGGTGTCGGATTTCATTGACTCTTGTGATTTCGTGAAAATAGAGCAATTTTTGCATAAAATATAAACTCAAGTGATTTTTTTGCTGGCACTAGCTTCTAAAAGGTCTAGATATTCAGCCTGAAGAGTTTGACCTTGTAAGGGAGAGTTTAAATCCTGAATCTCCGACGTTTTCTTTAAAATACAGTCTATGAATCGCAACATGACTTGCTAGTGAAATGTTGTTTTCAAATAAACCAAGCATAATGTCCCACAGCAGAATTCAAGCATTTTAATGCTTAAAAGAAGCCACAAACAATTTTGCTGTATGCTTAAAATGAAATATTAGATAATTATGCAAATCTAGTTGTAAATTGAGCCCTCGTGGTAGGGACAACTCTTGCATGTAAAGGGGGCTATCTTTTGACCCTAGCTAGTAGGGTTACCCGAGGGTTACCCTACCAAGCGGAAATAATGCATGTGAAACGGCAGTAACTTTTTTCAACCCTACCAGGTAGGGTGCCCCTATCCCCTAGGGTCAACCTTCTTCCATGTGAACAGGCCCTTATTTGGGACATTTGGAGTTCATGCGAAACACGTACTTAGAGCAAAAACCCATCTCACCAGCAGACACTAGTGACCGTCTGCATTATCAATCTATGCAGGCTATTTAACAATTATTCCTCCAGCCCGAATGGGCTCTGCAGTTCACTGAGTCAATAGCACATTCGGCCTTGACTCAGAGCCCATGAGGGCCAGAGGGCGAGAGGATTAAGGTGGCTCCCGAGTATTTATTGCAAAAATAGACCTTAACTTAGACCTTAACTAGCGCATTTTTGACCATGAAAAATTATTCCGATTTCCACATTGTTGGCAAATGGCAAAGAACTTAAGCAACCTCTGTACTACCAAACGGTGTAATTTTCTAGATATATGTCTCGTCTGTTTGGGATATTTCAAATTTACCAAAGGAGATGTTTTTAGAATAAATGATATAACTTGAAAATCCGACCGACCAAATTGTTTTATTACCAGCTAAAATCGCATCCATAGTAGTGAGGCTGTACTCAGAGGCAAATGCCCAGGTCAGCTTTTCCCATGCGATTTAAGTTGTAAACGAGTTATAATTTTACCTCTAAAAATGTCTAGTGACGCTTCTGTATGATGTGCCGAGCGCAGATATCAGAAAAATAGGGGAGCTCTTGAAGATCTATCGCGGCTTATGTTCACTCTTACTTATTTAAAACAGAGAATAGAATCGAGTACCTACAGAAAGCGATATTTCATAAACGAATGAGAGCAATGTCTTGTCCATTATTGTTATAGTAATATTCAATTCGAGCTCGAAATAACTAAATTGCTGGAATTGTTTTGCAAGTCTCTTTCGTGAGAGAAGGCAGCATTTTAGTCAAACACAGAAATTTCTTGATGGGTATCTTTTATCTGTTACCTGTCTCCTTCGCGCCTACTTGGCACATTATCTTTTAGGGTATTCGAGCCACGCCATGTTTGGTATCTTTAGGGGTGTCACTGAAAATTTCCGACGATCATCCCCGAGCAAAACTAAACTATTGGAGTCGTCTTTCCAACAGTATTTGGACTCAAAAAAAGTATTTGGACTCGTTTTTCCAATAGAATCCTATGATATCTCTTTTTGTGTAAATTGAGGACGAGATATCATAGGATTCAAGTCTATTCAAAGCGTTCAGTCGGTAGAAGATCGCTGCGCGACTCGTGCGATATCGCTTTTTTCGTGCTATTTTCTTAGCGGAATCTAGCCTCCTGAAGCTTTGAATAATCATATAGTATTTGGACTCAAAAAAGTATTTGGACTCGTCTTTCCAATACTGTATTGAGAAACATTATCTGAAAGAAGTCAGTGTTTCGTCTCTCCAACACAAACGCAAAGAAAACCCATATAATATGAACTCGGTGTCCTCGCCTCGTTGCACTTGATGCTAAATTCTTCACAACAATTGTGGAAATCGGAACAATTTTTCATGGTCAAAAATGCGCTAGAAGTTGAGGTCTATTTTTTCCGATAATACTTGGGAGCCACCTTACTTGTGTTAGTCAAATCACACCAGAAGGTCAATTTGCATAGCCAAAAACGTCATTTGACAATTTCTGGCTTTCAAATCTAACACTTTTATAACGAAACTTATAGCCTACTAGTTGCTCAACCAATCAGAACGCAGTATTTGACGATAGACCACAAGTGTTTTGACTAGTGTCGAAAAGTGTGATATGAATGCTCTCCTGGTCTTGAGCCAGTGGACTGGGCCGACTGTTGCTGGTACATCATTGTTTGTTTAGTGGTTAATATTTTGCCAAGTGTAATCGGCAACGACAAGCAGAGAGGAAACGTAGACTTGACCTCGAACGAGCTGCCTAGAAACACGGCCTTTCGAAAACCAGCCATGAGATTTAAAGTGGAATTCATGGAGGTCAGATCGAATATTAATGCATTTCTATCAGTCTCGAAACGTGAAATTGACAGGAGCAACGAATACACGATCAATAAGGTATGTAGAAGTGGCACGCAGTCTTATCCCGTGGGGAATGTTATATAGAATTCTACTGTTGTTAGTCTATCTTTGCTACATAGGTTTTTGTTGCGGTTGAAAAACATGTGCATTGTTTTGATATGTAGATACGTTTTCCTTAGTATATCCAGGAATGTATTCGCACCGCTGTAGTCAATTTTTGTCTCTATAGACAACTGGACTCTCTTGGTCTGGATGTGCACGAATGATGTAAACACGCTAATATAGCTAAGCTAAATATGTAGCTGTGTACTTTCACGCATGGAAATCGCTAAATATAAACTTTGTAATATTTATAAAATCGCATATGGGTATTCGACTTGGAACACGGTTTTGTTTTGACTGGTATATTATCATATCGCCAGACAATGACAGCAGGATTTCTTTCGCCGGTTTAGTTAGATAGAGTGGCAAACTCGGAGGTAAACTATTATGGTGGCTGGATCCTGGATGAGCTAGGGTAGGAGATATAGTGTTTTATATATCAATATTTCAGGACTTTTAGGACGACAATTTCGCATATCAGTCGTGTATGGCGTCCCTTTCTGTCATTTATTTATTACAATTGCACGAAGGCTCACCCTGTAACGTCCAATTAAACGCAACCTTAATGAAGTGCTTGAAGTGCTTATTTATCATAACAAAATTGTCGCATAGAATTATGAAAATTACTTTCAAGAACAGCTGTCATAACTTTCCTTTCGCGACTACAATAAGTGGCATTTATTACTGTAGAGGTCCGCTTGGCCGAAAGGCTTTTAATTGCGTTTTTTTATTTACCGAAGACACGTACATGTGTTGTGGTGTACCAGGTTCGTGGTCTTAGCTGTCCTTGTTCCTAATTTTGTCATAGTTAGTAGAGGGAGATTCTTCCCTTTACTAACTATGATTTGCTTGATCATTGATTGATCTTTCTATCTGCTTCTCGAAGTACCGCTGTAAGAGGGTAGCAAGATTTCAGTTTCAGTTTTGCCAGGAATTAAATTGATTTAGCTTTCTGTTGCGCGTTGTGCTACAAACGACGGATGTTCGTTAACAAAATAAGGGAAAACAAGAAGCAATTACTCGATAAAAATACAATCACTCGATAATCCTTGACGAACAATACTCAATTTGCCAAACAGCGTCTTTTTCCTACAACTACTTACATCAAAGGGAGCCTGCATTCTCGAACCCAGAGCTCGCCGCCTCACAGGGGAGGCTCTGGTTACAAAGCAATTACCCGAGATCTTCTGGATTTCTGTCAAATTCCTTTAACAAGCTTGATGACGCGGGAGGTTAGCAAATTGGGCAGAGTTGAAGGCTCCAGACGACCAGCGCAGGTTTTCATAGAAGGTTCAGTCCTGAGAAGAGCTTCCTAATACTCAGTATCTACTGTACAACTTACTAATCCGTCCTACGTGGAATTACAGACTGTAACCACAACTCGCCTTCGTTGCTCCTGCTTGTAACTTGTTTCAGGGACTAACTTACTTGTGAGTTTACAGTTAAATTCGTTCTCTATTTATACACTATGAACGGCATGAAGGTGATTAAGATGAGACAGGTAGTTAACTGACTCATCCAAATTCTGGGTACACAAGGTTAACCGAAAGGTCTAGTGATGAAACAGAAAGGTCTAGTGATGATGAATTAAAACGAAATATTTAAGTGTTAATACTATTCTAAAAATATCAAAAAGTCTTTCCGTAACACATCCATTTGAGGGCCTTCGCTGATTGGTTGAAATGGCGCGCACGCGTACATAAAAGAAGCGTATCTGTCAAAATAATACTGGCATTCGTTTCCTAGTCGTCATTTTAACCTATTCCTTCAACTTGAATGCTCTAAAAGTAATTGTGAGGCGGTAAAACCACCATTTTCTTTGGAGCATGCGTCGCGGTGGCTGTCACCAGAGCCTCCCCCGCGAGGTGACGATCCGGGGAGCTCTGGGTACGTCGGAGAATGGGGAGCCTGTCATGACACGCGCATGCTCCAGGAGCGACCACTGAATTATCAGCAAAACTAACAAGACCATCCTATCAGATAACTATTTAAGAATATGTAAAGCTAAAAAGCATGGCGTATGGATTAAGAAGCAGCGAGATTATATACGATTTGTTTTCGAGGTTTTTGGCCTTCGCTGGACATCGTTCCTTTGAGAGAGACGCAGAATAGCTGCGCAGTTGCGTGGCAGGCTCCCGTTAAGGCGAGGTAAAACGGGCAACAAAATCGCTCAACTTGTCGCGCAACATTGTTGAAAAACGCGCTGAAGAGCGATGCTGCACGTTTTACCACCTGACCAACCAACTTATCTCGAAACAAATCGGCATGTTGTAAGTTTGGAAAATACGCCTGTCAATGCCACAAGCGGTTGCGTAATCAGGTATCAAACAGACTCGTCAGATCGTAGGGGAGTTAAAACGAGCAACTTATATAGCGCTTATCCTGAAAGCTCTAAGCGCTTTCCATTTTTGGAGAACTCATCCTATAGAAACCAGTTTTACAATCATGAGTGTGTGTTAGTAGGGTGAGTTCTGTGACACAGAGGTTGGGCAATTTCCGACGGTCCTCGTGGTTCTTTAACTTTCCTCTGGTTCAGGATAGTGTAGTGTATATGAGAGACGGGACCTACGGTTTAAACGTCCTTATCCGAGAAGACGCGAAGGTCTAACCATTTGCAGATTTTAGAGAAAAGGCAGCACCTTCTCCTCAATTATTTAGAAAAAAACCTGAGTGTTGGCCCGGCCGGGGTTTGAACTCCCAACCTCCCGCACATAAGCCCGGCGCTCTACCACTGTACTAACCGGTCGTCGGTTAAAGAGTTGAAGAGCGATGGTGCGCGTTTTACCACCTGACCAAACGACGTGACCTGCAACAAATCACAAATTTGTTGCGAACCAAATTTCCTTCGCGCTGGTAAAACGAGCAACAACGAGACGTTTTGCTGCAAGAAGTAGAACGGACTTCTACTTCTGCAGCGGCGTAGCCAGGAATTTCTGAAGGGGGGGGGGGGGAGGGGGGGGGGGGGGGGGGGCGGATAGTGAAAACATGGGACGAAAATGCTCAAATTTCCTCCAGCAAATACAGTAAATCGGAAAATTTCCGAGTAAGGGGGGACCCCCCCTGGACCCCCCCCTGGCTACGCCCCTGTTCTGTTCCAAAAATTAGCCTGCCTTAAATAGATTAAAGCAATTTAAGGCACATTTTGGGTTTTGGGGGACTAGCCCCAAAACCATTTAGAATCCCAGGCCTTACACTCGTTTTCAGTCACACGTGCACCCTGCGCTTTTCGTTTCCGAAACGCGACTGGTGTTTGGTGGACGTCAATCAAAACTTTCATCCTAGCCTACGGCTAGCAAAATATGACCAACCGAGCTTTATTAAACCTAACTAAAATGCGCGGTCGGCCATATTTTGCTAGCTTGTGGGCCCGTGGCTAGGTCGAAAGTTTTGATTGACGTCCACCAAACACCAGTCGCGACTCAGAAACGAAAAGCACAGGGTGCACGTGTGACTGAAACGAATGTAATGTGCTTGAGTGTTTTTCAAATTACAACATGCCGATTTGTTACAAGACAAGTTATTTGGTCAGGTGGTAAACATCAATTTTCTAACATAAAGAGCAGCCAGCGTTATGCGACCACTTGTGATCATTTTATTTAAGTAGCTTGTTGTTTCTGTGGTGGTCGTGTTATTCTTTGTTTCGGTAAACAAGCGGTCTCAAGAGTGAGAACCTGAACTTCCGATGTTGCATGCTGGGAAATGTCACGCAATGCTTCGGACATTACAGTTTCCTGTTTATAGCCAGGAAGCCATTGATAATGATTGTCGCACCAGTTATAATCTGAGTGAAATGTTCGATTATGCTATAGTCACTCGATACCTCGTGCAGTATCTGACAATTACACCTCAAGAAGAATGCGCGCCACCAATGCCTGGTACACCGTTAATTGGAAGAATAATCATCAAGCAAAAGAAGGTACGAAGGTACATCAAGGGTCTAGATAATTATAGAGCTAGTGCATATAGCTAAGTTGGTGTTTTATTGTAGCATGGGTACAGTACTGTGTGTAGATGGATATAAACTGGTCGATTGACTATGTGTAACTGATCAAGTGACTGTGTGGATATCAACCGGTCAAGAACTATGTGTAGATATCAACTGGTCAAGTGACTATGTGTAGATATCAACTGATCAAGTGACTGTGTAGTTATCAACTTGTCACGTGTGTTAACCACACGTTATGTTTATTAAGTTTTGGTCGTTTCCCTGCCGGTTAAACACCTTGACGCTGCGGGATTGTTCGTAAATAATGACTTGTCATTTTCGCACGGTAATCGGTTTGCTGTTTTAGAAAGTGAATTATTGCTCGATGACCTACAAGGTCGCTGCACTGAGCGATAAACCGGAAAATGTTTGAGTATAAGCTGTTTGAGATTTAGAGCAAGTTTAATAAAAGTCTCTGAAGAAATTAGTTATAGAATATCGTAAACTGGAACCTGTTCTCCCAGCGCAACTAGGACCTTTTATGTGTTATTCTACATAAGACCCACATTAGGTTTCTTCAAGAAAGTCTACTCTTGCAATTACTTTAATAGTAGATTGACGAGAAAATGAACCTAGTGACTCTCATACCCCGGGGGGGGGGGGGGGGGGGGGACTCCCAATATTTTAGACGGGGGTGCTCGTCGGGAAAATTGATTTTGACCCTAAGGGATAGCAAAATGGGTGTGGCCAACAGCAAATTTACCCCTAAAAGAAAGCAAATTTGGCGTGGCGAACGCCGAATTTACCCCTAAAGGATAGCAAATTTGGCAGGTCAAGACAAATAAAAGCCCATTTGAGGTCTTTTAGGGTTTTCATCCAAGTTTCCTTTGTAAATATTGGTTCTGGTGTCAGTAGCAATATATTTCTGGGCAAGGATTGGTCTGAGACTCCCCTAAGGGATAGGGCTGATTATAAACACCCCTAAGAGATAGCATGTCTGTCAATTTTATACCCTAAGGGATAGGACGAGCACCCCCGTCTGAAAATATTGGGAGTCCCCCCCCCCGGGCTCTCATAGGTCATTTTGCGCAGGATTCTGCAACTAACTTCACATCATTTAATTTCCTGAATGCGTCAGAACAGTCAACAATTCCAGTCATAACAATTTGGGTTAATTGGCCACTTTGAGCACATCGCATGGTCTTCCATGACATCATGACCCATCTTGACAGCTGCGACATTTTTGTGAAAGTTCAGCGCGGTTTTCGCAGAATGTTTTCCTGTGAAACCCAGAGCTTATTACCACGGTTAATTATGTGGTCCCCTTGAGGTTACCGAGCGGCACTTCCTCCTTCCTCGGAAAAACAATCATACACTTAACCAAAACATGACAACCTTTATTTAGTTGGAAAGACTATAGAATGGACTAGCGAGCTATGACAGAAAGAAATAACTTATTGATAAATAAAATATTTTTAAAGGATTGATTAAATATTTATTGGTGTGCCATTTTAACGAGAGCTAACGCCGCCGAACTGCTGGACTTTTATCCCCATAAGTAACACATTGTTTTAATCCTTAAAGGTGTTTCTCAAAAGCTGTCTGCGTTTTTTAAGTTTTGTTTAGTTCAAAAGTTATGAAACTTTTATGTTTTTAGAGCGTGGAAATGCTATAAAATTTGACCTTAGAAATTTAAAAGTTTCATACCTTTAAACTAATTGTTTTTTTTAACATGTGTCGTGCACCCTTAAGTGCCTCGGTGGCAGATTTCGAAAGCTTCATGTTTTTGAGAACGTGTTACTTGGGAGTCATGGTGCAGAAGTTCGGCGGCGTTCGCTCGTCAAAATCATTAGTGGCAATTTTTTAATCAATCCTTAAAAAATGTTTATTAGATAACTTATTTCTTTTTGATAGTCCATTCTATAGGCTTTCCAACGATATATAGCTTGACATGTTTTGGTTAAACTAAGGACGTCTATGATTTTTTTTCGAGGACGTGCGCGTAGTAACTTGGGGTAACTTCATGACTGACAGGCAGGGGGCAGTCGTTGTTGATGGAGCATCGTCAGCTGCTGGGGTCCCTCAAGGGGTCCCTCCTCTTTTGGAGTCCCTCAAGGAACTGTACTCGGCCCTCTCATGTTTCCGCTCTACATAAATAATATCAGCGATAATACCAACCGCATTTTGCGGACGACACAGGAGGCTAGATTCCGCTAAGAAAATAGCACGAAAAAAGCGATATCGCACGAGTCGCGCAGAGACGAGGGCCATATCGCCTTTTTGAGTGCTATTTTCGGCGGAATCTACCGACTGAACGCTTTGAATAGACTTGAATTCTATGATATCTCGTCCTCAATTTACACAAAAAACGAGATATCATAGGATTCTATCTTAAACCGCGTCATCGAATCAAATAGTGACGATGAACTTTTCCAATCTGCCCCTGCTATCACTTTGACATCTAGTGCGGATACTCACGAGCTTCAACCCAACCAAATGCTTTATGAGAGTATCCCGGTCATCCAATCCAACATTATAAGCAAAAGAAACCTGTTACCCACAACCCGTACCATTGAGTCGAGTTATCAAACACTCTTGACTGGAGCTTCCATATTAATAAGTGCCCAAAGCTAATAGTCGCTTGGGGAGTAACTAATTACCCTGAATCCATCAAAGAACTGTCTTACAAGTCGCTTGTCCGCCCCCATCTTGAATATGCCAGCACTGTGTGGGACCCCTTGCTCTATAAATACGTTAAACAAATTGTGTAGCGCAGATAAGCAAGATTGGTTTAAAGCAAATACTGGGAGCGCGAAATGCTCGCCTAACATTATTTTATAAACCTTTCATGGGGAAAGCGCAATCGAATTTCCTCCATACATCACCAAACCCCAGTGCAAACTGGCCACCAAATTCATTGAGCCAAGCCTTAAAACAGAAGCCTATATAAACTCCGAGTGGAACAGCTTACCTATTACCGTTTGTAATAGGTAAATCAGGCTTACTTTGTTTTGGCCGAGTGTCTTGGTTAGTGTCGGGGGTAAATCAGGCTTATTTTATTTTGGCCGAGTGGTTTGGCCGCCACCACCTGGCGGTTTAGTGGGGTTTTATCAGGTTTTTATCCGCGAAATCTTCGGTAGAAATGTTCGGTAGTTTGCTTGTTGTTCGATGAGATGGCCGCGCGAGCGCTGGGGCAAGGTGCGCCTGGTTAAAAAGTGCGCCCTGGGGGGAGGGTGGAAAACGTAAGAAATAAACTTGCGCAAGAAATAAACTTTCTTGCGTTTTCTCCCCGTCCACCCTCCCCCCAGGGTGCACTTTTTAACCAGGCGCACCTTGCTCCAGCGCTCGCGCGGGCCATCTCATCGAACAACTAACAAGCAAACTACCGAACATTTCTACCTACGACTTCGGGGATAAAAACCTGCTAAAACTCCACTAAACCGCCAGCTACGCAGGCTACCACCTCATCTGAAACAAAACACGAATACCTCCGTTTAAGCCTGGTTTCCATGTAAGAATCGCAAGTGATCGCGGAGAGCAAACGGTTCTACGATCTTATAAAGCGTCTGCGATCGGCGATCCTGCGATCACGTTTGCAAGCGATCTCAGGAGTAAAGAGTCAGGAGGATAGAGTCATGTTCTATTTCCTGCGATCGTTTGTGATCCCTTCCGATTGTGTGGAAACCCATTAATCCGTAATCCCGCGTCCGTGATCGGCGATCTTGCCTGGAGGTTACTCCCTGAAATTTAATTCTGTCCTTTCTTCTGTCTTCTCTGATGACACCGCGGCATTTTCCTTCTTCTTCAAACATCTGCCTTTTTATCTCGCGTACTCCATCACCCCATGAGAGTGGCCCTTCTAAGAGTTTTAGCTCCCGTCTGTATTGCTGCTGTTCCACTGTGTTTATCTTCTTTCTTTGTTGACACTAAACTGTTCTCGTTTGCAGACGGCTGACTTGACGGACGGGAAGGCCCCGCAATCTGAACTCCAAGATTATACCGACGAGCAGGAGGACAAGAAAACCAAGAAAACCTGTCGATATAAAGCCTTTGCCGTCATCCATGGCATCTCCCGTCTGGCTGTGTTGCTCACTGTCTGCACGTTCTTCCTGACGTCCTTCATCGCGGCGCTCAACATCGCCATGAAAATCACCTACGAGTTGCCGGCCCGACACGAGAAAAACACCGGCATGGAGAACCTAGCGAGCGTCTGCTTGATGGTGCTATTAGGATGCACGGTGTTACTAGCATCCGTAGTATTGTCTTTGTTCTGGGAAGTTGTTCTCTTGGTGTTCCACAAGCAATCCAAGCCATGGAAGCTGACAGTAATAGGCCTGTTCGTGTTGATTGTCCTGGTAGTGAGCATCGTAAACCTGACGGTCACGTCTCACAGACCTTACGGCGTACGATTCTTGGAAGACTCTTTCGAGACGTCCTGGTGGGTCAGCCTCGTTTTCACGAGCGCATGCTCTGTTGGGCTTATGCTGTTTGTGTTCAAGGAAAAGAGATTCGATAAAATGACTACGTATCAGAAAGTCTTTCTGCTGGGCTCATTATCCATACTGGTTATTTTCCTGATTCTCACGCCCATTTCTTTTCACTTGACTGGCTCTCCTGACAACACTGTTGCATTTTCCTTCTTCTACATCATTTTCACAATCATAGCTACAATTGGATTGGCTTTCCGAGGCAAGAAAGTCAAAGGCAGAAAGCAAGTATCACTTGTTAATTACAAGATCATGTTTTCATTGGGTTTCTTTTATTTTCTGATACTTTTAATCGCTGGCGCCTCTGGGATTACATCAGATGTCAGGGACACTAAGATTGTAAAGGAGAGTTGGCCGGACGGAAAGCGACGTGAAGGTCAGCAGATTTTCCCGCCAAATCTCACTGACAAACATGTAAACAGGTACCTGATCTGCCAGAATCGATGGGGCCAATTCGACATCATAGAACTAGCTTATCTTGCCAGGCTCCCGTATCGAATCGTCAAAAACACAACGGTGATCGAAACTCTTGCCAATTTGTATTTCACTGAGAGAGGGATGAAGTGGAAGCTGGTCCACATGTCGTCAAAGAAACCTGTGTTTTATCATCTACACGAGACCACGACAGATGCCCACGTGCTCGGCATTCGAGGGACTAAAACTACAGGTGACTGGTTCGAGAATGCTCAGCTCTGGGGCGAAATATTTATCTTACAAGCCGTGTCGTCCATTTTACCATTGCAAAGGCTTCCCAAGCGAGTTATCAGCTCGTTCATCTACAGGTCTGGACTCATTGGCGATCTTCTCACATCCGACCGTGCCAGGCATTATTTCCAATCAATCGAGAATTATCTGTTCGGTATTCTTCGCCACAATTCAAGTACAATGGATATAACGCTAGTCGGACACTCCCTTGGCGGAGGTGTTGCCAAGTTCATAGGCGCTCAAATGAAGATACCGGCTGTTGCATTTTCGAGTCCAGGCGAAGTGTATAATCACGTCAAAATAGGATATACATACGAAGACTTGCAGCAGTACACAACCACCGTTATCCCGGATGGAGATTTCGTCACGTGGATCGACAAACATGGAGGATTCATCCAGAATATTCGATGTAATGCGAAAGGCATCATGGGTTGTCACAAGATGCTCAATACGTATTGTGAACTCAAACGAGGCTGCGGTCGGCAAAGTCGCATGAAATGTCCCAAGACAGGTGTAGCGGGAAGGATACGCCCTTAGCACGTATGGTGACGCACGTGACCGAGTTATTCAGGAGGAACTCATAGCGCTATTGACGTTCATGAACCGCAGTTCAAGTTGAGCTATAGAGTACCTTGGCGGCCCTCCTGTACTTCTACTTGGGGACTCAGTCATACTTGAGACCAAGGAATGGCTCAGTCAGTCGATTATGCGACTTTTTGATGAACCTTTTTAAATACTTCCTACAAATCCACGGTTTGGCGTGCCTTCGTCAACAAAGCGTGTGAGGGCCGGTTTTTACTCGATATGCTGACGTAGTGAGCCTGGCCTTGGTACTCGTGCATGTACTCCATAGATTTGTATGAAGTTGGACGCGTTTTATGGCAGTTTTTATGCGGTTTGGGTAGACAGTATGAACATGTTTAGATACTTTTTTTTAAAGTGCATGGGCCATCATATTTGTGGAATGTGGTACAATATCCCACATTCGGGGCCGTAGCAAGCCTCCAAAAACTGGGGGGCACGACATATAAAAAATCTCAAGGCAGTTTTTAATGAAAAATTTAGAGTCCAGCATGTGAAATTGCCGCATGTTTGGGAGAACTTGATATGCAGGGTGCAAAATCGGAAGTTTTAAGCTAGGGTTGTTTGGGGAAAACTGGGGGGGGGGGGGGGCACGGGCCCCCCGGCCCCAGTAAGCGCTACGGCCCTGCAAGGACTTTACTTACCTTGTAAATAGTTACAGTCATAGTAGATGCGACTTGTCAAATGGATGATGAGTTTCTATCGAGAACGTTCTCCCCGTAGAATTGAAAAGTATCGTGTTTTTATTTTATTTCCCTATATGGAATTTTTTACTGCGTTGGTCCGAGCTTCCTTCCATGTCTCTTGTATCTCATATTTTATCTGGATGTACATCATTTTTTTCTGTATATACCGTTTCCGGGAAAAGTTGTCACCCAAAAAGCCTATAAGCTTGAAGCGCAAAACTGTTACAGTTTGGTCTGAACTCAGACAGGATCGCAACCACAGGTAAAATCATTAAATTTCAGCACATTTCAAAGTATGTTTCTTTCTAATATTTTACAGAAATTCAAATAAATCTCTACCCATACTCCCTAGCGCACCAAGCTTTGTTGCTTTTTTCAGTGACAACGTTTCCCGGAAACGGTACATGGTGCAACATAAAACATGACAACCTGTCTGGATCCATGCTTCTACACATCAGCTTTTGTTTCAGTTTTGTGAAGGGAGGGGCGGTGGTGCAGCTATGTCAGAAAACGTTCGCTCCCAGACCACAAAGTTTCATTTCTTCATTTACGTACTTTTATAAACATGTAAGGGAGTGAAGACTCTCTTATATGCCGTTTCTGGCACTTACAGGGGCGTATCAAGGTCTTTTGTTCTCGTAAGCCGCCCCGGGCGAATTTATTTTTTTACGCCCACTTCAAGATGGCGGCTAGCTAGTATAAATATTCATTATGATTAACATATTCTCGTTCTATGAGTGAATTAAAAGGAAGATGTTGACCTGCGAACTCTCTCGTAGCTCATGTGTAAGATGTTGGGTTATGAATATGTAATTTGCACAGGGTTGAGGGTTCGCACCACCATGAATACTTTTTCCTTTTTTCCCAATAACTTGCCTTAAAAAGTTCTAAGTGCCATGAAGTGGGCGTAAATAAAAAAATCGCCCGCCCCGGGCGATTTTTTTTACACCCACTTTATGGCACTTAGAAATTTTAAGGCAAGTTATTGAGAAAAAAAAAGGAAAAGGTATTCATGGTGGTGCGAACCCTCAAACCAGTGCAAATTACCTATTCATAACCCCACATCTTACACATGAGGTACGAGAGAGTCCGCAGGTCAACATTCTCCTTTTTATTCACTCATAGAACGAGAATATGTGAATCATAACGGGCGTAGCCAGGGGGGGGGGGGGGGGGAACCCCCCTCGCCTCTGTTCTGGACCGACTTATTACTAAAATTCGGTAAATATTTAATAGACAACAAATAAAAGCTCCAATAAAATGTAGCAAATTTCTTCAAACGCTAGTTTTTTTCCCGAGATCAATATTTTTGGCTGGGTTTCCTGTGGCGAGAACGCAAAAAACGTCCGATTTATGTGGAGTTTTTTATTTTTTGAATTTTGGAACCCCCCCTCCCCCCCTCTCATAAGTGCTGGCTACGCCCCTGCATAATGAATATTTATACTAGCTAGCCGCCATCTTGAAGTGGGCGTAAAAAATAAATTCGCCGGCCCCGGGACTGGACGATATCAAGAAAATTTCGCCAAAAAACTGTCGAATTGCCGACATTGCAAAACTTCCATATTAGGAAATCCCCCTTACCTTATTTGGAAGGTCTTAAGAGCGATTGTCAGAGAAAATCGACCATTTTGCAAAATGGCCGGAAAATCAAAATCTTCGATTTGGATAAAAATCAGTCGAGTGATAGTTGTCCATGAGTAGATCACGACACCACTATTTGTTTGAGTCATAACAATTTCTGTGTACCGATTTAAGGGGGGTACATTTTAACCCCCAAATGGTACAATTTTGGCCATGTGATATTGTGCAATTTTAGTCGATTTGAGGCAGCCCTTATCGAAACGCGTTATAATATAGAATATTTTGTTTGCCATTTATCGAAAGAGATACTCCTCGACTTTCAAAATTCGCTTAAACCATTTAAAATCAATTAAACCTCAAGTTTTTACAGAGAGGACAAGAAAGGGATACACAAGGGCTATTTTCTGAAGGTAAATTCTAGTGATTTTCAGTTTGCTCTTACGTTTTGTTCCAACAATGATTATCTCTGGTTTCTATAGGGACGTGAAGGCAATGGACCAATATACATGAAAATATAAAAATATCTTTGGGCACTTCATGTACGTGCAGCTGGCTAACAATCACTTTTACGGTTATTTTGGGGGTCTTAAGGGGCTTATACGCGGGTCAAAACCATTTTTTCAACTATACTCTCGTGAAGGAAAAGGAGATGAGACAATCAAACGTCACAATTGCCTTGTCTGCCATTGTCAAAGTGCTGACAGTACTTGTTGCCATGGCAACCAAATTAAGGGGGCTCGATGCTAATTTTGCTTTTTTGACGTTCGTGAAGTTGGGGAACATTTAATGAAACGTTGCCATAGCAAAAACGATGAGGTGAAACATATTAGATATCGCCCTTCTCAGGCAAATTTCACTGGAGCAATGCGGGACCGACAAGATCAGGGGTGGCGGAACTACCCCTTTGAATCATTGTGATGGAGGAGCGAGTCCCCAACAATGGTTATAGCTACCAACGTAAATAAGCAAATAACCTAATATTTCCGAAATCGTATACTTTCCCAAGCGAGGACACACTAGAAATTGAGTGGACCTGTGGTTTTTATCCTTTTAAAGACTTTTCACTAGGTATATGAATATTTTATTTTTCATTTCTGTAGAATCTTGATTTGCTTGTTTTGGATTACTTCAGAAAAGGAACTCCCTCCAATAACAAGGGGAGGGGGTGTGCTATATTGGCTGCGTGATTAAAATCAATGGCCTGTCTTGATATGAGAGGTTCAAAATTGGTTGGTGTGGTTGCAAAATTACTGGTTCGATACACCTTAAAAAGTTTGGCATACTTTGCAAATTTTACGTCAGTTTGTTTTAAGTGAACATAAAACTTTCCTAACAAGTTGATGATTTTTTCCTTTCAAAAGATCCGCAATTAAATAAAGCGGTCATGGTCGAAACAAGTCGTTAAATAAATGTGCTAAACAGGACCAAATAGACCTTTCCGATTTAACGGAATAAAAATACTATATTCCGCGGCTATATTCCGCAGTATAAAAAGCGCCGATAACCAATTTATCATTTCTAAAAAGTCGTTTTAGACTAAAATGGAATGTGTATACTTCACAGGCAACCTTCAAAAGGCTGATTTTGGGAGCTTTGAGTTCGTTTCAAAAATGAAAATAGGGCGCGACTGAAGAAATCTGTAAAACTGATAATACGTGCTGGGCCGATCGTGAAAGTCAAGTCTTTCATTTCAAACTATAACAAGAACGTAGAAAGAATAACAAGCTAATAGCAAAAACCACATGGCGAAAACAAATTATCAAGAAAATCTCGGCGGAATTTTTGAAATGCAACTAACCGAGTTTACAGTTGCGCGAGGATACGGATAGGGAAACACTGGACCCCACGAAGCCTGGGAGTGCAAATCCGTCATAAAAGCTACAGGAAAACAAAACCAGCATCATTAACCAAAAAGAAATTTTAGACTGCTTGCAGCCCCTTCTTCGGCGAACGTCCGTAAATCGAGGGAACTTTTTTTCCTTGCGGCGCGCTTCGAATTGTTTACAGTGTCAAGTTACTCAGGAGAGGGAGAGAAGTTACATTCTCTCGATTTACGGATGTTTGCCGAAGAAGGGGCTGCAAGCAGTCTAAAGAAATTTAGCAATTTTTAACATAGCACTTGCCTGCGCCTTGTTTGATTGAAATAGGTAGGAGGTAATAGGTAGGAGTTCGAAAACTTGTTGGAATTTGCAGATCTCAAGAAAACCATTCCAATGCTTTGCAGGTTTTTAAGCCCTTGCTCGACGAGGCAGCAATAGGCTAAACGTGTGAACAACGAAAAATGTTGCCTTTTCCGCGCTTAACGTGGCAACTATGTAGCAAAAATTGTCTAAATGAGCCATTGTTGCACAACAAAGATGTTTCTGGCGTGTGAGAAGCATATGTTTGTTGCTGCGACATTGTTGCCTGCACGTTTAGCCGCGTTTGATTCTTCAGTCTTCAGGGACAAAATGGTCAAAACTGAATCACCACTTTAAACTCTTACTTTGAACAATTTTATCATAGATAAAAGGATTTCCGTATAAAGAGAACATAAATGAAGTTAGTGGTTTTGAGTTAATTTTAAAGGGGGCAATTAAATCCATCCGGCCTGTTTTTTATGAATAACTTATCTCCCGGGTTTGGAAAAATGCTCTGAATTCGCATCCCTTTTTGTCTCTGAAAAAAATTATTTTGCAATAAATAGAGCAATATTGAGAACCATAAGCTAGTGCAAACTCTATTATTTCGTGGACCAGTCATCGCCGCGCGACATCGTTTATTGGGCCGCTATCACGACAGCACATTTCTTATTACTAAGGGCAAGTGAATTTGCGGTCGATTCACACAAAAGAACCCCAGTGAATAACCTTATAGGTTGCACCCCCTATGCGAAAACCTGTATCCACTGTAATCATGGGGTTCTAGACCCGCTAGCCGAAGTAAGGGGGATAGGAAGTCCATGAGGCCCGTGCGTGATACCGCAAATGTTACCTATATGGCATGTTTTTAAATGGATTGAATATCTCTCAAGTTTTATGCAATGCACAACAGCACGTTTTTATCATTTTCACTTGCCACATGAGCCAGAGGAGAACCAGCGAAAAAATGAAACTAAAAAATTATTTGAGCACACCATTTCACCCCATAAATCCGGCTAATGAGCGATGTTCAATTCTATAAGTGCGATTCCTATCTCAAACTACACAAAGACATCGTAACTCGGTAAGCTTAAGCCTGGTTTCCATCGTATCAGTCGACCGTGAAACAATAGAATAATTCCAGTTTCCATTGTTTCAAGGTCGACTGATACGACAGATAAGACTATATGGGAACCAGGCTTTAGCAAGAGATGTAAAGATGGTAGATTATCCAAGGGCAAAAAAAGATTAAGTTTGCAATCACACTTTCTGTCTTCATTATCCAAAGAAGAAGTTTGTTTTGAAAACCCTGGCATTTATTCTTAGGATAACTCTTAGACCCCGTCCACACTAAAACGAAAACGGATACCTTTTGCTCCGGATACGGCTATCGTCCACACTACAACGCCGAAAACGATCACCGAAAACGGCGAAAACAATACGAAAACGATAAGTGTGGACGCAAATCTTTTTGAAAACGGAGCAAAAAGTATCCGTTTTCGTTTGAAAACGGTGTAGTGTGGACGGGGTCTTATAGCATATAGGCCCGACTCTCAGGGAAAAGCTTTCACACCAGCGCGACCAGCCCGGCTGTGGTTGTTTTGAAACAGTTGCCCCTCTTACCATTTCCAGAAATGAAATTTAAAACTATGAAGGGAAAAAGGTTACGTGTGTACAGTCGCAATTTAAAATAATTGTCGCAATTTGTAATACATGTCGCAATTTGTAATAAACTCGTCGCAATTTGTAATAAAGTCGTCGCAATTTGTAATACAAAAGCTGTCGCAATTTGTTATACATCTCCGTCCCAATTTGTAATAAACAAGAATTACAATTGGTGTCACAGCCTCCGTTTAAAAGAAAGGTACAGGCAAAAGTTTCAGAATATTCGTCACGAAGCATTTGCGTGGTATTATACAAACATACTGGCCAGATGCACTAACGCACTACAGAGCTAGCAATTACTTCCCATGAAGTGCCCGTATCTTCACAAAACAGGGCAGCGGCAATAGCGCTAAAACCACACCGCTTCCATGCAATATTCCTCTTAATTCGATAATTTCATTGGAAAATGCAGGTTTACAAAACCTTAGAGATATCACGGAATTGGTGATACATTGTACGACTTTCACTCGTAATGACGTTGGCAAAGCCGCTGCTCGATGTTGTGTTACGGTATGTGGATCAATAAAAACAGGCTCCCATGCATTGGTTCTCGTGCAAATCTCTCACAGATGTGCAGGTGAAAGCTCCTAGGAAAGAGTATGGAGAATCGAAATAGTGAACTAGAGAAGTTGCTATTCCAGCATGGCTATACGCGGCATTTCTGACTTGTCTGCAAAATTTTCCATGAATGAAACCTTTCAAAAATATCAAAATCATTTTATTTAAATGGATGCAGCCTAGGCTTCGGCACAAGTGCTTAGAAGTTGCCAAAAAGTTGCTACTTTTTTCAAAAAGTTGCCGAAAAGTTGCCATTTTTTTTAACTTGCTTAAATTTGGTTTAAAATATTGAAATTTCACATGACTCTTGTCTTGTTTGTTATCGTTATTGTTATCTTACATTATTTCAAAGTTATTTGAAACTCGAATAAAGATTCTTTTTCTCAACATTTCTTCCGTGCCGACTTCACTGGATAAACAACTTTATTACAAATTGCGACAGGTATTACAAATTGCGACACTTATTACAAATTGCGACTACGCAATACGTGCAGTTACAGAGCTTTCGATTTGGATATAAATCCAGACAACATTTCAACTTGAAATCGCAACAAGATAACGCGGAATATAGCCGCGGAATATTATATGCCAATTCCGCCTATATTCCGCTAAATCGGAAAGGTCTATTCTGGCCTACAGATACGACACGACACGAGAGAGAGAATAATAGCCGAGAGTGTGCTTAGACTGGAATTTCAATGGGGTGTTTCAATATTTAAAATAATCTTTAAATAATCCAGACACTTATTTGCTACACTTTCGCCGCAGTGATATCCCAAACTCTTCATCTATACTATTATAATCGGGTTATCTGCGCAAACGTTATGATTGGCTAAATCAGTCTGTCCGAGAGCAACACTGAAATGGCTTCTATGACCACAGCTTTGTGCCTTTGTGCCCTCCATCACGTACAACACTGAAATGGCTTCCCTAACCACAGCTTTGTGCCCTCAGTAACGTACATTACGAGGATGTGCTTTTCTAAAATCTCTATCTTTCGAAAGCTCTAGAATTTGTAATGCCTAAGCAAAATGTTATTCTGAGTCTTCTAGCGTCACGAAGTGACGGGCTGTTTTCTTGTTCTTATTGTAATAGAGTCCTAAAGTGTGACGTCACAAATTTGAAAAATTTGAATAATGAAAGCCCAGCTTCAAAGAACGTTGCGCGCAGAAAATGAGGCCGGGTGAATCGGTTGAAACGCGTGTGAGATATGGCCCGCTGAATACATAATGTTCTTTAACAAGTCACTGCATTTTAGACACAGTTCAAAACTTTATGAACTTAACTAAAGATATAGTGATTTGTCATCTTAAAGAAAGTTATCCATTCAGAGGGCCATATCTCGGTCGCGTTTTGCAACCGGTTTGCCTCATTTTTGGTGTGTAGCTATCATTTGATTTGCCCTTTCGAAATTAAGGGAGAAATATTGCTAAATCGAAAATTTGCTTTTTGTGACGTCATCACTTTTGGACTCATAATTTAAAAATAAGCTTTTTGTTCCATTGAACGCTACTTTTAAAGAGATCAATTGTCCTCGGCTATCAGACAAAAAGTCTTCTCGTACTCATTTTAAAGAGTTGTTATGACCTCAAGACCTCATAAAAAGGTTCAAAATAACTAGCAGCATGGAATATTTTGTTTTATATTCCAATTGAAAATGGTGGCCAATAGGCGGCCATTTTGGATGTTGTCGTGAGAACGTGGGCCTAACAGAACTAATGCTATTCAATGTAGGATGTTACCTTTTTTCTATTACAATAATAGGAGCTAGCGTGCACATCAGATGAATATGGAACAGGGGGCGTAAAGGATCTAAGAAGCACCCATCCACAAATAACGCCTCCTGCTTAAACGTTGAAAGGGCCAAAATTGCAGTTTATTTGACTTCACAATCGCTGGAACTGGTTGCCCAAAGCGTTCAAACGTGCACCCCTTTTACCCCCTATCTTTATCAGAGATAATTCATTGATAATTCATTGCCACAAGCAAGCAGCTCGGACCAGAAAATCGCTACCATTGCTTGGTCCGGGATCGAAATCAGGACCTTTTGCACACGCTGGTGCACTGCCCCACAGAGTAAACAGAGCAACTTAGGGTTGGCACCAAATTAGAGAGCGAGACGATCAAATATTTCTTCTCATGCATTATCTGTAATTTGCAATAATTTAGTAGAAATTGCAGTTGCGAAGACATATTTAATTTCCAGGACGACCATTCGCTACTTCTCAAATTCAATACATCAATAAGGTTTTTTTTGTTGATACGCGTAAACGGGGGCGGGGGAAGAAAAACTACGTAAGACAGATTTATGGTCATGCATCCTCAATACAAATTTTTTGTCTTAACACGACTCGAAATTTGAGCTGAATCCACAGATTTTGGCCCAATCTGGTCTTGATATATGCCCTGAAAATCAACTCATTGGCTTATTGCATTTTTAAACCGCATCGGGGGGCTGAGGACCTCCCTTAAAAAGACCCCCTCCCCTGGAATTTCCACTCGTCAATCAGGCCCCCCTCCTGGAATTTCCATTTTTTCTGCAAAATACCCCTGGAAAATTAATTTAGGAATAAAAAGTCACTTTTTACCCCTCCCCTTGGATCCAAGCGCCAGACACACGCCCTCCAATACACCTCCCCTGAAAAGTTTTCCGTAGGTCCTCAACCGCCTCCCCCCCGATGCGCGATTTAATGCAAATCAGCCATTGAGATGGCCAACATTTCTAGCGTCCTCACTTGGGATAGATAAGATTTCGGAAATATTAGGTTATTTGCTTATTTACGTTGGTAGCTGTAACCATTGTTGGGGACTCGCTCCTCCATCACGATGATTCAAAGGGGTAGTGCCCTCACCCCTTATCTTCTTGGTTCTGCATTGCTCCAGCGAAATGTGTGAGAAGGGCGATATCTAATATGTTTCACCTCATCGTTTTTGCTATGGCAACGTTTCATTAAATGTTCCCAAACTTCACGAACGTCAAAAAAGCAAAATTAGCATCGAGCCCCCTTAATTTGGTTGCCATGGCAACAAGTACTGTCAACACTTTGACAATGGCAGACAAGGCAATTGTGACGTTTGATTGTCTCATCTCCTTTTCTTTCACGAGAGTATAGTTGAAAAAAATGGTTTTGACCCGCGTATAAGCCCCTTAAGACCCCAAAATAGCCATAAAAGTGATGGCCAGCCAGTTGCACGTACATGAAGTGCCCAAAGATATTTTATATTTTCATGTATATTGGTCCATTGCCTTCACGTCCCTATAGAAACCAGAGATAATCATTGTTGGAACAAAGCGTAAGAGCAAATTGAAAATCACTAAAATTTACCTTCAGAAAATAGCCCTTGTGTATCCCTTTCTTTTCCTCTCTGTAAAAACTTGAGGTTTAATTGATTTTAAATGGTTTAAGCGAATTTTGAAAGTTGAAGAGTATCTCTTTCGATAAATGGCAAACAAAATATTCTACATTGTAACGCGTTTCGATAAGGGCTGCCTCAAATCGACTAAAATTGCACAATATCACATGGCCAAAATTGTACCATTTGGGGGTCAAAATGTACCCCCCTTAAATCCGTACATAGAAATTGTTATGACTCAAACAAATAGTGGTGTCGTGATCTACTCATGGACCACTATCACCTGACCGAGTTTCATCCAAATCGGAGATTTCGATTTTCCGACCACCAGTCGATCCACTCTGACAATCGCTCTTAAGCGTTTTTCCTCATATCTTTTAGCGAAAAAAGCAGGAAAACTCACCAAAACTTGCGGATACTCGAGACTACTCGAGAAACATCGTTCCCTCGGTCGCCATTTTGTTTTGGTTCCCGGCCGAGGGGCCTGAGACGAAATTTGAACACCACAGGCAGCCCGCGCGGATTTGTATAAAAAGACAGCACTTTCTTATATCCTAGTTATTCGATCTTTCTTTGACGAATGAAGCCAAAAAAGTTATATCTTCTTTGAGTTGTCCTAGTGCTATCGCATTAACATCACTACCCAGCTCAACCACTAGGGTTTTGCTGCTAAATGGCTTCCTTTTCACTTTTCACAGCTTGGCTTGTGACTCATTACAAGGGAAAACATTACGCCTCGCTGATTGGAGGATTTTTGGAGAATGTACATAAAGTTATTTAATTCCCTCAACAACTCTGTACCAGAAACATATAGTCTCAATCTCGTTTCCAGAGCCCGCGTATCTTTTAGGCCAGCGCCGCTGGCTCAAAGATGCACGGGCTCTGGGTACGAGATTGTTTCTGTGTCAACCTCGTACCCAGAGCCCGTCATCTTTTGGCTAGCGGCAAGATTCAGGGCCCTGGGGGAATCCGATTTGTGAGCATGCGTGGTAGGTCAAAAACGTAACGAACTTTCATACAACAATCAAACCGGAAACCCAGAATCTGGGTTTTAAAAAAATCGATTCCCCCAGAGCCCTGAATCTTGCCGCTGGCCAAAAGATGACGGGCTCTGGGTACGAGATTGGTTTCTGTGTGTACCAAATCCCGCGCATGCGTCAGTGGCTGTCACCAGATCCTCTGGTGACATTCTCGTACCCAGAGCTGCCCGGCTCGTCTGCTCGCAAGGGAGGCTCTGGGGACATCCATTTGAGGGCCGTCGCTGATTGGCTAGTTTTGAACGTTGGGGCGTGCGCATAAAGTTGCATTTCTCAACAGCTCTGTATCAAATCTCGCGCGTGAATGGCTGTCACCAGAGCCTTCCCGCGAGCTGACGAGCCGGAGAGCTCTGGGTTCGAGAATGCTCTGGTGATAGCCACTGGCGCATGCGTATAGGATAGAGAGTAGAAGTCAAAGGCATAGGTTGAATAGAGCTGTTGTTCAATAAGTGTTAAAACACTTATTGGACGAGGTTGAGCATGATAGTGAGATTTGGCAACACCGAGGTTTGTGTTATCTGCCGAAGCGGAGGCAGATAACACTAACTCGAGGCGTTGACAAATCTCACTATCATGCGAAAACCGAATTCAATAATTGTTTTATTATTCAGCAACCAGGAATTATTACCTAGCTAAACGAAGTTGACGATGAGGCCTTGCAAGGCGAAACGGTTTTTCAACTTCAGCTTACGTCCATTAGTATTATGCTCTTCGTATTCAATTCAAATGGCCATTGTTGATGTTTAGATATCCTGAGCAATGATCTCTCGGCAAAAAGCATAGCAGATTCAACGAGAATATTGGCAAAATTGGCTTTCGCTTCCGAAATGAAAACCAAGATTGCGGCCAAACCTATTGGCTTGCGTTATGACGTCATTCGAGTGCATCAATCCTAATGTCTGGAGTTTGACGTCACGAACTGCGCGCCAACATGTTTTCGCTGCGTACTCTTAGCCAATCGGAATCGAGATAATGGCATAGCTGAATAATAATACAAAAGAGCAAACTTTTTCCTTGCATTTATTGGCACAATGGCCCAGAAAGAGTACAGACGAGGCATTTCAGTAATATCATTTTTTTATTGACTGGTCAGTATTTTTTATAGAATCCTATGATATCTCTTTTTTGTGTAAAGTGAGGACGAGATATCATAGGATTCAAGTATATTCAAAGCGTTCAGTCGGTAGATTCCGCCGAAAATAGCACTCAAAAAGACGATATCGCCCTCGTCGCTGCGCGACTGGTGCGATATCGCTTTTTTCGTGCTATTTTCTTAGCGGAATCTAGCCTCCTGAAACTTTGAATAATCCTATAGTATTCTATTACATGAATGAAAATATGTCATATCAAAAATATTCCGATAGCAACATCTATTTTACAAATCTAGCTCCTTAAAAGCCACCAAGATATAAAGCCATATATAGAGTTCATGTGGCATTATTTATATTGTCGACTTCTATGGAACTATCGTCAATAACTAATCTGTTTCTGCTAATCTGTTTCAACTATTCTGTAGGGGTTTTCTCTTGCCTACGTCTAATTTGCGAGGGAAGCATACGTAAGTATCATACACAGGGAATTTCTACAGAAACCTATTCATTGGAAAAGCTGATTTTCCCAAGACAAAGATTTCCCGCGGATCCGAACACTTCCGAACACTGCCCATTCTTATGCCATGAGAAATTCAGGTTTTCACATAAATCGGTTTCTGCAGGCATTCCCTATGATAGCTACTTGGTCAAATGGCCAACGAATACTCCTATCACGCAAGAGGTACGAGTACAGTCCGATACATTTACACTAACTAGCTAACTCGCTTGCGAAAAACTGCGTTCAAACTACACTTTTAAACTTTGTATCACTTTTGCACTGAGACAATTCACCATAGCGTCACGTTTCTGCTCAATGTGCTTACTGAACTACGAATATAATGGGGCAAAACGCGGAGCAAGTAGAAAACTGTAAAGTCGTGAAAACGTGCAAGAGCCGGGGCATCCCTCAACGAGATCTAGCGACCGCAAAAACCGCAAACCGACACAAGTCCTTCTCATCTCTTTATGCGCTCTCAAACAACTCGCAAGTACAGATAGAAGTGCAACACAGGGTTTGTCAATCAGGAGGTTGTACATGTAGCACTAGTGTAAGTGGAAACTGGTATTTTTACTAAGGAGATCTTGCTGGGATCCCATACGAGATAGCAATAGTGGCCGTGACTCTTATTAAGAAAGCTACGCTTCAGTAACAGTGTAAGATGTGTATCCCTGCGATCTTGTCATCTGAGCGATATTCAATGTGTTCAATGTGTTGAGCTCGTAAAAATACGCCCGGACGCTCCCTCCCTGGCTCTCTTAGCTCGTGCCCTATCCCCGCCACACCCCCGAGCTCTCTTAGCTTACACCCTATCCCTGCCACACCCCTGGCTCTCTTAGCTTACACCCTATCCCTGCCACACCCCCGGGCTATCTTAGCTTACACCCTATCCCTGCCACACCCCCGGGCTATCTTAGTTACACCCTATCCCCGCCACACCCCCGGGCTCTCTTGGCTTACACCCTATCCCCGCCACACCGGATCTGTTAGCTTCAAACACTGTATCGCGGTATCCTCTAAAATAAGCTGAATTAGTTCTGCGCCTTTTACTCATCATCATGTTTGACGATCCAGCGTGACCTTCATAACGACAACGAAACTCCCGCGAGAGGCGAGACTTTCCGCCAAGGAACTCTGAATCGTCAAGCATGCTTGACATGAGGTCCTAGAGGGTTCCTTGGCTCTTGGTAGCCTAGATGCTAGGTACTATACGACAGATAACATTGATCCAGTCTATATATGATATGTTATGTGCTACTCTATCCTACTATATATTATATACAAAAAGTCCAGTGGTAATATGGTACAATAAACAGGCCTTAATTTCACTCGTCCCCCCGGCACGTACTTAGTACCAAGACAAAAGGGAGAATGATAGTATCCTTGAACTCTACAACAGCAGAGCTTAGTTAAAACCTTGCAGTTAGGATCCTAGAGTTTCCTAATATGTCGTATTTCGGACGAATTCAATTCAGACGAATTTAGTTATCGCAATTAAATTCGTCTCAAATGCGACGTATACAACTTAACAAGGTCGAAAATAAAATCCGTCCAAGACGTTGTGTCCGTCGACCCCGGACGTATACAACGTCTGTAATACGTCTTCGTTTTATTTTATTCGTCGTAGAAAACAAACTTCCATTTTACACGTCGCACAAACGAATTTAACTGATCAACGTTTTTACTACCGAATTCGCGGTCGCGCTAAGTTCTTTTTTTGGGGTGATTTGGAATACTGTCAATAAAACTGAGTCGGCAAAGAGATTGACTACTCGACGTCCTTGCCAAGTCAGAAAAAGCTTAAATTTCGAAGAATCACGAGTATTCATAAAATTAAATCTCACCTTGCTAAAGCAGATTTATAGTTTAAACTTTTAGCTTTTTCCTGACTAGGCAAGGACGTCGAGCAAGCTCTTTGTCGACTCAGTTTGATTGACGGCTAAGTATTCCAAACAAAAGAACTGCGGCGCGACCGCGTGATCGTGAATTCGTTGGTAAGTACCACTGTCTACGATTTTTGTTTTGAGTCCCAAAAACGGATGCAAGGGCGTGTAGCGCAGTTTTTGTATACCTCCCATCCCTTCTTGTACTTCTGGTGGTTGGAAAACGTTGCAACCGTACTGGCTGAGTCAAGTACTGTATGGCGTATGGTATTCGGTTTTCGCTTCGCTCACACACAAGCATCAGGTGGAAGATCAATTTAGAAGACTCGCAGTAGGAGGACCACAGGGGGCCCATAACCAAACATAATTACCCCAATTAGTACGTGTCGCCTTCAATCACATTCAATTTCTCGGATTAATAGGTTTCTGTTCTCTATCTTTTCCTATTAAGGCCTGTAAGCTAATAATATCCAATCCATAAGACCTAATCTACAAACTGTTTCTGTTTCACTGCTAAAACTATTACCGACATTCAAGAGGCATTACCCTCCGCTGTGACGGCTTGTTTGACGTGACACGGAAAAATGCGAGTGATGTGACCACAGTGTCATGGGCAAATACCTGTGAAGCAGACCATGCGAGCAGGTTGTTTCTTTGACTGTTATCCGCACGCAACGTTTTCTCCATCTCATCTGGGTGCACTTGGAACCCACGCGCATTGCACACCAATGTCTCTACTACCAGTATTGTGGAATAGTGCTACTATAAGATCCTTTTCAAGGCCTTCACTGCACTGGTATATAGCGTAAACAGAGTTCTAGGATACCAATGGATGCCGCGAAAGTTCCTGTCACTCTCAAAGCAGTACGGACACCAATAGGCAGTAAACCGCACTGGCGCCAGGCTCCAGTGGGCGAGATCTTGACTCTGGATAACGCCATAACACGACGCCAACACATTGTCTACTACGATGTTACCGGACTCGGTAAGAGGCGCGAATGCGCCTGCGCGTTTGACGCGTTCAATGCCGCTGACACGCCCCACCGAGAGGCGCATTGTCCCGCGGGACCTCCCGCTGTAAACTAGGTCCCCCACCGCGACATCTTTTGCAAAACAAACTTCATCTTGCATGTGCTTGTTGATTTTGTAGATTAGGTGAGTGGGAGTAATGACAAGCGCGCTTTGGTTTTCCGTTGTAATAATGATATAGTCCATGATAGCCTCGGGGCTGGAGTGCATGAACATGAGCACAGGACTGTAGACCACATGGCCGTCTCTTCTCGCGCTCAACACTCGGTCACCAACTCGCAAATCCTTCATTCTCACCGTACGGCCACTCTCAAGCATCGCAGTCGAGTTTGCATCAAAACAGCCGCTTGACTCCAGCCTATCGTCTTCTTCGTCTGGTAGGCGCGTAGAAAGCAAAACAAAACAGCAAATTTACTAAGTAAATACCCCGCGGATTTGGTATGAAACAGCTTACGCACTGGAGTAAGGTTCTAGGAGTTCGCCCAAGAACACATGGATCGGGATGGAAATCATGAAACATCACGGTTTAAAACTAAGAAAATCTTTGACATTTGTTATGGGTTGTAAGGTTATTCCATACTTGGTTCGCATGGTTAAGTAGATCGATGCGTCCCATCAATCGCTCGTTTTTAATAGTGTCGGTTTCGATGGTCGGTTCTTTTTAATGTTTTCGCTCGAAGCTTTCTTGTTGTTTTATCAGCACCGAATGGGAGGGTCTTGTGCTCTCTTCGCCTTTCTCAATTAGATCTACATTCAAAATCTAATAAAATCGGACAAGAGATATTCTAAACCAATCAATAATAGTAATAAATCTGTAATTGCCGCAAAATATGCCAAGCGCAAAATTGAGTTTTTGAAATGTTTTCCAGAAGCATCATGAGTTGAATTCTTGCATAAGAAATTTCATGCTATTAAACAGTTAATACCGTCTTTTTCACGTCGTTAACACGCAAGGACCGTAACGACGTGCCTTTGAAAGAATGGAAAACTGTAGTATAGAAATACGTGTGGGTACCTGATTTGACAGAAGCATGGACGTAAGCCTTAGCCCGATAGACCCAATCAAAGCCAGCTTGATATGCCAGCCGCCCAAGCATAGGTATCCTTTCTCTCTTGTCATCTGAAGTCGTGATATCAATAGCACGACCCGAGTAGTGAAGGGAGTGAGGTCCGTGATGCTTTTTCTTCATCGTACCGTCATCGTACGACCGAATGACGCGGACTTTTACCTCGCCATCCCAATGCTTACGGACAAGATTGGACAGCGCCTTGAGTTTTCGCTCACACCGCTGCCAAGAAAGAATTCCACATTTGTTACTGCGCAAGTAAGGTAATTCTACTATAAAGGACGTTTTACGACGCATATGTAGCTAGTTTGCTTGATACATACGCTTTCTATTTAGTGTAAATAGAGACAGTTGTAGTGTTACAAATTAGACAGTTTAAAGGTTTGATAGGTTATCACAGATTATGTTTACTGACTAATGAAAATGCGGCCCAAAAGGTGACTTATCAAGATAAGGTCGTGGAAAATACTAAAAATTAGAAACATTGATACTTTGTAAAACAGTGATAAAATACAAGGAGAAACGGCCGTGTGAGAATCGGATGTAAAATCCCGTACATTTTCATAACGCCACATTGAGTTGGGAATTTCACGGTTATTTGATGTGTTTAGTGATTTAAAATGAGTTAAGCATGTGTTAATTATAAGTACTTCAATGAGGTGCTAAGTTCCGTTTTGCTCGTCTACAAAGCAACAACATTAAACAATTATCACATCAAATGGAATGCCAAACTTCACAAAAATACTTATGACTAATGCTCACTCTGAGTGACCATAGAGTCGTGATAGAGAAGATTAATTGAACTTTTGAATGAAAAAGAATACAACTTGTAGTGCCATTATGCGACAAGGGTGGTGTAGTGTGTGAATGTCAACTTACAACAGACATTCGTCGGTTGTTTCCAGCTTTGTCCTCTCTGAATACAATGTCTGGATTAGCGTTAATTATCAGCTCCTTGTATCCCTCAGAGCCTACTTTAAGTCTCTTGGAAGGCCCGCTAGCTTGGAATGAGTTCTCGCTGGTATCCGGTAGATGCTCTCGGATCTTCATGGGTACTGCCCTGTTCTCTCGAACCATGAATTTCTTGCCGGGCCCACAAGTGCCTGCCCCATGGACGAGAAGGGATAGTAGAAAAAGAACCGCTCCGTAATCCAGACCATGAAACGGAACTCGTTTGGTGTTCATGTTTAGTCCTGTAGCAGGGTCGACTCTCGAGATCGCTCAAGTTCCTGTTCTTACCTACAAGACAGAGCGACGATCAGACTGGCAGTGGATCGTGAAGTCGATGCAGTCTATAAATCGGCAAATACGATCCAAATAACCAAAACAATAGCGTAGAGCAAACAATTAGCCTGCGAATCTTGTTATCAGTTGCAAGCTCTGGCTTCAAAGTCGGCCGACGGGAATTGCTTGGGAGACGCAGATATGTATTTCAGTCTGGCCGAAATTTCTCGCGTGATCATGACATGTCGAATAACCTTCTCCCGCTTTGGCAAACATGGTAGCAAGAGAAGCCACTAAACTGTCTAGCTCATCAAAACTAGGTTTTGTAGACGGCTCTATTGTCAATGCGTTGTCATGCCGAAGAAAGAATTCGCGCCAAACTGAGTTGAGTTGCACTAGAGTGGCTTCCCTCGGGCGACCGACAGCAGTTTGTGCCCCCCGTGGGAAAGGACTATTCTCTCATTTGTCCTGTGTATGTGCGCTAACGCGAGCTACAATTGTAGGCATAACTATACGAAGAGCATGGCTATGTTGAAGGTATTTTGAGATAAGAACCCCCGCAATAACCACACCCAAAGGTCTACACATCTATATGTTACAATTAAAGGCGTTCAAATTCAGAAATACACTCGAATTTATTAAGAGTCGACTTTCCTTCGAAAATCTTGCCAGCCGAGCGAAAATCAGGTTGCAAAATTGAATATAGTGCAAAGTTAACGATATAGTTACAACAGAATGAAACTATATCGTTAACTTTAAACTATTCTATTTGCTATATTCGGCCTTGACACTCACAAACGAATCCGACTAAATATCTGAGAAGATGTCTGTTTTTACTGATCACTAGCTTGTCACGAGTCTGAGTACACTGGTTTGTTGAATGGATACAATTTGTTTTATTGAAGGTGAAGAGAAGCAGAAAAAGTCCAGGTTTTGATTTTTACAGATAAAAATCTGACGGTATTTAGAATCTGGGTTTTCCTTTTCGATGCAAACGACCAAACTGCCAAAAGCAGGGAAAAATCAAATCACACTTAAAAGGTCAGTGCCTCAAACATATCTCAACTGGATTTTCGAGATACGCAGTCTTCTAGTCACGGCAAAGTTGTCAGAAAAGCAATTTGTCGAGCCTTTGCGCATGGTCGAGTAAAATGGAATTACCAAGTACTTCAGTATTTATAGTAACAAGAGTTTGAGATGTGCTATGTAATTTAAGCATTTGGAAACCCACTTCGTAGTTATGTTAAGTTTACAATAAAAGGATGGTGAATACGTGTGATGGTAGGTATTTGGTGAGCTGCCGACATTTACATTCGCATTGCGTAAGACAGGCACGTACAAGACACTATTCATAGCAATGTAAAGGCGAAGGTGAAATGAATAGAATGCTCATCACTGCGATATCTCATACGCCTGTTAATAGCAATTACAGGCCATTATCCGTAAGGGTAACCCAAGATATACATCATTAAAATGACCACTGAAAGATACATCACAATTAACATGGCTTTTTCTACGGCTTTTTCACGTCGGCGCGTCCACGAAATTCAGGGACATATCCATCTAAGATACGAATTACTTGAGAAAATATACTAATGTTGAAGAGGTGAAAGAGGAATAGCTGAACAGGAGTTAGTTAGTGCTGATACTGTCTGCAAGAGTATCCCTTCATGTCGAGGATATATAGGGTCTTGCTTCTCGTTCCTCCCCGCGTCTCTGAGTTTAGCCCGGAGATTAAAATATCATGTCTGAACGTTTACCTTAAGTGGTTTATCATTATCACCTATAGTTAGAGCTTCTGCAAATGCGCTCTTCTGCGGTATACTGTATAGGTAGAGGACAAGTCATGTAAAGCCATCTTCGAGCGAAAACACAGATCAACATCGAATCCCTTAGAGCTGTGCGGTACTGGGCATTAGAATGAGTGGTGATGTAAGTAACATGCTTAATTGCACTTGACGTGCTAAACTGTTAGGCAAGTGAACACTTCCCTTAGAGCACGCGACACGCAAGGGCGTCACCAGATCGTAGATAAGCCCTGAACACCCCCATCATCATATCTGCTTTCCATGACAAATAATTACGAGCAGATTGTTTACATATTACACATCCGATTCGTAGTTGTTTTTCCAAGCGTGCATGTCAGCAAGTGTGTGGGGGTACAATGTTCTATTGTCTAAACAGAACCTCCATATGTCTAGGGACGGAGGCACGCGCCCATATCATGTTCCCTAGTGATCAAAGGAAATAGGATTAGAAGAACGTTTAGCTTATCACCCGGAAACGTGCGCCGTTTTGGCATGGTCGGCATGTAAACCTGGCTCCTTAGTCATCTAGAAGGCTTTTCCAGTACCCTTGAAAATTACGGCAAATTTAATAACAGGCAGACGCTTCTTCAGACCTAGAAGATTCTGAATGATGAATGTCTTCGCGAACATTCAAAGTACGTTTTCTATTCATCAGATGTGTTGTATTCAAGATGTTGTGGTTTGGAAAGGTATTTTTTCTACCCACGTTATCAGCTGACTCATGTGTTGAAGAGTTGAAAAATACGGAACTCTGAGCATGTAATAGAATATCAGGCCAGTTGCAAAGCCCTAGAATAAGAACCAAGACAATGGAACTAAGCTGCATGGAGTATTCAAAGGCATTGCTACATAACATAAACAGAACAACTACCACGTTCGAGACAATCTAAAAGCTAGACAAGGTTTTCAAACAGTAGGTCATGTCTGTGGAGGGAGGCTTGTTGTCCCACCTTAGTCGAGTGTGCAACAGTGTCTGAACTGGTGAATAGCAGACCTTATCAATGCAATATGAATTCCTGCCAGCGATTCGGCCAGCTAATAAATCTGTACGAAGGTATCACTACAGTACATGATCCATTGATGGGCGGTGTTGGTGCTGTCAGCGCATCCGGGACTACGACAGGATCACGAGTTAGCGACCCCGTATACACCCTAAATAGACCGATAACCATCAACGCAACGCTGTCAGGTGTTTAACTAGTGAAATAAAGTGGCCATTATTTCCACTTTGAGATGCTATAAAACATCAAGGCCTACTGTTCTAATGACATCGTATCAACTGAGAAAGGAACGCAACGACAGTTCCGTTCTGTCGGATAAAAACCACTAGTATCGATCTTTTACTGAGAATGAACCTGTTGTATAATGTGCCACGCAAGGAAGATGAAGGTTTGACAATTCTGTTTGAAAAGCACGCCACATCACATCTTATACGAAAAAAAAGTTAATGCTAAACAGTGCCCAATAGGAACTAACCTTAGTATGGGCAACCTTGGCCGGGCGCGCAGACCTTCCAATCTTCCTACAGCAGAGTAAAGCACACTACATAAACTACGAATACTAGTCAGCGACTGTCAAATGCAGCGCTCTCTTGAATCTAAAGTGACGTTAATTGATTTTGTCTCTGTGCTCGCAGCGTGCTCTCTGCTAAATAGATATCCCAGTGCGCTACCATGGTGTGCTCTTTACACCCTCATAATTGTGTGCCGTACTTGTCTCGGTAGGGCGCAACCCAATCACTAGTCCTTAGACAGTTAAGCTGATTTACTAGCTACAAATTGGTTTTGAAAGAAGCGTGATTGTCTTATTATTTATGTTTAGGAGGGCGCTGTATTCTATACGGCCCACGTTGCGCCTAGATGACTCGGCAAAAAGAAGGAAAAACTCTAAAATTGTCCTAACAGGTTCATTCTTCTGTTGGTCTTTTTTCCCAACTCTTTTAACACGTGCTACAATCTACCTAATCTGAATACAACCAGCCTCGATTCCAAGTCCAGCTGTAGCTACGTACGTAACTGCGGGTTGTCATTTATTATCATGTGTTAATCCTAAAAGCGTGGATGCATAAATGATGAATTAACTGCCGCTACTGTTTCACGGAAAAGAAGTGCTGAAATGTATTTCGAGTTCGTACTGATATGACGACCTCAACCAGGTTATATGCTCGCGTTGTGTTGCCCGATTTTTGTAGCCAAGAGCTCTTTTTGGATAGAAATCTTGAAATGAGACAAAGTGTAGCTTAGCTTTTTTTGTTTCTAGTAAAGTAGCATTGTGGGTATAATTTTCGAGTGCAATGTCTCTAGCATATACTACTCGAGATCAAAGTGAATTAAGATGACTGTTTGTAAGTTACACAGGAAATTACCCGGAATGTATGGTTCAAGAGCGACTCTAATCAATTGCAGAATAATGATTTAGGATACAAAATCACCTCATCCAGAAACACCATCAAGTTCCAGAGATCTATGACTATGATCTATAGTCAGGCCCACACCTGATTTCTTTGTGCTAATAAATCCAGCCACACATAATTTTACAGGACTTGGTAAATCCACTGTGGTTGCGTTAAAGCAAAATTGTAGGAACGCTATCAGGTCAGGGCGAAACTAGCTCTCAAAATGTGTAACTAATGAAAAGTTCAAAGAACGCCGCACAGTGCGAAACAAAAGGTTTATCGGAATTAATATGTAAAGCCTCTTCTAAGTAAGCCTTTTTACTCGCTAATTGCTCGATTACGACGTCATTAGTAAACTGGCAAAGCACCATTGAAATAATCTAAAAAGCGCATTATGCTGATCGCTTCATCCGGTATAATGCTGCACTCATCCTATTAGATAGTCGTACACTTGAGCTTATATTATCATTTTGCTATTTTATGGCTACAATTCGCGCTACTCTTGACGCCAACTTAGATCTGACTCACGACTACCTTTGTAACAACACTGGGATGGTTTGCCGTACTTGGATCTAATCACATGGGTAGTACGTTAGATCTAATGAACTGGTATATGTGGTGTTCTTTACGTTTCCACGCTTGGGCCTTATAATAACAAAACCTGATACAACAAATTTGGCATTCAATCTACAAGATGCCATATTGTGTTCCCACGGTTTGCAAATAATATGAGACGCATGCTTAGTGAGGTCAGTGAATCTTAAATAGCCGACACCGTGAAGGTCATATTGGCCAGTCGCATTTGTTATCCACACCCCTCCCTGCAGCCAAACTTGAGAATCGAGTAGACCACGGGTGTGACCATTGATAGCCACCTTTATTGGGCCAAACATATTGATCAAATTTCCAAAAACGTTTGTAGTGGTGATGTCGTCTTGCGTAGGGTATTGTAGACAGGGATACACTCGTTTTTTTCTTCAGCGTATTATCCAGCCCCACTTTACAGGTATATGAAAAGACAGAGCTGCATGAATTATACTGAACTGGAGATTCTCCCCACCCAGAGGCTTTAGTCGCCTTGAGGGTTGGATACTCTACAAATACAAGGGACTAAATCGAAGTCCAAAACGATTTTCAAAGTATGAAAAGGCGAGGCTCCTGTTGGTCTTACTGAACAATTTTAAAAATCACACAACAGCGCTGCAACTCCTACTCCGCCTAAAACTGAAAATAAAAAAAGGCATTCACTCATCGTTAATGGGATTCCCTGGAATTCCAGAAGTCCTCATTGGGATTCTCTGGAGTGCTAGAAACCCTCAATGAGATTCCCTAGAATGTTAGAAACTCTCATTATAGGATTCCCCGGAATGTTAGAAACCCTGAATGGGATTCCCTAGAATGTTGAAAACCCTGAATGGGATTCCCAGAAATGCTGAAAAACTGAATGGGATTCCCTGGAATGCCAGAAACCCTCAATGACATTCCCTGGAATGCTAGAAACACTCAATGGAATTCCATAAAATGTTGAGAAACCCTGAAGATTCCCAGCAATGCTAAAAACACTGAATGAGATTCCCTGGAATGCTAGAAACCCTTAATGGGATTCCCTGGAATGCTAGAAACCCTCAATGACATTCCCTGGAATCCTAGAAACCCTCAATGGGATTCCCTGGAACGATAGAAACCCTCAATGGGATTCCCTGGAATGCTAGAAACCCTCAATGACATTCCCTGGAATCCTAGAAACCCTCAATGGGATTCCCTGGAACGATAGAAACCCTCAATGGGATTCCCTGGAATGCTAGAAACCCTCAATGGGATTCCCTGGAATTCCAGAAGTCCTCAATTGGGTTCCCTGGAATGACAGAAGTCCCCATTGGGATAATCTGGAATTCCCCTCATTATTTACTGCTGTTTAATGTTTCAGATGTTTAATAGTAGGCTATAAGTTTTAGTCTACTAGTAACGTAAAGTGTCGCGTTTGAGGAAAACAAAATGGAAAATCGAAACTCCATGACTAGCTGTAGTTATACGAGAAGCATGCTGCAGCTGGTTCTTCTTTGTTGGATTCAAAAGCCAGGAGCTCAAGAGCTGACAGAATTAATACAACTTGTTTGTCATCTTTACTATCACTATTAACCTCAAGATTCAAACTTAGATTTGCCTTAATCAAAATTTGCATTAACTAAATTAGCATTAGTCTTCATTTTCTTCACAATGGTTCTTTCTGGAACAAAAGTTACTAAGTGAGTCCGTAGATGATTAACCTCACTTCTGGTTTATAGAATGGTAGAAATCGGAATTGATCTTTTTTAATGATAAGCTCTTCGAGACGTTTCAATTTCAAAGGCCGTTTTGCGGTTTGACTGTACGGGTGACTTTCCCACGGCGTGAGACGTAACCAACTCTGAGGATGATAGAGAGCATGTAATACGCGCGCGATTGTACAGATAACTCTAATGCTAAAGCCATGGGCATTAGTCTCCGTGCCCTTCACAATTCATGGGAACGACACTCCACAAATACAACGGCGCGCACTTTTATCATTGACAGTCATTACTCCTTGTCATTTTGAACGATAAAATATCAGTTTATACGTTATGCGCTTTGTCTTATGATGTACAAATGCGTGATTTACAACTATATTTCACTCGAAAATGAAAATCTTAGACGAAACAGCTAAGCATAAACATGTTTTTATGCGAAATCATGAAACTCGGAGTCAGTCGGCAGTCCGGTTTGCGCCGAGTTTGCTGGTATGGTTTACATTTGGTCTAAATTAGCTAAGTGACGACGGTCCGTTTAAAGCCAATAAAAACAGACTTCCAAGTCCCGGCCCACGTGCCTATACTTGCAACTTTCACTACTCTATTTAATGGCGCGGGCCGCTTTTAGTCCCAGCTTGCCGCCTACGGCTATATCGGGACGAAAGATATTTCATTCACTTGCACTGTAGACATCCACTAGGGCCGCGGTAACATGCGATAAAACTATCATACAAAAATAGCTGAAGGTAATATTCTCTGTGAACTATCGTGATTATAGACATTTGAAACGCAATAAAAGGACCGTGCACTACACATATTTGCGAGCTCAAGACTAGCCAGTTGTAAATCTCCTGTGTAATCGGCTAGCTCATCCATCAAGACCTACACTGCCTTCTTGCTTGTCGATAGAGATCGATTGTTCCAGATAACACTAGCCTTGCAATCAACAGCCCTTAGAGGGATCCCGCACTCCGAACAGTTGAAAACAATGATAACATTTTAGGACTGCAGGAGGAAGCCAATCTACGGTGAACCGATCACGATAACCAATCAGAAATGGCATAAATTACGGCGTGCATTACCATTAAAGTGTCCCAAAATGAAAGGAAAGCAAATGAAAGGGTGAAAATGAACTAGACAGGTTTTCTCTGTCATGCGGACAACTGTTTCCTTGTAGGCAAATAATGGGGCGACTTTGGGATTTGACGCTTAAAATTTACATTACGAGTCAACGTTTTTCTCTTTGATTCTGGAGCTAGTCGGTCCTCGTGTAATGGCGCATTCACAAGCGCCAAGAAACCCTTTCTTAGAAAATATTAAAATAATATGCAGATAAAAAAGCCATTGGTTAATATGTAGAAAATACATAATATGCAGATAACCATTGGTTAATATGTAGAAAATACATAAAGTGCAGATAACAAAAACATGGGTTGATATGTCGCGCATTAGCGACGTGATTTTCTATTTTTAGACTCGTTTATATTATACATATAAAGACAAATAAAAGGAGGAAATTGCGGTATTATTATTAAGATTTCTAATTCCTTCAGTTACATAAGACGCTCTTTATATTGATCGTGATCGTACATTTGCCTTCCAGAGCAGAACTGATCGGCTGAAGTGCGCTGATAAGAGACCATTTAAAATGTTATTGGATTTATCATATCAGTTTGTGTTGGCGAATGTTTTAGATAAAGCCGGCTTAATTATTGACTCTTTCTGTTACACTGCAACAAATGTAGTTTGCTGTGTGCAGGAAATCCTCTTAGTTTATATTTAGAAGGAACCATTAAGGGTTTTATAATATATTGTTTTGCGCGGTTACGCCTTCTGCGAGTATCTCAGATAGAAGCTTCAGCTTTTGCAAACGTCGTGACAACAATATTTTGCCCCAATTAAATGTTAGATCTTTCGGTTTGCGTTGGAAATAGCTGTTTATTTGACTAGACCGGATGGCATTCGACTGAACGATTTGGCGCGATTCTCCAGACGAGCCAAGGTTGCGTCCTTTAAACACTCGCAGGATTTCGCAGTGCCGAACACGAAGCCCATTCAATCCGACATGCTACATCTGTTTGCCGGTAGATTAGTCATTAGCGGCTAGCTAAGCGTTATGCCGTATTCAATCGACTTCAGATATCAACTGGAAACGAGGACAAGATGAATGAGGCGCTGCGTCGGCATAAACATGACGAGATGTAGCAAAGGATTGAGCTCATTTCGATAAACACGCCTATTTTCGAGGAAAAAAATACCTTTCTCCTTCTACTTTCACTAGGTGCAAGCCGTCTAGTTGTTCGGTTCCTTAGAAAACAAAAGGTAGTAGATTTACTAGTTCTCTGCCATTTGTGATCTAGTTTTCATTGTTGTCGTTTGCAATATTTTGCACTAACATGAGTGTTTCGTTACTCGTTTTTGAGTAGTACTCGTTTAAGGAAGAATTGCAACCGGAAAAAAGAAACATTAGGCTACTTCGATCGCAACTGTGCAACACAGTTACATCAGTAACGTTAGAAATTGTTTCATATTTAATGCATCCAAGTAATTAAGTATAGGAAATACCTCGTAATACCTTAATCGCCGCAACAAACGGGCATTACTCCTAACGTTTCCGCTCCCCTAACTACGACATGAGTGCAAAACCGAGCGCGACAAGTGTTCCATGCAGGAGAGAGGCAAGCGAAAGCCATAAAGGCTGACCCTACTCGGTATCTGCGCAGATCTGCTGGCCTTCTCTCACAGTTGATATGTCAGCTAACATTGATAACAAGCATGACATAAGCCGAGGAACGTGTTTCTATTTACCTGGGATTCCTGTGAATGCGAGCGCGCGTTGAAGTTTCTTGTGGAAACAGCTCCGTGTAAAATATATCCCACACTACAATGTCGCGCCACTAGCACTTGTCCCATTTTTGAACAGAGTTGCACGTCAAGTCGTACGATCACTTGATACTCTCATACCCAGTAGCCTCTCGCCAAAGGCACATCCCTATTGGTCTGTAAGGGATGAGAAGCTCGCTAAATGCTCCAGTTAATGCCGCACGCGCGACTTGTCGAACGCTATACAAGTCGCTACACCACAAACACGAGCGCTATATCCCTGCGTTCCTCCACCCGCTGGTGTATCCTGTGTTGCATCTCACTGATAACAGCACAATAAGGCACGCTCGTCTTGCTAGCGCGGCCTAATCACTCCTCTCATCGTGTTATGATTTAGAGTTAAGAGTCAACAATTCATGGTCTCTTATCAAACATGCACTCTTCCGGTACCCGGCGATGCGCTATCTGTAAGAGATAAACTGTACGCAAGGCTTGCAAATGAGCCATTAGCCTTCTCAGATCAATATTAAGCACGATGCGTTGAATAAGACGGATTTTTACGAAAGCGTCTTAGGGAATGACCTTTTCGGGCAAATGAATACTTTGTGAATAACATCAGAAAAATTGAGTGCACTAGCGCGGCAAAATGACATTTTACTTTATAACTATTACACGCATTAGCTGCCAAAAGATCCTTTGTAGGAAAGGCTGTAAAATGGACTTATTTTACCATGTGTATTCTATGAGGAAGGTCATCGTTAGTGGTCAAAAAATATCAATGAATACAAAATAGTGGCCAGCTTGGTCAAACATAATTAATGAATGATGTGGTTACGAACTATGAGCTAATAAAGTTTATAAAATACTACGTTATTACTATTAGGGATTAGCTAGTGCATAAAGCTCCCTTTACAATAGGAATTGGTGACGTCATAAAAACGCTACGAATCCGTTCATACTGTACTACTGGTACTGGTCAATTCGGACGTCTTAAACTGAAAACGGAGTGACAGAACGGGAAATTACTGCAAGAGTATAACACTAAACACTTAAAAGCAATACTAACACTATCAGACCTTTCAATGTGTAGGGAGATGCTAATATATAGCATAGACTGTGTAGGATTGTAAAGCGCTTAAATATTAAACAGACGTTTCGTGGCTCCTGCCACTTCATCACTATCAGTGTAACGGATAAAATATGCGCGAGCAGAATTCAAAAGATGGAAAATACATACAGTACAAATAAGAACGTGCACGCGCACATAGCTATAAGAACCTAAAGTCTATATTGAGCCCGCTCGGTCTCAGAGTTCTGTTCTGAAAAATCATCTTTGCTTCTGTGCGCTTTCTTGTGTACGTATCCCACGGTCCCGCACATAATACTGACACTAGCACGTCTTGCACGGTGTGTCGTGAATTTCATCTAATGACCTTTTGATTTAATTTGTTAACAATAGTTAAGGTTTAAAGAAGTCCAGAAGACGTCCGAATTCAGACCTTTCACAGCATTGTCACGCGCCCTCCGCCATTTGCGCAAAAATCTTGAAGGCGCATAAAAATAGAAAAATAGAATGTTGCGCTCCAAGTTAGCGCTAGTGGGCTCAGTGCAATCCTTCCCGTTTTGGTATCTACCAGTATCTCGTCTAGCTATTGCTAGTTTCTCTCGCTGTGAGATTATAAGTTCAATACGTTCAGTTCAATTTTAATTTTGCAACTTCAGCAATATGTACGATGTCACACAGGAAACGCCTGGCAGGCTCCCCTACATTTTTTAAGAACATGTTTGCCTCATATTTTCATTTTCAGGTCCCAACTTTCATAGAATGACCCTTAACATTTCCATTGGTTCTGTGGTGATTTGGTTCAACCTAACCCTTGCTATCGATATAGCAAATTGAACTAAAGCAAGTTTCCCTTACTCTGGGCTTCTTTAAACCTTAACTATTGTTAACAAATTAAATCAAAAGGTCATTAGATGAAATTAAAGGCAAGACAATCAGGGCAAATCGCATTCATTAGTATAGTGCACAGACACAAGAGAACTAAAGACGAGGGAGTAAAGAGGAAATCGTGAATTTCAAGTAAGTTAGCATAACATGACTGTCACCGGCCGTTCTGAAAGAAGACGATTGCTTAACCAATCAAAATGGAGAGAAATCCTTGCTGACTGACTTCCCTGTCAGCCAATCAAAATTGTAAGAAATCACAAGTTGCTGCTGAATGGCTTTCGCTTTTACAACTTGAATACGCGCAACCAAAACCAGATAACCAGTGCAACCGTCAACATTCTTATTTCAACCAGACCAACCAGCAATGTCTGTCTTACCTAAGAACTTGAACAAACGCGCTTGGCCTCCTTGTCAGTAGAAGTCTTGTCTAGTAGTTTTTTCCAAAGCGGCTTATATTCGACCATCGCCAAGTTAACAAGCAATACCCCCTGGTGAATTATCAGATCTAAATGGCGCAACGATAACCCCCATTTCGGAGAGAGACCTTCATACCGCTCACGGTCTTGGATTTCAGGGTCCACATTCTTTCCAGGTTTCCACCAAACGTTTTCACGCTAGCAAGCGTACTATGGTTTTACACAGCTTTGTACATTTTGCAGCTCCCGGTCACATGTAATCTTAGCGGATCGGAGCAGTTAACGGTAGTTAGTAGTTCACGAATTGGAATCAACTGTAAAGTCATTTTATCACCCGAGAATTTGGCATTTGAAGTGTTGATGCGTTCTTATCTTTATTTCAAAGGGGCTAAATTAAATATATGATTGCCGCTGATTGTACTGATTTGGTTCGATGATAGGAGAGTGAGCAATGAGTTGGGCGAGCGAGAGGGGAATTCTAAAGCATGCGTCTCGCACTATGACCAGAGTTGTTCAAAACAAGTGTGCCTGTGCACGATTTGTCTTTAATGTAATCATTCAATAAACTACAGATTTGTTTCTTATTCTAGAGCAATTACTTGCTGGAAGCCGGAATCTCTGCTTTGTTAAACGCAATAATTATGCGCCCGTGAACAACGAGCTGCAAGCATTTACTGTTGAACAATTTTTAAATTGTTCTCTCACCAAATAAGCGCGGTGTGTACACAGGAGCACCAGCAATTTGTCGGTGAATTGCCAGCTCGTTATCAAATGAAAAAAAGCAACAAAAGCACTTTCACTGCGACAGCAATGTGCAAACAACCTCGAGAGTGCAAAAGCTTCATAAGTTTTGAAAACTTACATAAATATATAGTGTAATTTAAAATGGGTTCGATAAAAAGCTATTTTTGGGTGAGATGACAAAAATTAATCGCCTTGTAGTGACTTAATCCCTCAAAAAAGCCAGGCTTGCACGAGAGCGATCAATTGCCGCACTAAATATGGGAGTCTTAGGCAGAGTACTTGAGCTCCATACCGTAGGATTTACAGCATTAATAGCTCTTCACATGGGATTTAAGGGATATGTGAAGGCCGCGCCGAGCTACAAAGCGCTGCGCACGCGCAAGTTTCGTTGCCACTTGACTACAGAATGTGTACGACTCTCATAGAGCTCAATAAGAACTCAATTGCAATTAGCGTGAATTTGTTCTTTCTGTACTAAGAATACTGTAAATTTGTTAACGAATTATAGTAACTTTGCGCACCTAAGCAACGAATGAGCATGCACTAGGTAACCACAACTGGCCCTTGTAAAACAGTATCGGCATAGTCCAGTTTCATAGCGCAGGTATTGCTGGTGAGCAGAAAATAAGAATGCAGCTCACCTAGGGGATTAGGACATCCCTGTACCATTACATAAGTGCGAGTATCGGCCCTGTACGCGTTTGTCTCTCTCTGCCACGTGCTCTTGGAAGATTTGCGTAAAACTAGAAATGGAGCCCTAATGACTCGGGTCATGCGAGTTATGCATTTAGTGAGAATAGGTACGACCCTGTGCCTCTCGCGCACTGCAAATGTCACTCTCCAAACCGCCACTGCGCACTACGTAATAGCCTGACATAGCAACCCAAACTTCGCTTCGCCTCCCCTGCACATACAGTATGGCCCTCAAGGTGTATAGCCCTGTATAACTGAAGTATCGGCTCACCTGTTGGGCATGGCCCTAGCTATATAGCTCTCCTATTGTATGGTTCAAATCATACCTCAATAACCTTAGTCCAGCAAAGTGTTGTCAACAGTAATTTATCATGCACCCAAAGTATCTCGTGTGGTATACCTCAAGGGCCCACATTTGACCCGCATCTTTTTTTCATACATTTATTTATATCAATGACCTTCCAAACCGCTTGCAGATCGGGATTGCCCGGATGTATGCAGAATATACGATTATAAGCTTTCATGCTTGCGACGGCAGCTTCAAGACAAACTAAATAATGATTTGAAAAACGTTAATACCTGGCTTATAGCCAATAAAGTCTCAATATTGCAAAAACTGGATCAAGACAAAGATTAGGAGCGCAAAATCATCATCAAATCGAGATATGAAATCAAACGGGTACACCATACGAAATCATTGGGTGTGTCTATATCGATGAACTCCAAAAGGATTTCCTCGGGAATTGGAGCCCTCAGTCCATTGGCTCTCAAGGTTGAGTATGGCCTTGCATAACTACGGTATAGCTCTCCTATTGTATGGCTCTCTAGGTTGAGTATGGCCCTGTATAACTGAGGGATAGCTCTCCTATTGTATGGCTCTCTAGGTTGAGTATGGCCCTGTATAACGGAGGGATAGCTCTCCTATTGTATGTCTCTCTAGGTTGAGTATGGCCCTGTATAACGGAGGGATTGTTCTCCTCGTATTGTATGGCTCTCTAGGTTGGGTATGGCCCTGTATAACTGAGGGATTGTTCTCCTATTGTATGACTCTCTAGGTTGGGTATGGCCCTGTATAAGTGAGGGATAGCTCTCCTATTGTATGACTCTCTAGGTTGGGTATGGCCCTGTATAAGTGAGGGATAGCTCTCCTATTGTATGACTCTCTAGGTTGGGTATGGCCCTGTATAACTGAGGGATTGTTCTCCTATTGTATGACTCTCTAGGTTGGGTATGGCCCTGTATAACTGAGGGATAGCTCTCCTATTGTATGACTCTCTAGGTTGAGTATGGCCCTGTATAACGGAGGGATTGTTCTCCTATTGAATGGCTCTCTAGGTTGGGTATGGCCCTGTATAACTGAGGGATTGTTCTCCTATTGTATGACTCTCTAGGTTGGGTATGGCCCTGTATAACTGAGGGATAGCTCTCCTATTGTATGACTCTCTAGGTTATGTATGGCCCTGTATAACTGAGGGATAGCTCTCCTATTGTATGACTCTCTAGGTTATGTATGGCCCTGTATAACGGAGGGATAGCTCTCCTATTGTATGGCTCTCTAGGTTGAGTATGCCCTGTATACCTGAGGGATAGCTCTCCTATTGTATGGCTCTCTAGGTTGAGTATGGCCCTGTATAACTGAGGGATAGCTCTCCTATTGTATGGCTCTCTAGGTTGGGTATGGCCCTGTATAACGGAGGGATAGCTCTCCTATTGTATGGCTCTCTAGGTTGAGTATGGCCCTGTATAACTGAGGGATAGCTCTCCTATTGTATGACTCTCTAGGTTGGGTATGGCTCTGTATAACTGAGGGATAGCTCTCCTATTGTATGACTCTCTAGGTTATGTATGGCCCTGTATAACGGAGGGATAGCTCTCCTATTGTATGGCTCTCTAGGTTGAGTATGGCCCTGTATAACTGAGGGATAGCTCTCCTATTGTATGGCTCTCTAGGTTGAGTATGGCACTGAATAACGTAGGTGTCCTATTGTAAAGCCCTCGAGGTTGAGCATGGCCGTGCATAACAGGGCCACAGAAGAGAAATGTCATGCCTTTGGCTAAACATCACAGGTGTGGTGTCGAAACATGGCTGTTGGATGAACCTGCTCACCGGGCTTTTATAGCCGTCAACGCGGCACGGACGAGTCGTATTATCACGCAGTTATCATTAATGAATGACTGACAGACAGAGCACTGTCACGGAAATGCCATGAATATGCCGCGAAATCAAGTCAAATGCCTGTGTAGTAAAATCAAATCTGTGGTACTAGTATTTATGGTGCGCTCTTAGGAAGTGTTTTGGTACGTCATGATAAGGCCATGCAGAACAGCTGATAGATGGTAGGTAACATTTATACATGGTGAACTAGCAACAATATACATAAAATATTACATAAAAGATAGATTCCCTGTACTAGAAACATTATAGAGCAATATAATTTCACGTACCAGCACTTAGCAAGCTCTTTATTTAACGCACAAGAGAGAAATGATAAGGGCCCTTTGCTGTAGTTTTTAGTTCTCAATAAAAGCTAGTTCACCGGGTACAAATGCTGTTACCTACCATCTATCAGCTGTTCTGCATGGCCTTGTCATGACGTACCAAAACACTTCCTAAGAGCTCACCATAAATACCAGTACCACAGATTTGATTTTACTACACAGGCATTTGACTTGATTTCGCGGCATATTCATGGCATTTCCGTGTCAGTGCTCTGTCTGTCAGTCATTCATTAATGATAACTGCGTGATAATACGACTCGTCCGTGCCGCGTTGACGGCTATAAAAGCCCGGTGAGCAGGTTCATCCAACAGCCATGTTTCGACACCACACCTGTGGTGTTTAGCTGAAGGCATGACATTTCAATCTGTACGAAACTCGGCGCATACCTATCTTGTTAAATATGAGACTTCCTTAGTAAGCATGTAGGGAGGCCTTTCACCCTAACTGCCTATAACTACAGTGGGGGAAATTACCACTTGTTCTGTACCGCATCTTATTTACGTATTGTAGAATGTTTGTAGCCGCGAAAAATATTACAGTTACATTCAGCCATGGCTAAAATATGCATGTATGTGTGAGCTCCCAGTGACGGGTTAAAGGTCATTAATGGCGGTAGTATACAGTGATTCTAAGTGTTTAATATAGTTAGTAAAAGAAATACCGATTATACAAACATATCTTAAGATACCTAAGTTGCATGCACAAAAAAACAATATATGTTATGAGTAATGTTTGATAAGGTTGGCGTTCTCTCTTGTCTTTGTCAAAGAAGTGAACAAGGCAAGGGAAATTCAACCTTGTAATACATTAGCTGGGCACACGTTTCGCTGATAGGAACGACATCTACACGAAGCGAGCGACTGCATGGGAACCTCAGACAACCAAACTTGGATGAAGTTCTAAGTGGCAAGGGGAGTGCAACTGCATGGTTACATAGTTTAACTTCATTGGTGATATAAACAAATATTGTAAAAATATACATCTTAGAAAGGGATATGACGCTAAGCAGTCAACTTTGGTACGATTTCATGGTCACTCGGGGCTCCATTCGGAGCTTCGCTTTTAGGCAGTGCCTAAATCTATATATTAAATATTGATAACGTACATACCTTATTTCAGTACCAGTTTCTTTCAGACTTGCAGCCCCCACCACTGAGTTCCGCCTTTTGTTATCTTCTTTCTAACGACACCTTGAAACGAAAATACGAACAATTATAAAGAATGCTAAAAATACTCGCGGCACAACATTGCTACCAGCAGTACCTACTCCTGGCGTATCACTATCTCTATCTTGGCAAAATTACTGCAGATGCGAGACACATTTTCCAATTCTAATTGCACGAGAGAAGGGGTAACAATATACCAAAACATGGGATTAAGGTTGTTGGTAGGTATAGGTGATCTTGTAGGGGCGTAGCCAGGAATTTTGGTTTGGTGGGGGACGAAAATTTTCAAATTTCCTCTAGCAAATACAGTAAATGTATGGGAAAATCTCCCGAGAAAGGGGGTCGCCTCCTGTGCCCCCTGCCTACGCCCCTGTCTTGAGTCTGGAGTGGGGTCACTATGGGCGGATTGAGTTTACAAGATTGTTTCTGCATTTGAAGAAAAGAACTGTTGCGAAAACAGGTGACGCTGTTCCAGTCCTAGCGAGCGGACCAGCTCCGTTGTACTCCCAGTATGTCTGTAGCTGTTACAAAACCAATCTGGCGCCACTTTTCTGGACTTGTTCAAGTCGTCTGACGTCTTGTCAGTGTGGGGTTGCAGCATACTCAAGTGGTGGGGCGCCTGCATGACTAGCGATTTATAGCGGAGCTCCCGCGGGCGCCGAAGGCGCCCGCGTAGCGGAGCCCCATAGCTACATGCGGGAGGAAAGAAACAACACAAAAGTGTATATGCATCGACCTGTTTTGTGATGGACTTCCGGTTTGTCCGTGGTTCCGTCGTCGCACAGGTAGCCCACCAATTTTGAGCGAGAAAATGAGCACGCGCGCGCTTGAATTTTAGTTGGCGATTTTAATTTTAAGGACGGTGCCTACTAATGTTACTGCGCATCCTGCTCGCGCATTCTATGCGGGTTTCTGTATATGTAGCATTTTAATCAATCACCTTTCAGATCAGGCTCGATGGCGCAGTTGGATAAGGCGCTAGACGGACTGCAAGTACTCCGGGTTCAGAACTTACTCGAGGCCGTCGATTTTTTTTTTCTTTTTCCCCTTTTTTTCTTCTTTTTTTCTTTGTTTTCCTCTGTAAATAACCTTCAGTTGAAAATTTCTTTGGAAAATAACCTACAAAAGTTAACATTTAGTAAAAATATCGGGATTTTTCTCTGAGTCATAGTAGCCGTGGTTTTGATACCTAAAAATCTAGATCTCTTAACGCAAATATTTTGCCAAAAAAAGCAGCAAATGAATCAGAAAACTTATTGTATATTTACACTTAAAGCTATAAAGCGTAGATGCAGTTTCATTTCAATGATGTTTGTCCAAGACTCGCTTTGTAAATGAAAAAATGTCGTTGTTATCGTTTAAAAAACCCGGCTTTTCGTAAGTTCCCCTTGCTATTTTCAATAATCTCGACCTGCTAGTCATTAATTTTGGAATCAAATATACTACAACTTTATCTCAAATCAATATTTAAATTATTTTAAGTAAATTGCACCACGTAGTTACCTTTATTTTTCCACTTTTCCCCTCTTGCTTAAAGAGTCGCCATTTTGAATGTCAATTTCTACTCACAGGGGAGGGGTGCGCAGATTTGTCACTTTACCATTCTACCTGATGTTAAAAGCACGCTATTTCTGAAAATTGCGTGGCTACCCCTATATTTTTTTACATCATTCGAAAATATATATCCTCTGCAGCGTATTTGCAAATTTTTAATGTGCGAAAAATATGCTGAGGCTGTTTTTTTGACGCATAAAGTAGCGGGTGTCAGGGTGAATTTGGGGCCTGTTGTAGAAATTGTACCCCCTAAAATACCTTTAAAAGCCGAAATTGACAAATATTTGTTATAGAATCCAACAAATGTAATAACAGCTACTGCTTTTACGAGCGAAAGTAGAATTGAAATAAAACTATCGAGTAAAATTTCATTTTTTTTCGTAATTTCTAAAAAAACGCTAATTCTGCTTTTTCAGGGTGTTGGGGATGGGTTATCTCGACAACTTGCGTGGGTACCCTACTTTTTTTTATCGGAAATAGATAGCCTTTCACATTACCTTTCATTACCACATAGTCATGAAGTGCGAAAAAAATTACTGTTTTTTGTGGGCACCGTCCTTAAAAGGGATTTTTTTTTTCGTGTTTGAATTTTCGAAAAGTGAAGGATTTTTGTTCTTGTTCTTCATCAAAATCTGAAACGTTTCTGAAACAAGCTGTCATATCAAGGTATTTTAGAGATTACACGCCAAATTTACCGGCATAAAGTCGACAGATATGTCGATGAACACGGGAGTTTCACGAAGAAGAGAAGCAAAGTCAGAGGACGGGGAGAGTGAGAGAGAAGAAGCAGAAACGAGTGAATGACATGTCGAAAGACAACAACGACTGCTCGATCGAGAGAGAACGGGTTAATGTCTTCAGTAGGAGGATGGAGGTAACCCCTAGCCAACATGTCGAAACCTGAAGATGATAAAAAGGCAGAGACTAAATAAAACGGAAAAAAGTGTCCAGAACATTTCTCGGAGTCTCAGAGTCAGAAGAGGAAAGAATAGAACGACAGCGCAAGATAACCGAAGGCGAAGGTCGAAACTCGAAGGACTGTCGTCGTGCCGTGAAGTGTCAAGGTAAAATATTCTCAAGGTACAAAACGTTTCAATTCAACCCTAGTTTTAACAAAGTTTTAACTTTTACCTTAAAAAAGTTGAACTTTAAAAAGTTTAAGCTTAAGTACATTTTCATTCCAGTTGGAAAATGACGAAAGTTCATTAAAACGATCGTGGAAATCGTGGCTGCTCGGGAGATTTGCGTATAGTTCTTTTTGAGGATTCCAAGTGGAATACCGTCGCATTTTTGAGTGATTTCAGTTTGACAGCGATTCTACTTCCGTTGCCATAGCTTTGTTGAGTGATAAGTGTACTAGGGAGAATTTATTAATGTTTGCTTACCATGGGCAGCCATCTTGAATGAATTGAACGTCATCGAACTATTTACTTTTTTGCCATCAAAAACTGTGCAATGCCATCTCCAAACTTCAGATTAGGCAATGGTACAGTAATTATTGAATTTACTAACCTGTTATTCTTAGAAATTTGTAATATTTTATAATTTCGCTGAGGTTTGTCTGAGGAAACTCTTGTCCTGACTGCTTGTTTTTGTAGGTTTCCAAGGTATTTTTATGGCTATAAAAGGGAGTGCTTCACAGTGTTTTCCACATGAAACAGGCAAGTAGAGATTTTAATCATAGACTAATAGATTATTTCGTTTCACTGTCGGAAGGCACGAACATTTTCAAGTAAGATCTTGTAGGATACAACCTCAGTTGTAGCGCAAGTTTTGAGTTTATTTTTGTAGGCTCCCAAAACCAGACATGCTCGGGAACAACTCAAAGTGCAGCATTCACAGTTGAAGGGGAATCAATTGGAAATCTATTTCTTAATACAGGAAAAGAAACAAATAATGGAATTCAAAATAGCATGTTTTCTTAGAACAAAATATAGTATCCCTCATGATATTTGGCCTTTCAAGCTTGAGGTGTTTTGCAATATTTCAGTTAATAAAAATCTCGGATAATTCACTGACAAATTCACCATTGTCATAAAACTGAACCTACAATCATTTGTATCTGTGACTATATGTAGCATCATGTGAATTTTTTTCAAAGGCATCTTCAGTGAGGATTAGCTTGTGCCCCCTGGCCCTGCAATCATCACATTCAGTTCAGTGGAATATCCTCAGTGACTGTAGCCATACAATGTGTGGTTCCAGAAAGTATTCAAGGAAAGGCTTCAAAATTCTAGAGTGGTTGCATGGAGGTCAATTTACCTGTTTTTTTTTTCCACACAAATACTCAGCTGTTTTCCTTTGGAATTCCAGAGGGGTGTGTCACACTTCCATGGAGTGTCTGTGTTTGTGTGTGAAGAGGGGGAATATTTTCTGAAACCACACACAACTGTTAACACACCATAAATCCTTGAATTAGTGCCTGCTGGGTATCCACATAAAACATTCCTATAAGCATATTGTATATTTGAATCTAACTAATTCCTAAAATACTAAATAAAAAGTTATTATCATAGCATAAGTATAAATGTGTCTAAAACTAATGCTTCCATTGCCATTTTTGGGCTCACAGAGGCAATCTGGTGTGCCTCCTGGCACTCAAATGGAGGGAGTGATAAAAAATCAACCTATTTTCTTTCAATTTCAGTGACAAAGCAGCAGCCAGAGATCGCTCCTGGACAGGCCATCCATGACATAAGGCAATCATAGTATTAATATAATTTATTATTCGGCTTCATATACTCGTCGAGTACATGGAACTACCAAATAAATCATGCAAGGGGAAGGGTGGACCTGAGTGAGAAGCAGTCGAAGACAAATTTGGTTGTTTTATCCTGCTCTATCTTTTTGAGACAGGAAACATGAAATCTGTTGAAAAGTGGATACCCTCCCCTCTGAAGTTATTTTTCAGTGGAATTTCGAATAAATTTAACAAAAAAGGTACAGCTGCTGTTTGAGTAGATCCTGGGGGTGGGGGGGGGGGGGTTCACATGTCGACCTGATAGGGGTGCTCGTCATATTTTTTAGGGGTCAAAATTGACTATCAGGTATTTTTTAGGGGAATTGGAGTTGTGGCTTTCACTAATAAATGGTATTTTTTAGGGGTATCTTCAGGCTTTCTTTATTCATTTATAGCTCTAAAAACAAAGGGATATGCTACATGAGAAACAATAAACAATAACAAAAAAAGGTTTAGTTGGTATTTTTTAGGGGGTGGATTTTTTATGTCCTGGTATATTTTAGGGTATATTTTCTGATGTCCTGACGAGCACTCCTATCACTCTTGGGAGAACGGGGGAGTAGATACAGGGTCCTGAAGGGGTAAAACGGGAGCTGGGATTCGCCTTATTTTAGGCCGGGAAACAGGATTTGGGTTACCGGGAACGGGATTTATCTACCGGGAATGGGAATCAAGATGCTTCAACGGGAATGGGATTTTTCAAATCTCCCCTTGTATATCCTAATAAAAAGTCGTTAATTTATCTCATTTTTTCGCATTTTGAGACTGTTGATCACGAACTTCAACTTGAACATAGAATTTTACTTCTGATCCCTCACAATCTGCAAGGTTTTGGATTTAATAAATTTGAATAGGCAGTTTTAAAATGGTGGATCCACTATTTAAATAGAATCGTATGATATCTCTTTTGTGTCAAAACTGAGGACGAGATATCATATGGGCAGAGGATTTGGGGGGGAATCATTTCATTTTTGGGCGAGCGATAGGGAGGATCTCTCAAAAGAAGTACTGAAAGGGGGATATGATTTAAATGGCCAATTCCAGATGGGCAGCATTTGGAAATTCTGAATGGGAGGGGGGCTCACAACCTCGGAATTCTGCCTAGGGGGGAATTTGAAGCTGGAAGCTAGGTTAACCTCTCAGAAATTATGTATGCATGGGGGGTAAGCCATTTTGGAAATTCTGGATGCATGGGGGTCAAAAACTAATGCCGCCCATGGTTGGGGTACTTATATTTTCTGGAATTGGGGTACATTTATTTTCTGGAATTGCCCAATTTAAAAAAAACTCATGACAAAATTACTTTTCTCTGTATAATTCCATTGGGACTGTTTACTGCCCTATTTTTTCTGAAGGAGGTTTTTATACCTTACTTCGACAGGCCAAGCTTGTTTCATCCCTGGGGGGTACTCCCTATATTGGACTATACAGGGATCCTCGGCCCAAAAGGGGTAGGGTTTTCAGGCTGGAGGTATAAGAAAGGGGTAGGGTTCTTCAGGCTGGGTATAAAAAAGGGGTAGGGTTTTCAGACTGGACTGGGTATAAAAACAGTAGGAAAAATTGTAATTTTGGTATAAAAAATGGTCTATATTACACCGGTTTTTCAACCGCAACGCGCGAGCAAAACCGTTTATTTTTTAACAGAGCACAAATCTGATTTTTCAGGCTTGGTATAAGAAAGGGGTACCTTTTTCGGCTTTGGTATAAGAAAGGGGTACCTTTTTTGCTCTGAAATTGGTATAAAGAAGGGTAGGGGTCCAGAATCTGGGCCAAGAATCCCCGTATAAAAGTTTTGGGAGTACCTCCCCCCCCCCCCCCCCGGGGTTTCATCTGTACCTTTAATGTGCCAGTGTGGCAACATACCAAAGAAATCAATGTATACATGACATTGTTTGGCAAGAGATGTTTTTTTCTTGAAATGCATACTGTGACAAGCTATGCACAATGGCAGCCTTGTTTTTGTTTCATAGCACAGAAAAAAAATATGTAACCGGGAGCTCCGCTTTTAGCCAGTGGCTAAATCTATATATTATGCTAGTTCTTTGACCCGAGATGTGTATTGCTTCAATGTGCTTTGAATGATGCCAAGATATTTGCTTGCTTGATGTAACCTTGTCATAGTGAGGGCTCCATCAGGGAGTATGATTGCCTCTCTGACCCCGCACTTTGATCGCCTCAAAGTATGGAAAATGGGTGGAAAATATTCACCAAATCTTTCCAACAAATATTGAATTTCAAATAACGTATTTTTAAAGGGAGGCTGTCACGCAACTGCGCAGCTGTTCTGCGCATCTCAAAACAAAGAAGTATCGTCCCGTAACGAAAGCAATCCGTTTTAATCTCGCTATTTCTTGAACCATCCGACCAAATGTTTACGTTTTACATATTCTTCAATAGTTTTCTGATAGAATGGTCTAAATAGTTTTGCTCAGTGATCGTTCCCGGAGCATGCGCGTATCATGACAGCCTCTATATACGGTGGCGTGTGAGGGCCATTTTTAACTTTTTTTTAACTGTGTCGATTTGTTTTAGGTTGCTAGTTGCGACTTAGGTTGCGACTTAGGTTGCGACTTACGTTGCTAGTTGCGACTTAGGTTGACACTTACCTTGACAGTTACGTTGCGACTTAGGTTGCGACTTAGGTTGACACTTAGGTTGCGACTTACGTTGCGACTTAGGTTGCGACTTACGTTGCGAGTTGCGACTTAGGTTGACACTTACGTTGACAGTTACGTTGCGACTTAGGTTGCGACTTAGGTTGACACTTAGGTTGCGACTTACGTTGCGACTTAGGTTGCGACTTACGTTGCGAGTTGCGACTTAGGTTGACACTTACGTTGACAGTTACGTTGCGACTTAGGTTGCGACTTAGGTTGACACTTAAGTTGCTAGTTAGGTTGCGACTTACGTTGCGACTTAGGTTGCGACTTAGGTTGCTAGTTGCGACTTACGTTGCGAGTTAGATTGCTAGTTGCGACTTAGGTTGCGACTTAGGTTGCGACTTACGTTGCGAGTTAGATTGCTAGTTGCGACTTAGGTTGCGACTTAGGTTGCGACTTAGGTTGCGACTTAGGTTGCGACTTAGGTTGCGACTTAGGTTGCGACTTAGGTTGCGACTTAGGTTGCGACTTACGTTGCGAGTTAGGTTGCGAGTTACGTTTGACTGCGGGCTCACCTGGGGGCTCACACGTGTCTTAAACATGGCTACTCCGGCTACATCGGACACGGAAAAGGTAGGTTACTTATTATTATCACTTATTAGCTTGTAATATCCAATGCACTGTTAACATGGATGTTTTCATGTGAATTTGAACGGCCATATGGCATATTTATGACTACCGTACTGCCTCGTGTTAATTACGGTGGCGTGTGAGGCCATTTTTAACTTTTTTTTAACTGTGTCGATTGTTTTAGGTTGCCAGTTGCGACTTACGTTGCGACTTAGGTTGCGACTTACGTTGCTAGTTGCGACTTAGGTTGACACTTACGTTGACAGTTACGTTGCGACTTAGGTTGCGACTTAGGTTGACACTTAGGTTGCGACTTACGTTGCGACTTAGGTTGCGACTTACGTTGCGAGTTGCGACTTAGGTTGACACTTACGTTGACAGTTACGTTGCGACTTAGGTTGCGACTTAGGTTGACACTTAAGTTGCTAGTTAGGTTGCGACTTACGTTGCGACTTACGTTGCGACTTAGGTTGCTAGTTGCGACTTACGTTGCGAGTTAGATTGCTAGTTGCGACTTAGGTTGCGACTTAGGTTGCGACTTAGGTTGCGACTTAGGTTGCGACTTAGGTTGCGACTTAGGTTGCGACTTAGGTTGCGACTTAGGTTGCGACTTAGGTTGCGACTTAGGTTGCGACTTAGGTTGCGACTTACGTTGCGACTTACGTTGCGACTTAGGTTGCGACTTAGGTTGCGACTTAGGTTGCGACTTACGTTGCGAGTTAGGTTGCGAGTTACGTTTGACTGCGGGCTCACCTGGGGGCTCACACGTGTCTTAAACATGGCTACTCCGGCTACATCGGACACGGAAAAGGTAGGTTACTTATTATTATCACTTATTAGCTTGTAATATCCAATGCACTGTTAACATGGATGTTTTCATGGGAATTTGAACGGCCATATGGCATATTTATGACTACCGTACTGCCTCGTGTTAATACCTACGTAACCGAGGCTTGAAACAAAAGCAAATGGTAGGGAGGCAAACTTCAGAATGCAAAATACTAATGGATAACTTATATTCTTTGTTTCAAATCATGCCTCGAGAGTTTGTTAAAAAATGGAGCTTGGATTCTGCAGTTGAACCGCTCGAGGAATACATTTACGTTGAAAGTTTAGCTCCAGGAGTTTTGTCCTATTTGGTCCCCGGGAATTTAAATAATCGCAATCCTTCCTTTATTTTCTTTTATTTTCGATCACAAATCGGTATCGGAGAACTAGTTTGTAGTGCGGAGTATGGTACTGTGCATTCGATTTTCATGTATGACAGTTTTTGTACCGGATAGGTACAAAACGCTGACTCCCGGTACATGGACCCTCCCCCCCTCCCCCCAGTCCATGGACCCTAGTCCATGGACTTCTTCCCTCAGTCCATGGACCTCTTGTTAAAATTTGGAAATGTCTTACCTTTAGCTCTGAAAGTAAAAAGACGTATACTATCCGGCAGCTCTTGATGTTCCGTGTTGTTGTCATAAAATTAGAACTCGCCAGGAGCCTAACACTCGCAGATTTTTCAGCCAGTCAAAGAACTTTGCAAATGTATTAGTACAGCAGATTGGTGCAGAATTTAGGTCGAATTGTGCAAATTAATGTTACAAGCATGAAATTTGGCACAATGACAGAGCTTTATACCCTAAGTAGTCTTGATGCAAAAACCACGCCCAAACGTGCATACTTTCCGTTTTACAGAGGTGGAATTAATTATCTTATATAAGAATAAAAGCCTGACTAAACGTTTTCCAAATTCTTCCAAACTTCACATAATGTTGAGATTGCATGCCCTTCAAGTTTAGGCAGACAAACCACGCCCAATTGCGGTACTTACAGGTATTACAGTGATGAATGTAAGGGTTTACAAAATGAATTAAACATGATAGTTCTTATTGAAATCTTTTTGCAACCTATTACAGACAAATTACCTAGCACCTTCGTAGCTAATCACACGTCCAAAATGCCTGTATTTAGCACATTCAACATTTTTTGGCTTTTGAGCTAAGAAAGAGACATTAAAGATTTTATTTCGACCTTTCTTGCTTCGACTCTACCACTTCTTTTCCCAAGTACACTTTTCTATAGGAAAATGTTCTTTTACATAACTTTTCGAACGGTTTTCCACACAATGCAAGACCTAACCAACTATGAGCACCCCACTAGCCCGCCAGCTAGCGTAGAAGAAAAAAGGTTGCCTAAAAATAAACGTTGCCATGTACTGCTTTCTAGCAATTCAATATCCGTTTGGTAAGATGTTACTTTTGAAGCATGTTTTAATGTCTGCTATCAGGCGAAGGGAGGCGAGGGGTGAACTGAAATGTACAATCCACTAAATAACTGTATCTCCGTGTATCTAAAAATCATTTCACATTTTTTCTTCTGAAAGCAAACGTTTCTTGTAGCGAGTGCATCAATATTTAGTTCCACTATCCCTATATCCACCTTTGGTGACCTAAGTTCCTGCGACAAGTCGGTCCTCACAGGATGGCTAGAGATGGTTGCCCCTACTGTTCATAGTGAGCCCCCTGAAGTCATTGCAGTCGTGATTGACGGAGTCGCCGTTGTAATTGTGCTAAAAGAAGAGAACCGTAAGACGTAAAAGCACTACGCACTATCATTTGTTTATTCTTTATGTGCGCCATTACTAGCAACAACCTGAAGAAGATAGACATTGCTTGGGACGTGACAACAACAGTCCGAAGGTAGGCGCAAGAGATAAGCGAGGTCAAGGAATAAGAAGACGAGCAGAAGCTCGAGAGCCATATCACACATATCCCTAGATTGACCTCTCTGATCGTTCAAAGACAAACTGCTCTGTCAGAGCATAAGAAAGAGTCGTACTAGTATAAAGACCTAAGGAATAAAGTGCAACGAGAATTCAAATCATCTAAAGCTAAATACTATACTCGCAAAGTGTCAGCTCTGACGTTACCCATTGGTACAAAGAGGTCAAGTCCTTGAGTGGCAGCACTGACTCATGTGGTTGGTGGAAGCAGATGGTTGACGATGATGTTCCTTCCATCCAGGAATTATGCAAGAGCTCACTTCAATGTGTTCTTGTATGACCAGACATCAAGCATCGTCAGTTGTACTAACTGAAATTCGGAGCCAGTCCCCCAACAGCTCCTAATCACCCCTGGTAGGGCTCACAGCTCTGTAGCATCAAAGTGAAAAAATCCTCTGGCCCTCGGACCCAGCCCCAAACATCGTATGCAAGGAGCAAGCCTTTGAGTGGCAAGGGTGGACATGTTTCCCAGAAGACCAAAGATGGATGTGATACCTATTGGGGAGAAGTCTCCCATAGCCATCAGAGTTGGGATGGCGAAAAAGCCATCATGTCAATAAATGCTGAACCAACAATCTGGACCGTACTCCCCGAGATCTCTACAACGTGTCAGCTACTCGTGCAATGCGGCTGTCAACCTGATAAGTGGTGTCGAGGGCGCTGTAAATTTGTCAAAGCACTCCCTCAATGCACTGCCATGTGCAAGTACAGAAGAGGTTACGAACGACAGTAAGACTAAGTTAATTTTCATTGTTGGTTTAGGACTTCATAATATTTAGACTTTTCAGACAGGCATATAACAAAATATGGAATTTTTGTTGATGCAGGAGGCCAAGCTAATCGTGGCAGCTCAATCAAATTTAAAATACTTTTGCTTTAAATGTTTTTTTTTTATTTCATAACTTTCAACACTGGAAGTACCTGAATAGGGTGTGGTTTAATTTAAGAATAATGCCGCATAAAACATCTTATCAATACTTGTAATTTGGAGAAAAAGGAAACTCCAGAAATAGATTTTGCCAATAGTGAAGTGTACATCTATCAAGGCTGTAAGTAAGCAATAAAGGGCGTGACTCAATATGTATAGTAATGCAGGACATCTATTTGTGAAGAAAGTAACATATTAAGGCTTTTGTGTAAAATTAAGACGCTCTTATTTCTTTAACAAAGATAAATAAACCCATCTTTATGCTATCTGGAAGTATTTACTTTTGGGCGTGGTTTTTATATAGAATTGCTCAGGACATCAAGCTCTACCACTCTGCCAAATTTCATGCTTGTAACATCAATTTGCACAATTTTGCACCAATCTGCTGTACTATATAGCAAACCCTCCTTTCCAATTCCTGGCATCTTTTCTAGGTTCTTCAAGGATTGTCGATAGAAAATCATATGTAAAAACCGATTTAGGGACATTTTGTTGCTTGATCATTTAGCACAAATGCCCAGGCATTCCCTACTTCCTGCCTGTGCGATTGTATGTAGAAGTGCCTGGGAGTTGTCTGATACTGAAAGAAAACAAAAATCGAACAAGAAAATGTCTCTAAATCAGCCTTTATTGACTTAGTTCTACCGACAATCCTTCTAGAAGCTAGAAGAGATACCAAGGATTGGAAAGGAGGGCTATACATTTGCAAAGTTCTTTTGACCCGCTGATAAATCTGCGAGCTAATTTTATACAACATGTTGAACATCGAGAGCTGCTTGGATGGTTCTTGCATATCAATCTAAAGCTCGGTAAGACATTTCCCAATTTCCACATTTTTTAACAAGGGTCCAATGGACCCGTTCCAAGAGGGTCCATGAACCGGTCCGTGGACTAGGGGTCGGTCCATGGACCGGGGTCAGCATTTTGTACCTACCCTTTTGTACCACTGATATGATTTGCATACCTCACAATCCTGGCCTGATTAATTGATTAATATTTTGTTTGCATCCTTGATTTCCTGCTAACTTAATCCAACACACATGTTATAAATTAATATATCAAGTGCAATCTACAAATGTTCCCTTTTAGAGAAACTATTTTTTCTTTTGGTTACTTTTGTTTGTAATTGATGAAGTCATACCACATGACTTGGTTGTTGCACGGTCCTTAATTACTTAAGACAACTTCATCCATTTTGGCTGTCTGAGGATGTGATCACTTGAGCCACGAAAATGATACTGTGCTTCATGTGCGATCCATATGAGCAATAAAAAAGCATCTGACCCCCCACAACCTCCACCCCTCTGGAATTTCCAAATTCCTTCCATGTGGAGGTGAAACACACTGCAACTAAACTCTGTGGATTACTGCGATTGTGTTTCAAGTCATGTACAAATGAACAAATGATGACCTGCACTTGTCTTAATGACATTAATTGTTTCTTTTGGTTTGCTGTATTGTTCTTCGTAGGTCTGTAATTTTTTGTTGAAACGTGATGTTGATTGCTCTGTCATTGAAAACTTCAGAAAAAACAAGGTATGGGTCACATCGCACCAATAAATATATAATTTCTATTTGGTACTTTTGATGATGTATTTCCCTTTGGGAATCCTGTTAATATAAATACCTTAACAGTCGTTGTTCACTTGACATAGCACATTACCTGTTAGTAACTGGGGCCTATCTTACTTGTTTTACTTGACATTGCAGACACAGGTTCGATCCTCCTCAAACATTCGTTTGCCATTTATTGTATAAAGTAGAAATGTTTTCTATTCGCCTGAGCGAAGGGAAAGAGAATAGAATGACTATTTCTAAGAAGAGAGGTTGCATATAGTCATTTGGCAACCTCTTCAATCTAGTGTAATAGGCATGATCAGGAGAAATGCATGTATAGGAAATCACATGACTTCAGGTTCTATTTAGACTTAGATTTAGACTATACAGGGATTCTTGGCCCGACAGGGTAGGGTTTTCAGGCTTTAGGTATAAGGAAGGGGTAGGGTTTTCAGGCTGGACTGGGTATAAAGAAGAGTAGTGAAAATTGCAGTTTTGGTATAAACAAGGGTCTGTATTTTACCAGTTTTTCAACTGCAATGTGGAAGCAAAGCCATTTCTTTTTTAACAGAGCACAAAGTCCATTTTTCAGGCTTGGTATAAGAAAGGGGTACCTTTTTTGCTCTAAAATTGCTATAAAGAAGGGTAAGGGATCCAGAATCTGGGCTGAGCATCCCCGTACAAAAGTTTTGGGAGTACCCCCCCTAGGGTAGCAACTGCATCACTTATGAATAATATCTTTCTAACAGATTAAAATTTGATTGTCATTTTTTTTACAGATGGGCCCAGAGCAGGTTATTGAGGCCACAGATAGTGATCTTGAGATGCTTGGCATGAAAGCCACAGGAGACATCCTTGCTGTAAGATCATTTGCTAAGAAGTGTGTGCATGGGGACAGGGAAGAAAGACGCGATGAACTAAAACGGGGTCTGCTCCAGAGCATATGCAGTACTGACGGTGGGAAGAAAAAAGCCAAGGCAGTCACTTCTTTTAAGTCCTCTGGAAAGGAGAAAGAAAAAACGAGATCTGTTTCGGTTGGTTGGATGCACTATTCAAGTAAAGAAAACCGGTATGTCTCTGTAAGACTTGCGAGGGGTGGAGGCTCCCGAAATCTTGCCATTGTACCATCAAGCAATGCTTTCCAGATTAAGCAACACATGAAGAAATTGTTTTTTTCCTGATGGAAAGTCCTTACTTGGTTTGGAGGAGGATATGTATTTCCACATCGGGAACTTTAAAGGCAATATTATCTTAGATCAACAGTTCACGCTAGCAAAGTATATAAATGAAAACAAACTCTCTCGAATCAGATTATATCTTCTGTCTAGACGGTTTGACGAAACAGACTCTGAATCAGATTTAGATTCAGTGGATGGAATTATAGCCAGTACTTCCTCAGAGTCTGCTCCTACTGTACCACCAACCCTTGATGACAACACCCTCCTGGCCATACCCAGCACTGAACCTGTTGGAGGTGAGGGAAGTTACAGAAGTGATAGTTTGATTGGATCATCCATTGAAAGGAGTGCCATAAGAGAGGAGCAAGATAAAGAATATTTTGAAAGCCTCTCAATTGACCAAGAGAAGGAAAAGATTTCCAAAAGAAAGAAAGCATTGCAAGCTGCAAGGGCTGCAAGACTACCTCCAGTGCCTAGTGTAGAAAGTGAAAGTGTTTCTGTGTCAGTACAACATGTCACCCTGGGGAAACTGTCCAGAACCTTTGATAGAGCAAACAGGATATCAGCTGTTTATGACTGGGTAGGCTCTCTCAGCTCGGAACCTGAACATTTTGTACTTAGCACACACGCAGTAAAACATCTGAGTCCAACACTACCTGTAGTATTTGCAGATAAAGCAACCCTTTACATGACTGTTGAAGATACCAGTCCATATTTCCCAGAAAAGATCCTTAATTTCAAGGGGTTTAGTGGCTTGGACGAGAACCTGGACGACACCATACCTTCATCCCTTGAATTGCCAGATGTCCTTCTGCAAGATGAGTAAGTGTCTCACTATTATAGTGTCAGTGTTTTTAAGTAAAAATTCAAATTCGGGAAATCTTGGAAAATACCGTATAATTGGCCATATTGATAAGAATTTCATATCATTATGGTGTCATGTTATTTTATGGTATCTGCACGACTCACTCAATTACTTTATTTTAATCTATAATTTGACTTTAATATAACTTTATTTTGATCCATAATTTGAGTTAAATTCAAAAATTTCGAATTACCAATTCTTAATAATAAAATCCTCATAAAGTGAATTGTTGAAGCATCTCTGTTTGGGAACTCCTGTTTTGTGGCACTTCATAAATGAGCTAGATATTTTAGATGTTTTTCTCAAATGTTTCTCATATCGCAATTATTAGGGTTGTGGACATGTCCAACAGTGTCGGTGATGTGCAGGCTCTTCACACTGAGGTACATAATCCAGGACTTGTATGTTTTGCAAAGAGTTTGTTTTGAGTATTGTGTGCAAAGTGATTAACTGATAGGGCGAGTGTGGACAGCGTGTGATACGTTTTAAAATGACATATTCATTGTTAAGAAAATATCAAAGCTCCAAGTCTCAATAGTAGAGGTCTGTGAGCAGTGGACCATACCTAAGAAAATAACGTATATCTGTAGGATTTTTCCTCGTTTAAGTGACGTCATCACGAGCGTGTAAAACAATGCTTCACTCACTCGCTGCACTCGTTCGTGAAATATTGTTTTTGACACTCGAAAATAAAATTCACATCTTTGCGTCACAGCATTCACAAAATGTTTGTTTGCGATTGTAGGGAGAAGATTCGTGGGCAAGTGTTCCCGCCGTTTCATTGGCAGGTTGTACCGGGAGTTCGTCTGCAGAACTTCCTGGAGGTTGGTCGACAGGTGTTCTTGAAAGTTCGTCGACAGGTCGTCCCGAAGATTCGTCGGTAAGTCTTCCCGAAGGTTCGTCGACAGGTGTTCGCATGCCCTCTGCAGTCAATATCAAGTAAGTTGAACTTTTATTTTAGAAAAACAATTTAGCTTCATTTATACAAACAAATAGTTCACATTTTCCTGGTTCGCGTTTTGATACCATTCAGAAGGAGACTCCCCTTCGAGTTAGAAAAACAGGATTTTTGCAAGGTAGCACTCACCGAGTGCGAGTTCCATAGTGACGTTTTTTCCGTTTGGAGTCAATACACGAAAAGCGTTCTTACAGTGAAGATGACAGAGCATAAACTTAAGTTTGCGGGATGTCATGATTTATCTATCTACAATGTGCATTGGCAGGGGTCAGTTTTCTGCTAGACTTGCTAGCAGGAAACAAATATGCTACGTGCATTAATTAGGTGTTTAGGTGCTGAAATCCTTATTTTTGTATTGCTTTTAGAGTCCTGAGAATCAGAAGATCTTTAGTGATGCGTGATCTCATTGAAGAATTCGCAGATGATGCCATAATGTCCACCCGCATAAGAGTAGTCATGGTCAATGAAAGAGGGCAGGATGAAGCAGGAATGGATACAGGCGGAGTCTTTCGTGATGCCATTGGGTGCTTTTGGCAAGAATTTTTTATGTCCTGCGCCACTGGAGAAAACGAGCGTGTCCCCGTGCTTAGACACGATTTTCAGAATAGAGAATGGGCAGCTATTGCGCGTATCCTAGCGAAAGGATTTATAGAACTCCAGTATTTTCCATGCATGCTGAGTAAGGCGTTTATGATCAATGTCATCTTCGGGGAAAATCCGTAACAGAAGATGTTCTGGAGAACTCGTTTAAGCGGTACATCGCAAAAGATGAGGAAAAAGTAGTCGCTGAAGCACTGAAAGGGAATCTGGGTGGTAGAAAAGACGACGACGAAGAAGAAGATGAAGAAGATGAGGAAGATGATCTACTGTCGCTCTTGAGCCGCTTTGATTGCAGACGAAGTGTGACAGAATCTAATGTTAAGAACATCATTATAGAAATCGCTCACAAAGAGCTAATCCAGAAAGCAAAATACATTGCAGATCCGTGGAGAGTTGTTCTTCAACGCCACATCAGAGGACGGTTACCAACCATCTCAAGCCTCTTAGACGTGTACCGCAAAGTGGAGCCGACAAACAAGAAAGTCCTCGCCTTACTTGTTGCTTCTCCCATCAATCTTGCGCAACACGAATCGCTAGAATATCTCAAGAGATTCGTAAGAGGATTGGATGCAGAAAAATTGAGAGCTTTCTTAAGATTCATAACTGGCACCGACGTTATCTGCGTGGATAGCATCAAAGTGATGTTTACTCTTCTGGAAGGATTCACACGCCGACCAATAGCTCATATCTGTGTTTCCTACTTAGAGCTTCCTTCCACTTACAGTAGTTTTCCAGAATTGCGGGTAGAGTTCACGAATGTCCTCGAAAAGCCAAAGTGGGAGAATGACATTCTGTAAGCGCATTTCATTTGTTGAGAGGTCCCTTTGTCATAGTATGCCTTGTGATGGGCAGTGCAAAAGAAACACCTCCGCACTGATGCTTCTCATTAAACACATGGGACCAGAGGCCCCAAGCAGTTGCCTGATCTTGCTAAGAGTGTCAGCAAATGAGTAAAGCTGGGAGCCTTTGGTACCCAGAAAAATAAGGCGTTGAATGTCTACTGCGTCAACCATGGATGCAGAAATTATTTTCGGTATACGGTGTTTCGTTTAAAGCAATTCGCTACAGCTGTTTCAGATAAGACGCGACCATTGCTTTTAAGAAATTATCTATGTGTGGGAAATGACTTTCATTTTCGTGCTTAAGCTCGGTCCCCAAGCGTCGTAAGGATCATAAGAATCATAGTATCAGATGTTTCTTATGACTAAGTGAGGACGCTTCGTCATAGCGTCTGAGCTGCTTAAAGCACGACATAAGCTCGAATTTCTTATGATCGTGCTTATGTCGTGCGTTAAGCAGCTTACGACGGTTATGACGATACGTCCTCAACAAGTCATAAGAAACATAACGCTTGATGCTTATGATCCTTATGACGCTAGTGGGGACCAAGCTTAAGATAATGAGCTGTACTCGCCTTCATCAGGCAACTGCACTAGGCAAACCCTCTCAAGTCCATGGACGTCACGGGATCGATAACGAGCCGAGGGCTAACCTGTTTTCACTCCCGCGACAAGGATGCACTACAGGAAAAAACTGGACGCAGATTTGAGTTGTTCAGATGGTTTTATTTATTGCGCAGAGCACCCGAAACTGCTCGATTAGGCTTTGACTGAGCCTCAGGCTGGTGTGATCCAAAATAGCTGTGAACTATGAAAACACATCGCAAGAAGTAATGTTACTGATACTTGGCGACTTTACCGTTTAAATCGTTGATATTATTGATATCGATATGTTCTAAACAGTGAAGGATTACGCTGGTAACTAGGATCTCGGCCTTTTTGCTACGTGGTCCCTTTTAGTGGCCCTACTATTCCGAACACTTTATTTGACAGATTGTTGAGATTTGTTTGACATCGTTACATTTATCTGTTGAGATTAGATTTACATCGTTACATGATTTGTTGATTGCCGTTTTTGTTGTTACCGTGACGGATTATGGTGCTGGAGTGTCGGCCGCTTTGTCCGTGGCTCTTCAGTGTTCAACTCTTCCGAACACTGTACCTGTAGCTGTTGTTAACGCAATACAAAGCGAGATACAGCTCAAGATAACTTCATGAACATTCTGGACAATAAGCAATTTGATTATCATTTTCACCAAGGTATACAAATCAAACATCCAGCTGCTGCTAGGTCCGTCATATATGGTACACTATCGTGTACTTTGTTTGTATTTCTCCAACGTCTTAAGCCTAGTTTCCATTATAGTCTTATCTGTCGTATCAGTCAACCGTAAAACAAAAGAATAATTCAAATTTCCATTGTTTCACGGTCGACTGATGCGACAGATACGACTATATGGAAACTAGGCTTTTATCGATGTAGAACAAGGCATAAGTTAGAGGACATTATAGATGCTGGTCTGTTTGATTAGCTGCAGAACGCGCATGTGATTTAATAAAGAAGGATAATAAAACACCTTTATCGTTTCCAACAGTTAGTTTTGTGTTAAAGTAATAAGGGAATATCAGAACGACATATTCATTTTTGCTGTTGAAAATATTGCTCCTTTTATCTGCTTATTGTCACGGCGGATCGTTCGATACGGTTCGAGCACTTTTGAGATCAAACCTGATCGAACTCTAGAATTTGAGTGAGTACGATCTCCGAACTAGATCGTACGATCCATAATATATTATATATTTGGCTTAATATAGGTTAGGCATGTGCCGCTGCGAATTTCAAATGCGCATTTTTTGAAGAAAAGCTACGGTTTTAGGTCGCCTCCTTGAAGATTTTACTGGTTGTCTTCATTATACCCCGTTCTAGAGGATGGTTCCTAAACGATACCCTGGTTCTATGGCTGGAGCAAGAAATTGGGACCCCGTTTGGCGGCACATACCCGTATAGCTCTTGTAAGGGAGTTCGTCGGGTGCAAGTCAACCCCCCTCCCCCTAACCGAATTTTTGTGCAACAGTTCTCTATAGACATAGACAGGACAATTTGCTGATAATATAGATAGCTTTGCTCGCCGCCATCCATGCTGACTAGAAATAGTTGACATTTTAACAGGAACTTGTCAGCAGATAGCAAGATGTTGGCGCTGTATCTGAAACATCGAAGTTCCGATACTTATACCACAATAATTTCACTTCCGTCTGGCAATCGAACTATTGTTTCCCGATTATTTCGGCAATGAACAGCATGCCACTGTGGCTGGTTTGGCTGGGGTTTTTTTGGCTGGTTTGTCCTCACATAACTCATGAACGAGAACAACGCTTTCTCTTTGAAAGAGTCTGAAGGTTTAATTTCTCGAGTACTAGATGTTGCTTAAACGTTTGACTGGACGATTGCCGAACTCAATTGAAACCAATCGTTCGAGCTCGTTTACCGACGTTCTATTGACTACGCCAGTTGTATTAGGGGCCGACCATTTAACTTATGAGGGGCGGATGGGTGAATTTTTTTGCAAGATTTTTTTTTTCTACCCCTGTTATGCGGCGAGAAAGTTTTTTTTCCAATAAGAAAGAAGGGTTTTAGTCACCATTTTGCTGTGTAGGAATTTTTTTTCGGGTCGTGCAGGAATTTTTTTCAAAATCACCCACCCCTCCCCTCAGAAGTTAAATGGTCGGCCCCTTACAAGTAGAAGCACTTCAGCGCGCCCAAACGCCTTTTAGGTGTTTAGTTTCTACTAATTTAATGCCGAGAATACAGTAATGTCAATAGGGAGATTGAAGAGCTCATATCCTCTTGATGTTTATAACTAATGCATTATACAGTGCTAGCGCTTCATCTGCTGTCTTGGGAACTGAAAGTCCCTCGTCCTCCATTACGATACTGGCCAGCTCTGAAAACGTGTTAGCGCGACTAACGCTGCGGTTATCATGATTCTGTAACACCTGCAGGATTTCTTCCACATCTTTTATACAAACATCCTTACTACAGCGTCTATTAAAACCTTGCAGTTCTGGCAAAAAATAGAGTACGTCTGGACGACCAGGTGGTGTTTCTTGGTTAATACATGGCCGGATTCTGTGTAGATTCCAGTGCATAGCCACACGATCTAATTCTTCTTGGATCAACTGCATGAAGCAAAACTTCAAGCATTCAACCTCGACTGTATCGCTGTCGCAATATTGTCCTTGATCCCTCAGATCTTTAAAGAAGTTCATCCACCAATTCGTTTCAGTTTTTCGTAGAAAGCTCCACCATGCCTCGATTCGCTGATTAGAGACGGAGCGTCCGTACAGAAAACTCTTCTCATCAGATAATGAATCTCCATGATCGGCCCTTAAATACCTTTGTATTTGTGCAATGTGTGTATTTTCACTACCACCATCCCCACGGATAACAGTTGCTGTACTCCCATGTTTGTAAACGTAATTGATAAAATAGGTGGCTATTATACGAGGATCGTTATTTGTGACACCAACCTTTAGCCAAAGAATACGACGGCTGTATCCATCAATTGCCCCGTGTATACAAAAACCAAATGGTTTCAACTTATCATAACCGTCTAAGTGCCAAATAAAGTCAGGGCCTTTCGCTCGGTATTGACGCCTTTTCAGTCTGTGCTTTGACCGTCTGTTAACACCTTCGGGATCAAGTACTTTTAAAACTCTTCTTACTGTTTCTTGATCTACTAGTAGTCCATAATCAAGAACAAGCCTTCGGTGCATTGATCGGTATCCTATGGAACTACCGCTTCCCTGGAGTTCGGTCTCTACAGCAGCCACAATGTCATGGCGTTGACTACGCTCACCAGTTTTTCTTAAGTCTCTCGCTTTGAGAATTCTTTTTAACTGTCTTAGACTGATCACTATACCATGTACACGGCCGAGGAAACCAATGATTTCCGAATATTGCAAACCTAATTTAAAATAGGCTTCTATAAGGTCATCCCGTGGTAAGTCTCGAGAAGGGAGGTAGCTTGGTTCTGCCATTATGACGGGATTGAACGCGAACACATCCTTACTCTTCACGTGTCCGCCATTTTGACTTACCAGCTAAATGAGCCTGCGATCAATTTAAGTCGCAACGTAAGTGTCAACCTAAGTCGCAACTAGCAACCTAAGTCGCAACGTAAGTCGCAACGTAAGTCGCAACCTAAGTCGCAACCTAAGTCGCAACCTAAGTCGCAACCTAAGTCGCAACCTAAGTCGCAACCTAAGTCGCAACCTAAGTCGCAACCTAAGTCGCAACCTAAGTCGCAACCTAAGTCGCAACCTAAGTCGCAACCTAAGTCGCAACCTAAGTCGCAACCTAAGTCGCAACCTAAGTCGCAACTAGCAATCTAACTCGCAATCTAACTCGCAACGTAAGTCGCAACTAGCAACGTAAGTCGCAACCTAAGTCGCAACGTAAGTCGCAACTGGCAACCTAAAACAATTCGACACAGTTATAAAAAAGTTAAAAATGGCCCTCACACGTCTTGTAAAATCTCATCGTGAACACATCGTAACCTCATTGTCTTTGTACTTAATTTACATTTCATGAAGAACTTTTAAAGGATAGTTAATACATCTATGCAGAGTAAAACATGACGGAAAAGACTATCTTGCCAGATAATCCCACGCTGATAAACACTCTACCATACACATTTCGCGACACAAATATGCCAATTCGGACAAATATTTACCTTCTCCTTGTCATGTTCGCAGACTCCAGTTTTCACCACGTGATGCAAAATCACGACACATTCCTGGCCAGTCATATTATCCTCAGAAAGAAAAAGAATTAAAGAAATGAATGAAGTCTATTCTTGCATTTTTTCTTGATAACATGTTTTACTTAGAAAATCCTGGATTCCAGTAATCATTAAAGGCATTCTCTCATGAGAATCATATTCGGGTTTTACCTTCGTTAAGTACCATCCCCAGGGTACACCTGATACCTTTGTCTTCTTTGATCAGATTTGTTCCACCATAACTCCATGGTTCCACTAAACAAAGAAGCTTTGTGGTACAACTCGTGAGGCCTGACAGGTTCGCACACGGAAGTAATCCCGAGATTTGTAATCCGCAATAGGCGTTTATCACGTTAATACTGATTGATAATATCTAATAATAATATTCAATCAATACTAGAAAAAGTACATAGTAATAGTTATCAACAAATGGAACCAGTATTCGATTCTACACATACATATTTGTACACTCAGGGTACTTAAGGCATGGGTCCAAAGAAAATCCAATATGGCGGACGCAAAACCAAGGGGTGGTCTATCTCTTAATGGTTTTATATATGCTTATGGATGTTGTTGATATAAATTGCATTTGGCGTTCTGAACAACCTTAACGATATTTGGTCTCCATAGCAACAAATCTCGTAACCTTTGACCTTAAAATAGATTTTTGTATAAACCTCTTCGGGAGGGTAGGAAGACGAATAATTTTCGTATTCTTTTTGGTGATATTTGAAGAGCATAGTGGTAGTCAAATAAATCAAATGAGGATGGCTGGAAATGTTATTTACAATCATGGTTTTTACTGGTATGTAATTTGATACTTCTTATTATCTCAAAATCAGAATTGCTTGGACAGCCATCCTCATTTGAATTGTATTTTACACCCGATAGTCGACATTATAAACCACTTTCGAAAAAGGGCCAAACTGATTTACCATTCCTCCCGTGGCTTCAAAGAAAATAAGGCCTTTGTCACGCTCTGCCAGGTCACGCAATCAGTTACCATGGTTACAAAATATTTCAAAAGAACTGTCCCAACTTGTAGAACAACCTTAACGAATAACTTTATGCTAGATATTTTCTCTTCCTAGCAGAATTTTTTATAGTATTATTTAGCATTTTTGCTGTTAGACCCATGCCTTAACTTCCCTGAGCAATTCTGGCGGAGATATGAATTTGCAAACCTTCATAATTGGGCTTACTTTTTACAAAACATTGTATGAGCACGACTTGACGTATTTGCCCATTTCTTTGTAAAAAGTAAGCCAGAATACAAAATTTTGGAAGTTCATATCTCAGCCAATTTTCAAAAAGTACTTTGCAGTTCCTGATAACTATTAGACATTATCAATCAATACTAACGGGATAATGGCCAATTCTGGGTCGATTTGAACATAGTTTATAGAGCGAGTTGGATATGAAACCTAACACCAGGGCCGTACGCAGTATTTTAACAAGTTACAGGCACAGCCACGGATGATACACGATTGTGCAAATGTACAGGCTCATGAAATGTACAACCTCATGAATGCAGTGCAGTACTTGTACCTAAGTTCCCATAACCATTTGCAGCCTGTGTCTGCATGCCCATAGGCAGCGTACGACTATGGTACCATCTATTTGTTCCCTTTTTTAGAGGAACCTCGTTTTCCGTGGCAGAGCGGAAATGACCCGCTTAGACCACTAAATTTCAAATAATGTCAGAGAAGCTCAGAGAAGCTTGACTTTTTGCATACAGACTCCTTGTCTGATTAAAACGAAATATCAAAATGACTTTTTTCTAATGTATCCGTCTTTGAGATATTGGGCTTTAAACTTTGGTTTCTGTGCCATTTTATGGGAGAATTAGTACTTTGATCAGGAATTATGCAAACTTTGCTCAATCATATCTAAAATTCATATTCTTCAATTTTCTTAAAAATTTGGAATTAAGCTTTTAGCCATAGAAACTCTTTGTATACGGAATCTTGAGCTTATATATTGAAATATGGCAAAGTTAGACATTTCATTTTTGGTCATTTCCGCTCTGTCGTTTTCCGTCAATTTGTCTAACGTATATCAACGGGCTGAGTCTGTTAAGTGGTTCGTCCTCCCATTACTTTCGGTTGTGCCCGTCACGGTACATAAGTACGGATACTTTTTGCTCCGTTTTCAAAAAGATTTGCGTCCACACTTATCGTTTTCGTATTGTTTTCGCCGTTTTGGGTGATCATTTTCGGCGTTGTAGTGTGGACGATAGCCGTATCCGGAGCAAAAAGTATCCGTTTTCGTTTGAAAACGGTGTAGTGTGGACGGGGTCTCAGCCAGTAAGATTCATATCAGTGCGCACTCAGAAATGTATACTAGATCACAAAACAAAATATTGTGCACTGTCAATGGCCCTCTCAACATCTAGCCCACATAATTGTGTGCATCTTGTGAAGTTTCTAGAACTTCCTAACCATTCCACTCTATAACAATTAGATTACGAGTTCGAGTTTTCTATGAGTCAATAGATATATTTTCTATACACTCATAGAGAACGAGAACCCACTAGCATACTACCTTAAAGTTGTTGCTAAAACGTATTTACTTTCATGGTTTTAGAAAGTTTTGCGCTAGCGTTTTCGCTACTCACTATCACGTGAAATGATTCGTGATTCGTGATGGTATGCAAGTGGGTTTCTACTAGTAACTATGATTTGAATAAGTACTCCAGATTATATGGCTATGCGCATTTTAATATGATTTGTGTTCTGTAATGATTTATATGGGTCATACCAATTGACCGTCCTTCTACATATCAATCAGTCTCGTCTGTTTAGAGCATCACCACTACTAAGGTCAGTCATAGACGTCGAACCTAATTCTTGTCGCACTATATGTCAATTTCCCTTTTGTTTAGTTAGTTAGAGCTATTGTGTCGAGCTTATTTGCATTAGGAACGGCACTATCTGCCGTGCCAACGCCGCGCTAAATTAAATTTTGAATCCTTCCAGCGCTTTTAAAATCAGGGCTGGGATGTTCTTCATTCACCAGACAGTCTATATTAACCTCATAAAATCACTGGTATGGAAATAACTTGTTTTTACTGGCTAATAAACCATTCAGTTTAGCGCGACAGAATTAAGTTCGACGGGCCTAGAGTAAAAATCTCCCATATCAGATCCCTTCCAAACACTTTCAGATTCTTGCTCTTATACGGACTCTTAGTATTGTAGAGAATCAGGCGAGAATTCTGGGGAAAATCATTTTTAACTACTCCTGAGTAAGTTAGCTACTCCGTGTTCTACAAACTACCCATGATACCCTTCGGTTTGGCTGTGATTTGCTCAGTAGCATCGGCATCGCTTCAAGAAATGGGGGTCATCTCCAGTGTAAGAACCATTCCCTGAGGACACCTTTGTGTTTAGTTACTATTTTATCATGATTGGTTCAACCTTCGTTCTACCAAACAAAGAAAGCTTTGTGACGCAGCTGGTGAGTTCTTACACTGGAGATGAGCCAGTGAGAATTTAGAATCAATCATAGAAAATTAACACTATTGTTGCTGTTGTCCTTGTTCTTCTAAGTCTTGAGTGACTTTGGAGAAATCAAAGGGTTCTCCTGTTATGCGCATCCACATCTCCTCGATGTCCTCACATGCCGTCTGGAAGTGGGTAGTGGCATCACATGTCTTGGTGATGAACACCTGTCAATCAAACAAACATACCATAACAACACTAAAACTGCTAATCAAACAAACATACCATAACAACACTAAACCTGCCAATCAAACAATATACCATAACAACACTAAACCTGCCAATCAACATACCATAATAAACAACACTAAACCTGTCAATCAAACAAACATACCACAACATTCAACCTGTCAATCAAACAAACATACCACAAAAACACTAAACTTGCCAATCCAACAAACATACCACAACACACTGAACCTGTCAATCAAACAAACATACAATAACAACACTAAACCTGCCAATCAAACAAACATACCATACCATTCAACCTGTCAATCAAACAAACATGCCATACCATTGAACCTGTCAAGCAAACCAACATACCATAACAACACTAAACCTGCCAATCAACAAACATACCATAACAGACTAAACCTGTCAATCAAACAACATAAAATAACAACACTAAACCTGTCATTCAAACAAACATACCATACCATTCAACCTGTCAATCAAACAACATGCCATACCATTGAACCTGTCAATCAAACAAACATGCCATAACACTAAACCTGCCAATCAAATAAACATGCCATAACAACACTAAACCTGCCAATAGTGTAGAAATTAGTTTACTTTTACCACTTGATAACTGACCTTTGATTTTGAGCCATCGTCAGTAGGTTCATTCAAATCAGTGACACTAACGAACCTGATAACAAGGTAGATAACAATGTTAAGTAAATAAGAGCAATGCAGTAATACAATACTCTTGCAGGGACGTAGCCAGGGGGGGGGGGGGGGGGGGGGGGGGGGGGGGGCACAGGGGGCAGAATGTGACAGACTGACAAAAATAATAAAGCTTCTTTCTTGAGTCTCTAAGGGGCCGACCATTTTACTCTTGACGGGGGGTGGGCTTTTTGGAAAAAAAATTCCTCACAGCAAAAATTTCCTGCACAGCAAAATGATGACTAAAACCCTTCTTCTACCCCCCCCCCCCCCCCCCCCCCCCCCCCCCTCAAAAGTTTAATGGTCGGCCCCTAAGTTTTGATGGTATCAAAAATGTCGGCAACGCAGTGCATTGTGGGTAGGGTGTTCAACTCCTTGAATCCACCGTCCACCTTCATCCACATTTTCACTTTCGCTGAAAATCTTCACGAGTATCGCACGGCACTTATAATGTTACACTTTTAAAGGGCTAAAATACTAGCCGCCAATAGTTTGTGGTATTGCCATCTCAAAATCTTTAAACATCGATGCACTGCCCAAATATAGTCACTCAATCTCCAATATCTGTCTTCTGTACATGAAATGCGATATCCATCATCTAAGCGAAATTCGATGTATTGACCTCCAAAAGAAGTAAACCTTTTCTGTGATGTTGTTGTGCTATCGATGTACTGAATAATAAAGGCATCATCTTGCCCAATGTTCAGAATATCACACATTTAGCCAATTTGGGACTGCATCCCTCGTCGGCTAAGTATCAGACGACATTTTGTGCAATCTCGTGGGGTACTGGGATACACAGATATTCTGTACAGATAGAGCAGATTTCGTATGACTGTGAAAAGTGCCGCGATAAAGTTGTTCCGTGCCGCGACCGTATCTACAGCAGGCCAGTTTCCGTGCCGTGACCGCGACAGTGCTGCGCCGTGTCACGGCACATTTCGCCGTCATACGAAATCTACTCTATGCAAAAATATCCGCCAATGATGGTGACACGGTTCACCCCTTATCTTTTAAAAACCTAAACTCACTTCTCCTCGATTTTGCCCAAGAGATCAAGTCCTGGTTTGAGCTCCGCTTCTGGGTTACTAGTCTCTACAGTGGTCATCACGGACGCGATGTAGTATCCTTTTGGTGACGCGCAGTTCGCGGATGACACACAGGCAATGTAGATGTCTGCAAGAAGGATTTAATCACGCCAGTGTCAAGGTGCCTCATTGAATAACAAAAGAATCTCATTAAATCACAGAAATGTGGCAAAATGGACACTTTTCCGAGCTGTTAACAGGAGCCACAACGGTAAACAAATGCATATAGTCAAAATAGGCATGGCTTTTGTGAAATTAAAATGATGTGATATTTCTGTGAGTGAACGTTAATTGTCATGTGGGATGTGAAATCCAAGATGGCGAACGTGTATAACACAACTTCCTATGACTTTATCTGTGAAATATAGCACTTGTGATGTTGGGAGAGACACTCGAGTTTCGATTTTGGGCATCTTCAAATAATTAGAACTGGGCCACCTTAAAAGCGACAATGAGAAACAAAACAAAGCAACCACATCACATCGTTCACATCATCAGAGGACAATATTTCATATCTTTAATGTACAAGACGAGGGACAGTATCACGCTACCTTAAACAAAGCCGCCTCACCACTTGAAAACGATCAGCAAAATTCACATTAATTGTATCGCGGAATTGGCTCTTTTTATGCCCACTTTCCTTTTTATGGTTTAACTCCCAAGCATTGCGCAGGGTTGGCAGATTTGTTGCTGGTCCAGCACAGTCATGTGACGTGGGCTCCCTATGGTGGGAGATTTGTGTTCATGTCATGAAAACCAACAAGTTTGTTACCTGACTTTCTGCCCACTTGATTTTGCGGAATAATGATTTGGCAAGATGCTTTGGAGGCGTCAGGAAGAGCTACTGGTGGATGCTTCAAAAGACAAATGCAGCGAACGACCTGCAAAAATACAAATATCAATAATATTATAATTTAGTATAATTACTCAAGCGATTCCGCGAGCTGATTGGTCGAGACGTTCGCCATATTTCGCTATATTCAGATGAATATAACATTTTATTATATAAACACCAATGAAATACCAGGTGACCTCCCGCGCGAAAACTTGATATCTTCACACGTGAAAATATCATGTTATTTTCACATGTGAAAATATCACACTTGCCTTTGCTGAATGCTCGATTTTTAAGCTTAACTCAAATAAAATTTGAATTTGGTATTTCATTGATGTTTATATAATACACAGAACATTACATGACCGCTTGGAGATACGAATTTTATCTTCTCGTGTTAAAAATTTATCTCACGAGTGAGCGCTCGAAGATAAAATTCGTATCTCCGCGCGGCCATGTAATATCCTCTATGAAAGCATTGGGGAACGCGCGCGCACCTCATTACGAGAAACTAAAAAAATACCCCTAAACGCGATTTTTTGTCGAAAATCTTTAAAGTCGCTTGAGTAATTATACTAAAACAATTAGTCGTCATCAACTTGTTGAGTGATTTTTTTTTTTGTGAGTACTACACATTTGTGCAGACATTTAGATGTATCTTCTAAACGAAGATTTCTTCAAGGGGACAGCGTCATGGTTAGTGATATAAAATAAGACCAGCTGTCTTCGCAACCAACCCCAAATCCTAAATATTAAACTTCATCTTAGTCTATTAAAAGGTTAAGTAACCAAATTAAGGTCTCGGTCAGGGTAAATAATTAAAATCCATAATACGACTTTTTTCCTGGAATTCAGTTAATAGAGTCCTAAAGTACATTTCTAAATTCCCAATGACGCGTCAACTGTTTTCCTTGGTTTCAATAGCCCATTCCTTTGTATTGCCCGCCACTCATTTTCTGTATTTTAATTAACTTAAGGAGGCTGCCTACAATTTTTTCTGCCCTCGACCACCAAATTTTGTTTGCCTGCTGTTCAAGTACAGAAACTTGTACCGGTCTGAGCTTTCACATGGTTACCCTGGAGGGTTTCAACTTTATTGTAATGTGCATTTTGTTGTGATCGGAGTTGCTATAGCAAGTAATAACCACACCCCTGTTTGTTATTAGGGACGTGTCATTATTTAGCGGGGGGGGAGGGCTCCTATTTTTGTGGGGAGGGTCCTAATTTTTTCGCGTGTCTAAAGGGAGGGACCAAATTTTTTTTCACTCCTATTTGGGGGAGGGTCATAATTTTTTTCAGCAACATTTGGACGATGAAGAGGGTAAACAAATGGCGATAGTGGTTATTTCAGCAACTTCTCCATAAAATTTCGGCGCGCTTCGCGCGCATAAACAATGACATAATATACTCTTTTAGCTATGAGGACACTACCGTTGACAAGAACAAGTTATCTTGACAAGGAAAATCAAACTTTCCCAGAATTTCTCAACGAAGGATACAATGAAAAACCGGGTCAAGCAAACCGAAAGAGTAATGAAGTTTGGATTTTTTTCTCTGTGCCTTAAAATACTTCAATGTACTCAAGACTTTGGTTTTATCTTTGGTATATAATCAATAATAATTTACGGAAGTTTCAAAAGAAATGACATATGGGATTTTTGTCAAGGGAGAAAACGCAAGATTTAGAATTCTGGCCAAAATTTCTCAACATTTGCAGTTTACTTGTCGATATTTTAACACATGCCAAACAAAATCGAAAGTGTTCTAAGAACGGAAATTTGGCTGCCACCTACTGTCACCCTAATAATTAACAAGGGCGTGGCTATTATGTTGCTATAGCAACTCCGATCACAACAAAATACACATTACAATAATCCTCAAACCCTCCAGGGTAACTAGCCTCCTCCGCATGCATCTCTCGAAGGAAGAGAGAGAGAGAGGGAGAAGAGAAAGGATTCGGTCGGTCGGGCTTCCTGCCACTCCTTCCCGTCCAAAACACAGGAAGCCCAACCCCTTTCATTTCCTTGGAAAGCCCAAGCCACAGAGTTGCCAGCGGAGGAGGCTACAGGATAACCATGTGGAAGCTCAGACCGGTACAAGTTTGTGTAATTGAACAGCAGGCAAACACAGTTTGGTGCCGGAGGGCAGAATTTTCACCTTCGCGAAGCTCCTGACCTCGCACGATTTAAGATATCGGCGTCAAGTTTTCTGTGCCATTAGAAGATGATAACACCTAAAAAACCGTGTGAGGAAATTTTTACTTTTTACTTGCAAAAGTTTTTATGATAAATTTTGCGGCAGCAAATAGAAAAAATGCGACTTTCAACTTTGCGACCTTATATTTTCGTCCAATATACAAAATATCAAAAATCGCTCACACGGTTTTGCAGTCCATTTCTCCAAGATTAAAATATGACAAAGTTTGAAATTGTGCTACAAATCGCTAATGGTCTGGAGCTTCTCAAGTAAACAAGGTAGTTTTTAGTTCGGGGTCGTTAAAATGTAAGAAAAATCTAAACTCTGCTAAAATGAACAACTTCATTAGATAGAACAATCTTTTAGCTTTAAAACGATATATAACTGATTATCATAGGATAAATTGCGACGCGACGAGGATTTTTTTTCCGTAAGCATGTCTTTTTCCCTGACCGAGACCTTACTGATGATGCAGTTTTTAGTTTGAGATTAGTGGCTTTTGTGATAAATTTGTCAGGTGCAAACCAATTCCATCCCCTCTATGACTGAGGCACACAAACCTCAAAGTTTCATTTTATGTTGAAATTTGTTATCCAAAGACCCTTTACTTTGATGACTTTTTGTATTATCCTGGATTTGCAATCTGCAGTTTTGGCCAATTCTGTAGCCTCACCTGTCCGACTTTTTTAACTTTGTCAGGGAAGTAAGACGAATCTGCCACCACCATTTTAGTCTTTGCGGTCTCTCCACCGGAGGTTACCCCACAAACTTGGCCTTGCTCATCATACACTATGTCTGTGACTGGCTTATCCAGCATGTAAGTTCCTCCATATATGGCACTGAGTCGGGCAAAGCCTTGGGGTAGCTCACCCAGGCCATACAGGGGGTACAAGTACGGGGAGGTGCCATAGCGAGACAGAGATTCACTAAAAATGGATTTAAAAACAAAGTAAGCCAGTTGGCTCATTTAAGCAATTGCAATCAAGGGTAGTGTCTGGCACAAAATAACTTAAAGGCATTTGTTCAGTGACAGCAGAACAGTTTTCAAAGTTGGGGGGGTTGGGGGAGGGGGGGCTTGTTAGTTAGATTGCATGAAAAGATTGGGGGGCTGAATTTAGTGAAAATGGGATGATATAACATAATATGGGGCCTAGCACCACAAATACCTACCAGTACAATTTAATTCTTTCAACTTCTTCCAGGTAGGGATGACACTTGTGTCTAAAAGAAGAAAGGAAATAATGAAGCACTAAAAAGGCCATAGGCACAATACTTACTATGTGGCAAGCAATGGAACAAGATCGATTCATTTTGTATCTTCAGATTTGTGAAACGCTTCAGTTAAGGTATGGGGAAGGTTCAAGGACTTGCACTATTTCAAAATACAAGATGCAAAGTAAAGTGACAAACAATCTTGTGAACACTCAAACAAACAAACAAATGTATTTGGTGCCTTATACAGGATTGTACATCGGCCAAATAAAAATTAATATAAAAGAAGAAGAAAAAGGAGGTTGATGCCATTATCCCTGGATTCCTTTCATAGAAACATTTGAAAATTATCTTATCGACCTATAAGTTACAGTCTTCGATATATGTCAAATTGATTATGATTAGCTGCACTGTTATTATAATAGTAACAATAGCATACTCATCGTTTGTATACAAGGCCATGGCATGTCCTACAAAGTCAGCAGTGTTATCATCTAGTCCATACTTCTTATAGAGCTCGGCAACTGTTGTTTTATTGGGGTCAGTTCCTGAAATTAAATGCAAATATAATGAGATGTGCTTGAAAATATGTTTCAAATTCTTTTTATAATTAACATTTAGTGTTTATTCATCGATAATCATGGAGAATGAGGCAACATATGTTTTAGTATAATTGCTTGTGATTCATAAGATTTAAACCAAAAAATGAGTTTTTGTTGGATTTTTCACAATCATAACAAAACCCGTGCAGGCACTCCCTATGCTTTCAATGCTATAGTCATTGGTAGTTTATTTTGAGCAAGAGAAAATAAAACTACAGTGGAACCCCGATTTTACGATCCTCGATTTAACAATACCCTGATTTTACGATGACTTTTCTGGGTCCTGGCAACAATACCTCACCTTTAAATCCTTATATCAAGAGTTTGTTTACAACCATACCCTGATTTTATGATCATGCAAATTTGCTGCCCCCCTGTGGTTTCGTAAAATCGGGGTTTTACTGTATCAACCAATCAGGACACAGAATTTCACCCAAGTAATTATACTAATACTTATAATCTATAATCACTTTATAATATTATATTATAAAGTGATTATAGATTATAAGTATTAGTATATAAAGCTTATTGTCCACTTGTTTCAATTTAAGTGGTTATACCCCTTAAAATTACACAAACTGGACAGAAAATACATAATACCAAGGTAATTTGCTGTCAATTTGTGTTCTGGATGAAATCCAAGGCCATAGCTAGAAATTTTTGCCTGGTGGGGCAAGCCTTGGTCATCCTTTGTTTTTGCCCCGCTAGCTATGCCACTGAAATCTGATTATCTAACAGATGTTTTTTAAATATCTATTGCCTTGTGTACATGACCGAGCCAATCAAGGACTGGGGAGAGCCTTTGTGATGTCATATATTCAGGTTGTATGAGTAGTGTGTTTACTTGTTTACTAGCTAACTCAAGCAGCCAATCAGGTGCCAAGTCAAAACATCACACACAAAGAGAAGTTGATTAATTACCATTCCATGTTTTTGGATCTTCCTTGTTAAAATCCTGTACCCACACTAGAAAGTTTTTGAACCTCCTCTTCTCAAATATTCCCATTAGACTTGAGGCCAGAGCTTCTTTATCACTTGCTGGCACTTTGTGGATTTTTCCACCTCTTTTGTAGACATAACTACCCTCAACACTCTTGAATTCCAGGTATCGGGTGACGCCACTATTAATCAAAAGCTTCACAAGGTGACCTGCAATGCATGACAAGGATTACAAGCAGGGTGTCAGGAAAATTAAGTACAAAGACTGAAGTCAAAAGACTGAAACATGACAAACACAAAAGCAAGTTCTACAAATATATTTATTATCTAGACCTTTTGCAGTTTGTCTGTCATGTGGATGTACTGGAGTGCAAAAAACATATCTGATCTGTAATCTTTTTACCTGCTCATAAAGAACTTGGCCAATCAGCTTCAAATATGCCACATTATCAGTTAAATTTCTGTGTGATTTTGGAAACAAGTCAACTAAAAAGTTTGTTTGCCCTCCAGCCATGTTAGTTGATTTATACCCTTGGGAATCTTTAACAATTATTCTTTGAGCCCGAATGGGCTCTGATTCAATAGCCCATGAGGCCGAAATTGTTTTAGTCAAACCACACATAGCCAAAAGCGTTTTCTGGTCTGGTCATTTGGCATTTTTCTGGCTTTCAAATCCGACACTTTTTGCTACTAGTAGGCTATAGCTACTACTAGTAGCTCAACCACTCAGAATGCAGCACTGATGATAGGCCACTAGTGCGATTTGACTAAAGAGGTCTATTTCATAGGCTTGTTGCAAAATAACAAGCACATGACTATTCAGCTGCAAATCGCCTATCTAGGCCTGTTTTCTACTCTTTCCCCTGGGACCATTTTCCAATAAGCCAATCAGATTTGGCTCTTGATCACCTTCTACCAGAGCCTCTGACAACCCCAAAATAGAGATTACAATCCATATTGGGCTGCCTGGCATGTGTACCAAACTTAAATAAATAAAATATTTCATGGGGTCTTCTTTTTGGGGCTGTTGTTTTTCAGTCATTTGTTTTTAAGACTTAGAGGAAAAACTATGGAAGATAAAAAGATAACCTCCAAATTTTCACAGAAAATGAAAAAGCAGTCTCGCAGGAAATGGGAATTTCTTACCATTAGCCATAATAAATTTTGGTACCAAATCAACATTCCAGTCACGCCCTCTCCCAAATTTCGTCTCAATATCACAACAGTCCTTGCAATGCTTTTTGAACAACTGTGGAGCAAATCAATATGCACATTTAATAACATACAATATTTCTACAATGTCAGATATACAGGGCTTTATGAAACAATTAAAGTGTCAAGCAGGGGCAATTTCAGCTTTGGTATTCTTGAACATGTCAGTGCTCGGCCTTAGCAGTTGTCCACTTGTCTTGGGCAAGTAAAAAATGCTTCAGGACAAGTGAAAACTCAGGGGCTCTAAGTCACAGGACAAGCAACAATTTTGCATGAAATGTAAACATAATGGTGTGTGGTTTGTTGTTTAAAAGTGTTCACACTGTTTTTTGAGTGAGGTTTGTGTCAAACTCTCGAAGCTATCATCATGAAAATGTTCATCTTTCGTCTTGCTTTTGTCCAGTCACCAGAGTTCACAATGACTGGACGAGTCCACAGGGAGGCTATTAGCCATAGGCATTGCTAAGCAAGTTAAATTTATATCAATATGGCTTGTACATAGGCTTGGTCTATATTTCACAAAAAAATTTTCATACCATAACTGGACAACTAGAAACTTGGCTAGGACAAGTAACTTTTCTGTGCTACTTGTCCTGCGACTAGTGGCCAAAAAAGTCAAGGTCGAGCACTGCATATGGACAACAATATGAGTGTGTTTTCGTTATATGCCCAAGTTATTGTTTTGTTGTTTAGATAGGACTAAAGATTTTGCTGTTTTTAATACTGGGTCAAGCATTCATGTTGATACAACAATCCTTTATTTCTCCTTAATTTCCAAGCATTTTTGAATTAAAAGGTTTCTGCATAATTTGATGGTAAAAAAAAACATGACAATATTGTTAAAACATTTTCCCCTCTCTTGGCTATTTTTTATTAGCAGAAAAAAAGTTTGGTTTGATGGATTTGATGGATTCTTGGACTGCTAAAAAATAATAATCTTTATCTCAGCCATTATAACATTTTTCTTTCTACCCATGCTTTTAAATTGCACCTAAATAATGGGTTCTTACATCTTGTAGTGGTGATATAGACGCAGTCTCTCCACCATAGCATTTCTCTCTGTCCATATGCAGAACCTTTTTGCCACTTACAGACAACATTCCACTCAAGACACATTCCTTTTGAAGAAAAGACAGGACACATAACATTTTACAAGTGATCATGTTAGCATTACTGTGACTGTCATAATTCTGCAGAATCTCCAGGGATGCCAACACAGAGGGTACTCAGATAGAAAAATAACGGGGAGGGAGGGTCCGACATAGCTCCTGACAGGCTAATTGATCATCAAGATACTGCTTTAAGCTGAAGAACTTTGTTTATAACTTTCCAGCAGCTCGGCAACATGTGTATGCTGGTATAAAATAGCCTTTTTAGGCTAAAAATGTTGGGTATTTGTTGGGTATCAAATTTTTGGAGCAGGTATTTTTTGGCTATAAAAATTATGGCTCAGGTATTTTTTTAGGTATGAAATTTGGATCTCCATCAGATCCCCCTTATTCCATCATTTTTATATCTGAGTAACCCCCCCTCCCCCTGGGGATGCCAGCCACTGCACTTTAGAAACTGTTAGTTGAAATGTGCAAGCATCACAATGGTAAACAAAGCAGAATTAAAAAACAAAATTCCTTTTTTTTTCTTTTTCTAACCAGCAATTCAGGAAAGCTGTCAACGCTATCTGTGAAAGCCTGTGTTTAATAAAACTGAAATCACAAGCAAAGGTTCTTGACTTTTAGATGATTTACAAGCCTGTATGAACATTCGACAGTGAGCACACAACCCTGCACCCTTGACATGCTCAAACAAGATGTACTGGACCCTCAAGAAGGGATCTTTAGGAACACACCATTCTTGAACCCAGAGCACCCTCAGCGGCGGACAAAAGTATCGTAAACACCCCGTTCCCCCTTCCAATGTTGGAGCATGCCAATTTGAATTGAACGCTGCGCACATCAAACAACATTGAACAGGGGAGCGGGGAACAGCCTGGATAGCAAGTGTTTACTTATTTTTGGCCCCCATTGCTGGCTTGTCACCTCATGGGGGAGGCTCTGGAGACAGCAGTTGATACATGCACAAGATTTTATACAGAGCCGATGAGAGAAAGAACTTCAGCCAGTAATCCTCGTTACAAGGGGTAGGCTGCATTGGGAAAAAAAGAACTTTCTATGCATGCCCCAACATTCAAAATCAGTCAATCAGTGATGGCGCTCAAATGGATGTCCCAAGAGTCTCCCCCATGAGCAGACATGCCGGGGAGCTCTGCGTATGAGAATTGGAATGCACGCATGCTCCAGCTCTGGACTAGGATACCTTCAGATATCAACAGTTGCACTTTTGTGCTCCAAGTACAAATGCAGAACTTACAACAGTTTCGTACGTAATCTTCGAATCTAGGCAGCTAGAAGGAGTGGGAACTAGAGTAGAGGACTAAATTCCCAGGGGGGTTCTCCCATGTAAGAGTGATAGGGGTGCTCGTCGGGACATCGGAAAATATACCCTAAAAAATACCAGGACATAAAAATCCACCCCCTAAAAAATACCTTATAAAACAAAAAGACCCCTAAAAAAATACCAACAATAAACCTTTATTGTTATTGTTTTTCATCTCAAAACAAGCTTAGTTTAGAGCTATAAATGAGCAAAGAAAGAAAGAAAACATTTTGCTTGGTTTGTGACCCTGTCATTCATTTGCGTACCCCTAAAAATACCATTTATTAGTGAAAGCCACAATGTTTCTCCGATAACCCCTAAAAAATACCTGAGAGTCGATTTTGACCCCTAAAAAATACGACGAGCACCCCTATCAGGTCGACATGTGAAGAACTCCCCCCCGGGACTAAATTGTGGCTGTGGAATGATATCTATGGTGCTTGCAGGACATCACACCCGATAAATTAATATTAAAACATACAAACATTAGCAATGCAAATGCGATTCGTTGTTGTTGAGATGAAATTTCGGAATCGCCATGAAGTTCGAGTTCTAGTTCAGGAAAACTTCCTGAACATGACCTCGAATCGAACTAGCGGAACTAGCCCAAACCAAAGCTGGCCGAAGAATAAATGTAACACAAATCGAACTTGCCGTCAAAACATCATTGTATAATACCCACCTTTAGCCCTGTCCCGAGGACGATAACATCATATTCTTCATCCATGGCTGCAGTTAAAATAAGCTATCTAAGGACTAGGGCACGGAAGATCGACGAGAAAGGTTGGATTTGCTTTTTAATCGGAAGCCTCTGAGCACAGAGCAGTGGTGATCGAGGGATCGAAGTGGACGATGGGATTGACAGGGGCGGGTACCAGTCCTTCCCTGACAAGAACAATGAGTTTTGCCGCAGGGAGCCCATTATGAGAGATCTGGTTCCTAGCCTGATAGGTACAGGCGGAATTTTACTGACACTCAGGCTACAGGAGTTTCATTGCTCGGAGCGAGCGTAGCGAGCGGAGAGCAAGTCTATTCTTGCCGTTACATGCATGAGAGGTGATTTTTCATGTCTTTTTCATGTCCACAAAATCATCTACCCCCTCTCAGAACTGAGGTCAGCGGTCAATATATGCGCCGTACATGCGCGAGATGTTAGTATAGACAATTTTCATTTCATGTCCCGGTAGCAATGTTCATGTCCATATGCATTCTTGACGTTGTTCAAATGACATTTGACCTAGGTTCGCGTTTTCGATAACTGACACGTAGTTTTAATTACGGTCGAGCAATGTTTATCAGAATTCAGCTAGGGTGTTCATTAGGCTCGCGGGTTTCCAGTTGGTCAAGCAAACAAGTGAAAATTGTGAAAAATATCAAAGGACAAGGTTCACAATTTGTGTTAGCGCTAGTTCCATAGTAGGTCAAGTAGGTCAAGAAATATTGAAGTCTTACTTTGAGATACTTTGCTTACATTTCTGTTCATGCTGACGTTGGCACTTAGCGGGAGCTACACCTAGTCAATGCAAGATTTAGCTTTTATCCAAACCTCTCGAGACCACTCAAAGTGATGCCCGTAAATTCACGGGCACACAACGGAGCTGTTCCTCAAAAAAGCTGTTCCTCACCCCCTTTCGCTGCTGGCTGGCAAATATTTATCGCGGTCTCTTGCTGGCTGGCAAAAATTCATCGCCTTCCGTTCCTGGCAAAATTTATGCATATCGTCTTTGCTGGGAAACACAAGTTGCTCATGGATGTTGAAAAATGAAATTTTAAGTGACAGCACTTAAAAATGCACTTAAATATTAGTGCTCGTTTTTAAGGATACCCGATTTTTTATACTATTTCGGGCTTCCTGTGGTAATGTTACTCTCCTGGCTGGGAAATTTTTTTAACACCCAGCTGCTGGCTGGGAAAAATTGAGACCCTCTCCTGGCAAAAAGGAACAGCTAAATTTTTGCCAGCAACTTTTAAAACATGTATTTATATGCTCTACGCGCGTAGAAATGTCCAAATACGCCATTTAAACGCATTTTAACCAGGGGGGCTCGTTGTGTGCCCGTTTAAATTCTTGTGAGACCGATAACTTAGCTGAGCAAGTGAGCAACCGTCATATTCTATTTAGCTTACAACAAAACCCAGCTCTTACAGCTGTCAACCAAACCGTTCTGAACTAGATCTAGGCGCCCGAGAGAAATTCAATATTTGTAGGGAAAAAAAAAACATTTCCGGCTAAAGAAACTGCACTTTTACAGTCTACAACATTTCAACGATACCCCATTGTCTGATTTTACTGCCATAGCTCCGAGCATTCCCATATCTTTCAGATATTTCTAGTCTAACCTATATAGTTGAGGTAGCGTATTTCCTGACATAGTTATTTTTAGATGCGAATCTGCATTTTAAATTTGTTGCTGGTTCCAAGACAAAAAATACCCATTCTCGAACCTGCTCGTAACCTCGCGGGGAGGCTCTGGTGACAGCCACTGACGCATGCGCGAGATTAAATACAGAGCCGCTGAGAGAAAAACCTTTCAGCGCATGCTCCAACTCTCAAAATCAACCAATCAGCGACGGCCCTCAAATGGATGTCCCCAGAGCCTCCCCTGCGAGCAGACGAGCCGGGGAGCTCTGGGTACGAGAATGAAAAATACCAAGGGAAGTGGTCAAAACATCTGTACTCGAATGGGACCCGATGGGGTGGTGTATGCCGCAGCCAACCTCCTTTTAGGAAAAAATGGCCATTTTTAACTGCGAATATCTCGTAAAATAATGAATGAATACAAAAGATTAGCCCATCGCCGTCTTCTTCATAGCGAGAGCAACACATCCATGCAATAAAATCCAACATCCCTTACTTGAGCATGGAGAAAATTGGCATTGAAAAAACGGGTGGGTAGGTACAGCCCGGGACCTACCACCTCCCGTGAAAAAATCGGGTTCGTTCGAGTACAAATATTTTGACCGCTTCCCCAAGAGGTCCGCGACAGTGCCGCGCCGAAACACAACGCGATTTCTCGGCCGAAATTTTGAGGTTGGGACTTCTGCTGTAATTGTTATCTCAGATACCGAAATGAGTAATGAACTACTTTCGACATTTACAGAGGAATTCAAGGGCGGTCTAGGGCCGGGGGGGGGGGGGGGGGGGGGGGGGGGTGATTAGGGTAGCTAGCCACCCCCTTGTTCTCATATGTACGATATTATATTTTGATTACTAAATAATTATTGTATTAGTCTTGTAAAACCCTTAAGTGGCAAAAACAATCAGCAACTGGCCAGGAAAGATGACAAAAGTGCTGAATTTGGTTCGTCAAGCGAAATGCGTAACGCACGTTACGCGTTCTAGTGCGCGCACTTTTTCAACTAACCGTCCCTGCTTCCAGAGTACAGTGAACGCACACAAGTTCTTTTTCTGCAAGAAGCGTTCCTGTCTGTAACTTCCCGCAGCAGGCCAAGCTATTCCGGCAGTGATCCGGCAGCGTAGTTTTTATCCTCTTGTTTTAATCAGCTTGTTTGTTTAGTCAAATTTTATGCCTATTGTTTCGTTTCACCATGTTTTCCCCCTTCATTATTTACCGCTGACCCCCCCCCCCCCCCCCCCCCCTCCCCATTGCCGTATTATAGCTCGCAGTGGCGGATGCAGACCCTTAAGAAGGGGGGTGGCTAGTACAAAGGATATACAGTCGAAGCTCTCTGTGCGACCGCTCTCGTAAGCGACCAGTTCCCATAACGACCACTTCCCCGAAACCCCGTTTGAAATGTCACATGAACTCTGCTATTTCAAGCTCTCGTAAGCGACCGCCTTATCGGTGCGACCAGCTCCGTTAGCGACCACAATTTCAAATCACCAACAGAGATTTTCTATTGTTTTTAAGCTCTCGTAAGCGACCATAGTACTGTTTGTCTTTAAAACATCAGTCATCACCTCACAAATATCTAAACTGATCCGGTGAAATGCTATTTTATATGTACATATTTGCGGTTATCTATTCTTAATTAAAGTCGAGAAATAAATCAAACTATTTTAAGCATTAGTATCACATGATATTTTCTAGATTTATTGTACTAAGCTCTCGTAAGCGACCGACGCCTATTGTTCAAGTAGGAAGCCGCTTGGTGGTCGCTTACGAGAGCCGTTCTCGTAAGCGACCAGCTCCGTTAACGACCGCAATTTTCAGTTCCCGAGGTGGTCGCTTACGAGAGCTTCGACTGTACTACAGAGTTCAGACCAAGGGGGTGGCTAATCTTAAGGCTTTACAAGAAATATGAGAACACCCTAATCACCCCCCCCCCCCACTAGATCCGCCTTTGGCTCGCTATATGGACATAATATGTCCATTCCACATCATCGGTATAATATTGTTCAACCGTTCATCATGAACAAGGTTCGACTGCTGGCAATATTGAATGGTCCAAACCAACGTTTAGCATACAGGGGCATAGCCAGTATATGGGAATATAGCCTGAGTATCAGGACCCTCCTATTTTTCCTCCCTCATTTCCATCAAGGAAAATAAAATTCCGCCTGATACTCAGGCTAATGGGAATAACCATTTTCTCTATTTTTTCGTCTATTTTTACTGTTGTTCTCTTCCCAAAAGGGGGGTTGGACTCCCGCTAGCATATTCTCTTTTCTTTCCGACGCTAACTTTTCAGCAACAACCTGGCTATCTTGTTAGTTTCTGAAGAACGTTTTCTGATGACTGCAGCAGGAACATATAACTTAGTTTACAGTAATCAAACATGTATAGAAAATAGAAAACTTGCGTTTTTCATCTCGCGAAATTGGGCTCAAAAGGACGATTCTAGCTATAACGCACGCGCGCGCTGCATGTCGGTAGATGTGGGACATTTGTCGAACAAACTGTTAAAAAAAGCGCGCACTGTATTTTGGTAGTTGTGGGACACGGCTTGAAGAGGAGATCTGTAAGTCTTTCCATGAGCACCTACGCGAGATTTTTTGAAAATACCCCCCAAAACGAGACAATGTTCCCGGAAAAGGGCAAGAAAACAGTATGTGAAATCCCTAAAAAACACCTTTAAGCATTTTGTATCCAGGAACTTTAAGATCCTACAAAGGGACCCGGAAACAGCCGCAATTTTCCCCAAGCCGCCTTTGTTCTCTTTTAACCGGGACCGAAACTTGCGCAATTCTCTTGTTAGAGGCGTTCTCACGCCTGGCGGTCTACAGCCCGGCACTTTCAAATGTACAAGAAAAAATGCACAACGTGTGATCATGTCGTTTCCCACCACCCGGATCAACGGCCCTAGCGGCGAGTCTTTTAACATCACGGATCACTTTGATTGCACCACCGCCAACGTCATATATTGTATTACTTGCTCCCTTTGCCGCATGATCTATATAGGACAAACCGGCCAAATGCTTTCCACGCGCTTTTGCCAGCATCGCAATGATGTGAAGAAAAATGACCGTAACAAACCAGTGGCCCGACACTTCAATCTTCCCGGTCACACTAGAGATCATATGACTGTTTGCGATGTTTCTCTTCACAACGGGTCTAATCATTCTCGCTTCCAGAAAGAGAATAGACTTATTCTTTCACTCGGTTGCCGATCACCCCACGGCATCAATGAATTTTTCTCTTTTATCTAGTTTTCTACATCTCATCATATTTCCTCTTTCTTTACTTTCATCACTAGTTTGCGATTTCAATGGCCCATGACATCCTTTGTTATTCTTAACCAATTATCACCTTTAGTCATTCCGAATGTTTATCTGTTGCCTAGCAACGGCTCTACATTTACTTTATATACGGCCCCACTCCCTCAGTTTTCTCTCTTTGCTCCGACGAAGGGCTAACGCTCGAAACGTCAGCAAAACACCAATTTTCCCACGGCGTTTAACATAAATCTCAACCTTTGGTTGTTGTTGTTCACCTTTAAATACTGTATTATATGCAAACTACATAAATACACATAAGAGATTATGAAATGAACTCATGGTTTAGCTAAATTTTCACTTCATAACGTCAAGCAGGCGGGAAAAAGCAAGGGCGCAACTTTGCCGTGAAATCTCTGAACCGACATTTTGTCAAGGTGACGGCTTTCTTTATATTTTTCATTGACAAAAATCTACTATTTCTAATGAATTGCCCTCTGATTTTTTGAGTATTATGCATAAGCAAGTCTCGTTGATTTTAAATCTATTTCATTATCAGAATTGCCCTCTCTATTTCTTGTTAAATTTTGGACTGGAAAGTAGACAACCGAAACAACGGCCGACCTTTCGTGAGCACTGAAAAAACAAAACGTTGAAACCTCGCGAACGGGTAGTTCAGTTCACAGGAAACAACGGAGCCGCGAAGGAGAGTTCAGGGACTGGACTAGTGAACGGGTTGAACCCTTAACAACTGAAACACAACTCATGGTTTACGCTCAAATCTATTTTTACTCTCGATCAAGACATCGTTATCACGTGGGTTGATCTCATGAATATTCAAGATACAAGGGTTCAGGAGCTTACCTCTGATCTGCTTCGCCGCTGTTGTAATTTTCAGAATTGCTGCTGGCAAGCAGTTTTTTGCGGCTACTTGTAAATAAACAAAATCTGATTTCATCAAGAACCGACGGGAGAACAAAATGTCCCAAGACGGTGCTAACTTGAAGACACACGGAACTTGACAACCTGAAGTTTATTTCTCCGTTGGGCTTTATCATAGAGGAATAGCGAGGAGTAATTCGTTTTTTTTTTCTTTAAGAAAGGCCGGAGCGCTCAATTTTGTGTGCGTCCATCTTCTTCAACTGTCAAATCGCGCGCGCGTCATCCGGCCAATTATAATATGACCCAAAAGCGATGCATTATGGGAAGACTGACAGACCTCTTCACAGCTTGGGCATTTCTGAATAAAGAAGAGCGCGCGCACTTATAGCTGGAATCGCCCAGTAGATCTATGAATGGGGACTGATTCTTGTACCCCTCTTTAAATTGAATTCGCAAACTTTCTCACTTTCAACTTAATATTTGTCCTTCAAGAAAAACGTGGAAATAGATTGTGAGGTAAAAATATTATTTAATATCCGCTAGCAATCTGGGAACCGGGATCTTGTTTCGTGAAAACTTCAAAGTAACACTTGCGGGAAAAAAGCAAAGGAAATCTTTTGAGACATCTGAATGAACTTAACTGCACATGCGCGAACCACCAAATTTATCATCATTTACCGTCGTCCTTACTCGGAGGCTCATCCCGTCACGTGAAAAAGCTCGCAGAAAGTTACGATGTTGTACTGCGCACTATTATTGAGAGACACGCCCCTCTAAAGCACAAAGTCTTAGTTGTCCGTCCTAGAGTCCCGTGGTTTGACAATGAGCTGAAGCGACTGAAATCGGAGCGTCGGAAATTAGAGAAGAGAATGAGAAAAAGTGGCCTGGCCTCGAGTGTTTCGGCATACCGTAAGGCGTGCAATACTTACTGTGCGCTTCTGAAGGATGCGAAGAAGAGATATTATTATGACCTGATTCAAGATAGTGCAGGCGACTCTAAGAAGCTTTTTCAAGTCGTGTCGTCCCTCTGTAAAGAGCGTACGGAGAACTGTTTGCCACCTCATGCTAGCCTCAGTCAGCTTGCAGACGAGTTTGGAGAATTCTTTTGTCGCAAGATCGCCCTGATTAAGGTAAGGAAGATATCAACTGAAGTGACACCCAATCTCCCTATCTGCAGATTACGGCTCCAACAGGTAAACTTATGAACTTTGCTGCTGTTTCTGAGAGTGAAGTACGTACGATTATTATTTCTGGATCCGATGCTAGTTGTCAACTTGATCCAATTCCTACTTGGCTGACGAAGAAGTGTGTACATGAACTTGCTCCAGTCATCGCGAACATGATCAACTGGTCATTATCTACTGGATGTGTCCCAGATGAATGGAAGGTTGCTCTCATTCGACCTCTCTTGAAGAAGTTAGGGCTTGACTTGATTTTCAACAACTTCCGGCCTGTCAGCAACTTGTCCCTTGTCTCTAAGACTGCAGAGAAGTCGGTCATTCCTCAATTACTTGATCATTGCCATGAGCATGCTCCTCTCCCAACCAACCAGTCATCTTGCAGACAACATCACTCTACAGAAACAGCTTTACTCCGCGTTCAAAATGACATTCTCATGAACATGGACAGAGAAGAAGTGACTCTGTTGGTGCTATTAGATCTCAGTGCAGCGTTTGATACCATTGACCACACCACCATGGCTAACGTGTTGGAGGACGATTTTGGGGTCACCGGAGATGCGCTCTGTTGGCTTAAGTCTTTTCTCTCTGGGCGAAAGCAGCGGGTTTGTATTGACCACCATCAGTCCAAGGACTTTGAACTCACGAGTGGAGTTCCTCAAGGTAGCTGTTTGGGCCCTGTACTGTTCATCATGTACGTATCACGTTTATTTCATGTCATAAAAAATATCTGCCCACTGCACAATCTTACGCGGATGACACCCAACTTTATCTATCTTTTCGTCCGGAATCTACCGCGACTCAGGAGGAGGCTGTTAAAGCCATGGAGGAATGCACTGATGATATTCGAAGCTGGATGGCTGCTCACCAACTCATGCTGAATGATAGCAAGACTGAATTTATTATACTCGGGTCTCGTCAGCAGCTAGCTAAGGTCAATATCGATGGCATCAATGTTGGCTCTTCGAATATCAAGCCCGTCAGCTCAGAACGGAACTTGGGCTCATGGTTCGATACGATACTTCTATGACTAGAATACCCACATCGGCAAGGTGTGTAGCAAGGCCTTTCGCGGACTATACAACATCAGAAAAATCCGCTCTTTTCTCTCTGAAGATTCCACAAAGACACTTGTGCACGCTTTTGTCACCTCTCACCTGGACTATTGTAATTCACTACTCTATGGCATTCCTCAATATCAGATTGATCGTCTTCAAAGAGTCCTCAACGCTGCTGCCCGTTACCTGCTTTGTTCCTCGCTACGCGCACATCACCCCTGTACTTCAACTACTCCACTGGCTCCCTGTCCTCTTCCGTATCCGTTTTAAGGTGGCTCTTTTAGTTTTCAACGCCCTAAGAGGACTCGCTCCAGATTCCAAAGTATGGAACAGTCTCCCAGAAGCAATTAGAAATAGTAACTCGGTTGACTCTTTTAAATCAAGACTGAAAATGTTTTTATTCATTTCTGCCTATAAGCTAGAAGGACGGTATTGACTATAATATTCGCTATTTTAATTTTGATATTTTTAAGATCACCCTATAAATATATATGAATATAGTATTATTGTAATTTTTAAATCATTCAAATCCAAAGTAATATCATTTTTATCTATTCTTATTTATATATATTGTAAAGCGCTTTAGAATATTTTTATAATTAAGCGCTATAGAAATTCCATTATTATTATTATTATTTATTTATTCACTTCATTCGATTCATATAAATTTTATCCTTCATTTAGAAATCCTAAAATATGTCAAATTGCCCTTGTGGAATTAAGTGAAACGTCGGTCATAGAGTTATACTGCGTTCAGGCTAAACGCGTTTGAAATTTATCCCGTCCATCACAACTGCCAATGTATTGTTTGTCTCTAATAATATCTAATGTGGTGACATTTGTACCAAATTGCACCTGAGGTTTAAAGTTATTGAGTTCTGAATAATGAAACATGTTTACTTGGGACCAGTGCAAACGCACTGTAAAACATCCATAGGCAACTTAGGACATTCGACAAGAAAATGCCAGTAGAGAAAAATTAAGGTTTTCCACAACCGACTATGCGACTAGATAAACATCAAACTATTTTGATATAAGAGCTTAAAATTTGGTTCGTATTTTCGAAAATTACTTGCTCGATCCACATTTAGGCGTTTTTACATTGTTATTTACAATACTATAATACTATCATGGCAGATATAGGAGCGATATATTTTGTCATATAAACGAGAAAAAAGGCGTCATTCTATTCCGGCTCCTGAAGACCTTCTTTTACTTTGTCAAAATCAAAGGGTTCGCCATAGACTCGCTGGTACACATCCTCGATATCTTCACATACGGTTTGGAAGTGTGTAGTGGCATCGCAAGATTTGGTGAGGAACACCTGAAAAACAACAAACACACATCACATGCACATCACACATCACGTATCTGCTCGCAGGGAAGGCTCTAGGGAGGGCCATTTGAGGGCCTTCGCTGATTGGCTGTTGTTGAACGTTAGCGCATGCGCAGAAAGTTGTTTCTCTCAACTGCTCTGTATCAAATCTCGCGCATGCGTCAATGACTGTCACTAGAACCTCTCCCGCGAAGTGACGTGGCGGGGAGCTCTGGGTTCGAGAATGCAGTAAAACGGGCAAGTCAACAATTCCATGACAACGCACGCTTCCCTTGAGCAAATCAAAGGCACCGAGTGCCTCGGTGAAATCGTGGATACCGTTTATCCAAGTTTGGTTGTCTGGTGATGTTTCCTTTCCGAGATATCAATTTTCTAGTTGTGATGACGTCATACCACGTGACCTTGGTGTTGCACCTCCCATGCTCGAAGATAACTTTACCCAAGTTTGGTTCCGTTCTCGGATGTCAAATTTTTTCTAGTTTTGATGATGTCATCGACGACGTCATATCATGTGACTTTGGTGCTGGACCCCCATTGTCACGAAGATAACTTTATTCAAGTTTGGTCACCTAGCGATGTACCGTTCTCGAGATATTAATTTTTCTAGTTTTGATGACGTCATGAGCTAACACTTGAGTTATGAGCGAGCGAGTGACATTCGACCCACCACAATAACTCGTGTTTACGCTTCGCGTATCCACGATTTAAAAAGCGTGCGAAAACTTCGGTGACAGACGCCATTCCGTGCGTTTTTCCTTGGCAGTGAATACATAATGAAATAAAACATTTAGTGTCGAATTCAGACTTTTCCTTTCGCAAAGCGAGGCACGATCGAGAGCGAAGGAACGGCTGGAAATCAGGCTACCGACTTGTGTGTGTGTGTTCTTTTTTTGTCAAAGTAATAATAATTAGAAAATAACACCTATGTTGTATTGTGAATGTGCGCATCCTGATTGGTTAAAAGGCGTGTTTGTAAGAGACCTGAGAAACACTATTATTATTCAGCCATGCCACTATCTCGGTTCTGATTGGCTAAGAGTACGCAGCGAAACCTTGTTGGCGCGCAGTACCTGACGTCATACTACAGACATTAGGATTGATGCACTCTAATGACGTCATAACGCAAGCCAATAGGTTTGGCCGCCATCTTGGTTTTCATTTCCGAATTGAAAGCCGGTTTTGCGAATATTCTCGTTGAATCTGTTATGATTTTTGCCAAGAGATCATTGCTCAGGATATCTAAACATCAACTATGGCTATTTGAATTGAATACGAAAAGGAAAATACCAATGGACGTAAGATGAAGTTGAAAAACCGTGTCGCCGTGCACGGCCTCATCGTTGACTTCGTTTTACTAGGTAAGAATTCTTGGTTGCTGAATAATAAAACAATTATTGAATTCGGTTTTCGCATGATAGTGAGATTTGTCAATGCCTCGAGTTAGTGTTATCCGCCTCAGCTTCGCTTCGGCAGATAACACAAACCTCGGCGTTGCCAAATCTCACTATCATGCTCAACCTCATCCAATAAGTGTTAATTGTCATGCAACGCTGTCGCGCGTGTGTATGTTATTTTCTAAAAGCAATAAAAATACTTTCTGCGTGCTCTCTGGTTTCTTACAAACACTCGGGAAATGTTGGTCGAACTGATAAAACTTGAAAGACACTCGCCTTCGGCTCGTGTCTTTCAAGTTTTGATCAGTTCTCCCAACATCCCCCTCGTGTTTGTAAGAAAGCAGAGAGCACGCGGAAAGTACTTTTATTGCTTAATGATAATGGTCATAATGTCTAATGGTCATAATGTTACTAATGATGATAATTACTAAAGATGATTAAGCGTTAATTATAATTTGGAATTATCCACCACCGCTCCCACCCTTAGAAGAGGAACTACCAGTGTATTAAATAAAATTAGTATATTAACTCTTGATAAAAATAAACTCGTGATACATACCCTTGACTTTGATCCATCATCTATGGGTTCATAAAGATCACTAACAGAGACTGGGAACCTAGAAAAACAACAGGAGTCACTATGGGAAAGCCTTACGCATACCTATAAGGCATGTAACGCATGTGCAGCGCTTAGAGCGTCATATGAGCACGGTTACCTTTTTTGTACTCTACTGAGAGATGACGCAATCTATCTTACTACGCCACTACGCGTCTTGGACTCTTGGAAGAACATTTCAAATCAGTGAAATCGGTTGAGTTGCGCTAACCTTGGTAGCTAAGTATTACCTATGCTTAACAAGCAAGCTCCCTTGTTAGAAAGCAAAAACGTTCAAGGAAATCTTGGTATTAGCTGCTTGTGAAGGACGTGTGGAAATCAAAAGGATATAAGTATTAAATGAGAATACAGAGCGTAGTGCAAGCATCTGAAGTCGCCTCTGTTTGGAAATGGACAGCGAAGGAGGGTTGGAGGGTGAGCGGTTTATTTTGCTTTTTGGGTCAAAACTCTCACTTACTCGATCGTTTGGGATGTGACACACAAACGTTCAATAAAGAAAATCACTAGAACTCACTTCTTTTTTATTGGCCCCAAGAGATCAACTCCTATTTGAAGTTCCTTCGCTGGGTCATTGGTTTCCACGTTGGATGTTACGAATGCAAGGTAGAAGCCTTTGGCCGCAACACAAGTGCCATATGATAAACACGCTATGTAGATATCTGGAACGTAAGGAAAAGTTTATTAGCAACAATAATTTCAGATGATTTCAGATGACAGATGAAAGTAAATAAGACTTGACTTAATAAACATGCAATGAGAAGGGTTAGGGAAGGGAAGTGAAGTGAAGGGAAGGGAAGGGAAGGGAAGGGAAGGGAAGGGAAGGGAAGGGAAGGGAAGGGAAGGGAAGGGAAGGGAAGGGAAGGGAAGGGAAGGGAAGGGAAGGGAAGGGAAGGGAAGGGAAGGAAGGGAAGGGAAGGGAAGGGAAGGGAAGGGAAGGGAAGGGAAGGGAAGGGAAGGGAAGGGAAGGGAAGGGAAGGGAAGGGAAGGGAAGGGAAGGGAAGGGAAGGGAAGGGAAGGGAAGGGAAGGGAAGGGAAGGAAGGGAAGGGAAGGGAAGGGAAGGGAAGGGAAGGGAAGGAAGGGAAGGGAAGGGAAGGGAAGGGAAGGGAAGGGAAGGGAAGGGAAGGGAAGGAAGGGAAGGGAAGGGAAGGGAAGGGAAGGGAAGGGAAGGGAAGGGAAGGGAAGGGAAGGGAAGGGAAGGGAAGGGAAGGGAAGGGAAGGGAAGGGAAGGGAAGGGAATTACCTGATTTTCTGCCAACTTGATTCTGAGGGATAATAATTTGGCATGATCCACCACCGCTTCCACCCTTAGAAGAGGAACTACCAGTATTTGGAATTGGGTGATTCAGGATACAAATAATGCGTGCAACCTATGACAGATATCACAAGCCAATAAATCAGGGTTAGTTGTTACAGGATACTAAACAAAGCGGTTTTGACTAACAAAAGTGTCCAAGCTCTATTTATGAAGTTAGCAATGGCATTCTGCCATTCCATCCATCTGGGCCAATCAGATCAGATTCGTAAAGCTCAGGTGCCTTTTCAATAGAAGCCAACTGCTTTTAGTTGTCAATAAACGGGTAATTGTTACCTATTTAATTTTCTGAAATGCAGATATCTAATATTGCTTGAATACTAGCCTGCTCGCAGGCGTTGGAGAGTAGTTTTAGGTCGAGAAGTTTGCTTTCGCGTGGCTGCCATCTTGGATTTTTTGTCACAAATCCAAGATGGCGGCCACGCTAAATCAAACTCGCGTTTCTCGACCTAAAACTACTCTCCAACGCCTGCAAGCAGGCTACTTGAATACCTGGTAGTAGAACAAGTAGACAATTTAGTTATTTCTTTCGAGAACAAAGATTTGGATCGAAAACGCATTAGTGGACGATACTTGATTAAACATGCTTTTCTACAGTCTGGCCTTCTAAAAAAAAATTTTTTTTTTGCACTGGATTTGGCCAAAAGCTATTCATGTGCACACTAAACTATAATGTTTCTCATGCAGTCACCGAGAGCTTGTACTGTATTACCCTGGGGACCAGAGGCTGAAACCCTGCCCGTTCGCGTTGCGAACCTTGCCTAAATTTTTCTCGCTTCGCTCGAAAACTCTTCGGACCGGACCTCGAATCGAGCCTCTGGTTTCCAGGGTAGTGCTGTATATCATAATGTACCAAAGTCTCTCAAGATTCCTACCTGTCCGACTTTCTTGACTTTGTCTGGAAAATATGAAGGGCCTGCAATGACCATCTTGGCCTTAGCGGTCTCTCCTTGGGACGTGACACCGCAGACTTGGCCTTCATCATCATAGACAATGTTTTCCACGGGTTTATTTAGCATGTATGTCCCACCATGAACAGCGCTAAGCCTGGCAAATGCCTGCGGCAGCTCGCCCAAGCCATACATAGGATACAAATAGGGTGATTTCTCACAATACCTGCCCAGCGAATCACTAGAAAGTAATAAGCACACATTGCAATTTGCCGTTTTCAAACTAGAAGACGAACAAATCGTCTAGACGGACAAATCGTCTGACAATTTGTTCGTCTTTGTACGTCTAGTGTGAATTCAGGTCGGACTTTAGTCGATTTGTTCGTCTATACGAACAAGTTGTCTATGAAAAATCGTTTTCCTAGACGGCCAAACAGACGAACAAATTCAGTCGATTTGTTCGTCTGAAAATTTGATCGTCCCGTTTTCACATCAGACAATTTGTTGGATTGTATAAACTTACTATAGTACATAAACAATTCGCTAAATTAGTGACATACAATTGTAACATAATGGCTGTTTTCACACTAGAAGAAGAACTGTTCGCTGTTTTGCCAGTTCCATTCCCCCCCGACCTGCAAAATGAGAATTTGTTCGTCTTTTGTACGTCTTGTGTGAATTTAGGTCGGACTTTGGTCGATTTGTTCGTCTACACGAAAAAATCGTCTATAAAAAATCGTCTTCCTAGACGGCCAAACAGACGAACAAATTTAGACAATGGCCGTTTTCACACTAGAGACGAACAAATCGTCTGGACGGACAAATCGTCTGTAAACGAACAAATCGTCTGATGTGAAAACGGGACGAACAAATTTTCAGACGAACAAATCGTCTGAATTTGTTCGTCTGTTTGGCCGTCTAGGAAGACAATGGCCGTTTTCACACTACAAATCGTCTAGACGAACAAATCGTCTAGACGGACAAATCGTCTGACGATTTGTTCGTCTTTGTACGTCTAGTGTTCGTCTTTGTACGTCCAGACGATTTGTTCGTCTCTAGTGTTAGAGACGAACAAATCGTCGAGACGAACAAATCGTGTGGACGGACAAATCGTCTAAATTTGTTCGTCTGTTTGGCCGTCTAGGAAGACGATTTTTCATAGACGATGTGTTCGTCTAGACGAACAAATCGACTAAAGTCCGACCTAAAGTCACACAAGACGTACAAAAGACGAACAAATTCTCATTTTGCAGGTCCGGGGGGGGGGGATGGAACTGACAAAACAGCGGTGGCTTATGGGTAATTTCACATTGAAAATTTCAAAATGGCGTCTGTAAGTGCGATGCGTCACTCAAATTCGCGAAACCACGGCTCCCACCATTGGGTATTTCTTTCGTCATCAGGGTTTCTTGCCTTCTCGTCCCCTCTACTGGCAGCACAAATAACAGCCATCGCTGCAAAAGTTGGTGTTGCTGCCCTTTTCTACTCGAACTAGTCGATATTTACTAGTTGCCAGCGACTTTCCCGATATTAAACTGCCGTGTTTTCTACCAAAGAGAAATCTGCTGCACAAGCACAAGGCGGCCGCCATTTTGTTTTTGCAAGACACATGTATACCAAGGGAAGTCTTGTGCTGACCATTTGTCCGTCGATAGTCCGTCTAATATGAATTTAGGACGGACGACTTCTTCATCTTAGGCCGTCTCGTATTCACATTAGACGAACAAATCGTCAGACAATTTGTCCGTCCAGACGATTTGTTCGTCTCTAGTGTGAAAACGGCCAATGTGAGATGAAATGACAGAGGATAAGACGATCATCGTGGATCATTCCCCTTCAATTGTCTACTTGTTCTACTACCAGGTAGTCATTTTTATGCACTCTTTCAGCAGTTACAGCAGATTTCAGTTGACTGTCGAAAACCAGAAAACCCCAGCGTCCAAGATAATGGCCACGACTACGAACACTGGATTTTTCAGGTTTTTCGCGATAAAAAAACAACGCCTGCGCGCAGACTACTTTGCGTTTGATTTACGACATTCATCTGAAGCTCTCGTAAGATCTAAGCTCATTGGATTGATACCCTCATTGCGAAACAATAGATGGGCATACAATAGAGCGAGGAAACAATGGGATGCTTTGTTCTACCTATCCAATCACACAAGATCGGTAGGCTCAAGGTCTGCATTCTTCGATTTCCCCTATTCCCCAATGTCTTCAGTAACTCCATGATTAATAAAAAGTGAAATTTGACTAACGAACCTGTACAGTTTGACACGCTGAATTGTTTCAGAGCAAGGCCTCTTCAAATACCTGAAATAGAAAATATCCTTTTTTTCAACATTTATTTTCGGCTGCGCCTCGTGAGTCCACAACATTTTGACCACTCTATTACGTCATTCCGTGGTATATAGGAGGACATACCACGGAAAATCAGAGGACATTTGTTAAATGGCTTCCCTGAAATTTGCGCACCAGTTAATCCTTACTTTATTCTAATAATTTTGCAATCTATTTTTATTGTTATTTTTTGTAAAACGAGACCAGTTCAGGTTACATTTGCACTAATAGATTTATCGACTTTCTGTCTAAAAAGTGGTTTGTGCATTGATGCTTGTTGTACACATGAAATTCTAAAAATTCGTATTAACGTGGCGTCTTGCCCAGTTCATCTTTTTTCCAAGAACGCAATATTTACGCAAATAGCAAGACTCCTTAAACTTCTAATTATGAAACGTTGAAAGCTACAGATTTTGCACTGTTCGCAATTAGTAAGTGCCTAAAGCATGACTAGAAAATATTGTTACAACTATTCTGAACACGCTTGATTTCGACGCTTTTCCCGACATCGAAATTTCCAGAGGGGGGTGGGGGTAAAATTTCTATATGCGGAAATTCCAGAGGGGGTGGGGGTGGGGGGTGGGGGGGAGGTCACAAACAGGTACCCAAATCGGAAATTCCAGGGGGGTGGGGGATCATTTCTGAACACCCCTCCGTGGGGGGGGGGGATATTTTCTGGAACCACACAATAAAACAAATCAAGTCTTACTCATCGTCTAACTGTAAAGCAAGCGCATGTCCAACAAATCCTGTCGTATTGTCATCTAAACCAAATTTTGCGTATGCCTCAGCCATAGGCTTGTCTGGTCCACAACCTAAGGGACATGAAAATGCTTTAAATAATTGGCAAGCACATTATTCACAAATTTGTTCATTCTGTGGACTCCAACTTATAATTTCCAATCAAGAATCAAACTGTTCCAATCGAAGTCAAAAAGCAGAACAGTTCTTTGTCTTTCAGATATTTAAATTTTTTGTATCCACCAAAAAATCCGTGGAAGTCCAATTCCATGCGCTCCAGAGCTGGACATTACTGCCGGTCACCGACCAAATTTCTGATATGATCTGGCATTGAGAATATAATGAGACATAATGTGAACTCTCCATTTATCTCCAAACACTGCTACAGATAATTGTTTAAATACTCAAGACAACAAGAGATGGCATAGAATAAAGTACATGAATTCAATATCAGCAATGTTCATAAAAGCGCAATTTTAGCAAGCATTACTTTCTGCCATGTTGTATTATTTCTTTCAAAATAAGGTTTGCAAGTTTATGTCCGACCAATTTTCTGATATGTCCGCCCAATTTGAAAATAATGTCAACCACACTAGGGGTTTGATCTGACATTATTTCCAGCTCTGTGCTCTAAGTGCCAGCTTCGGTGTGAACAGCAACCGTTTCTATGGATGTTTGATTGAGACATGCCAAAACTCGGATGTGGCATTTTCTAGCCTCCCCCACAGTCGTTCTCAGGGGCTTTCTGTGGTATGCCCCTTGAACGACCCAATGTAAAAAATGGAATTTTCAACTGTTTTTCAAACCACAATCTAAGAATGGAATTTCAATCATTTGTATTAAGTATAGGCATGTCTTAAAGCAAAGGGGGAGGGTACTTTTTTCTTTAAAGCCAGAAAGTGATGTGTTAAAGTAAATTTATTTCTCTGTAAATAAAAGCTTTAAAACGGCATACCAATGTAAGTGACCCTCGTAGCACAAAATTGTGATGCAACACAGATGTTTCTTATTTAAAATTACTGAAATTTGTAGTCACAACAAGGGAGAATTCCTTGTAGCAGCAGTGGTTCAATTTATGGTCTGGGGTAACTTTCTTCACAATTTGTTAATTAATTTGCAAACAAAGTCACACTTCTGAAAGACCTTATACCGTCTTGCTATCAATGCCTGTCATCATATCACAGGTGACCCAGGACAATTGTTTGTGTACTACAACATCGAAGTATTGACAGTAATATAGTGTTTATATGGGGATTGTGGTAAGGGATGTTTGGACCTGGAAATTTTTAGGAAATTATCAATAAATGTTACTGAAACTTACCATGTTGTTAGTTGTGGTTGTCCTTGATGCTCATGTGAAGTTTCACGGATTTATCTGCAATTTGCCCCCCATACAGAGAGAAAGACAAGGTGGGAGGCTGAAACCAAAAATCGGCTCGATCGACCGATCGGCAGAACGCACTTCGAGACGGATTTTTTCACAAAATTCGAATTCCACAACCAAACAAACACACCATGATCGTAGATATACATGTTACTGACGCAGCAAAATCAATAAATATCCTGCAGTTAGATACGCGAAGGTAGCAGACCCCGTTAAACTCGCACGACCCCCTTTTCAACGGTCGTTAAAAATCCGCCGGACCCACAGCTTGGACAACCAAAATGGCGGCCGTTAAAAACAAAATGGCAATTGTGCGACTCTAAAATAAATCCATTACCTCCCGAACAAAGGGATTTATTTTTTACTGGAGAAGAATGGATTTGTAGCAATTTTGGCCTAAGGAGCAGCCGCTCGGCTAGTTTGCGCTAGGTCCCCCTCCCCCTTGGGGAGTTTTTGGTAACAGCCGCCATTTTGTTTTTAACGGCCGCCATTTTGGTTGTCCAAGCTGTGGGTCCGGCGGATTTTTAACGACCGTTGAAAAGGGGGTCGTGCGAATTTAACGGGGTCTGCTACCTTCGCGTATCTAACTGCAGGATATTTATTGATTTTGCTGCGTCAGTAACATGTATATCTACGATCGTGGTGTGTTTGTTTGGTTGTGGAATTCGAATTTTGTGAAAAAATCCGTCTCGAAGTGCGTTCTGCCGATCGGTCGATCGAGCCGATTTTTGGCTTCAGCCTCCCACCTTGTCTTTCTCTCTGTATGGGGGGCGAATTGCAGATAAATCCGTGAAACTTCACATGAGCATCAAGGACAACCACAACTAACAACATGGTAAGTTTCAGTAACATTTATTGATAATTTCCTAAACATTTCCAGGTCCAAACATCCTTACCGCAATCCCCATATAAACACTATATTACTGTCAATACTTCGAAGTTGTAGTACACAAACAATTGTCCTGGGTCACCTGTGATCATATGACTGTTATTGATACTGAAAAGATAAATTTAATTTGCTCCCAAATTTCTGCATAATTGCTAGTTTTTCCTGCATCCTTTCAGATGCCTCAACAGATGCTTACAGTACCATTTGCCACCCACAACTATTACAGGTAGTTTTTTTAAAACAATAAATCTTACCATCCCAAGTCTTCGCATCATCTTTATCAAACTGTGTCGTCCACATAAGGAATTTTCTAAATCTTCTTTTCTCAAAGAGTCCCATCAGACTAGTTGAAAGGGCTTCTGTCTCATTGGCTGGCACTTTATAGATCTTTTTATCTTTGTAGACATAACTGCCTTCTATGCCTTTAAACTCTAGATATCTTGTGACTCCAGTCTTAATCAAAAACTTTGTAAGGTGACCTGGAAAATAAAAGAGCTTTACTTAAGTTGATTTTGCTGACAGCCCCCGCTCCTTCCATCCCATTCATTCATTCTAAAGCATGCAGTAGTACTATATGCCTGTGGATTAAGACAAAAGATAACTTACCAAGAAAAGTAGAATATTCAATATTATAATATTATCATAAAAACAGCCCTCATTTGTGCAATCTAGTACAGCCCATTAAGTCCTCCAACTTCTCTTTGTATAGCAGTTGTGTATTTCAAAGGCTTGAAGTTCCCTCATGAATAGGAAAAGAACGTTTATTGTATTTTACTTGATTTATACAGTATTACAATACTGACCACCAGCCATTATGAGTTTTGGAATCAAATCCACATTCCAATCCCGATCTCTACCACACTCTTTCTCTACATCTTCTTTGCAACAACAACCTTCTAGCATTTCATATAACTGCAAATGAATAATAAAACATGTTTAATATTAAGTTTCAATAAGTTTTGAAGTAGAAGGTTAAGTTTTGGAAGTAGTTGGCTGGGTTTGGGGGTCCCATACGAAGGCCGTAAGGCCTGAGCCTTCTAGGGCGTATGGGTGCATGCCCCCAGGAAATGTTGAAATTTCTACAGCAGAAAAGGTGTTTTCCTGCTTTTTGAGGGAACATTAATCTTTAAAATACATTTGTGAGCTTTATCGAGAACAAAATAAATAATTTATGGACTTTTGAAGTTTCTGGCAGTCAGCAGTGAATTAGACGGTGGTTCACTGCCAAAACCCTTGCATATGATCATTGTCAGCATAGAAGTAATAACAAACTCAGTCCTAAGGTTGGCAAGCCAAGAGGAAATTGATAGCAAGCACAAGAAAGCAAACTGTTTAGGGGGAGGGTATCTTGCTGCATTAAACAGTGGGTTATAAAGGCAGTTACTATACTGTACAAATCTACCATGCAAGCCTTTTCCAGCAAAGGCTACATTAATGTCCAGGGTGATTCTATTCAAGCTAAGGTGTTTGTATAGTCACTTCAATAGCCTTTTGTTTAGTAAGCTATCCTATTGTTGTAGCCTGTATTTAAATCACTCCTTCCCTAACTCTTTGCACACTTGCAAATGGTGTCATGGTGATGCCAAAAACTTTGCAGATTTCTGAGCAATGGGGTTTACAGCTTTGCCTTTGAATTAATAAATAAAAAGATTACAAACCGAAGAAAGTGGTGACATAGAAGCTGTCTCTCCTCCATAATAGGAATTTCTATCCATATGCAGAACCTTTTTGCCATCTACAGACAACAACCCACTCAAGATACACTCCTGAGAGAAACATATGACATGTTAGTGCCTCAAACCTTTACTCAGACCTGCTGTATCCCAACATGATTTATCTAAAGGACTTTGTACTACATTGTATAGTGTGATCATAGTAAGTATTTTGTACTTGGCTATTTTGTTCAGGGCTTGCAATTAAAAATAAATCATGGACATAATTTTGTGGCTACAATCAAATTCTGGCTCATTCTGTAGGTACCGGAGCTGACCGGAGCACAGTATACGTAATTCAATAGAGACAATGGACCCGAGACAAAGGACTCCAAGTAACACAAAGAACGAAGATAACACAGAATACAATATAATAATAGAGAATGGGAGGCAAGTGCGCACGTTCTCGAAAACAGTATTAAATGTTTTCAGAGGCAAGTTTGCCCCTGATGTTCACGGGTCGAAATGTTTTAATGCACATGATATGAGGTTGCTGGAATAACTCCTTAGAAAAATTTCTTGTGGTCCCCCCTTTCAGGGCATCAGGTTTCGAGAGATCCCCCTTTCGTTCCCCCAACAATGAATTGATCCCCCAAAAAATCCTCAGTCCCCCCAGGCGATAAATAATGACCGGTCCCTAAGTATCTGAACGAAGTATCCTCAAAATCAAATGCATGTGACTTTGACAAAAAAAAACACAATGTGATCATTGATATTTTTTTCACTGAAAATTCGCTGTATGCGTAATCTCAGCTGGAAAAAAATCACAAATCATGATTTATTAAGCTCAAAATCACGACTCTCAAGCATTTCAAAACGACTTTCATGGGTCACGCCACGATTCTTGTGCACGAATCACGAAATAAGATTGGCCATTTTCACGGATCACGAAAACGAAAAAGGGTCGATCACGGCTCACGAAAAAACCCTGTACGCCCCTGCCCAACCTTCTTGTGGCATCCTTGAGCAGAGTGAAATTCACTTTGTTTTAAGTGTTCTAAACTTTATATATGTTCATGGGTAAGCGATTCTAGGGAATCTACACTTCAACCAGGAATAAAACTTTTGTGGCTCATTTTTTGCAGATTTTGCACCGTTTTTTGAAACTGACACAGTATGATGCCGGCCACACCATCGTGACTTCGAATAGGAACAGGGCCAGGACCATGGTGGGTCACGGCAGTGATCCTAGTAAATATTTCAGTCCACCTCTGATCAATCAGTGAAAATTCCAACTCAGAAGAATTCCACGCATTTGGATTGTTTTCATTTTGACAAAAAATACAGACATTCGTAACTAAAAGTGAGATCCTCTTTAAATGTTGTGTGAACGTGTTGAATTCAGAGCACAAAGGGTTTGAACTCTGATGTAGAAAACGAGAAAGTAGGGGCACGCAGACTTCAATAATATGATCGAATGACTTAACTTATAGTCAACAGAAAAGTTTCCTTTTACATACCTTAAGTCCAGTACCAAGAACAATAGCATCATACTCCTCATCCATAATGACAAGTTAGATAAGTTAGAGTTCAATTCAAACCTGGAAATTCGGAAATCTTGCTCTGCCGATCGAACGCCGAGACAACCACACCAAGTGACGGGAAAGGGGATCGCAGGTACATCTGCAGCACAGGGTGTCTGTTGTGATCCAAAATCTTGCACCTCGAAAAAATATGCCCTGCTACGAAGCTGCTCTGAATTTGGCTATATAAGTCAGATTTTTTCGCCAATGCAGACCAATTCACAAAAGAATAATGAAAATAAAAATTATCGGGTTTGTGGTCTCTTGGGGATAATTTTCATTAATTGGAACTATATACCGACGGGGCTGCACATGTTCTCACGTGGCTGCGCGAATAAGGCCCTGTGTATATGGCACATCATATGAAGGGCTTCTGTAAGTCGGCGAAGTATGATGCAACGTGGACGTGTTTACGGGCAAAAAATCTTTTGACATGTAGCTCGAAAGCGTCTACCCCCAAAAGCAGACACTTTTCTATCTCTCATTACACTTTCCTGGAGTCTTCTAAGTCGAACGTGACGATAATTTTCAGGGAATTGCAGTTTTTGGTAACCCACGTGCGAGGGCCCATGTTTGGCCATCAAGCAACGAGGAACGTTGCAATCGGATAATTTGCGAGATTTCATGGGAAAACATGGATGAAAGGCTTCTTCGTGGTCTCCGTAGCTCAGCTGATACATCTTCCCAAGCTCGAGTAAGAAACAGTTTCGTTGTTCACTCCGTCTAAGGATTCCGACAGCACAAGTGGTTTATAGGTCTTCATGGCCCAAGAATCAAACATGCAAACGAGCAAAATGTCATTGATTGGATTGAATGAGACTTTTCTTTTTATTTTGCAGACGCTACATTATTTTGAACAGTTGAAGAATTCTCCTGAAGGATGGAAAATCTGTGGAAACACTCTTATTCAGAATGTTAACAGGTCAGTTCATCCGTGTCAACTCTAGCTATAAAATTCACAATTCAGCTTTGAAATCGCCCGTTACACTGCAGTAAACTTAAAGCATATTTAACTTAAGTTAAGCTTTAACGTTGAGACATTTTTAAACAGCGTTTATTTACCGTGACTTGCAGATAACATTTAAACCGTCCATAACAACTTAACAAGGTGTTAATACGTTAATACAAGAAGAGCTCAGTTAATTTACATGATGGATCAGAACACTTGTAAAAGTTGCAAGTTGGAAAAAAGTGGAAGAATATATGAATGAAATGAAGTTAACTTATGCTTTATTCCCCATTCATAAATCTCACCAACATTGTGTCAAATTAAATAGATTGCATTTTTCACATGAAGAGTGCAACATCATCTGATTAAGTTGGCACTGCAAATTAGTTTCAACACAATGTTGGTTTGACCACATTAGTCCTGGGCACAAGCTCTGTGTTGTGCCAAAATGAATACATAAATTATGCATACATTATATGACAGACCAACAAGGATCAGAACATTAAGATTGACATCTGAGTCAAAGTGGATCCATTGAAGTCGTCCCATTTTTGGCACATTTGATCGAAATAAGAAACTGACCGTAAATACAATTGTGTCATTACTTAGTAATAGTAGCCATTTAGGAGCAGGTCATGATTTCTCTCGATTCTGATTGGCTAGCGATTGCTCAATTGCCATTGTTTCACAACAGTAATGTGAAAACTGCTCTATCCACATGGTTTGGTGTCTCTTGGTCAGAACTTGTGATATGTTTTTTTTGCTATGTGCTTTTTTTTTAAAATGGAATGGGATCGACCAAACTTTAAATGAGCCATCATCCCACTTAACAATTGGAAATTTGAAGTTGGGAATTTGAAGCTGCAGTATTATGAGAACTGCAGTAATTAGAACAACTTTTCATACTTAGGAATGCATGTGTTGTAACACCTTTTTGATTACATTTACTCCAGTGATGACAATGTGAAGTTCTTTTGTTTTCAAGTCTTGGAGCATCACATCAGAACCAGGTAATGACACAAGGGGGTCACAGAGGGGGAGGATAGCCCTACCACTTTTCCAGAAATTTTCATAAATTTCTTGTATTTAGCCCTACCACTTTAGTGAAACATTCTTCCTTATCAGCCCCACCACTTGAACGCATGCTCCATGGCCCTTGTAATGTATGGAGTACTGACATTATATCCCATAAGGGGCCCGATATATCACCGAGGTTTTCTCTACTACGCTCGTAGCACCGTAGTACCGTAGTGGCATATCTTACATACCTTGCATTCTTTCACCGCTTGTGATAAGGTTGAAATAACAAGTGAAGATCGAAGCATGAGTATCTCGATCTCGGAAAACTGTGATGAATAAAATATATTCCCAGCAAACTGCACCATATTACCGTAGTAGCGTAGTGGGGAGAGGGAATAAAATATATTTCCAGCAAACTTCACCGTATTACCGTAGTAGCGTAGTGGAGAGTGGGAATAAAATATATTTCAAGCAAACTGCACCGTATTACCGTAGTAGCGTAGTGGAGAGTGGGAATGAAATATATTCCCAGCAAACTGCACCGTATTACCGTAGTAGTGTAGTGGAGAGTGGGAATGAAATATATTTCAAGCAAACTGCACTGTATTACCGTAGTAGCGTAGTGGAGAGTGGGAATGAAGTATATTTCAAGCAAACTGCACCGTATTACCCTAGTAGCGTAGTGGAGAGTGGGAATGAAATATATTTCCAGCAAACTTCACCGTATTACTGTAGTAGCGTAGTGGAGAGTGGAAATGAAATATATTTCAAGCAAACTTCACCGTATTACCGTAGTACTACGCTACTACGGTAATACGGTTCAGTTTGCTTGAAATATATTTCATTCCCACTCTCTACTACGCTACTACGGTAATACGGTGCAGTTTGCTTGAAGTATATTTCATTCCCACTCTCCACTACGCTACTACGGTGATACGGTGCAGTTTGCTGGAAATATATTTTATTCATCACACTTTTCCGAGATCGAGATACTCATGCTTCGATCTTTACTTGTTATTGCAACCTTATCACAAGCAGTGAAAGAATGCAAGGTATGTAAGATATGCCACTACGGTACTAGGGTGCTACGAGCGTAGTAGAGAAAACCTCGGTCATATATTCGGCCTGGTATAGTATGTGGTCCCCAGGGGTTTGGGTTTTGTGGCATTGACTATTTGTTGTGTACCATTTTTGTGTGCAAGGAGGAAAAGCAGATAGTGAAAATTTGTAGGTTAAAGTTTTAATATTGACAAAAAAAATTATAATGATTAATTTGATTAAATATCGTCAAAGCCTTCATAGCCTGATGAAAACTGAGGTTTGAAGAATTCTTGAGAATTCTCCCAAACATTACCATGAAGGTTTTAATCAGGTTTGTAGGCACAGAAGAAATATTGTTTTATTTCTTTTATACCAAAAAGATGTGGGAAAGTTTTGTTTTCTAAAAAAATTCTAATAACATGAAGTTCCAAATTCTCCACTCCATGAATGAGCCATCACATGTTTTTGAGCAATAAGTAATTTTCTTTCAATCTAACTTAGACATGAGAATACTGAGATAACAACCCAGCAATCACTCCGTGAGATTTTGATGACCTGGCTACAGAAGCAATGTTCTGGAGCAGAGGAGAAGAGCTTCATCAAAAACAAGGCTGCCCAGGTGTTTGCTTTGACATTTGTGGTGGACTATCCACACAAGGTAAGAATCGCTGATCCCCAAATGTGACCGGCGTTTCCATTCCAAAGAAAACTCCTGTTGCAACGAATTTCAACCCAAAAGTCATTCAGATGAGCTGGAAACTTATTTACAAACTTATTTTTATTACCAAAAAGAAGTGAAAACAGACCTCTTGATTTCAACTGGAGAGCAAACAAACTTTTTCAGTTGATTAATTTTCAAATTCTCAAAGTAATTTGATTGAGATTGAGTCTGCATATTATTGTAATTGATTTGACCAAGTCTTTATTTACCAGCAGATAAAAAGATTACCGATCAACAATGTTTCATTTTTTTTGTTCTGTTACATTTGACTCTGAGAGTGCTAAGTGAATCTGGCACTGTTAGTCTCTTGGATGTTTATATTGCATGTTAATTTGCTTCTGCTCCTCAGTGGCTATCATTCTTCACTGATTTACACCAACTGTTGGTGGTTGGCTCTGGTGCTGTTGATATGTATCTGCGCATCCTCAAGGCAATCGATGAGGAAGTGGTCGACAGAGATGTCGTAAGGACTTCAGAGGTACTGATATCAGGGCATCTGACAGGGTGCGGTGGTGCGGATCCGCACAATTTGGCCATTTCCGCACCTTCCGCACCTTGAGAGCTTTTTCCGCACAATTTGGAAAAATTCTTGAAAATTCACCTCAGAATCTCAGATCGTCTTTACAGTTATATATTTCCTCAATTTCTAGCATTTTCTGAGCGATTTGGATGATAAAAGAACGAAAATCTCTAGAAAACTTGACTCTAAAAGTTGCATATCGCTCCCTTACTGAAATTTATACCCAGGCGTTCCTGGTGACCAAAATAGCCTGGGACCTAGTTTTCACTTTCCTTGGAAAAACGAGAGCTTGCTGAGAGTTTCTCATCAAATTTCTGTCCAAAAACTTGCCCTTTTGAGTACACAAATGTCCTGTTGATGGAGATAGTGCAACTTTCAGTATGTATAAATTGTAAGGCGAGTTAGACTCGATTTAGAGGTGTTATTATCAGAAATCCAGTAAGTGATTTAGCCTATTTCTCTGTACATTAGCTTAAGTGAACTTTTAACATTTTCCCCCGTTTTATCAAAGCTTTTGTGTGCAAAAGCAGCTTTTAATATGTATACACAATGGTAGACCATATTTAAACTCTGAAATTGTTTTAGAGGCGAATTGAATTTGTTTTAAGGCATTTAAGAGGCATTTTAATTTCCGCACAATTTGTATTTTTTCCGCACAATTTGCCTTTTCTTCCGCACATTTTGTCCTGAAATTTCCTTACAATTTCCAAAAATTTTTCGCACCCTGTCAGATGCCCTGTGATATTAGGGACCAACAGCAAGCAATTTATACTGTGAATATAACTTCATGAAAACATACCTGCCAACTCTCCCGGTTAAAGTGGCAGACTCCTGGTTTTTACCCTCAGTATCCCAGGAAAAAAATTGAAACTTCCCATACATTTACTGTATATCTCCCGGGTACATTTCTTGCGATTTTCTCATATAGTTGTTGTATTTGTGACAAAATCTCCCGGTTTTGGAGTTTTCAGGGTTGGCAGGTATGTGAAAATGTTATTTATTAAACCCAAAGATCATAAGTCAAGATAGTCCTTTTGACTCCTTTTGTCACACAAGAAATGCAGGAATTGCACTTACATTGAATGTTATTACAGACTGTGAAATTACAAATGTCAAATGATCACAGAGTTCCTCATCTGGAAATTTTCTTAGTTGCTTCAGAGCTCAAAATTTGCATCTGATACATTTATGACAGATGTAATTAATATGCCCTCCATTTTTTTTACCCTTAACTCCGGAATCCTATGATCTGTATCAATGTCAGACTAATTCTGTGAAGTTTTATACAGGGCCTGACATTAACTTTTTTCATGAGGTGCCATTGGCGACTAATTCAAACATTTCAGTCACCAGGAAGCAAAATTTTGTTGCCACATAAACATGGATCTCAGCTGAACTCAGAAGGATGGGGTGCCATTTGGCAACTAGCTCTGAAATTGTGGTCGCCAAGCTCCCAAATTCAGTCACCATTGGCAACCATATGGCCGCAGTGTCGGGCCCTGTTTATACTTCTTCAGTGTAAGCAAAAATAAGTAAAAAAATAGATTACCCCACCCAACTTGGGGTTGGTACAACTTGAAATGCGAGGACCTCGTCCTTGAAAATAGTGACCTTGACCATTATTCTCAAGATCTCTCCCCCCCCCCCAAAAAAAAAAATTGGAAACAACCTTGAAGTTGTAACACGCTCTTCCTTTTTGACATGTTTTAGGAAATGACAAGGAACACTATGATCAAGGATGTGATGCGAGAGCAGTGTGTTCCAGAGCTTGTGGAGTCTTGGTACAGGATTCTTGTAAGTGTTCATTGTTGCTCTTGCTACTGTTGCTTTCCTGGTAATAAATTGTTGCTCCTGTGTTTCTCAACCAATTCTTTTCTCCAGAAAACCTATGAGACAACAGATTCATCATTAACTTGCTCGTGCTTGGAGGTGATTGGTGCCTATGTGGCCTGGATAGATATTAATCTGATTGCAAATGATAAATTTATTAGGTAGGTTGCTACTTACTTTTAAAATACATGTAGTCACTTTACTGTGGATGAAATGGAAGATGGAAAAATATGGAATAAATTTGTAAACTAACTCGATGCATAATTGTGTTAGTCTATAAAGTAGATGTAGATGTGAATAACAAAAGGAACATATGGGGGTGGTGATGGTGTCATTGGTAATGATATGATGATGAGGGTGACATTGGTGATATGATGATGTTCACTAAAAGGTGATGATGTTTAAGATACTGGTGGTGATGGCAGGAGCAATATTAAATTGCCATGAATTCACTCAATTACTATCTGGTTAACATCTTTAACACCCAAGTGTGAGCAACATTGCATAGGCCTGCACCTTCCTTTTCCAAATGTCTCGTTAATCTGCACATCTGCATCTGGTAGACAGGCCACACTCTGTTAGATCTTGAGTATCAGTTCCCACAGTGAATTGAAGGTGAAATAAAATGAGCTTTGAATGGAGATGGGTAGGAAGGTGTTGAAGATGAGCAATAGTACCGGTAATGGTGGTATGTAAACTTATTTTTCTTATTTTTCCTCAGCACCTTACTTCATCTTCTATCCACGGATGTTCTGCGAGAGAGTGTGTGTGATTGTTTCCATGAGATTATCAGCAAAGGGATGGATCCTGTGGCCAAAACAGAACTAGTGGAGTCTCTCATCAACATCCTAGAAAGTGGTGGGTCTTGCCACCCACAGAGGTACAGTACCTAGGGTACTGTATACACCCGGTTTTCCCGAGACCATTTCCTTAAGGAATATCTGTGACCCCTTCAGTTGATAATACCCCTAAGGAGGGAAATTAGAGGCTTCCAGTTTCTTATCTTCTCTAATAATAAGTGGAACAGCCATTAAGCGATGTTTGATACAAGGACTTTTCTCAATTTTCTGCATGCAAGCTACTGTACAGGCCAAAACTGTGTACTTTTCAGAGTGGCCTTTTCCTTTTTGTTGTTTTGTTTCGCTCCTGCCTTGTCAGTGCAAATGAGTGCATCTGAAAGAAAACCCTGCCATGTAATATGCAGTCATTTGTTTCTATATGGAAAATTTTTAAGACAACATATGGAGGGGTTGGTTCAATAATGACCTAAGTGATTTTTCAGACTGTTTTTTCTGTTTTTTAAAATTCTGCACAAATCATGTTCAAATAGTTTAAAACTAACTTCTCTATAGTTTTTTCCAAAAAATCGCAGCGAGAACGATGTAAAAAAGCCATAGCCTAAACCCTAAACTTAATCTAACCCAAACTTGGAGTTCAAAAATGATGTTTTCCAGACTTGTTATATGGCGTAAAACGCATATTTTCAAATTCTCCTGAAAACAAACCATCATATCTGCCATAAACTTGGACTTGGTGACTTTTTGGTAGTAAAAACTTGAGGAGCATTCTACGGGAAGTTTGTCACTCTCTCAGTTTCAGAATGATGTGATTTTTCAAAGCACACTATAGCTGATAAAGCCACTGATTAGAGGCCGTTTTTCAGCGTTCTCACAGCGATTTCATGGGGAAAATACAGAGAGGCTAGTTTTAGGCTATTTTAACAAGGTTTCAGCAGTTTGTTTGTCAAAAAATCGAAAAATCAAAAATCACTTAGGTCGTTATTGATCCAACCCCGTCATATAAAAGTGCACGTCATGTACATGAAGACTGATTCTGACGTTTCTTAGTTTTGTGAGTCACAAGTCAATGTTTTTTTACATAACCAGAGAGGGGTATGGTAATTTTGTTTTCTTTCTATATTATGTTTTCTTTCTAGGATACAGACATTGACTTCCTTGCCAAACTTGCTAAGCTGATCAATGGTGTTGGGTCTCAACTGATTGTCAGCTACAACAAGTAAGGGTGGCATTGTTATACAATTTCATTAGATGCAATTCAAAACTAATGTGCCTTATGTTTTCCTGAAGGTTGATCAAATCTGGAGACACCACTTCTGCTGCTAAGACAATGCAGGCTGTTGAGAACAAGCTACAGTTACTATTTACGTAAGTTTTATTTGTAGCACCTTTATAGTTTGACCCCCTCAAGCAGTATCTAGTAGATGGTATGCTAGAGCAGATTTCATATGACTGTGAAAAGTGCTGTGACACTTGGTGGTACTGTCACGGTGGTGGTACGGAACATGGCCTGCTGTAGACTGAATGAAACTGTGTAGTTGAGGTAGGGTCGCGGCGCAGCACAACTCTTTCATGGCACTTTTCACAGTCATACGAAATCTGCTATATGTATATGTTTGTACCACTGTCATTGGTTCGTATATACTCACCACAAAAATTTGGTACGTTACTCTTGTAGGTTTCTTGGAAATGATGATGATGATATTTCACACACTGTGAATGGATTTGCACATTCATATTTCACGCTACTAAAGCAGGTACAGTATGGTAAACATCAGTTTCATGTATCACTGTATTGCTGTTGCCATGTTTCTGTCAAAAACGAGTTCAAGTGTTTCATTGGGTTTGCAATTACTTCTCACACGAATAAAATACACAGTTTATATCATGTTATGCAATCACGCTTAGAATGTCAAAGAACAAAAACGTGATTACATAAGCCCAAAGACGCCAAATTAGCTGATTACATCAGCCCTTTTGTTCAGGCAAAGAACAATATGCCATCTAATTAATTGCTAGATTGTACAACCTTGTATATGCTAATTGAATAGCCATTTCGCCTTGAACATGGCGCAGTCAAGGTTTCGTCCGCCTAAGACTGCGGAAGAAAAAGAAAGTATTTGTGGGCAAGGATAGCGGTATCCGCCCAAAACTCTCTACCAAATCGTGTGCGAGATACGCAGAAGCTGGACGCAGAAGGGAAGGATGGGATGAGCGGGCAGGATTGGCGCTAAAGAACAAGAAAGAGAAGAAGCTGCCGATCAAGACAATTAAACATGTTATTGAATTGTGTCTGAGTAGTCTATGAATATGCTAGTTAAGAACTCATATCACCAGTGTTGGAAATCGTTCCCAAACACTAGTGATTTTCAACTGGTGTTTCATTGGGTTTCCAAAGTCATACACCTGACCAAATGCAAGAACCCCATTGGTCTACGTCCTCATGCATAATTAATGAGTTTGAGAAGGAGGTATAGCTGATAGTCTTAATTTGCATAGCTTTTTGAGATTTTAGTCCTTTTTCTCATGACCTGACATTTGCTGTTGTAAAGATGGTTAATGGTTCATGACTTCTATTGTATTAGTTGTAATTTAAATATTCTTTTCATTCTAGCTATCATCAGTGACTTCACAACAGAAGCAGAACTTAGAGGTGCAAAATGATTGATATGATTAAAAATTATTAAAAAAGAATAAAAAATACAAGATGTTCTGACTCCTTGTAACATGTTGCTTATAGACTATGCACAGAAAATTGCATAGAAAACAACATGTAATCGTGCTATTTTTTTATTCATCCATCTAAGGTTCTTCACTAACAATTTCCTTCCATTTCTAGGGTTTATTATATGTTATTATAAAAAAGATGAAGTATGACGATTCTTATAATTTTGGTCAAGAGGTAAGAAAAGTATATAAAAATTGAATTAGTTGCTTCAAATTACGATATGTCATTATAATTACTTTGACTTTGTTTTAGGGTGAAGATGAAGTTATGTTTTTAGAATTTAGAAAGGAGATGAAGGTTCTCTTTGACAACATTGCACAACTGGTAAGTTTTCCTTTTATGAACTTCTGAATATGCAAAGAATAGAATATGTTATTGTGGGGTGCTCGGACAGAAGACTAAGAAAGGTCAATTCTCAGTGGCAGATTCAGGATTTTTCAGGGGGGGTCCATTTTTTCAGTTTTCCCAAGAGATGCAACAATATGATTATGTAGATACCCTGCCACAGTCTGGGTATTACAAAATCCCTATTGTTTAATACCTACTGTTTAAATGATGATGAATCACTCCATCAACAAAAAAGATAACTTCCTTTTCCTGGGAAACGAACTCAATAATTTTGTTTGTTTGCTTATATTAAAAAAAACGAGTTATAAAAGGACCAGCAATTCAATAGTGGTAGTGCAAAGCTTAATCGTTGTAAACGTTTTTTTTTTCAAAATGTCAGACACTCATGGGGGGTTCTGGATCCGCCACTGATTCTGATTGGTAGATAATCTCGACATTTGAAGTTGGATCAACCAATGACATATCAAGACATAATATATAGATTTAGCCACTGGCTAAAAGCGGAGCTCCTGGTTATAAAATTTTCTATGTGAATGAAAGGGATTCCCATGTGTACATGGTTTATATGGTTGTTTTAGAGTCTTCACGAGATATTAATTTTTCAAGCATAGATGACGTCATCGATGACGTCATATCACGTGACCACTTCATTTCGATCATATGGTGGCCTAGACTACACTACCCAAGTTTGGTTCTTTTAGAGTTTTCCCTTCACGAGATATTATTTTTTCAAGCATAGATGACGTCATCGATGACGTCACATCACGTGACCACTTCATTTTGCTCATCTGGTGACCTAGACCACACTACCCGAGTTTGGTTGTTCTAGAGCCTTCTCTTGACGAGATATTCATTTTTCAAGCATAGATGACGTCATCGGTGACGTCACATCACGTGACCACTTCATTTCGCTCATCTGGTGACCAAGACCACACTGCCCAAGTTTGGTTGTTTTAGAGTCTTCTCCTCACGAGATATTCATTTTTCAAGCATAGATGACGTCATCGATGACGTCATATCACGTGACCACTTCATTTCGATCATATGGTGGCCTAGACCACACTACCCAAGTTTGGTTCTTTTAGAGTTTTCCCTTCACGAGATATTATTTTTTCAAGCATAGATGACGTCATCCATGACGTCACATCACGTGACCACTTCATTTTGCTCATCTGGTGACCTAGACCACACTACCCAAGTTTGGTTGTTCTAGAGTCTTCTCTTGACGAGATATTCATTTTTCAAGCATAGATGACGTCAGCGATGAGGTCACATCACGTGACCACTTCATTTCGCTCATCTGGTGACCTAGACCACACTACTCAAGTTTGGTTGTTTTAGAGTCTTCTCTTCACGAGATATTCATTTTTCAAGCATAGATGACGTCATCGATGACGTCACATCACGTGACCACTTCATTTCGCTCATCTGGTGACCAAGACCACACTACCCAAGTTTGGTTGTTTTAGAGTCTTCTCTTCACGAGATATTCATTTTTCAAGCATAGATGACGTCATCTATGACGTCACATCACGTGACCACTTCATTTCGCTCATCTGGTGACCTAGACCACACTACCCAAGTTTGGTTGTTTTAGAGTCTTCTCTTCACGAGATATTCATTTTTCAAGCATAGATGACGTCATCGATGACGTCACATCACGTGACCGTGCTACAGCACCCCCCTTGTGGCATAGACAAAATATCCCAAGTATGGCTGTCTTAGCATGTTCCCTTGAGGAGATATAATTTTTTCTTTGCATACCACAGGGTTCCCATGTGTACACGGACGGCGGACGGCGGACGGACGGACGGACGGCGGACACTATAGGTTTAATACCAGAAAAATAAAGAAAAAATCATATCTCCCGAAGGGAAGCTTCTCTAGAAGCCAAACTTGGACAAACTTTCAAAGACCATCAGAGGAACTCTACACCAAAGTCACGTTCCCTCACGCCATCAATGACGCCATCAAAATGATCCAAAATGCCCGTGACGTTCAAAAATCAACTCGATGGTATACGTTTTTCCCTTAGGTATGGTGCTCCGCTTGCGCGGGCCTTCGGCCCGCGCTGGAGCTCCGCTATCAAGATAGTTCTCGTTGAAATGTGTCGTTTTCTATATATGGAGGTTTTACATGCCATCTTTGTTTTGGCCCCAGGAGCCCGGAAATTCAAACACAGGTAGCCCGCGTCACGCACGGGTTGGCATTGACAAAAACGACACATTTATCTTGATATGTGATGGACACCATCTATGGAAAAGTTTGAAGTCCTAGATTCTGGGCTTCTGTTTTGTCTCCTAATGTGTTATTATTATTGTTTTCCCCCAGGATCCTTATTTAGTACTTATCATAGTTCACAATGTGCTGAACTCAGCTATAGGGTAAGCTATTATCAGATAAATTGTTAGCTTGCACATCTGTCTGTTTGTCCCTCCATCAATAAGTTGGTGGGTTGACTGGTTTCTATATTCTTTTCAACTTTTTTAGGAGATTGGAAGAAGCAGAGTTTATGGATGTTGAAATAGCAGTGCGACTTGTGTTCATGTTAGGAGAAGGAATTCCTGTAAGTATTTGCTGCCTAGGTGTCAGATGTTTATCGTTCAATAAATTGCTCTTTAAACAGGGCTTCTGGAAAAACTACTGAAATTACTTGGGATTTGAGGGAAAAATACGTGCAAAATTACGCGCAATTACGCGCAATCCCGCGTCAATTACGCGGGATTGCGTAATATTTTGCAGATGTGCAAAATTACGCAGAAGTAGTGAATTACGTGGGATTGCGCAATACTTTTGGAGCAATTTAGCCATGTCCATTTTGTTTAAATGAAAAATACTTCGCCGTACCGTTGTGACGATGAAAATATATCAAACAAAATCAAAGATAATGTTCACTACAAACTAGCGCACGCGATATTGCGCGGGAACTAAGTGACACTGCAAACAGTTCTGCTGACTCTCTTTCATAGAATAACTCATTTCTGAGCCCCCAAAAATCTCATTTTACATTGTTAAGAGTCTGTGGAAGAAGCAAAGAATGAGAACTACGCAGTTTTTCGAGCCAACAAACCCACTCTTTTCTTAACCGATTTTCGATTCATTATTGGGGCTAAGAAATTAACCAATAAGATGGCGCATACTAACTAGTCCCTCATGGTTTTCATAGAACAACTAGTCGTTCTCGATCTCGACGTGTTTTTCTCCGATAATATTTCGCCATTTTGAGGAATCAAATCTGCAATTTTCTTCGAAAATGATCGGTCAGAAACCCCAAATCAATAGTTATAAATGGCACCTGGGCTATCCATGTCATGAAAAATAGGACTGAATAACGCAGGATTACGCGGGAATTGATTGATTACGCGGACAATGGCAAATTATGTGTTTCCGCACAAGTGCGTGACATTGATCCTCTGTATTCTGGTACAACAGTCACACAAGTAACCCCTGACCCTTTCCCAAGTCATTCCACTCAATTATTATCCTCACTCAAACACGACAGAGAATTCCAAACCTTATCTCCTTTCTCGTGAAAGGAATCATCACATGATCAAAAAGGAATCATCACATGATCTGAATTGGGTGGCATCAAGAGTAAACACCGTTAGCCAGGGTTCATATGCATCCTGGAATATCCTGGAGTTTCATTTCCTTCCTGAAAAAGTCCTAGAATTTTAAGGAAAATCCTGGAAAAATGTTTCAACTCAAATGTGGTTGAATCAGTCAGTTTCATGGATCTGATTTTGAGCTGCAAATTATGGCACCCAGACATATTATTTTTTTTGGCAGGGCATTTCTACCCAATAAAAACTCCTGGAACAATAACCAAAAACTTCCTGCAAAATTCTGGATTTTTATCATTCAGAAATCGTGCAAACCCTGGTTAGCCATTTGGGTCTATTTGGGACTAGATATATTTTCTGCAATCGTGCAGCATCATTAACTCGGACCCGGTGATGACATGTTGATTACTCCACCTTTCAGGGGCAGCAGCTGTACACAGACTCTTCTAGATTCGCCCTTCTACAACAGATGATGAGTGCTGTGAGTAATATCAATATGTTTGGAAGTCAATCTCATTGGTACATTGCGATGTTAATAGTTATTCTTAACTCTTTCTCTAGATTGTGACAAGCAGGGTATCCTACTATGCCCACACGGCTGTATCTCAATTGGTAGGTACTGCCTTGCCAGGAATTATAAAATAATTTGTACATATATAGAGCAGATGACTATAAAAAACCAAACACAAATACAAAACACTAGCTAATCAGGAGTGGTAGCCATTAAACAATAATGAAACCAATCAGGAGGTGAAATAAGTCAGAGTTGCGTTTAGTCATGACGTGGTGAGCAATGCGCATTTTTTTTTTATAATTCGCAATTTGATTGGCTGAAAGATGGAAGACTTTGCTCTCAACCAATAGAAACACTGATTGAACACAAGTCTGGCTTACTTATCCGCTCTATTGAATAAAGTTCACAAACTCGTTACAAGTGCACGTATTTAGGAGCCTCTGAGTTGACTCTGATGAAAGTCAAAGTTACTAAAAACTAATGGAAACAGCTGAAAGTTTCCTTTTATGGACTTTAAGCACCATAGCAACTTCTTGTACTAAGATCTCACTGTACGGCGAGCAATTGTGAAGTTGCATTTATAGGCAGACTGCTTGTTGACTGCTTATTGCCTTTATTATTTCCAGTTCTTTGAGACTGTTGTAAGATATGAAAGATACTTCGCTAGTCAGCCTCAGCATATCCCTACTGTACTGGTAAGTGGCAGCAGTATTCCCTTTCCGTTTTAAGTGCCAGCAGTATTTCTTTTCTGGCCTTGGGGGAGTAGTTTTTGAGTATTGATAAAATTGATATTTATTTATTTCCATTTTCAGATTGCATTTCTTGATGAAAGAGGGCTGCGTCATCCCAATGCAGTAGTCCGAAGCAGATGTTGTTACTTGCTCTCCAGATTTGTCAAGGCCCACAGGTGAGCTCCATGCAGTTTTGAACATTTTTTGTAGAAATTGTATGCTAAGCAGCTGTTTTTTTATTTTGTTTTGTTTCCTAGAAATCACATGCAAAAATATGTAGATGATGTCCTGAAAAGGTTACAAGGTCTTCTTGTGATTACTCCTGTAAGTTCCCAATAATGTATGCATGGGAATGCACTCTATTCTACCGGTATTAAAGCAATGCAGGACTAACTAGGCCCTAGAAAGTCTTTGAAAGCAAAAAATGTTAACACCCCGGATAAAAAACAAACGATCGATCACTTTTTCAACTTCGGTTAACTCGTGACGATTTCGGTCGATCGAAATGATCACATGGTTCTGCATTTCTTTTGTTTGACGTTTGAAATGTACAGAAAGGTGACCATTTCGATGTCCATGAATTGATGACCATGAATTTTTCAAAATCTACTCATTAGTACAAAACATAGCCTGCACAAAAACGGAAGCAGATAATATTTGAGGGCAATTGACAAGATGTGGTAATGGGTATACGCATCATAGATCAATTTCTGCACCGTCGCCGCACAATGTGCAATCGTCTTTTTGACCGTTTGCACACACAATTTGACCTACCATTAACGTCCATCCATGAAGCGTGACGATTTTTTCGCGGTGGTTTATGTTTCAAACATGCATGTTTTGTCAAAAAGAAGTCTCGTTTATCGCTTGCCGATTGGCTGCAGTTTGACCGTTATGCCAATCATAGAGCGAGAAACGTGACTACTTAGACAAAACGTGCACGTTTGAAAAGTAAACCAACGCGAAACAATTGTCTCAATTCATGGATGGACGCAAATAGTAGTTCCGGGCCCGGGTCCTTGTGAACCCCCTCTACCGACTAGACTATAAGGGATTGTCTCCCGGTGCAATGTCCTGGCTATAAAAGACACTACATATACTGTGAAACAGCCCTCATGTTTGTAGGCTGCTTAGCAGCTACTTGTGCCATCCAATGCAGCCCGTAAGTCCTCCAACCTCTCCTTGTCTAGCAGTCCCGTATTCCGACTGCTTTGAATTCCCGGACGGACTCCGCACGATGAGGAGAAGACCTTTTCTCTTCTTTCTAAGAGCTGGTTCCGGAAACATTGTTCAGAAGAATTATGCTTTAGGGTGTTGTAATGGCTTGATTGGCCGTTTTCACACTAGAAGACGAACAAATCGTCTAGACGGACAAATCGTCTGACGATTTGCTCGTCTTTGTACGTCTAGTGTGAATTCAGGTCGGACTTTAGTCGATTTGTTCGTCTATACGAACAAGTTGTCTATGAAAAATCGTCTTCCTAGACGGCAAAACAGACGAACAAATTCAGATGATTTGTTCGTCTGAAAATTTGTTCGTCCCGTTTTCACATCAGACGATTTGTTCGTCTACAGACGATTTGTCCGTCCAGACGATTTGTCCGTCCAGACGATTTGTTTGTCTCTAGTGTGAAAACGGCCATTAGTTATGTTTTATTTATTATGTGTTTTAGGACAATGGCTATCAACATTTCCTTTCATCAGACGAGCAGGTACTTTACCTTTTGACTGATTTGGGCATCATTAACTTTGACTTTTATTGACATGTCTATTTTGTAGTAACTTAAAAATTCCTTTTCCCATCAGTTGTTTCTGTATGAGAGTGCGGGGATGCTTATTGCCTCTGCTGGAGTTTCACAAGAGGTGGGTTTGGTAGTTCACATAAGAACGGTGACAAGCAAACAGGCAAATAAGATTGTAGTAGAATTAGAGCTTCCCTACTTCATGATTTACGGACCATTCTACTGCACTTGTATTATTTTACTTTTGAAATAACATTCTTTTACTGCGATTTTCATAACTCTACACCGACCAACAAACCACGGTTTGGCTTCCGTCAATTAAACGAGTGAACAACTCTGTGTGACTTCACGGAGTCTTTGAGAGATCTTGTGAACTAATAGGGGGCTAGCCAGGCTTTAAAACACTGAATTATGAAAATCGCAGCAAGTGAGTGGTATGAAAATAAAGATGTTACATTGTATTGTATTATAGTTAATATCGGTTCTATGTTTTGCTTTTGTAGAAACAACTGATATACATGGAGAGTCTTCTGTCACCAGTTATTGTCAAATTTGACATTGTGCTGAACAAGGTACAAATATTTATTTCAAGAGATGGTGCGTATATTTATGCTACCAGTGTCGAAATGAAAGTGGGTTCAAGTGGTGAACAATACGTTATATAAATGCTTACCGTTTATTCTGTAGCCGTTAGTGAGCATAAAACAGAGGAGATGATGCCTTCATTTTACAGTCTATACAGGCGACTAGATTCAGGGTTTGGCGAGAAGAAATTTCAACCTACAAGTCGCCAATACCTTTCCAATCTGTAGGATTTTCAAAGATGCTATTCTAAAAATTAGCTGTCAGCAGCATTAATTCGGGACAGGAAATGGGTAAAGGATTTCTGTTATAGCGACCAAATTCACTATTTGGCGACTATAAAATTTTTTTAGGCGTCAATGGCAACTCTCGAAAAAAGTTAATGTCCTTTGTGGAAAGCGTGTATTGGTGACCGCACATGCTTTTATTCTATGTACTAAATGTTGTTGACGCAATAAATGAATTTTGTAGTTCATGTCTGGACTGGACGCGGAGTCTTCCCTTGGTTATGCCCAAGTCCTGTATAATCTCATATCGTATGCAAGGTATGCATAGTTATATATTCTCACTGGGTCCCGTTGTACTATATAAGTTATGGGAGAGGAGGCCTGGCGGAGCCAAAGATTGCAAAGGCAATGGGAGGGAGGGTGGATGAAAAAAAGGCAAGAGGGCACCCCCAGGCCTAAGAGTGAGCACAATGGGACCCACAGCCGCCGCCAATTAATGGCGTCTCTCATGGACGCCATTCCGGCGCTTGTTGTCAAACCAAGTGAGACTGAGATGATGAGTTGATATCTTATATATGCACTGCTGGGGCCCACTGAGAATAGTAATCAGCTTTGTGTTCCTTTTTATCTACTGACTAATGCCCAAGAAAATCAACGCTGTTTTTACACTTTCTTCTTGAAATTTCAGCCGTGCCAGCAAAGCATTTCCAAATCAGGCCGCCTTGAAACAAAGTGGCTGTGCTCCGTGCTTCAAAGAGGTACGTCGAGTTAGAATTGGCCATATGCATGCACAACAAGTTTGAGTTTAAGACCGTGAAACAATCACTGTTCTTCAAAATGTACCAGCACAAAAGCTCCACACAAAGACTGATTCCCTTGTTGACCGGTCATGGAGCCGAGCTTGTTGCACACGCATACTTGAGAAACGTGTCTCATGACTCTTAGAGAATGGTGTATTGTGTTCTGACATGTGGATAGCCATGTTCAGTTGTTCGCTGTTCTCTTTGCAGGCCTTACCATTGTTTCTGAGAGCACTGACTGTCCCAGTTCATAGAGAAGTAATTCATAACGGTGTTCGGCAGTACCTTCACCGAATGGTGATCTGTCTGGGAGAGGATGTGCTACCATTCGTCCCTGTGGCTGTCACACATCTACTCGAGAAATGCTCAGTAAGTTTTAACCCTGGGATGGCGGGGAACTCCCATACGGAAAAATCGGGGATGCTCGACAGGCAAAATGACATTCACCTCCAAGTGATAGCAAAAGTGGGCGTGGGATCTTACCTGTTTCACCGCTAAAGCTAGCGAGATAAAAAAAAATGGTGAGAAAGTTTGTAGATGAAGCATACAAATTCAAATTTGGATCAACAAGAACTTTGTGTTTTCATGTGAGAAGTGCTTCAGATGACACCCCTATAGTGATAGCAAACCTTCGCAGTGTGCATTTTGAACAATGCCTGTCGACCGTCATGCAACGCGGCCGTATGATACGAAAATACTTACGGAGCCACTTTGTGAGCATTTGAAGTTCGTCATTTTCTTGGCACATTTAGACATACTTCGCTGCCGTACGCGTTGAGTGCCATTGTGAACCGTTCTTCGAGTTCTCGCGCAACAGAACAGGGCAAAGCCAGGAACGCCTTGCACATTTGGTTTATTTACCATTACCGCGTTCCATGGCGGTTGACAGGCATTCTTTTAAGGTCGTGGCTAGATGAGATGCTCACAGTGGAGGTGATTAATAATTCATAGGCATAAACAATAGAACAAAGCTACATAGCATACATGGCATATGAAGGTTCGTTCTACCGTGAAGCCTATAAATTATTAATCACCTCCTTCTGAGTTATCTCTTTTAGCCATGATCATTCTTTAACCCTAAACGACTAAATGTCCCCCTCAGAGGAATTTTAACCCTGAATTTCTAACTGGAAGGTCTACTGCAGTTCGTTGTCATCTCCCTCCATTTCCACCTTCGTTAACTGTTCGTATTGGTTTGTATAGTCATCTTGTCTGTTTCAGGCGAAAGACGTACAAGACTTCATCCCGTTGATCAATCAAATCATCACCAGGTTTAAGGTTCGTTTTGAAATGTGCAATATCCTGTGTTGCAGCTAAAATGATACAATGCCTATATTATAAACGGTAATGCCTTTCACAGAAATGGCATTCACATAGCTTTGATTTGACTCTAAATGGAACTTTTCCTGCATGTAAATTTTATCGAAGTCGGTAGAAGTCATACTCCTCATTTTACATGAATGCAATATCAGCATGATACCTAGATTTTTTATTTAGCCCCCCCCCCCCCCCCTCCCCCGACTCAATGTTGTTATTGGTAAGGTGACCCTTTCCCCCTACATTGCACTTCTCAGTTACATACTAGTTATATAATGCTTTCGAGTGGCATACTTAACAATTAGACCTTGAACCTGCAAGGGCTACGGGCCAATAGCCCATGAGGCCGTAGTTTTAGTATCACCCAACTAGTTGGACAAAACAATTGTCTACAAAATCACCAGAAACCTCGCAAAATGAGAAGCGGCCGCCACTGTTTTCATGTTCAAAATCGGCGCTTTCGCTACTAGAGGTCTATTGATAATAATTCCCTAGTAGCGTAGCCAATCAGAATGCAGCAATAGTCCACTAGTTGGGGGATACTAAAATAGGATATCCTACGCGTCACTTAGTGTATACTCGCCACGCTGAGCAGAATAAAGCTTTTCGCCCCTTGGTCGAACAATCAGTCACACTAACGGAAGCTTTCACTTGTTTTCTAGCATCATATTGTACCATTCCTTAGAGAAGTCTTTATGGCTGTTGTGAACACGATTTTTACGGTGCTGAACAAACCAGCCGAGGATTTAGACACACAGGTCAGCAGTTTATACTAGTAATTTCTTTTCAACTCAGTATGTCGTATTTCATGTGTGCGTGTCCGTCACCAAGAACGGGCTGAGCGCGAGACGAGGGGAACTACTACAGTAGCTTTGTCTTGTTCTTTTAACGTATAGAAACTGTATCTTCTGTTTGCACTACCGGTATCTACCATAAGACAGAGAAAAACATGTTTGACTATGTTTGTGCATTATTTTTCGTTATTGGGAATGTTTAATTTTTTTTATTTCGCTTCTTGAAGGCTACTAAAGAAAAAGAGACGTTGAGAAGAAGCTACTTTCTCTTCATTGCTGCAGTTGTAAACAATGAAGTGTCAGAAGTGCTAACCAGCCAAGGTAACTATCTGAGATGTGAGTTTACTCTTTTGTTCAACCAAAATCGTCGTGTCGCGCTTGAAATGTTCAAAACATGGTTTCTATTGTGGGTCTTTCGGTTCTACCAATCAAACCTTGTGGGTCAATCAGGTCCTTGCTCTGTTTCGCCTAGTGCACTCAACTGGGTTTTCGTCGCGACAGAATGATTTGTTTACTGTGTGGGCCAATCAGATCCTTTCTCTTTTTCGCCATAGTGCACTCAACTGGGTTTTCGTCGCGACAGAAAGCCAGGCGATTGCACTTTTTCACAAATCCAAGATGGCGGCCACGCGAAAGCAAACTCGACCTAATGTATCAGTCAATTCCAGCGGTGACCATGCCCCCCCCCCCCCCCCGGCTTTTGGTCATTTCTAAAAATAAAACTGAAAATTCCCCTCCCCCGGGGTAGCAAAAATGCAGAATACCCCACGGCGGGGAACACAAAAAGCGGAAAAATGCCCCACCCCCGGGACGAGAAAAAGACGGTAACTCTGCGTGACAAAGCTTCACAACAAAAACTTCAACTCCATTTATACTGTCCGAGCATTTACAATTCGTTTTTAAATGTACTTTAGTTTTCTCGTCTTTGAACGAGTTCTCATTTCACTGAAAGTGAGACAAAATATAAATAAAGAAGTGACATTCCTTGGCCATTCGCGGTTGTAGCCATTTAGCTGCATCTCTCAATGCGAAATTTACCTTTATTCTATTTGCAGAGCAACTATTTCGCAGTTATGTTACTTTACTTGACTTTTTGCGAAATTGCGAAATCTGTTTCTTCTCTATAGAAGACGTTAACTGTGAAATGTGCAAATGTGTCAGTATCCAAACGTGGTGTATACGGGCCATGCTCTGCATTATATTTTATGTGGCGTTATTTTCTGTAACTGGGTTGTAGTTCGCAAAACCCGACGCGCTTGAGATGAGAAAACCAAAATTCCCCACCCCCCTCCCCCGGGGAAAAACAATTCCCGACCCCGGGGCCAGCAAAATTTCCAAAATTCCCCACCCCAGGGAAGGCACTGGTGTGCAAATGCCCCACGGTGTCCGGGGGGGGGGGGGGGGGGGGGGGGGGGGATGGTCACCGCTGGAATTGACTGATACATAAAAACTACACTCCAACACCTGCGAGCAGGCTACGGTGCTTCGTCTGGTGGAACCAGGGTTCGTACGTATCCTGGAAATCCTGCAATATCATGGATTTTCATCTCCTTCCTGGAAAGTCCTGGAATTTTAAGGAAAATCCTGGAAAACTCCTGGAAAAATGTTTCAGCTCAAATGTGGTTGAATCAGTCAGTTTCGTGAATCTGATTTTAGGCTGCAAATTATGACATCCATATGAGGGGGCATTTCTACCCAATAAACTCCTGGAAAAATAACTAAAGACGTCCTGGAAAATCCTGGATTTTTGTCATGCAGAAAGTGTTCGAACCTGTGGAACAGAAAAAGCAAAAATTCGACGTTTCGGAAATGTGCTGCGCGAAACGAGGGATTTAGTTGTAAAGGAAATGTGCTGCGCGAAACGAGGGATTTAGTTGTAGAGGCTTCTTTCTCGCTGCAAAAGGAGAGACAAGAGTTTAGTTCGTGTGTCAAACTATGAATAACGTATTCTCATTCGTATTCCTCAGAACCTCACCATGTTCAGCAAGTATTACTGACTGTAATTCAAGGTGCTGTGGACTATCCAGACCCAGTTGTAAGTTCAACAACAACTTGATAAATGTTGGCTACAAGGCCTACTCTGGAACCTTATCTCGCCTTATCTCGCAGCTCCTAATGGCACAATGTTTCCTTATCTGGCCTCATCTCGCAAAAACTCCCGGCTAGATAAGGTCCCAAAGTAGACCTGCTCCATTGTCGTCCGTTTTAGTCGCCAGGCATCATTTCTTACTCGCGATGGCGGAGTGACTACTAGGACAATCTTTGTCGCCTTAGCAATCAGTCGGTCAAATGTTCAAGTCCCGTATTCAACTGCAAAGGATTTTCAATATATGGTATTTTACTTAGGGACTGGTCATAAATTTGAGGGGGGGGGGGGGGGGGGGTTGGTGTATTTTTTATTTTGGTCTACATGTTTTTGGGAAACCCTCCCCTGACAAGATGCACGAAAAATGTTGGCCCTCCCAAATGCGGTGACATATTTAATCGTGACCCTCCCCCATCATTCACTGGATATAGATATTGCCCCCCCCCCCAAAAAAAAAACAAAAAAACAATTGTTTTTCTCTTGCGTGCGAAGCGCCCCGAAAATTTAGATCCCAGCATGTTAAATTACTGCATGTTTGGGGGAACCTTGATATGCAGGGTGCAAAATCGGGAGTTTTAAGGATTGATTGGGGAAAAACTGTGGGGCCACGGGTCCCCCTGACCCTATAAGCGCTACGGCCTTGTATTACCCTAACAACGTTTGCATAAAAAATAATGACCCTCCCTTTATCCTTTGCACCAAATTTTCTGACCCTCCCTTTTTCACCTGCATGAAAATTAGAGGCCCTCCCCAGTTTTGCACCAGCCCTCCCCCCTCTAATTTATGACCGGTCCCTTAACGTGTCTAATTTAGCGTTGGCTAACGGAGTTTTTAACAAGCATGTGCCAAGGCTGAAGGACAAACGGCAACTAGATTATAGTGCTTTCACCTCTTATGAGAGCAAGGGCAATATTGACTTTATGTTCATAACAAACTGAGTCCATCATTAATGAAAATTATTTGTTTCAGGCACAGAAAATTTGTTTTAATATACTCCGCAAGCTGGTGGAATTATGGGGTAGGTCCAGATATACAACTCCTAGTGTGTTTGCAAGCGCTGAAAGGTGATTGTTTTCTTTTTTATCACGGAAAAACCTCTTGAGGTCGCGAGAGGTTGCGAGGTCAAAACGGGAATTCCTCCACTGACTGGCTGTGCGCAGGTTATACCATACCCCGCAAGACCTGTTTCGACCTGTTGTTTGCAATCGTAACTTACGTTTGACCTTTGTGATTTTGTTACAGGTGGTTCCAGTGGGGAAGCTGGATTCAAGGATTTCCTCTATGATAACATTGTCCCTGCGTGTTTCTTGGCTCCTATGAAGCCGTCCTTCAATATGGAAGATGCACAGACGTTTTTGGTAGGTTTTCTAGCCTGCTTGAAGGCGGTAGATGGTGTTTTTACCGGCGGCTTGATGTTGAAGCGCGCACGGGCTCAATTTGGCGTTCCAAGATGGCTGTAGCCGTTTTTTGACGGTTTTATTCAACCAAAACGTTCTCAGATTATTTTCGATTAAAATTGTCGGGAAATTATTAATGTTGTTATTATAACATTTTCACTAGGCAATGCAAGAGATTGTTCAAACCCAAAAGATGATTCTTCAAAAGCAGGTCAGTCTATGCACCGCGAACTTGCATAGTGCCTTATTTATTGAGGTGCATATAACCCCTGAAACGATTACTTATGTGCTGAAATCTCCACTCTGTGGTGTGACTTGTATTGATTGGATAAGCAGAGCTCATATTATCGGCTTTTAAAAATGGAGGCAAAACAGCTGATGACGTCACACACAGCGAAACTATTTCTAAACCTGTAAGAATTTACAATTTCCTCACAACAACTACGGAATGAAGTTCTTTATAAGTCTTCTTCAAAAAGCTCTGGCATTCTATCCTCAAAGCAAAACGTGCAAACCATGTAAAATGAGAGAACTTCTTTTGTGTTTGCCGAAAACGTTTCTACCCTTGCTAATTATATGTCAGTGCTAGAATACTGTGATGCCTTATTTTCAGGGTGGGGAATTTGTGGAGTACCTACAACGTAAATATTTACCGAGTTTGAACCTGTCCCCTCCGTTAGTACAGGTGAGTCTGACGAAGCCTTTGACTGGGTGTTGTGAAAATGTGTGGTCATCTTAGGCACCGTCCACCCTATGCCGGCTAAATTTGAAAACGGCTTATTATTTTTACGGTTGTGCCTTACTACGCCGGCTAAATATACCTAAATATAACTTTACGAAAAAGCTGCCGAAAGTGGATAAATTTGAAGAATTGTTACCGGCTACCCATTGTTGTGTGGACGGTGAAGACGGAACTTTTCGAAAACGGTGACCTCGTGCCGTCACACGGCTGAGAAGAATTTTTGACCGCGGACTGTCGTTCTTATTTTGGCGCATGCGCTAAGCTGCCTTTTTGTGCGTTTTCAAATTTCAGCGGCGTAGTGTGGACGGAAAACATTTGTTCCGTTTTCGGGGCAAATTAGTCGTTTTAAATTGGACAATTCCAGAAAATAAAGGTACCCCCCACGGGCGGCATTTGGAAATTCCGATGGGATGGGGGGTTTAAGAGCTCGGAATTCTGATTGCAAGAAATTCTGGCAATTTTGGAAATTCTGGATGCATGGGGGGGGGGGGGGGGGGGGGTCAAAAACTAGTGCCGCCCGTGGGGAGGGTACCTTTATTTTCTGGAATTGACCATCTAGCCGGCTTGGACGGTGCCTTAGAAAGAACAGAGTATCTGAAAATGAGTGAAAGGAAAGGTTATTGGTATTGGCAAAACATTTGACGACATCGTGAGGCAGCTTATTTAGCTTAGAAGTGAATGCGGGGCAGCTTCTTGGAATATAGGAAAGGCCTCTGAGGTGACTGTGAGGGAGCTTTGGCATCAGCAAGTCGCCCAGTATGAGGCAGTCCATTTGGTTTCAACGCAGCTTGTGACGAACACGTTTTATTTCGCCAATTCTACAAACTCAACAATGCCACAAGAAACCTGCTCGGGTAATGGTCATGTGTTTGCGATAGCTACTGAAAATTTGTTAAACCTGCCCTCAAGTTTTACATTCAACCTTGCATTGGAATCTCAGGGTAGCACTTATACGTGATAATTCTTCAACAGGGGCTGGTCCTTTCAAATTCCTCAAGTTTTCTAGTCATTTTGAAATTCGCAGCTTGGGCTTCCTGTGTCGCCGCACGCGAGCCAAAAATGGCGGGAAAAATAGAACTTATCAGAAACGTTCCTCGCACATGAAATGAATAGTGTAGACATGTGTAGATAATAGAGCAGGGCCTTTCAACTGAATGTTAGAAAGCTGCTATTCATGCTAGGCAGGGCGTAGTTACTGACTGAGTGCCCTGTTAAAATGGCAGAGGAACCCTAGTAATACTTGAATTCTCATTTCTTTCAATTCCCTCCTCTAGGAGTATACACAAGCGCTCCAACACGCAGACATCAAGACGTTCAAAAATTATTCCAAGGTTAGTCATCATCGCATTCTCAAGTTGGTGCACCTCTTACAGTTTCAATACCAGAAATGCGTTAAGCTTAGCACACCCATGGAAGAGTCAAAAGAGGTGCAGGGTGTCAACTTCCAATTTTTTGGGTATAGTCCTATTTTCTCCTATTTTTTGGGTATATTCCTATTTTCTCCTATTTTTTGGGTATATTCCTATTTTCTCCTATTTTTGGGTATATTCCTATTTTCCCCTATTTTTGGGGTATATTCCTATTTTCTCCTATTTTTGGGGTACATTCCTATTTTCTCCTATTTTTTTTGGCCAAAACCTCCTATTTTGACTTTTTATTAAAGCTTTTGACTTTGATCATGTGGCTTTTTGGAATAGTATTTCTGTCCAGTAATGAGATTTCTCTATATTACAGGCATTCTTCACACAGCTACAAACATGACGGTGGCGTTCGGGTCAATGGGGGAAATGCTAAAAGATTGAATACAATTTTAGGACAAATATAGAAGATTATAATTTATTAAAATATTATTAATTGAGAAAAGGAAGATACAACATTTGTATAGGTTAAAAGTCTGTTGTACAAAGAAGAGCGTCTATAATTGCAGAAATTTTTGTATACTTTCCTGTGATGCAATATTTTGTTACGGTTTATTTTGTTAAGAAGATGCATTAGTCTACAATGTGAAGACTGTAATTACGTAATGTTCTGAGTATGATTTCAGCCAGTTTTAGAGTTTTCTGTTTTATAATATTAATAATAGTAGTTATAAAACTTATTCTGCTACTAGTAAAAACTATGCTGAAAACTTATGAAATAGTGGCTAATGTTTTAACGGGTACAGCGATAGTGTATCTGTCTGCTCAGTCCATATGAATTTTGAGATGCATAATTACTCTTCAAGAGGAAATAGATTGAGAATGATCATTTGACATTGTTGTCACTGACGTCATCTTGAAGTAACAAAAGGGGGATATTTATACCAATTGTACTGAATCTTAGCTCTTGATATAGGATCGTAGAAGAATGGCGAGTTTAGAATTTGCATGTTATGGAAATAATTTAGTCAAACTAGGATATTGCAGGTTAGAGAGGTTGTCATAAACCCGTGGAATCGTGGAATACATTTAGCGTATGACACTTTAATGCGCTCTAATTCCTTTGTTCTCTTTTGTGTCTTCTTGACTACTGGGTGTCAAGTTCCTATTTTTTGGGCGTATCCTGTTTCTCCTATTTTTTTTGGGCCAAGGCCTACTATTTTTCCTATTTTTTAAGCATTCGACTGCAAACGGTAAGTCTAATCCAGTCGATTTTGCACCAAAGCTTGCTACATTTCCAGTAGTCTAAGTAATCCAGCGAGCCTGAAATTTCAAAATTTTCTCGCCCCAGATCCCCCTTGGAAAACAACTAATAACGACCCCAATTTTCCACTTGATACCAAATATGAACACTGCTCTCTTTCAGCATCTTTTGCCATAAAACGTTCCGATAAATAGGCACATTAATTTGCGCGTCTACAAACCTCTCTTTTTCCTATTTTTCTCCTGTTTTTTTTTGGTCCAAATCTTTCTATTTTTCTGAACCTTCTTAATGCTTGACACCCTGTGACCATTTCTTGCCTGCGAAGCAAACGCAAAAGAAAAAGGGAGAGAGGGAGCTAGGCTGTTATGCTTTGACTAGTGCACTTTGTTCCACGGGCTTATGAAAACCACATAGAGGCCTTAAAAAGAACTTCTATGAAAATACTATTTGTTCAAAAGTTGAAAATCTTTAAATAGATAGAAGTTCAATAATTTAATCGATGTTATATTGGTAAAATCATCGGTAAAATATTCATTGTAGAAACATTTGATAGAAACATTGAGGAGTCATACCGGTATGTCATTTTAAGTGAAAAAATAATTGTAACTTTGCTCGATTTCTACTTCACAATGTAAATGTATGTAAAGTGTTTCGGCCCACGTGTGGCCCAAAAAGGATGGAGTGGAGGAGGGAATATTAGTCTGGCAGATTAGCAAAGGCACCAAAGTTAACATGTTGATATAGTTTTCAGTAATTTATAGAAGATAAGCCACGCTCAATTTTATTCGTAGCGGGGTTTTTGCCTTTGAATTCCTCTGTCTGATTTCCATTGTCCTACTCCTCCCTCTCTAAATTGTGTTGTCCAACCCAGCATGTGTATTTTTGTTGTGATATAAAATGCTGTCTGATAAAAGAACTCTGTCAGCATTAAATATAGAATCTCCATGTATAGATTCTTGTATGCAAAAGACCATTCTCAATAAAATATACATAACACTTGTTTTATGTTCAAGTCTCGTGATTTTTAATAAATTATTAATACTTTTGGCAGTTCTGCCAATTTACATTTGATCGTGTCCTTACATTTACCTGTACTTTAGTAGAAGAGAGATATTATTTCATTTATATAAACTATAGTGTTTTAGCAGGATTTCGGCCGCTGAGAAATATCGTTATTCGCACGTGTGAAAAATTACGATAATTCCCACTATCGTGAAATTAACCAAATCGAATTTTTTTTCACAAAAAAAGTTTATATACAGTATAGTATCCATATCCCCGCGCGCCGACGTATTATTCTCTATTTTATTTACCACACATTAAATCTACATATATATAATTTTTGTACTGGTGTATGTAAACTTCTTACAACAATCCCATGCTAAAGCAATCGCCATAGAAAACCCATGGGAAAACGCAATGACTGCACTACCAAGGTATCTGCTGGCCATCCCAGGCAAAAAAATTCCCACTGTCCTCAACAGTAAGACCATCAATAATGCCCATAATACATTCTACTGCATAGTCAGGGCTAAATATCTTGGCAGGGTCAACATTTCTGTGGTACCTCCTGGACAGGTCTGTGTTGACTGTACCAGGGTGGACACTAATACACACAACCTTGTTCCTGCCTCTCCCTAACTCAATGCTAAGCGTCTTGGTCGCCATGTTCAGAGCGGCCTTGGACATTCTATAGCTATACCATCCTCCTAGCTCATTCCCTCCAATAGACCCTACTCTGGCTGACATATTGACCAATACTCCACGATGTCCAGCTTTCGGCTCTCCCTGGTAGCCAAATAGCCCTCCACCTTTGGTTAGCAGTGAACCAAAGTGTTTGGCCATTAAAAGTGGCCCAATGCTGTTTGTCATCAAAGTTGTCATCAAGTTACTGGACGAAACTTCTCTCAAACTCGTCTCGCCTTTACCACTAGGGTGTAGAATGCCGGCACAATTAATCAACAAATCAAGTTTGTCACCATGGTCCTTTTTAACCATCTCCGAAATGGTTTTGATCTGGTCTTCGTTTTGTACATCGAGAGGGTAAACTGATACATTATTCGGGAAGTTATTCTGTAAATCCTTGAGTTCTAAAGCATTTTGCGGATTCCTGCATGTTGCGATAACTTTGCTGTTAGGCCTGGATAGAAGATAACGGCAAAACTGCAGCCCTATTCCTCGACTAGCACCTTGAACAAGAGCTAAAGATGTCAAAGATGCAGCCATATTTGCTTTGTTTTATCTTTCTGTCCTTCGAACGTATTACATAACTAGCGTTACATAATCTTGTTGCGTTACATAACTGCATTTGCCGTGACATGACATTGCCAATGTAATGACCCGACCGGAAAGGCGAGAGGGCAGAGCGAGGGGAGGGGTAGGTAGGGTGAATAATTACTGCACCCCCGCCAAAATGATTTCAGGATCGACCACCATGTTTTTGGCCATGACTCACGGTTTGAAATTTTTGTCAATTCAGTAGTTTTTGCTGCTATCCCCTTTCAAATGGGAATGACTAAACAAAAACGTTCTAGAAAACTCCTTGCGACCTTGAAATCTCAGAGTTCATAGCGAGTTCGTCGGCATCAGTCTTCTTCAGATTTCAGTTATATATAGAAAGCAGCCCGCTCCGCCATATTGGCCAACGTTCTGCTGCTCTGCTTATGAAATGGAAATTCGTAGCAGCGCTAATTATGTTTGGTACACGAAAGATGTACTTGGTCAGGGAGCTACAGGAGCAGTGTATAAAGGCCGTCACAAGGTAACGAATTGAGCACATTCAATGGTGGTACAACCACCCTATAAAAAAGCTTCCGCCTTCAAACTTCAACTCATATGACTTGCTGTTGACCTCTTTGTGATTTTCAGAAAACAGGGGACGTATTTGCAATCAAGGCTTCGAACCATTTGGGAATGATGAGGCCTGTGGATGTGAGGAAACGAGAGTTCGATGTTCTGACCAAATTGAATCATGAGAACATAGTCAAGATTTTCGCATCTGAAATCGAGGTAAAATGCAAGTATCTTATAACACATAAGCTTATTAGTTAGCTACTTTACTTTACTTTACTTTAATGGAGAATGCGTATGCCATTATTCGTGATTTATTGAATGTTTATGTTCTCGGCCTATTTACTGTACTTCTGTCTTCTTCTGATTCTGACAAATACGGACAGCGCGCGAAAGAGGTGACACGTAACTTACATGTTCTCGTGAGTGGTGCGTGCAGATTCGTGCCATTTCATAGAGAGTGTATGGCATTTTCGCTTTCGCCTAATGGAGTTTGCTGATCGGAGTTTGTTGATCATGTTTTTTTTCAAAAACTAAACCCTAGTATTTGAATCTGGTTTTACCTGTACACCCCAGTAGTGTAAAACTGGTGCACGATATATTGCATTTTAATGTCGCCATGCACGTCTGCACTGGTCCAATAAATTAATGACCTTCCGTGGGAAGAGAGCAGTGGCGTGAGGGGAATCCCCTTACATCATATATATACGCAGTACGCATGGCTTTCTTGGAAGCATTCCCTTTTCTAAGAAATCAGGATTCTCACCCAGAAGCCTCCTCGGGCATGGGAGTATGACACTAATCACATGCAATAACTGTTAACGTGGTGGTATATCATGTAACAATCAATGTTCACTGTAATAACTCCAAATCAAACAGGAGTGATACAGCTTTGGAAGATCTTGTGTAATTGGATATTCTATTGTATGACCCTCTATTGTTTTACACCTAGCCTATCAATCCGATGGGCTTAGATCTTACGAAAGCCATATCATGACTCAAATCAAAACGTATGGAAGAAAAAAATAATGAAATGATTTAAAGCATGTTATCATGTTTGATTTTCTGTCTTCTCCTATGTGAAATCTCTAATCCATTTGTTATTAGGGTATTTTTCAACATCTCAGGGCTTGAAATTAAGAAATAATCATAGTCGTAATTTTATGCAATGTACCAACATTATAGGAGTAATTCTTCAAAAATCTAGGTGCAAATCCACTACGAGAACACTGTAGAAACTAAAAACACAGTTGTTATTTTACGCCTAAGTCTAAAAAGTTAGGCATAAATGGAACATTTTTATACATTTCACCGCTTATGTACATCTCCCTTACTGACCCTTGCTGAAATGCAAAAACATAAATGGCCTACAAATTCAAACATCTAGGGCTATTTGTCTACAGGCCCTACAGTCAACAATCAGCACAATCCGTAGTTGCAATTATCAGAATCCGAACTCCAAAGTCGAATTTTCAATAGATCTGTGATCCGGTACATTTTAAGAATCTGAAAATCTGTTCGATTTTTTCTTACAGCGGTTTTCATAATTCTGTGAACTCTCGCTAAAACGATTTCCAACCGTCAAACCGCCTTCTGGCTTCCATCAATCAAACTCCCAAGTCTTTTCGTCGTTACTCTTTGTGCGTTTTGATTGGCCAGCACGTAACGTTGCTGTCGCGACAGGAAGCCATTTTAGCACTGCTTAGGCGCTGTCCAATCAAAAAGCACAAATAGAACGACGAAAAGACTCTGAAGTTTGATTGACGGAAGCCAGAAGGCGGTTTTACGGTTGGAAATCAATAGCGAGAGTTCGCAGAATTACGAAAACTGCAGTAACATCCGTAATCCGTGTGCTATTTAGGCCCAAATCCACCGATCCGCAAACCTATTCACCCCCCATATTTACGCCGTATTGGGCACAATTTCAAGCCCTGCATCTAGAAGCCTTCAGTTGGGGCAGCGGAAACAAAATTCTGGTGGTACTCTAGAGAAACAATTTCTTCTCCTTTTTTGTAAGGGGGTTTTGGGGGCATTTTCCCTCAAGGGAAATTCTCAAATTTTTGGCCTCTGGACGGATGGAAATGCATCAAAATTAAGGTAACCAGATTTTGGCTGTGATCTTGCCGATAGAAGGCCCAGGAAAGCAACTATAGATGAAAAATGTGATGCAAAATGGCAAAAAGGTGCCCAGCTTACCTACTTGGGACATAACCATCAATACTATTAGGGGGGGGGGAAGTTGGGCTAATACAGAGATGCCAACTCGGTCACTTTAAGAGGGGTATGATTTCCAAACTGTCCAATTGCAGCATGTGAGATGCAATGTAGAGGAAATTGGCCAGTTGTAAAAAATTAGGAAACAATCCACACACTGACAGTACCGTAATAGGATTTGAGGTGGCTGTAAGGGATTCCACAGTGCAAATACATTTTGTAAAAACACCCCATCTCCAACATTTTCAAGCTAGGAGGCTGGCATCTCTGTGGATATGTTTGCTAGATCTGCACATAAACTTCTGCACTTTGAGTCAATTGTAACCACCAAAAGAAATCATCGCATGATCTGAATTGGGTGGCAAGAGATGTAAATACTGTTAGTAAGTGTGGTCTATTGGCATGCTTTAGCAAAACATATGATTAGGTGTTTAAATCATTTCTCTTTACTTTCCATAAGCTTTATGCAAAAAGTAGTATGGGAAGCATGAAAAGTATGTTGATGTTCAACAATAATAATTTTTAATGTTGTGTTTTTAATAGCTACGTTCCCAGAATGAGATCATTGTGATGGAATTGTGTTCTGGAGGAAGTTTGTTTACAATGTTGGAACACCCAGCCAATGCATCAGGGTTTGCTGAGCAGGATTGTATTAATGTCATCAGAGATGTTGGTAAGGTTACAGCATTCCTTATGCAAGGTTATGGAAAATACCTTCCAGAAATCTTATAGAATGATGTTTTTTTAAGCATTAGAGCACAACTTTCTATGACTTTATCGACACAATAGAGCATGCATGATGTTGGGAGAGACACAAGAATGTTGTAAAATCATGAGACGCAGGCGAGCCCGCTTTGCTGTTCCGCCAATCAAACTATTTGAGCCAATGAAACTCTTGGCCTGTTTCGCCTGGTGCAGTCAAGTGGCTTTCCTCTGAACTAAAAGCAGACAATGTTGCGAGAGAAAGCCAGGCGACTGCACTAGGCGAAACAGCAAGAATCTGATTGGCTCATAAGATGTGACTGGCAGAACAGAAAATCAGAAAATAAATTGATGTTTTGAAAATGTGGGTCGCGATGCAACAATTTTAGCTGTAATTTATTGAAGTAGTAACAAAGTATATACTTCTCAATAGTTGGTGGCATGAAACATCTTCATGACAAGGGAATGATTCATAGAGACCTGAAGCCAGGCAACATCATGAGAGTCTTAAAAGATGATGGAAGGTAGTCTTGGGAAAAGGGAAGGCAGTTTATTACCTACTTACTTAGGCCTGTCACCTTACTTTACTTAGGCCTGTCACCTCACCCCCTGCAGAGCATAAGCTCCCGAGGAGCCTTCCTCCAGTGCCCCCAGTTATGCACTCTCCTACCAAGCTCTGTCCATTTAATTCCAGTGCGTTGCATCTCACTGCCAACATCCCTCCTCCAGCTTCTCCTTGGATGCCCTCTTCTCCTTTTCCCCTGGGGGTCTCAAATAAGAGCCGCTGTGTGATGTTGTTTGCACGCTTCAATCAGCAGGGTGTGACCGAACCACCCCCATTTCCTCCTAATCTGCAGTGCTATTGTCTCTTCTTCAATGCACTTCCACTCTTTCCAGTTTATGAGGCAGTGTATTATTAAAACCAAGATGGTGTGAATGACCATGCAATTTCATTAATGTCTTTTAGTTTTGTATACAAGTTGACCGACTTTGGTGCTGCCAGAGAGCTTATGCCTTCAGATCAGTTTTCCTCAATTTATGGAACAGAAGAATATCTGGTGGGTATTCTAGTAAAGAAAAAATGGCCTATTTATCATAGAGGTGAACAACCACGAGAAACTCTTTTGTTTATATTTCAGCACCCAGATCTTTATGAAAGAGGTGTTTTAAGAAAAATCAGTGGCAAAACATTTGGAGCACAGGTAAAATTATTGTATATAATTAACTATTGTATTTTTTTGACAATCATCCCCACCCCACCCTTTTATCCATAGACAGAGTATTGAAATACCCCTACTAAACCCTATTAGATGTAATAGGACATCAGACCATCCAGATAAATGTTTGCATGGGTAAGTGTGTGATATCATCTGTATGGTTAATTTGGCTGGTATTTCTAGGTGGATCTGTGGAGTATTGGGGTGACATTCTATCACATAGCAACAGGAAAGCTTCCTTTCAGGCCTTTTGGAGGACGTCAGAACAAGGAAATCATGTGAGCAATTGCTATAGATCCTTGAAATACTCAAGGGTGTTCAAAAATTATTGAAACCCCTGTGGGACCGGGGCAAATTAGGCCGATTTCTGTTTTGTCATCTTTTTTTCGTTTTCAAAACCAAAACATAAACACAACGGCACGCAATGCATTATGGAAAGGTGTAGGGCCTTTAAAATGGGGTGATCATGTTTCTATTAAAATAATTGCACTTTATCTGAAAACGTTACGATGGTGGCTCGTGCAATTTCGATCATTTTTTTGAAAAACTTGTGTTGACTATCATTTGTATTGTTGAGATATAAATAAAACAGGTCACGTGACCTGTTTCCCACACCTTATTTACAGGGTTTTCCAAACAGATATCTGTATTAAAGTTATTCAAGTACAACACGAATCTGCTAAAAGTTATCTTTCTTAGATGAATTTGCCACTCCATTTTAAAACATCTTTTTTTGGTCTTGGAGGTCACGTGCCCAAGCAAACACCAAACACCAACTCGATATGCTATAAAGAGAGTGACATGAGTTGCAAAATGTGATTAGGGAGGGGTCCAAACATGTCCCAGCCTTAACATCCTCGAGTAGTTCAAAACTAGAGAAAGTGCATTGAAGCTAAGGTCTGAATCTCTATATTTACTGCAGGTATCACATCACTACAAAGAAGAAGTCAGGCATGATTGCTGGTGTACAGAAAAGTGAGGAAGGGGAGGTGGAGTGGACAGACAAACTACCAGAACAAACAAGACTATCACAGTGAGTTGCCAAACTCTTCATGTGGAATACAAAACACCACTAGTACTGAAATCTGCTTTGTTAACTTTGATTTGCTTCATGGCTGACAGTAGGGCATTCAGGAACCATCGATCTTTAACAGAAAATTTATGTCCTGGGAGGCTCCCCCTAAAATAACAGTATAAGGATGGTATCAGACAAAATACGTCCCACCCGTGTAGACAACAGCAAAGTTACCTCTAGGAGAACTTTTTTTTACAAAATGAATGTTTTATGGTATTAATTATCTACATTAATGTCCATATTGTGATATATTTTATATCAGAAATCTTGTACAACCATACTAACATACAAACTATGATACCACCAATACAATTTTTTTACCATTGTTGTGCTTTGTCGCTAGAGGGTTCAAGGACTTACTGACACCTATTCTTGCTGGAGTGCTAGAATCTGATCCAAACAGGATGATGTCCTTTGGCCAGTTTTTCATGCGTGTCCAAGACTTGATTTCAAGAAAGGTAATTGTTCGTTTTTTAGCATAATAACTCAGATGACTCCCGAAACATCCGGGTTGTCACCCCCGCTATTCAAACACTGTAGCTCAAACCATTCAATGATATTTGTACATTCACTACGATGCCAGATAAACCCAACAAAGTCATATTGATTTGACAGTGTGTCGGCCTTCATAGCTCAGCAACGCACCTGTATCGTTTAGGCTATAATATTTAACAATTATTCCTCGAGCCATATAGCTATTATATATTATATAGCCATATACAGTCAATAGCTATTGACTCAGAGGCCATGAGGGCGAGAGGAATAATCGTTTTAGTCAAATCACACTAGTAGGTCGATTTGTATTGACAAAAATGTTTTGTTCTGGTCATTTGCCATTTTCTGGCTTTCAAATCCGACACTTTTCGCTACTAGTAGGCTATAACTTATAGCCTACTAGTAGCTCAACAAATCAGAACGCAGCATTGATAGCGGAGCTCCTTGCGGCGGCCGAAGGCCGCCGCAGAGCGGAGCACCATACCTAAGAAAACAGCGTCAAAATAAAGGCAGATAACTGTAAATACAGCAACTCGTAGTATTGGGTAACCTGTGGAAAGTGCTAGGGGTCGATCCGAATTTTGGACGTCTTGGCAAGGCAAGTCCCGGATGTGTAACGTGGCCGTGATCGCTGACGTCACAATAGCTCAATTGTGACGTCAAGCATGCTCAGCTAACAGGGGGAGGGTACGTCGCGTTGTCAAGGGAAGGGGGGTTGTTGAAATTTAACGTGCGTGAAAATTTGCCGGCTTGCTCCTGAAATTCTCTCCCAGTCGGAGTTTCAAGGACTAGAAGAAAAGACAACTAACTGGAGTACCATGCTATAAATAATTATGCCACAAAGGATAAACGTGAAGGGAAAGCCGTCGAATACAAACAAACATGGTCGTATTATCAGAAAAGCAGAAAGAAACGCCAAAAACTGAAGCACCAGAGCTAGAAGCAGCGACCGGGAAAAAGCCGGGCAAATCAGAGCAGAAAGAAGGTAACCATCATATCTATACAAGATACTCGATAGTCGAGGAGGAAACGGTCTCGTTCAGACCTTCAGTGAGCCATAAAAACACAAATTTCGGCTCTCCTCGAGCTGATGGGGACTAACAATGATCATTTTTGTAAAACAAAGTTTCCGTACCATCTTGAACGACACAACTCCTCACGAGTAGCGTCGACGCCATGCGCGGTATAGTAAAAATAAGACATTATACTTTTGAGCCCCTGGTCCCAAAAATAAGTTGTTGGATCTCATTTCTGTTTAATCACCGGAAATCACAGTCACTTTACTTTACAGGAAGCGGAAATAAGTATAGAAACAAGTTTTCTATTGTTCAGACCACTACACGTGACACGACGCGGCAAAAGTTAATAGTGAAGTTGATCTATAGTTGTACACAAGCTCCTACACACGAGGAAAAATTACAGGCTGCAATTCTGTTAAAACAAACATGTTCTACTTCTCTACTGAATACGAAAGTGTCAGGAAAGCTGAAGTCACAGGAACTAAAAACGTTTGTCACCAGTTAAGCCTGGTGCACACTTGCGACATAACGACATAAGAAACATGTCACGCGAACAAAATTTAGGGGTTTCAAGAAGTTGAAGTCGTTCAAAAATAACATAAGATTGCTTTGGTGAAGTAATCTAATGAAGATCCATGGAAAATATTGATTGTTTCAATTATTTTCCCGTACTTTTTTCGTTGCAACATAACGTCCTTATGTCGTTATGTCGCTAGTGTGCACCAGGCTTTACGGACATGATGGTTGCGGTGTGGATTGGAAACTCACTGTTCGCTGCAGTTGGACAAACATTCGGTAAGCTTATTTTCCTCAGTGAAATGGGCGAATTAAAGCTTAAGAGGTGGACTAAAACTGCTAAGACACTTTGGTTAAGAATGTTTTGCACCCGTTTACATGATTTTCAATGTGTATGGACGAGTCCAAAGGAGATTTGATTCCTCGGTATATTAGAACAGTCAAAAGATGATCAACTAACTTTCAACTGTGTTTTGAGTGTTTTGGTCTTTCATTGAATTATAGAATTACTTTATTCTATTGACACTGATAACGGCTATCTTTTATCTCTTGAAGATAAAACCTTCAACATGTGGTTAAATTTGTTTTGGATTCTGAGTGAGTGATCGGTTTGTCCCAGTCAATTGAAGTGAATTACTGTATCAAGAAAATTTTCCTTGCTCAAGGCCGGAATAAAAAGTTAGCAGTGCACAGAAAGACACTCACGTTTACCCATATTTGTTGGCTCATCAAAATAGCCCTTGTTATGTTCTTCATCTCTTTCTAAAATTCTATAGGCTATGGAATTTTAGAAAGAGATGAAGAAAATGAAACAGACAGAATAGGAGTATCTTGTTGCAAGTTTTTCAAAATTTTCTCAGGGGGAGCATGCCCCCTCAAACTGAAATTCTTTTGCTTTTATGTCTGATTCTTATTTTCTCAATTTTTCCCCCGAAACCTCCATTCTCAGTATTTCAAGTGCAATTAGGTGAAAATAAGAGTACCATAAGATGCTTTTATGGGCATCTTGTGAACATGAAACTTGCTCCATCCAAAATTGCTCCACCCATGCAATTATTTGGAACACTTTAGACTTTGCGGCTTAATGATTTAACACCCTTTAATCTTTTTGTAGGGTCTGCATGCAATAGTAACTCATGTTATTTCCATTATGAAATCTAGATGGCAAACAAGGAAAGTCAATTTCAGTTTATTTACAATATACAGCTGACGATTTTTATAGAATTGCATGGTTGACATAGTTTCCCTGTAGTACTCCAAGGTGATGAACTTTGAAATTTTATTTCTTTAATTTTCACTAGTTGTTATGGCATATTTTATAGTTCTTCCAAAACAAACCGCAATCAAGCCAAGAGCTTCTAAGTGTTTCAGTAACTGGATTTTTGGCCACTTTTAGCTGCCTGGAATCCTAGTAAAATTATTTCTCTGATGAGTTGGGGGGAATGCTAATTTTTGGGGAACTACATGCCGGAGAATCTTAAAATATAGGGAAAAAAGTTCACTTGTTTCTCCCCCCGACATACATAATGATTGCATACCGGTAATGAGTGCCTATCATGCCCACTGAACAGATAACAAAGTAAAATTATTCCACTTTTAGGAAAGATATTTTTTGGTGTCCCCACCTTGACAAAGTGTCCCACAGTGTTCAATTTGCTGGGATTATTTTGTTTCAGTGGTGACAAAATTGTTCTGATAATGCATGTTATTCCACCAAAATAATATTTTCCTGAACAAATCATGAAAGTTATTGCTGAGAGCATGCTAATCCTGACATGGCACACATGCCAAGCAATACATTAATCAAGTTATCAATATTTGGTTATCTTGTCAGCCCTGAAAAAGTCTCTGCAATTGCAAAATTTGTAAAGACTAAATTTATTTAATTCTGAAATAAATTTGATTGTGTGTTTCCAAAAAATATCCATCCCCACACACACACACACAGAAGGGTGTTAAGAAATGACCCACCCTCCCCTCTGGAATTTCCGAAGAGAAATACAGTTTTTGTATGGAAAAGATCAGGTAAATTGACCCCCCCCCCTCTGGAATTGCCAAAATCCCTTCCGTAGGGGGGGAGGGGGGGGGGGGGTATGGATATTTTTGGGAAACACACATTAAGTAAATTTAGTCATGACAAAATTTGCAACTGCAGAGACTTTTTGATGACTGAAAAGGTTACCAGATATTTTAGGGGAATTCAAAAGACTTGATAAACTAGTGCAAAATGTGTAAAATGCTGTATTTTCTTCAAATGTGATGTTTCTGCTGTTTTGCTATTAAATACCCCAGTATTTTGTGGGGTGCAATCATTAAGCTTCACTGGACTCCTATGTTCAGGATCCACCCGCTGTTTTGACCACAATTTGGTCATTTCCGCACCTTGAGAACTTTCCCCACACCAGCTTTCCTGGTGAACAAAATAGCCTGGGCCCTTGTTTTCAAAAAACGAGAGCTTGCCAAGAGTTTCTCATCAAATTTCTGTCAAGAAACTTGCCCCCTTGCCCTTTTGAATACAAAAATGCCCTGTTGATGGAGATTGAAGTGCAACTTTCAGTATGTATAAATTGTTTTAGAGGCAAATTAGGCCAGTTTCAGAGGTGTTATTATCAGAAATCCAGTAAGTGATTTAGCCTATTTCTCTGTACATTAAGCTTAAGCTAAGCTAACTTTGAACATTTCCCCCCCCCCTGTTTTATCAAAGCTTTTGTGTGCAAAAGCATCTTTTAATGTGTATACATAATGGTAGACCATATTTAAACTCTGAAATTGTTTTAGAGGTGAATTAAATTTGTTTTAGAGGCATTTAATTTTCCGCACAATTTGCCTTTTCTTCCCCACATTTTGCCCTGAAATTTCCGCACCCTGTCAGATGCCCTGAAGGAGGACCTGAAATGTTTGTGCAGTTATCAAAGGAAATTTAAGCGACAGAAGTTGATTGGGCAATTCCAGAAAATAAAGGTACCCTCCCCACGGGCGGCACTAGTTTTTGACCCCCCCATGCATCCAGAATTATTCCGGGCAGGTTAAAGAAATCCAGCTTCGAAAACCCCCCCTTGCAATCAGAATTCTGAGCTCTTATTCTTAATTCCTATCGGAATTTCCAAATGCCGCCCGTGGGGGGGTACCTTTATTTTATGGAATTGCCCATTGTTGTACTCAGGTATGTAAAGGCTTGACAAGCACAATGGGGGCTTATATGCAGATCAAAATAATATTTTGCTGTTGAGGGACAGCTGAGGCAACCAAACCTGGCAGTCTTCTTTATTTGTGCCAGCCATATTTAAAATAATGACAATTTGTTGTCATGGCAAACCATTTAAGGTGGTTGGACAAGTTTCTATACTGAGTTATGTTAACCCTGTTTCTTGAAAAACCTTGAGATACCAAAATATAGGGCTTTTGACACAGGAAAATACCTAAATATGTCAAAAATTTTGCTGTATTTTAGTGGACCAGAAGCAAAAAAAAAAGCTATAACAAATTTTTCAAAGAAAATCGGGAGATTTTACTTAAAGGCCCATCACCAACCGGGAGCCTTTGCGCCAAGTTTTCTCTTTTGTTTTCAATTGATCCATTGTTTTTGGGTGCTCTGATTTGCTAAGAGTCCGCAAAGGCTCTCGGTTGGTGATGGGCCTTTAAAAGCTGGGAGACCCGGAGATGAGGTAAAAAAATGGGAGACTCCTGGCAAAACCTGGGGAGTTGACATCCCTGCTATACAATCCCTAATTCACATGTGACTGGTATCTCTGTAGCTAGGATAGCCATCAGCTCCATGTAAACTGTCTGTCTCGGGGGTAGGGCCAACTTTATTTGTTGTGCATGCTGCATGTGTTAGCCACAACACCAAGATAACTTGGTGCAATTTTTTTTCATGTGAAACAGGAGCAAGTTTTTTCCTTACTCCCCAAGATGATGAACAATACCTACCTTTTTATTAGTTATGCTATTCCTCAAAATGTTTTTTTTTTTTTAAAAGGCATGCCTCCTGCCCAATATAGCTGTGGTAGTCAGGGATTTTTTGTTACTATGGCAACATTTCACATTATCAAATGATGCAATAGAAAGCCCATCGGTATACTGATTACAGTTAATATTTGAATACATGTAGTTCATGGTAAAATGTTCATTAAATGTTCCCAATGTCAAGTGAATGTCTAAAAACGCAAAATTAGCATCACACCCCCTTAATGTGGTTGCTCTGGCAACAAGAATCTTAAGGATGGCACAACAAAGCTGACTATCATGAGACATTTGTACCAGTGCATAAAGCCCCATGTTAATTAGGAAGCCTTTATTATATCCATGTTAAAATCACACGCGTGTTCTGCAATCTGATTTGCTCTCAGCAAGTCAATTTATTCCTAAATTGACCTGATTTAAGATTTTTGACATTGCGTGAGCAGATTGTTCTACTTCTAGCATGCGCTGCATTTTCAAGTTTGGTTATTTCCCTTCATTTGGTTCGAAAAATATTTTCTATGAAAATGATTTCAACATTGATATAATAAAGTGGTAATTGACTTGAGTGGAGTGCAATTTTGGTCAAAAATAATACTTGTGATTTCAAATCGACCTCACGCTTTTTGAAATCACATGTATGATTTCTGACCAAATTGCACTCCACTCACAGGTCAATTACCATTATTAACACATCTGTGTAGATTTACACTTTGTGTTTTGCTTTGTTTATACCAAGGGGTACGCTAAAAGATCGCGAGCCTTGATTTTTGAGCAACAACAAAATTGACGTCTTGAAATGTGAAGTCTGGCAAATCATCCAATACTAAAACTTTTTCTTTTTCTTTTTCATTTCTTTTTTATTGAGATATTTTTTAAGTATAAAATAAATGGACTATGCTTGCAAGCATGTCCCTCTCCCTGTTTCTTATTGTTAGGTTTTTGCACTGTCATTCTCCTATCATTTTTTGTTGAGTGTGTGGTAAAGGGGCATCATTCTTTTTATAGTATACAAGGGAGGTGGCAAAAGTATTTTAACTTTGGCTAAAGGTGCATAAAAAAGAACTTTTAAGTTCTTTTTTATGCACCTGCAAGGAAAAAAACCTGCAAGGACTGTTTATAATGTAAAGTACAGCTTTATCATGAGATCACATCCACTATCTTGTTATGTTGTGGATTGATAAAATAAAATTAGTCTAGATAAAATAAACCTATTTTTCATACAACTACTACTGCTTCTGACATCTTTCATTCCGTATGATAGTTGGGAGCTCCGCTTTTAGCCAGTGGCTAAATCTATATATTAATATACCACTAGTGTGATTTGACTAAAACAATATAGTTGATGTTCGCGCGCGTAAATATGTTTTGGGCCCGACTCTAAGCATGAGCGCAGCGAGGGATAAAATGAGCGCTGAGAAGGGCCCAAAACATATTTACGCCCAAGAACATCAACTACATTACTATTATTATAACTTTGGAGAGCATTGAGTACAAAAGCGAGAATTTATGGCGACTATCATAACGGCGATTGACTCGCGCGGGCTCTAATATATTAGAGCCCGCCAAAATGCTGATTAGAGCCCGGATAATACGCCGCAATGCTCGCCAAAGTTGTAATAAGTTCGAATAGTCCTGCCTAAGAGGCTTGAAAACGATCAATATAACATCTCTGTTGCAATTAGGTTAATGTGGTTTTTCATGGCAGGTCATTGACGTTTATTGTGTGTCATCAGCCACATTCCACAAGGCTTACATCAGACCAACAAATACGTGAGTGGAACCGTCTACGCTGTAGATCATCCGTGCCACGTGTCACACCTTCGGTTCCTGACGAGTTTTTTCATTAGAATTTAAAATTGTTCTCCAAAGAGCAAATGCTTGGATAAGGAGGGGGGATAAGCTATAGGGAGACTATAGCAGAAAATAGAGAACCTTCAGAACCTTATCGCAGCTGATTTACACGCAGACGACTTGTCCGGCCGATTTCTTGTAGCTTTATTTGCTGTCCGCCATACTCTGAAAAATCTGTGACAGCGCAACATATTTTTCCCTGCCGGGCACGCCGGTTTACAAAAAAAAAGGTCGGATGCAGACTCCCAAGGTTTGCAACTCGAAAGCTGAATTACGCTGGATGTCAATTAACGGCGCCCCTGGCAGCCAATGGTCATAAGCACAGACACTGAAGGTTTCTGAGGCAAATCAAATAAGTCGAGGCTGAAATTACAATCCTCCCGGCAAATCACAGCGTGTATCCGTGTAAATCAGGCAGCGTCCTGACGGTCAGGGGGCCACCCAACAATAAACTCGCGCAAACATCTTGAAAAAGCATTATTAGGTATTTGAACATTCAAGCGACAGATAATTGAAATCCTAGAGGTTTTTCATCTGTTCGGATGTACTAGCTGAGTTAACAGGTATCATAAACATAAAAATGACAGGCAGAAATTGAAGTCTGAAAACTCTAGGCGACCTTATTACCTGTACACTACGTTTTATAATAGTTCGAAAATAGAGATACAATATAGACGAAATTGTTGCAAAGGGATATCTCCTCTTTTCCAGGATAATTGACCTGAGAGAGGTAATCGCTAAGCAGACAGGCATACCTGCAAATCATCAGGAGCTGTTTTACAATTTCGAGCTCTTCCATCCACAACCGACAGCTCTGGCGTCAAGCTTTCCACGAACATCAGTAAGTCCTCTAATCGGCATACGGATGCAGTAGCTTAGACTTCAATTTCGCAGCTTAGACGAAACTAACGCATATGCAACTTTGTTCGCGCTGTTAGAGCGTTTGAATGTCTGGTTGTTCGCACTTATTATAATGCTGTACTGTAACATTACATGGTCGAGTCAGTACATTTAATGTTTTGTTGACGATGCAATAAGAGTGGCCTTTAGAGATCGTGTGATCACAAGGTGCACGCCCAGACTACAATAGTAATGCAACGGTTGCCCAGATGAAGGCTTTTATAATAAAGCCGAAGATTTAGAAAAACAGATTGTATTTTCAGTGTTTTTTTTCATAAGACTCGAGGCGGTTTACACTTGAGTTTTAAACTCTCTAGTGTAAACGAGATGCAAATCTTGTGCGATTTGTGTAATCTCTCTTGCTCAAAATCGCATCGAGTTTCGAACGAAGTGCAAACCGGCCTTGTAGAATTTGGGTTTGTTTTTCAGATGACATTCATAATCTCTATTGGACGAAATCTTTCTAGAGATTCAAAGCATTCCTGATTCAATGTAATCTTTTCAGAGAGACGCCCCCGTCATTATGTTTGGAGGAGAATGTCTACCGCCCGAAAGATTGCAGACACGACAACACGTAAGTCTAAATCATTTCAAAAGGTGGGAACAAAGTATGGTATGGAACAAAGCATGGCTGAATGCAAGAAAGCACGGTTGGCTCAGTGTTAAGGCGCTGGGTCTAACCGCTGTGGTCCAGGATCGATTCCAGGCTGGGACAGGGGAAAATTTCCTTTCTGTTCGAGTCGTGATTGAGACAAGTTCATATTGTGGGTCGAGCTTCTACTGTGTTTCCTCGTTCTCTATATACATTACTTATCTGTCGTATCAGTCAACCGTGAAACAAAAGAATAAGTCGACTGGAAATTGGTCGACACGGTCGACTGATGCGACAGATATGACAGAAAAGACTATATGGAAACCATATAATTTTTGTACCACCTGTCAACAAATAAGTCTAATTCTATTCACCAAAAATACATGTAAGTTTTCCGGGAATAACCAAAATAACAGTCCAGGTAATTGTTAAATGACCTTTTAACTGTTAAGGTGGCTCCCGAGTATTTATTGCAGAAATAGACCTCAACTTCTAGCGTATGTTTGACCCTGAAAAAATCTTCCGATTTCCATAATTGTTCTCACAGAGCTTAAGCAACCTCTGCACTACCAAATGGTGTAGTTCATTTGATATATAAGCTCGTCTGTTTGGGATATTTTAAATTTTCCAAAGGAGGTGTTTCCAATTCGAGAATAATTGGTATAACTTGAAAATTCGACCGTGAATGATCTTATTACCAGCTAAAATCGCATCTATAGTAATAAGGGTTTACTCAGAGAAATGCCCAGGTCAGCTTTTCCCATGCGATTTAAGTTGTAAACGATGTAATAATTTTCCCTCTAAAAATGTCTAATTCCGCTTCTATTTAGTGTGCCGAGCGCGGATACTAGAAAAGTAGGGAAGCTCTTCAGGATTATATCGGCTAATGTTCACTCTTAATTATATAAAAGAGAAAATAGAATCGAGCATCTACAGAAAGCGATATTTAATAAACGAATGAGAGCAACGTCTTGTCCAGAATGTGCTGTTGCTATAATATTCAATTCGAGCTCTAAATACCTAAATTGCTGGAATTGTTTCGCAAGTTTCTTTCGTGAGAGGTAGAGCACAACCAACTGAGAAGACTTACCAAGTTTGGGCTCATCTTTCCAATACTATGTTGAGAAACATTATCCAAAAGGAGTCAGTATTTCGTCGCTCCAACACAACGCCAAGAAAACCCATATGTTTATGAACTCAGCGTTCTCGTCTCAGTGCACATGGTGCTAAATACTTCACGTGCGACGCTTTCTCGACCCGCGTGATCGGAAAAGCTACCGGTTATTAAACCTGTCTTCGGGACTAGAAGCGTCGCACGTGAAGAATTTAGCGAAGTGCACTGAGGCGAGAACACTGCGCTCATAACATGTGGGTTTTCTTGGCGTTTGTGTTGGAGCAACGAAACACTGACTCCTTTTGGATAATGTTTCTCAATACAGTATTGGAAAGACGAGCCCAAACTTGGTAAGTCTTCTCTGTAGATACTCGATTCTATTTTCTCTTTTATATAATTAAGAGTGAACATTAGCCGATATAATCCTGAAGAGCTCCCCTACTTTTCTAGTATCCGCGCTCGGCACACTAAATAGAAGCGGAATTAGACATTTTTAGAGGTAAAATTATTACATCGTTTACAACTTAAATCGCATGGGAAAAGCTGACCTGAGCATTTCTCTGAGTAAACCCTTATTACTATAGATGCGATTTTAGCTGGTAATAAGATCATTCACGGTCGAATTTTGAAGTTATACCAATTATTCTAAAAACACCTCCTTTGGAAAATTTAAAATATCCCAAACAGACGAGCTTAATATATCAAATGAACTACACCATTTGGTAGTGCAGAGGTTGTTTAAGCTCTGTGAGAACAATTATGGAAATCGGAAGATTTCTTCAGGGTCAAACATACGCTAGAAGTTGAGGTCTATTTCTGCAATAAATACTCGGGAGCCACCTTAAATCAGTACAAATCTACAGTGTTTTGATCTATTACCAAGTGGATGGAATTGGATTGCGATTTGATTATTTGCTTGTCAGGCAAGCGTGCGAGTGCCCCTTTAAGGTGGACGATAAAGAACCCATTGCACTCTTCGTAAGAGTAAGGGATTGTCTCCCGGTACAATGGCCTGGCTATCGTAGGCATATATGCTGTAAAACTGCCCTCATGATTGTAAAGCTGCGCGGCAGCAATTTGCGCCATCTAATGCAGTGTGGAATTCCCTCACGATGAAGTGAAAACCCGTTCTTTCTTTAAAGAAGGAATTTTTAAGGCATGTATTCAGAATGATGTCATCATCGGACATTCTCCGATTCAAATCGGCAGATACCCGACCAAAATGGTGAGGTGTCCGGTTAATGGAGGGTCTCGATATGTTTCTTTTGTGTCCTTTTATTTTTAGTGAGACCAACGTTATGCCATGGATCAGAACAAGTTGCACCGCCACAACCGTCTGTTGTAGCCCGCGGTGTGTTATGGGAGAACGAAGTACTCGTGTTATCCCAGTAGAAAATTTATCGGGAGTGATGTATTGTAGAATTATTCGGCATAAGCAGGGTATGGCTATTTATCGGGAGTGATGTATTGTAGAATTATTCGGCATAAGCAGGGTATGGTTATTTATCCTAAAAACGCGTCCATGATTCTGTTTTGGTATACCTATTTGCTCCCATGACACACCGCGGGCTGCGACAGACAGTGGTGGATGTGGAGAGCAGCCTCGGTTGTTTCTAGCCCTGAATACACACTAGCCGCATTCCGAATAACTTTCTTGGAACAAAGACGATCATACGATTACATAGTCGCTTAATACAGGGCTGGAAATTAAGACAAAAACGAGGTCGCATTTTGGACAATAGTTTCAATTTTTAGTCGCATTGGGTGACAAAATTGCTTAAATTTTAGTCGCAAATTTGAAAGTTAGTCGCAAAAGCGCAATTTTTCCAGCCCTGGCTTACAGCCCCCTAATATTTGTACTCCTTGTTTCCATGATTTAGCCAAGGTGGCCATGCTACAAGCGGACTGGACTTTAGAGGGCGATGCCGCCGCCGCCAAGGTATGTACACATGCAGCATAGTAGCATCCTGGCATTCAGCCAGTCATAGCCTGCGTAGCAAGCGTTCCTGTGTGTTTTTAAGGAAAAGAAACCCAGAGAATGAATCAGGAGAAAGCGGCGAGAAGTTCGACGAGCGAGCTTTTAGCCGCGCGAAAATGGGGCGAGCGAAGGCGAGCGAAAACAGGACGTTCCCTTCCCTCTTCGTTTTTTGCGCCTCCCAAGTTTCTCGTCATGAAAACTCAAGGAGAACACTTGCTACGCAGGCTAGCCAACCTGACGTTATCTGGGCGGTCTTGCAGTGGGTTGGAAAGAGATCTCAACCCAGCCCTCACGGTTCCACTCGGCACATATCCTACCACAGAAAACCCACCTAGAACAACAGTGACTAGGCTGAAGATTAATACCTTCTGAAGTGGTGGCAGGCCCTTTGAGAATCGATCAAAAGAAATGGAGTGATTTTGTTATGTTGTCCTCCTCAGACCATGGCTAATGCTGCATACTTCTGTGAGCACATTGTCCAGGAACACAGTGCTGGTGTCAAGATAATGGAAGATGCAGCAAACTCCATTCTGTGAGTGTTCGTCCTCGCTCTTGCCTTGGAGTTGACTTAAGTCAGCTTATGCTTTTCCTAGTAAAAAGAAACGAGTTTAAACGCCGGGAACTCAGAATAGAACACAGAATAGTTTTTTTTTTTGTCAGTTTGAGCAGTATTCGCCTTTGTCACGCGCCGCCATTTGGTTTCCAGAATGACCCGGCAAAGCAGAAAAAAGCAAGGAGCCAATCAAATTTTTGGTTCTTAAACAAATATGAGTACTTTTTGGTAGCTTGGTCAACTTTTGTACCATAAATCCCAGCATCAGGCTTCGCATTTCAACATGAACAAAACCCGCACGCCGCTGGCCTCGTTTCCATGCTGAATAAATCGGCTGAAAAATTCAAGATGGCGCTTGTGTGACAAAGGCGAATGTACCAGATTGTGGTCAGTAAAAGAGCAAGTTGCGCACAGAACCCCTGATGCAGCTGCAGGTTCCCAAAGTGCAACAAGTATTATTACAGTAATAAACTTACGGACTACAAAGTTCAGGAAGAAATATGGGGGACGAAAATAGCACAAATTTAAAAGTGATTTTTGAAAATGGCGAAAAGGAATAAAGGGATATAGGTGTCCACATCTTATTGATGTCACGGGAAACTGCATTGATAGGGACAAGAGTCAAACGGAGCACCTTTTTGGTTGAGATGTTCAGTTATTGAATGGCCCAAGATACATATCATATAAGCCTAGTTGGAGTTTAAATTTCGTGTTCAGTGCACGAAATTTAAACTCCAACTAGGCTTATTCATAATATATAGATTTAGGCACTGCCTAAAAGCGGAGCTCCTAGTGATTAAATGAAAAAGGTAATTGATTTAGAGCAATCTATTTTATAATCGGATATCATAACTTCAATAACTGCATCTGACTTTGTTAAAGGCGTTGTCTAAAGTCAGTGAAAAAAAGATGTAATAAATTTTACTTACCTATATAGTCTTTTAGCCTACAACACCGATTGTACTTGGGTCCCCTGCAATGCACCAGGAACTCAGTTCCGAGGTTACCTGACGCCAGGTCACTAAATCGGGCCAAGTTTTGCTGGTGGACATTATACTCGAAATTACATCACTTTTTTGTTTCTCTATGGCCTATTGTAGCAAAGACACAAGGATAATATTGATGGACCACGACATCTTTCGCAAAGACGTCCAAGCATGGCGCAAGCTCGCGGAAGAGATAACCGCAGCCCACTGCACTAGGTAGGTATGCCGCGTCAACAACACCGCAATTTTCCCGGATTTTCCCCACCCGATTATTTTATCCCAGAAATGGGTTTAAAGGGCACTCACACGCTTGCCTGGCAAGCAAATAATTCAAATCGTAATCCAATTCCATCCTCTTGAAAATAGATAAAAATACTATAGATTTGTATTGATTTAACAGTTAAAAGGTAAACTTAAATGTATTTTTAAAGATTGGGCAATTCCAGAAAATAAAGGTACCCTACGGGCGGCACTAGTTTTTGAACCCCCATGCATCCAGAATTTCCAAAATGGTTTACTCCCCCATGCATATAGAATTCCGGGCAGGTTAAAGAAATCCACCTTCGAAACCCCCCTTGCAATCAGAATGCCGAGCTCTTAAACCCCCATCCCATCGGAATTTCCAAATGCCGCCCGTGGGGGGGTACCTTTATTTTCTGGAATTGCCCATTAGAATTATACATATTTTTTGACATATTATACAAAAATCAAGCGTGCAAGTGCCCCTTTAAGATGCCCCGGGTATCCACTTGATTTTTGTTATCTTTTAGTTAAGTTTCTTGTTTAGTTTGAGATGTTTATTGTGTATGTTTTTTTTCTGTTCCAGTCACGAAGGTGTCCTAATGTTGATTGAAGAGTTAATGTCAGACATTCGCTTGCATTCCGGTGAGCTTGCAAGCATTATAGTTAAACTACGGCTAAACTAGACGCATGTAGCGCGCAAGATTTGTGTCATGCATGTTTCCCCTCTTGCACGCGTGTGTTGTCTTGCGAAGAACATTTCTTTGTGTCCCGGCTACAAAATTTGTCACGCGCAACAATGTTTCTCACGTGGCGGCTAAACACTGAAGCATGAAGGAATGTGTCCGGCTAAAATGTTGCGCGCTACATGTGTCCTAGTTTAGCCAGGGCTTTAGGCTCTTAGTACTAAACGTGTTTTCGTAATGCTACGAACTCTACAGACTGTCTAACTACGTTTTGCCGTTCTCAGTTTAACGTCTAAACAGATATACTTTAACAATCCTCGGCAAGATGTTTTGTTACACTAAGTGTTAGTTAATGCTTGCTTTTGAATAGAAATGGATATCTAATAGATTGATCAGACCAACAAGGACGACAAGGAATGATGTTCTTTTGTTGGGTTTACAATATTTACAGAATGCCGTTTGTCGATTGGAAATAAAAAAAGATTTATTGCTTTATTAGTTTTTTTTTTCTAAAATTGTCAATTTGTATTATTTCAGAGGAATGTGCTGCTATTGATAATGATATTCGCTTTGTCAAAGAGCTAATCGCGACAAAGAGAAATAATAACGAAGCGGTTAGTAAAACAGCATTGACTCTTACCTTTTGACTCCAAATTATCAGCCCCGTTCCGACCCTACTATACTACATAGTCCTGACTATCATCAATACCTTACAGCTTGGACGAGAGGCGATCACATGGCTGACAGATCTCAAGAAACACATCGCGTACGGATTAGAAATGGGGCCCTTGCTTGAGGATCCTACAAGGCTTTTCCATGTCGTCAATAAGAAACCTCTGTAAGTGGACCAACATCAATTTGTACCCTCGGGACGGCACTGCAATAGTGTAATATTCTCACTGGTCTCATTGAGCCCAGTGATAGCGGGGTTGGGTGGGTGGGAAAAGAAGAAGGGCGTAGCCAGGGCCCGAGAGCACAACGAGACGACAAACGACAAAGGGGGTAGCCGGACGGTAGGAGTGCCCTTGCTACGCGAGGAGAGAAGATCATATGCTAATGAGTGCATTAGCACCTCGACAAAACGAGAAGCGGTCGCCATTGCTTTCATGTTCAAAGTCGGCGCTTTCGCTACTAGAGGTCTATTGATAATAGTCCCCTAGTAGCGTAGCCAATCAGAATGCAGCATTGACAGTAGTCCACTAGTGGGGTGATACTAATACGTGATAGATCAGATTGCAGGATTCGTGATAGTATGCGAGTGGGTTTCTACTAAAAAGAAATAGTAAATGGTGCGCTAAGGATCACGGATAAGAGACAATGGGGAACGCAAAGGATCATGGAAGGCCTTCCCAAGATTCTTTGCGCACTGTAACTAGAGATGACTAGAGATCTGTCAGGGCATAGTTTATAGAGGGGAATGGTTAGGAAAGCTGACACCCTGTTATTGTACTATCTCTTTGTTCACTTTTTCAGAGGAATCCTTTTGTCTGTGCAGGGTCACGGTACATAAGTACAATAATCAAGCCAGGAAGATTCAATGTACAACCAGACATGCATATTAGATGAGCATGAAACAATAGATTGTGCATGGTCAATATCACGTGATAGCCCCTCTCAACATCCAGCGCACGCTATTGTGTTGACCCTTTGAAGTTTGCCGGGGTTCCTAACCATTCCACTCCATTAACTATGGTCAGGGTACTAGGGTGTCCATCTATTTGCTCGCTTCAATGAATGATTCAAAAAATGTATTTTGCAGGTTACCGTTTGTCTCGACGTACAAGAAGAAAATCGAAGAAACATTTACCAGGTTCAGGAAAGAAAAACACCAAAGAAGTAAGTTGTTCCGTCGTCATGGGTTTTGGAATTATTCCATAGCCCATTCTGACTAAAAACAATTTCCTCAAATCAAGGCCTTGAGCACAAATTACAACAAATGCACCAAAACGTAGAGAAGGTCTCGATTGGAGGTGGTCGTTTTATGGTCATACGAAACGTGATTCCGACAGGGACTATTGTGGTTTATGGTCATACGGAACGTGATTCCGACAGGGACTATTGTGGTTTATGGTCATACGGAACGTGATTCCGACAGGGACTATTGTGGTTTGTCGCGTAGCAACGTTTTATGGTTTTTATTATTTTTGTAGGGCTGTCACATTCGGAAGAACAAAATCACATGTTTGATAGGTAAGTCCCCTGATTATCAATTATTGCACACCCTGTTTATTTAACGGAGCTTCCATTATTGTACCACAGGGAGTCATTACAAGAAAACAATCTCATTGTCTTTAGCCTGTTCTTGATTGGAAATAATCCTGATTCCTGCTAGTTCGGGTCCTGTGATTGTCAGGTGCGGATCAAAGAATTTTACAAGGGGAGTGACATACGAGAAAAATGCGGTGACTATTTATAAAGGATATTTGAGAAGTTTGCTCAAAAAAGGAGGGGGGGAGGTCACTCCCTTCGCCATCCCTGGATTCGACCCTGGATTGTGACGAATGATCTGAATTGTGATCCTGTTATCGCCTATCAGAAAAAAGATGTTCGAAGACTGGACGAAAGTGGGCGATCTGACGTGGCAGAGCTCCAAGCACAGAGCAGAGGCTCACAGTGAGCTAATGGCGTGGTTCAGGTGAGAAAGTCCTCCAATAACGCGCCATGTGAACCAACAAACAAACCAGAAATACCAGAACTTTGAATTCTGAAAAATGTCTACGTCGTTGCTTTGAAATTCTGCGAACTCCAACTTTATATTTCCAAATAATTTCAAAGACATTGTTAATGTTCCTTGAAAGTCTTGTCAATTTTTACGATTTCCTACTCTAGAGGAACGCTGTTCGCAGAATTAAGAAAATAGACAGACAACTTCTCGGCCTGCTACGTGCGTTTTATTTTAACGGACGATTCCAGCTATAACGCACGCGCGCGCTGCATGTCGGTAGATGTGGGACATTTGTCGCACAAACTGCGAAGAAAGCGCGCGCTGCATTCTGGTAGTTGTTGGACATGGCTTGTGGGCATTTCTGAATAAAGAAGAGCGCGCGCGCTGCTGGAATCGTCCATTGGGTCGAAAAAACACGCGCGGCATGCTGACAGGTGTTGGGCAAGTACACGTTTTTTAGAGACCCATTTTATTTAATCGGTTTTGGAAATCCCGGACAGAGGGCGGGTGCATACGCCTAGACGCCAAAGAAAGATCTGTTAAAACTTTGTAGTTGATTTCCTTAATGAGGGGTTAGCAGAAGAGTGTGGTCTTGATATTGACATGCGTGTTGGTTACGTCAGGCGTGTGATCCTGTACAAGGACAGGTTAGGGAAGCCGCTACAGCAATGTGAGGAGATCATGAGGATGGATGAACAACACTTCGAGACCATGAAAAAGGTAGGGCCGTGTAACACGAACAAGTCAGCTATTACGGTAGTCCATCATAAATAGACAACACAAACGCATCTTTTTTCATCGGCTGGTGTAGGATCGTTAAGTGGGCAGTCGCAAAAAAAAAAAATTCCGCAACCCCCTGTTAAGGACCCGAGTTTCAAGTACCCAACCTGTACATTTTAGGTTGTCCGATCCCACCCTGGAATTCCAGTGAATTTTCTCATGGCCACCCTGCAAATTATGTTTATCCACCGTGGAATTCCATATTATGGGATACCCATCCTGGATTTCCAGAGATTTTCCTTGAATTCCAGAGGTCATCAACAGGGATGTGCGGATTTTTTTTGCGACTGCCCATTGAATAAGGAAATCAAAAACATTTTTGGACTGCCACTATCTTTAGGGGTGGAGAATGGTGAATGCGATATTTTCCGAGACAGCAAGATCAAGGGCTATATTTGTCCATAGTTAATGGAGTGGAATGGTTAGGAAGCCTGGCAAAGTTCAAAGGACCAACACAATAGCGTGGGCTGGATGTTGAAAGGGGCTATCACGTGATATTGACCATGCACAATCTTTTGTTTCACCCTAATCTAATATGCATACCTGGTTGTACACTGAATGTTACTGGCTGGATTTTGGTACTTATGTATGAAACTCTAGGCCTGTTTCGCCTAGTGCAGTCAACTACCAGACAACGTCGCGATGGAACGCCAGGCGACTGCACTAGGCGAAACTGAGCAAGAATCGAATTGGCTCGTATGGTTTCACTGGCCGAACAGCAAAGCCAAAAACAACGACGCGATGCATCTGTTCTACCTGTAATTGCAACTCTGATCCTATTATAGCGTTCTTTTTCAATTTAGACCCCGTCTTGCCGTTTACACACAAATTTGTCAATCCGGGATCAAACTATCACGAATTGGGTCAAATCTCCGGAGACGCGTCTACGGTTTTGAAAGTGGGATCATGTATTCGGGTACATTTGTATCCGTGATAGTTCGTTGTGTAAACGGTTGACCTATCCGTATACTCCAAAACGCGTCTCCGTAGAAATTTTCGTAGAAATTTGCTCTAGTGTAAACTAAGTTATAGTTTCCCACGTATTATCTTTCGCGTATTTTGATTGCAACTTGTGATCCGTTTTCGTATCTGTAACTCCACAGGTCCAGGAAGAGTCCCAGTCTGTCTGTAGAAGAATCGTTCAACGGATCAGAAATGCCTTTGCCTCCCAATCATCGTCTTCAGTTGGTACTGACCCGCCGTCTATGCCATACGTCAATGGCGTCTCAAGTCGGGACGAACCAGACGGACGCTTTTGGTTGGAGCTGGAACAGAAGTAAGTTTAGTCGTCATTGTTCCCTCGATAACAGCACCTATGGGCATAGCCAGAAGCAAGGCTAATTTCGCTATACATTTGCTGTATTTCTATTCCAAAGAGGAGCTAGCTCGGGCCCCTTGTATGTTCTCTGACCACGCCCTTGATCCCGCTATCATATCCGTCCATCATCAACGAAAATAAATGAAAAACCCTGGTTCTTACTAGTTTATAGATTACTGTATGTAATATATCAAACACGAGACAGCGTGTTTAATCAGGATTTTCGAACACCGATAAGTGGGGATTTTAACCGACTTTGAGGGACACTTTGTCTTTGAGATGTTTGGAAATCCTGATGAAAACTACTGTCGAGTCATTCAATGTCGAATGAATAAAATCTAGAAAAATCTATGTAAATTAAGATCGCGTATCCTTCATGCTTATGATTCTCTTTGTTTAAGCTTGAAGAATTATTAGCGGAGCTCCTTGCGGCGGCCGAAGGCCGCCGCAGAGCGGAGCACCATACCTAAGAAAACAGCGTCAAAATAAAGGCAGATAACTGTAAATACAGCAACTCGTAGTATTGGGTAACCTGTGGAAAGTGCTAGGGGTCGATCCGAATTTTGGACGTCTTGGCAAGGCAAGTCCCGGATGTGTAACGTGGCCGTGATCGCTGACGTCACAATAGCTCAATTGTGACGTCAAGCATGCTCAGCTAACAGGGGGAGGGTACGTCGCGTTGTCAAGGGAAGGGGGGTTGTTGAAATTTAACGTGCGTGAAAATTGCCGGCTTGCTCCTGAAATTCTCTCCCAGTCGGAGTTTCAAGGACTAGAAGAAAAGACAACTAACTGGAGTACCATGCTATAAATAATTATGCCACAAAGGATAAACAACGTGAAGGGAAAGCCGTCGAATACAAACAAACATGGTCGTATTATCAGAAAAGCAGAAAGAAACGCCAAAAACTGAAGCACCAGAGCTAGAAGCAGCGACCGGGAAAAAGCCGGGCAAATCAGAGCAGAAAGAAGGTAACCATCATATCTATACAAGATACTCGATAGTCGAGGAGGAAACGGTCTCGTTCAGACCTTCAGTGAGCCATAAAAACACAAATTTTCGGCTCTCCTCGAGCTGATGGGGACTAACAATGATCATTTTTGTAAAACAAAGTTTCCGTACCATCTTGAACGACACAACTCCTCACGAGTAGCGTCGACGCCATGCGCGGTATAGTAAAAATAAGACATTATACTTTTGAGCCCCTGGTCCCAAAAATAAGTTGTTGGATCTCATTTCTGTTTAATCACCGGAAATCACAGTCACTTTACTTTACAGGAAGCGGAAATAAGTATAGAAACAAGTTTCTATTGTTCAGACCACTACACGTGACACGACGCGGCAAAAGTTAATAGTGAAGTTGATCTATAGTTGTACACAAGCTCCTACACACGAGGAAAAATTACAGGCTGCAATTCTGTTAAAACAAACATGTTCTACTTCTCTACTGAATACGAAAGTGTCAGGAAAGCTGAAGTCACAGGAACTAAAAACGTTTGTCACCAGTTAAGCCTGGTGCACACTTGCGACATAAACGACATAAGAAACATGTCACGCGAACAAAATTTAGGGGTTTCAAGAAGTTGAAGTCGTTCAAAAATAACATAAGATTGCTTTGGTGAAGTAATCTAATGAAGATCCATGGAAAATATTGATTGTTTCAATTATTTTCCCGTACTTTTTTCGTTGCAACATAACGTCCTTATGTCGTTATGTCGCTAGTGTGCACCAGGCTTTACGGACATGATGGTTGCGGTGTGGATTGGAAACTCACTGTTCGCTGCAGTTGGACAAACATTCGGTAAGCTTATTTTCCTCAGTGAAATGGGCGAATTAAAGCTTAAGAGGTGGACTAAAACTGCTAAGACACTTTGGTTAAGAATGTTTTGCACCCGTTTACATGATTTTCAATGTGTATGGACGAGTCCAAAGGAGATTTGATTCCTCGGTATATTTAGAACAGTCAAAAGATGATCAACTAACTTTCAACTGTGTTTTGAGTGTTTTGGTCTTTCATTGAATTATAGAATTACTTTATTCTATTGACACTGATAACGGCTATCTTTTATCTCTTGAAGATAAAACCTTCAACATGTGGTTAAATTTGTTTTGGATTCTGAGTGAGTGATCGGTTTGTCCCAGTCAATTGAAGTGAATTACTGTATCAAGAAAATTTTCCTTGCTCAAGGCCGGAATAAAAAGTTAGCAGTGCACAGAAAGACACTCACGTTTACCCATATTTGTTGGCTCATCAAAATAGCCCTTGTTATGTTCTTCATCTCTTTCTAAAATTCTATAGGCTATGGAATTTTAGAAAGAGATGAAGAAAATGAAACAGACAGAATAGGAGTATCTTGTTGCAAGTTTTTCAAAATTTTCTCAGGGGGAGCATGCCCCCTCAAACTGAAATTCTTTTGCTTTTATGTCTGATTCTTATTTTCTCAATTTTTCCCCCGAAACCTCCATTCTCAGTATTTCAAGTGCAATTAGGTGAAAATAAGAGTACCATAAGATGCTTTTATGGGCATCTTGTGAACATGAAACTTGCTCCATCCAAAATTGCTCCACCCATGCAATTATTTGGAACACTTTAGACTTTGCGGCTTAATGATTTAACACCCTTTAATCTTTTTGTAGGGTCTGCATGCAATAGTAACTCATGTTATTTCCATTATGAAATCTAGATGGCGAACAAGGAAAGTCAATTTCAGTTTATTTACAATATACAGCTGACGATTTTTATAGAATTGCATGGTTGACATAGTTTCCCTGTAGTACTCCAAGGTGATGAACTTTGAAATTTTATTTCTTTAATTTTCACTAGTTGTTATGGCATATTTTATAGTTCTTCCAAAACAAACCGCAATCAAGCCAAGAGCTTCTAAGTGTTTCAGTAACTGGATTTTTGGCCACTTTTAGCTGCCTGGAATCCTAGTAAAATTATTTCTCTGATGAGTTGGGGGGAATGCTAATTTTTGGGGAACTACATGCCGGAGAATCTTAAAATATAGGGAAAAAGTTCACTTGTTTCTCCCCCCGACATACATAATGATTGCATACCGGTAATGAGTGCCTATCATGCCCACTGAACAGATAACAAAGTAAAATTATTCCACTTTTAGGAAAGATATTTTTGGTGTCCCCACCTTGACAAAGTGTCCCACAGTGTTCAATTTGCTGGGATTATTTTGTTTCAGTGGTGACAAAATTGTTCTGATAATGCATGTTATTCCACCAAAATAATATTTTCCTGAACAAATCATGAAAGTTATTGCTGAGAGCATGCTAATCCTGACATGGCACACATGCCAAGCAATACATTAATCAAGTTATCAATATTTGGTTATCTTGTCAGCCCTGAAAAAGTCTCTGCAATTGCAAAATTTGTAAAGACTAAATTTATTTAATTCTGAAATAAATTTGATTGTGTGTTTCCAAAAAATATCCATCCCCACACACACACACACAGAAGGGTGTTAAGAAATGACCCACCCTCCCCTCTGGAATTTCCGAAGAGAAATACAGTTTTTGTATGGAAAAGATCAGGTAAATTGACCCCCCACCCCTCTGGAATTGCCAAAATCCCTTCCGTAGGGGGGGAGGGGGGGGGGGGTATGGATATTTTTGGGAAACACACATTAAGTAAATTTAGTCATGACAAAATTTGCAACTGCAGAGACTTTTTGATGACTGAAAAGGTTACCAGATATTTTAGGGGAATTCAAAAGACTTGATAAACTAGTGCAAAATGTGCAAAATGCTGTATTTTCTTCAAATGTGATGTTTCTGCTGTTTTGCTATTAATACCCCAGTATTTTGTGGGGTGCAATCATTAAGCTTCACTGGACTCCTATGTTCAGGATCCACCCGCTGTTTTGACCACAATTTGGTCATTTCCGCACCTTGAGAACTTTCCCCACACCAGCTTTCCTGGTGAACAAAATAGCCTGGGCCCTTGTTTTCAAAAAACGAGAGCTTGCCAAGAGTTTCTCATCAAATTTCTGTCAAGAAACTTGCCCCCTTGCCCTTTTGAATACAAAAATGCCCTGTTGATGGAGATTGAAGTGCAACTTTCAGTATGTATAAATTGTTTTAGAGGCAAATTAGGCCAGTTTCAGAGGTGTTATTATCAGAAATCCAGTAAGTGATTTAGCCTATTTCTCTGTACATTAAGCTTAAGCTAAGCTAACTTTGAACATTTCCCCCCCCCTGTTTTATCAAAGCTTTTGTGTGCAAAAGCATCTTTTAATGTGTATACATAATGGTAGACCATATTTAAACTCTGAAATTGTTTTAGAGGTGAATTAAATTTGTTTTAGAGGCATTTAATTTTCCGCACAATTTGCCTTTTCTTCCCCACATTTTGCCCTGAAATTTCCGCACCCTGTCAGATGCCCTGAAGGAGGACCTGAAATGTTTGTGCAGTTATCAAAGGAAATTTAAGCGACAGAAGTTGATTGGGCAATTCCAGAAAATAAAGGTACCCTCCCCACGGGCGGCACTAGTTTTTGACCCCCCCATGCATCCAGAATTATTCCGGGCAGGTTAAAGAAATCCAGCTTCGAAAACCCCCCCTTGCAATCAGAATTCTGAGCTCTTATTCTTAATTCCTATCGGAATTTCCAAATGCCGCCCGTGGGGGGTACCTTTATTTTATGGAATTGCCCATTGTTGTACTCAGGTATGTAAAGGCTTGACAAGCACAATGGGGGCTTATATGCAGATCAAAATAATATTTGCTGTTGAGGGACAGCTGAGGCAACCAAACCTGGCAGTCTTCTTTATTTGTGCCAGCCATATTTAAAATAATGACAATTTGTTGTCATGGCAAACCATTTAAGGTGGTTGGACAAGTTTCTATACTGAGTTATGTTAACCCTGTTTCTTGAAAAACCTTGAGATACCAAAATATAGGGCTTTTGACACAGGAAAATACCTAAATATGTCAAAAATTTTGCTGTATTTTAGTGGACCAGAAGCAAAAAAAAAAGCTATAACAAATTTTTCAAAGAAAATCGGGAGATTTTACTTAAAGGCCATCACCAACCGGGAGCCTTTGCGCCAAGTTTTCTCTTTTGTTTTCAAATTGATCCATTGTTTTTGGGTGCTCTGATTTGCTAAGAGTCCGCAAAGGCTCTCGGTTGGTGATGGGCCTTTAAAAGCTGGGAGACCCGGAGATGAGGTAAAAAAATGGGAGACTCCTGGCAAACCTGGGGAGTTGACATCCCTGCTATACAATCCCTAATTCACATGTGACTGGTATCTCTGTAGCTAGGATAGCCATCAGCTCCATGTAAACTGTCTGTCTCGGGGGTAGGGCCAACTTTATTTGTTGTGCATGCTGCATGTGTTAGCCACAACACCAAGATAACTTGGTGCAATTTTTTTTTCATGTGAAACAGGAGCAAGTTTTTCCTTACTCCCCAAGATGATGAACAATACCTACCTTTTATTAGTTATGCTATTCCTCAAAATGTTTTTTTTTTTTTAAAAGGCATGCCTCCTGCCCAATATAGCTGTGGTAGTCAGGGATTTTTTGTTACTATGGCAACATTTCACATTATCAAATGATGCAATAGAAAGCCCATCGGTATACTGATTACAGTTAATATTTGAATACATGTAGTTCATGGTAAAATGTTCATTAAATGTTCCCAATGTCAAGTGAATGTCTAAAAACGCAAAATTAGCATCACACCCCTTAATGTGGTTGCTCTGGCAACAAGAATCTTAAGGATGGCACAACAAAGCTGACTATCATGAGACATTTGTACCAGTGCATAAAGCCCCATGTTAATTAGGAAGCCTTTATTATATCCATGTTAAAATCACACGCGTGTTCTGCAATCTGATTTGCTCTCAGCAAGTCAATTTATTCCTAAATTGACCTGATTTAAGATTTTTGACATTGCGTGAGCAGATTGTTCTACTTCTAGCATGCGCTGCATTTTCAAGTTTGGTTATTTCCCTTCATTTGGTTCGAAAAATATTTTCTATGAAAATGATTTCAACATTGATATAATAAAGTGGTAATTGACTTGAGTGGAGTGCAATTTTGGTCAAAAATAATACTTGTGATTTCAAATCGACCTCACGCTTTTTGAAATCACATGTATGATTTCTGACCAAATTGCACTCCACTCACAGGTCAATTACCATTATTAACACATCTGTGTAGATTTACACTTTGTGTTTTGCTTTGTTTATACCAAGGGGTACGCTAAAAGATCGCGAGCCTTGATTTTTGAGCAACAACAAAATTGACGTCTTGAAATGTGAAGTCTGGCAAATCATCCAATACTAAAACTTTTTCTTTTTCTTTTTCATTTCTTTTTTATTGAGATATTTTTAAGTATAAAATAAATGGACTATGCTTGCAAGCATGTCCCTCTCCCTGTTTCTTATTGTTAGGTTTTTGCACTGTCATTCTCCTATCATTTTTTGTTGAGTGTGTGGTAAAGGGGCATCATTCTTTTATAGTATACAAGGGAGGTGGCAAAAGTATTTTAACTTTGGCTAAAGGTGCATAAAAAAGAACTTTTAAGTTCTTTTTATGCACCTGCAAGGAAAAAAACCTGCAAGGACTGTTTATAATGTAAAGTACAGCTTTATCATGAGATCACATCCACTATCTTGTTATGTTGTGGATTGATAAAATAAAATTAGTCTAGATAAAATAAACCTATTTTTCATACAACTACTACTGCTTCTGACATCTTTCATTCCGTATGATAGTTGGGAGCTCCGCTTTTAGCCAGTGGCTAAATCTATATATTATGAGTTTGAGAATGTCTTCATCAAAATGCTTTGTCATGTAGTTTAACTTTTGACCGTTGCTCATTAGAATCGCGGGTTTATCAAGAGTAACCGAGACGTCGAAGGCTACTGCCCTAGAAAACACAGAACAGCTAAAACAGTAAGTGTATTGACACTACAATGCGGGACAAAATTGTTGTCGCGCATGTAGAACGTTTTCAGTAAAAGGGGTTCTATGTACCACTCCGGTCCCCCCATCTTCCCTGCCCCTCCCCCTGTACAATGTTGCTTGACATGGGCTCTCATCCTCGCAATTTGAGCACTGCTATCTCCAACATTGAAATGGGGGAAAGGGGATTTCCAGTGATATTGTCTTAGGAAGAAACACAATTTACTAGTGATGGGTAACCCAAAATCGGCTATTTTTGCTGGACGCGACAACTAATTTTGTCCGGCATTGTAGCTTTGCCACCGGCATGACACCCGTCCTGTGATTGGCTGAATCATTTTGGCGTATCACACGATGCGTCTATTCTGGCGGTGGCCTGTCACGCGTCACCTCGTGGCCATTTTATAAAGCAGCTTTCATATGACTGTATTGAAACCAATCGCAAAGTGATTACACCAGATCTGAATAAAAGCTACGGGTACAGAGTGATTGCAAATTACTCACGACAGTCCTACTCCGCTCTATGTTAATACCGAAATCAATTTGCTTTTAGTAACTGTGCTTGTATAGCGCTTATTCCCAAAGCTCTAAGCGCTTTACATACTTTGGATTACCCATACTTTAGAAACCAATTTATAAACATGAGTGTGTGTTAGTATGGTGAGTTCTGAGGTATAATATCGTGCTTTCCACGAGTTACCAAAATTGTCTTCTAGGCTTACGACGTCGTTTGGAGAATTTTTCCAATTGGTTGACGAGAGCGGCAGAAGGAGCCTGCACGAGTAAGTAGTTCCATCTGTTATTTTTTTCAAATGTTTGGGAAGACTTCTTTGTTGTTTACCTAGTCTCCCCTGCTTCTGTATTTATTTTCTGTATATATCACATTTTTCACACGGTGCCAAATACAATCTGTCAGTCTGTCTGTCTTACGTGGCCCCACAAGCGGTACCTCCTGAATTCTTATCGTGTTCAGGCGCGGATCCAGGGGGGGTTCTCCCAACGAATCGATTTTTTGGGATCGGTTCACTAAAGACCTTGTCATTTCAGAGTGGTTCTTTTCTTTTATGTGACCCAATGTATACCAGTATATTAAATTCATGATGTAGCAACCACGATTTCGCCTCGTGAGAGGGCCACGGACAACAGAGGATTGGTATACCTTCGCGTCGTAGCACCCAATGCGCAGACCCAGGAAAATAACATAGAAAGACAGGTACATGCCTAAGGTTCAATTTGATCCGTATCGCACAGAATGGCTCATGGGACAACACCCCGATATTGCGCATTTTGTTCCCTCTCTGCTCATATGTCCTTTGTAAAAAATTGCGAACTTATATGCCTGTAAATCCCTCATTAAAGCATCAAAACTATCCAAAACTTTGCATCATTGTAAGAAATCATACACTTTAAATTCCTAGCAGTCAATCTGCTCTTAATAGCTGATCTAACGTCAGAAACAGAAATAAGAAGTTGGGAGCCATTTTAGTTCTTTGTTATTCAAATGAGTTTTGCCTTCTCTCCTGAAGACATAGATATTGGCTGTAGCGCTACAAGTACAGCGTGCCTAAATGTCTGCGTTGGTAAAAAAATATCCCTCCAATGCGTTGAACACTTATGTGGACATTTTACTGCCGTCGTATATTTTCCTTGATCTCTGCTGACACAATCAAAAAATTATAGGTTATTAGAAAATACCAAAATCATTTTTCTTTATTCGAAATTACCTAGCTAAATAATTCAAACAAAGTCGGTGAAGAGATACCAGACCATTAAAACTATATATATTACGCCTGGAAGCCTGTACAGTCTATGTGATTCTTGAATTTTCAGGCATCAGGAACTTATGAATAACAAAGGAACCTCATGAATAACAAAAGGTTCAAAATGGCCGCCGTCACTGTTCTCTCTTTAACTTTCATTTTTACAGTACGTACGGAAATTGTGGCACAAGTTTATATCTTACCATTTGAAACGCATTTATTTCTACACGTATGTAGAGTTTGATGTGTTGGTAAGATTTTTAATTTTACAGGCTTTAAATTATTTTACAATTTTACAAAGAACATGTGAGCATCTTGTAACAAAAGTGCCCGAAATCGGAATGTTGTCCCATCAGCTCATTTGTAACATACGGTCTAAATTAAACCTTATAGCGGAGCTCCTGCGCGGGCCACCATACCTAAGGGAAAAACGTATAGTATACTATCGAGTTGATTTTTGAACGTCACGGGCATTATGGATCATTTTGATGACGTCATTGATGACGTAAGGGCACGTGACTTTGGTGTAGAGTTCCTCTTATGGTCTTTGAAACTTTGTCCAAGTTTGGCTTCTATAGAAGCTACCCTTCGGGAGATATGATTTTTTCTTTATTTTTCTGGTATTAAACCTATAGCGTACGCCGTCCGTCCGTCCGTCCGTCGTCCGTCCGTCCGTGTACACATGGGAACCCTGTGGTATGCAAAGAAAAAATTATATCTCCTCAAGGGAACATGCTAAGACAACCCTACTTGGGATATTTTGTCTATGCCACAGGGGGGTGCTTTAACACGGACACGTGATGTGACGTCATCGATGACGTCATCTATGCTTGAAAAATCAATATCTCGTGAAGGGAAGACTCTAAAGCAACCATGTAAACCATGTACACAAGGGAATCCCTTTCATTCACACAGAAAATTGTATAACCAGGAGCTCCGCTTTTAGCCAGTGGCTAAATCTATAAATTACACATACCTATCATCCTATGCTACTTTCCCGGGTCTGCGCGATGGGTGCTACGAAAACCACTTTCTAGGCCTCTTTAACCCCCCCTCTTAAAATCCTGGATCCGCCATAGAGGTGGTCCATTCCTTTTTTGCTGGAGAACATAGCCTAAATGTGAATCATCGATGCGTTGTTGGAGGTTGTTGGTGTAAGAGCCTTTCCCAAAGGACTCCTTTGTGTTTAGTTCTTATTTCATCGTGATTCGTTCTACCAAACAAAAGAAGCTTTGTGGCGCAACTCATGAGCAATATACACACAGGTTCTTATATCGGGGTAGAGCTCATTCTTGCAGCGCCTTTCCGCTGGCCAGATACTACCCCAACAATTTTATGAACAGAATTGTGAAATGTTTTCGACTTATTTCATCATCAGGTTGCAGGGGTTGTCAACCATCGAGTCATAGTATTAGAAGGGAGTCGAGAAACAAAGCAAATTACATGTTAGATATCCTTCATGTGTCGTGGCACTGGTTATTATCCTTCTTATTTTTATATACACTGTTTTCGGAAAACTTTGTCCTCTGCAATAGCAGCACAACTGCAATAGCAGCACAACTGCAATAGCAGCACAACTGCAATAGCAGCACAACTGCAATAGCAGCACAACTGCAATAGCAGCACAACTGCAATAGCAGCACAACTGCAATAGCAGCACAACTGCAATAGCAGCACAACTGCAATAGCAGCACAACTGCAATAGCAGCGAAGGGGATTGCAGGTAAAGATGTCTATTATTTTATTTTACAGTATTTCAGAAAAAGCTAAAACTTTCCCATGCTCTTGAAAATTGTTTGAAATCAGAATAAACAGTAGTATCTACGTTGCTCCCCCGTTTATTCTTTGTACTTCCGTTAAGCCTAGTTTCCATATAGTCGTATCTGTCGTATCAGTCAACCGTGAACCAAAAGAATAATTCCAATTTCTTTTGTTTCAGGGTCGACTGATGCGATAGACAACCAGGCCTTACGTTACTTATAACGTGACAAGTTTTTTCGGAAACAGTGTATATACTATCCCAAGAATAGTAATAGAAAATCGTTTTCGTTTCTTCTCGTTAGTGATCTTCTGCGTCTTTCTGTACCGTCACCTGTGAAAATCACGTCTTTGATGAAAATTACATTTTCTGGTAGAGTGGCGAGAAGGCAAATCGGGTGAGAAATGGCAAATCGGGGGAGAAATGGTTTAAAATGTCTTATTTTGTAGGAAATGAAAGAAGTTTGTAGATGCTCAGTGTTTAGCCTATTTATCGGAACGTTTTATAGCAAAACATCAGGGTCTGGATGGGTGAACCGACTAGCGACAAACGGCCTAAAAAATAACCGACTACCGACAAAACGGGGAAAAAGTTACTGACTACCGACAAAAATATATTTACTGACTACCGACAATTTATGATTGCCCGTATTTTAAACTCTTCATTTCATCTATCTTTCTATCGTCAACATACATAAATCCTAAGGGACGTGTCATTATTTACCGGGGGGGGAGGGCTCCCATTTTTTTCAAACAAGGCTAAAAAAATTAGGACCCTCCCCTTGAACATAACAAAAAAAAATGTGACCCTCCCCCAGTCGTAGGTAAAAAAATGGGACCCTCTCCCATGCAATTTATTTCTGAAAAAGATAGACTATTGTCCAAGCGACTTCTGTTATGCACCAGTCAATTGACATCACGGCACTTTTGCAACATGGCGAAACGCGCCTTTATCTTGATAAACGCATTTCATCAAGCCTCCAGAGAGAAGATAACATTTTATTTTCTGCGTGTAGTAAAAAAGCCTGTTGGTTTTATTCTTCACGCGCTACAAATTATTATTAATATTCATGTGCGTGAAGCGCAGCCCAAAAGCGAATTTCTCATGCAGCTTGTAACGTCGAACTCACTTCTTTCGAACATATTGACTGCCAACCAGGCGTATCACTGGAGGGCTTTTGGGGGTTTTCATTTGTCCTTGCCAAGATACACATGCTTGTAACGACATTCGTACGCATTCCATTTAAGCATTCCACAAGCGTATTGTTTTCTTTGGGCAAGTTCTCTAAAACTAGATTAGATGTCATTCCTTATGCGCGCGAAGCGCGCCGAAATTTTCAACATAATGAGTAAAATAAAACTAGAAAATGATATAGAACTCGTTGCTGGAATCTCTTTCTCAAGGCTTCAGGTTTCGAGAGATCCTCCCCTTTCACTCGCAAAAAAATAAAGTGACCCCTCCCAAATTCCTCCGACCTCGGTTTCGCACGATAATCGAACTTCTGGTTCAGCGTTAATATTCCCCGTTAATGCCCCGCTGAATATCCCCGCTATAGAAGGTCCGAGTTAAATTCCCTGCCCTTCCGTAGATTAATGTGTTAAATCCCCGGCCTGACCGCGTTACTTTCCCGCCCTGTCCCAGGGGTGTGGGCCGGGTGTCAATTGACTGGTGCATAAGGAACCGCGGTTATTATTCATCGCCTCGATTATTTACGTGAGAATGTTTGGTAATACACGGGTAAAATGCAGTGATCCTCCCTCCCTGTACAATGATTAACATAATCCCACATCTCCCGTCCCCTGTTTGACTTAGTACTGTAGACATTTTACAGAAAAACGGGTTCGCATATCCTTCGTTGCGCGCGAAGCGCGCCCAAATTTTGATAAACGTTTGTTTGTTCATCGTTTTTTTGTTTGTTCATCGCATTTCATCAAAACTAAACAAAAGACAAACTATACCAAAGACAAATCAAGCCTCAGAGAAAGGGTAGATGAACATGTTTTGTGTATGGTATAATAAACAAAGCCTGTCAGGAGCCCAGGAAGTACACTACCTCAATTATATAGGTTAGGTTATATTATTCATGCGCACAACTGCGCTCCGCAAATGACGAAGTTATTAATATTCATGTGCGCGAAGCGCGGCCCAACGGACGAATTTCTATGCTTGTAACGTCGAAAACTCACGCTTACCTAAGGGATCGTCTTTCAAACATATAGTGACATGCCCTCCAGGCCTATCATTTGCAGGGAAAGTTTGGGAGAGTTTGATTTTCCTCGTCAAGATAACTTGTTCTTGTCAACGGTAATGTCCTCGTTGCTCAAAGAGTATATTAGATGTCATTGTTTATGCGCGCGAAGCGCGTCGAAATTTTATGGAGAAGTTGCTGAAATAACCACTATCGCTATTTGTTTTACCCTTTTCATCATCCAAATGTTGCTGAAAAAAATTATGACCCTCCCCCAAACAGGAGTGAAAAAAGTTTGGACCCTCCCTTTAGACACGCGAAAAAAATTAGGACCCTCCCCACAAAAATAGGAGCCCTCCCCCCCGCTAAATAATGACACGTCCCTAATTTATATTCTTGCGAACTCGGCTATCTGCTACACGCGCGCTTCTATATAAAGCCCTGGCCAAACGAAACACACTTGCAAGTCGATGCAAGAAACAAAATATCCCGCAAGCTACGTTTCCCAGAAAAAAAATCATGCAAAAGCAGAAGAGTAAAAGAAAAAACTCTGCGATTGTGCACCCTGCATGCGGTAACTTCACACGCTTGACCCCGTCCACACTTACGCGTTTTCGTTTGAATCCGTATACTTTTTGATACGTTCAGGCCTTCCGTCCACACTAACCGTTTTCATCGAATCCGTATAAGTTTGAAAACGCTCTCCAAAGTGAATAAAAACGAATCCGCATACATATCTTTTTAGTGCGGACGGTCGAATCCGGATAAAAATGAAAACGATGATGTCAACTAGTCCACTTAATTTGAGGCTGTCCTTGCACACGTCAACATCAAATACAAACTGATCGCTTTTTGTGTAGCTAAATTTTTCGAATCTCCCGTCCACACTAACACTTTGCGAATCCGTATAAGTTTGAAAACGAAGACTTTTGACTGAAAACGCGTTAGTGTGGACAGGGCCTGAATTTTCGTGGACATTTTTGTGGACAGGTCCTACAAGCTTCCTTGGGTTTTTATTACCGTGCCCCCAGTTTTTGGAGGTTTGCAACGGCCCGGGTTTTATTGTTACGGCTCCCGTGTAGCTTGGGGATCACTTCATTTTTGGGGCGAGCGAAATGAGGGGGGATCACTCAAAACCTGAAGCTCTGAAAGGGGGGACCTTTTGCATTTTTCTACTTCACTTCATAAAAAAAATTTGGGCGCGCTTCGCGCGCATAAAGAATATCATCCAATATAGTATTTAGCAACTCGCGCAACGAAGACACTACCTTCGCCACCGTTCACAAAAGCAAGTGTATCGTGGCAAGGAAAAAAGCAAACTCTACTAAAAATGCCCTGCAGTGATAGGCCTGACGGGCAGTCACCATGTTCGAAAGAAGAGTAAGCGTGAGTTCGACGTTACAGGCATAGAAATTCGTCATTTGGGCCGCGCTTCACGCGAATGAATAATAATGATTTCGTCATTTCGGCGCGCAATTGCGCGCATAAATAATAAAACCTACAGGATTTGTTTACTATACATAAAAAGAAGGAATGTTCATCTAGACTTTCTTTGAGGCTTGATGAAACGAAAGAAATATGCGATCCCCTCTATCTGTAAATTGTCTTCTATTAGGTCAAATAGTGGGCGGGGGGATCACGTTATAATCATTGTACTTATAGCGGGAGGATCACAAGCTAGGACATTTTTAAAATCTCTTTTATCATTGAGATATACTAAAATAATTTATATTCGATGGCAAAAAGAAACAAAACACGGACAAAGGATATAACAGATATAAGCCAATGTTGCTGAATAAATTAAAATTTTTAAAATTATCAAGGGGCTAGAATCCCTATATTTACTGAAAAAAATATGTTTATGTTGGATATCTACTACTTCAGGAACCAATCAGAGCGCGCGAAAATGACTATTTACTGATTTGCAGTGCTTACTACTCAGAAAAATGCAAAATATCTTAAAAGAGACTCCAATCGTAAAACCTGAGAGTAACTAACAAGGTTTTTAATTTTCAATTTTACTACTTTTTAATTATTAACTGAAATTTACCGACTACCGAAAATTTTAACTGACTACCGACAAATTACTGAAATTTTAACTGACTACCGACAAATTACTGAAATTTTAACTGACTACCGACAAATTACTGAAATTTTAACTGACTACCGACATGCAGACCCCCCCCCCCCCCCCCCATCCAGACCTTGAAACATGCTTGAAAGAGAGCAGTGTCCATATTTGGTATCAAGTGGAAAATTGGGGTCGTAACTGGCTATTTTCCTAGGGGGATCTGAGGCGAGAAAATCTTGAAATTTCAGAGTCGTAGGATTACTGGAAATGAAGCAAGTTTTGGTGCAAAATCGACTGGATTAGACTTACAGTTTGCAGTCCAAAGCATAAAAAATAAGAAAAATAACCTTAAGAGGTTTTGGCCAAACAATAGGAGAAATATAGTAGCAATAAGTAATATGGAAGTACTAGAGCGGATTTCAGATGACTGTCGTGAGTAATTGGTAATCACTTTGTAATCACTCCTATAGGTTTTATTCAGAATTGGTGTAACAACATTGCGATTGGTTTCACTACAGCCATGAAATTCGCTCTATTCAAAGTAAGATGGAAGTAAGGGACCATTCATTTTTTATCAGGGAGGGGGGGGGGGCTGGTGGAAATGAGGGGAGACCCTGTATTTTTTTGGGTGGCCCCCCCTTTCATGTCCGTATTGTTTTAGGTGGCCCCCCAAAATCCAATGTATTTTTTCTTGTGCCCCCCCCCCCTCTTATAAATGCTTGCCCTGTAAGATAGACTCTTGCCTAAGTGATGCAGTCTCATTCTTCTTAACGTTTTTTCTTACTTCTGTCAAAGCTAAGGAACCGATCCCCCCTCAGAACTATTAAACGTTTTCGTGACACCCGCCTCAGGTCCACTATTTGACCTAGTAGAAGACATTTTACATAAAGAGGGGGTCACATAATTCTTTCTTTGCGCGCGAAGCGCGCCCAACTTTTGATAACCGCATTTCATCAAGCCTCAGAAAATGGGTAGATGGTTTTTTGTGTATAGTAAACAAAGCCTGTCAGGAGCCCAGGAAATACGCTAATTATATAGGTTAGATGAAAGCTCCTAGTGAAGGGCTCCTGAGCCTTTAGGTAATATTTTCCTGCGCTCCGCAAATGAAGAAATTATTCATGTGCTTGGAGCGCGGCCCAAATGACTAAACGTTGAACTCACGCTTACCTAAGGTGTTCTTTCAAACATAGAGACTGCCCGGCAGGCCTATCAGTGCATATTATATGTTAAATTCTGCATGCGCGCGAAGCGCGCCGAAATTTTTATTAAGTATTGAGTGAAATTAGAAACATATAAGCGAGTTGAAACATGTAACAAACATATTGCATGCTGTAAAAAATACAAACTTTTCGTTTCCTCCCTGTTATGTGCTTGTATTCTTTTGGGTGACCCCCCCCCCCCCCCCCCCCCCTTTAGTGGCGTATTTTTTTGGGTGACCCCCCCCCTTTGAGGCCGTATTTTTTTGGGTGACCCCCCCCCTCATTTCCACCAGCCCCCCCTCCCTGATAAAAAATGAACGGTCCCTAAGATGAAACAAAAAACGCTCATACGGTTTTGAAGTTTAGCTTTCGTTATACTAAATTGAGTGGTTTTATTAAATCCCTGGTCACTTATTGCCATTTTTAGTAAATTCTATATTAGCGGAGCTCCTGCGTGGGCCGAAGGCCCGCGCAAGCGGAGCACCATACCTAAGGGAAAAACGTATAGTATACTATCGAGTTGATTTTTGAACGTCACGGGCATTATGGATCATTTTGATGACGTCATTGATGACGTAAGGGCACGTGACTTTGGTGTAGAGTTCCTCTTATGGTCTTTGAAACTTTTTCCAAGTTTGGCTTCTATAGAAGCTACCCTTCGGGAGATATGATTTTTTCTTTATTTTTCTGGTATTAAACCTATAGCGTACGCCGTCCGTCCGTCCGTCCGTGTACACATGGGAACCCTGTGGTATGCAAAGAAAAAATTATATCTCCTCAAGAGAACATGCTAAGACAACCCTACTTGGGATATTTTGTCTATGCCACAAGGGGGGTGCTTTAACACGGACACGTGATGTGACGTCATCGATGACGTCATCTATGCTTGAAAAATCAATATCTCGTGAAGGGAAGACTCTAAAACAACCAAACTTGGGTAGTGTAGTCTAGGCCACCAGATGAGCGAAATGAGGTGGTCACGTTATATGACGTCATCGATGAAGTCATCTATGCTTGAAAAATCAATATCTCGTGAAGGGAAGACTCTAAGACAACAAAACTTGGGTAGTGTAGTCTAGGCCACCAGATGAACGAAATGAGGTGGTCACGTGATATGACGTCATCGATGACGTCATCTATGCTTCAAAAATCAATATCTCATGAAGGGAAGACTTAAGACAACAAAACTTGGGTAGTGTAGTCTAGGCCACCAAAAATTAATATCTCATGAAAGGAAGACTCTAAACCAACCAAACTTGAGTAATGTAATCCAGGGGCGCTTTCCATTTAGCAAAAAATCCCGGTTTGAATTCCCAGTAGTTCTCTGAGTCAAATGGAAAGGTCTCAATCCGGCAATTCACGAGAACAGCCACGATTGGACGAAAGTCCGAGAACGTTCTGCACCGCTTTCCATTTGACCCGGAATTTCCGGGAATTTCGGTCAGAAATCAAATGGAAAGGGACAAATTCCCGGAAATTCCGAGTTCTCCGAAAATTCCCACGTTTGGGGTAAGCTCAAGAGGTTGTCCGAAAATTTCGAAATTTTTTCCCGGGTTTGGCGCTTTCCATTTGACTTCTAACCGAAAATTCCGGGATTTTTGGTCAAATGGAAAGCGCCCCAGGTCACCAGATGAGCGAAATGAAGTGGTCACGTGATGTGACGTCATCGATGACGTCATCTATGCTTGAAAAAACAATATCTCGTGAAGGGAAGACTCTAAAACAACCAAACTTTGGTAGTGAAGTCTAGGTCACTAGATGAGCGAAATGAAGTGGTCACGTGATATGACGTCATCGATGACGTCATGTATGCTTGAAAAATTCTCGTGAAGGGAAGACTCTAAAGCAACCACGTAAACCATGTACACAAGGGAATCCCTTTCATTCACACAGAAAATTGTATAACCAGGAGCTCCGCTTTTAGCCAGTGGCTAAATCTATATATTAGTAAATATGAATGCAGATATGTTAGATGTATTCTACAATTCAAGAGTTTTGACATTCTATTTAGTGCATCTGTGTGGCATATAACGGGACGGAATTGCCAAAGTACCTATCGAACCATTACCCATAGCTTCGACATAGCTTCAGTATGAGGGGTCGACAACGACGTTTTTGCGTGTTCCGTATCGATGAAATATTTTGTAAATAATGTAATTATTGGTGAAATGTTTGGATATTAAATGTAAAACTGTTAGTTCGCTTCTACCATTGGAAGAGTTGTCTTGTCTTGTCTTGTAATAAACAGTTATTAGGGACGTGTCATTATTTAGCGGGGGGAGGGTCCTAATTTTTTTCGCGTCTAAAGGGAGGGTCGAAATGTTTTTTCAGCAACTGCTCTATTATTTGCATTTTTCTACTTAACTTCAATAAATAATAAAAATTTCGGCGCGACAATTATACAAAAAATGTCGAAAAGTGCTGCAGCAACCAAAACTCGCGCAACGAAGACAACCCTCGCGCCGAGTAAAAAATAAACTCTCCCAAAATTACCTTGCAGTGATAGGCCTGCCACGCAGTCAAGTCACTATGTTTGTTATTTACAAGCATAGCAATTCATAGAAATTCGTCATTTGGGCCGCGCTTCACTCAGTGGCATTAAGGCATGGCTCTAAAACGAGGTCCTGCTTTTTTGTAACTTCGTTATTTTTCAACGAAAATATTTCAAACTTGGCCCACAAACACGTTTTGGAATTCTGATTTCGATAAAGTAGTTGTGCTATGGTAACGATGTCACGTGACTCATCCGTCATTTTGGATGAAATATTTAGCGCCCGTGCAAGTATGTAGAGAAGTAGGCTCGGTTTCCAGCCGTAGTTTGTAGCCTAGTAGAGAAGATGAAAAATAGAAATTTCTTTTCAGCATAATCTTTCTATCATTCACCTACCCCATAACAGGTCATTCCTAGTTAGTACTTGGTATAGGCCTCCTGACTCTCTAATTGAGCTCTTTGATGTTTACGAGAAATTCGTCGAGAAATGTGATTGTGAAAATAAACAGTTACTGGTAATGGGGGATATAAATTCTGACTATGGGAAACACACGCTTGAAAATCATACTCGTAGACTGCAATTTCTTTCATCCATGTTTCAATTGGAACAGCTAATTATAGACCGGATAACGAAAACAACATCTTCTACCATTGATCTTATATTTACAAATGAAAGAAGAAATATATCTAAATCCGGAGTTATCCACCTAGGCATGTCTGATCACAGTCTAGTTTACGCAATCCGCAAATTTTCTTTGCCTAAAAGTAAAAGACCCATTACCAAAGAGGCAAGAAACTTTAAAAGATTTAACGATATAGACTTTATTGAGGACCTCAGGGGGGTTCAATGGGACGTTGACCTTTCCACGGACCCCAACCAGGCCTGGAAGGCATGGAAATCCAAATTCAGTTCTGTTTTGAATCGCCATGCCCCTATGAGGCATATGCGAGTACGGCAATCTACTGTTCCATGGCTTAACTCGAAAATTAAACAATTAATGCATGACCGCGATTATCATAAAAAACGAGCTGTAAAGTATGGCTCGGAAACTCATTGGAACCTTTATAGGGCTGCGAGAAATAAAGTAAATATCGAGTTGCGCAAAGCTAAATCTAGTTATTTTCAACAGAAAATAGAGGATTGTAAAAACATGCGCGACCCAAGGGCAACATGGAAAATAATCAATTCACTGACTGGCAGATCTAATAAAGGCTGTCGTATCAATGAATTGAAAGTAAACAATGATATTGTAACTGATGATAAGCAAATTGCTAATTGTTTTAATGATTACTTTATAAATATAGGTCCTGATTTAGCTTCTCAAATACAACAACAGTCACCAAATAATGTAAACACATTCTTAAACAAAAATAATCAATTGCCACCCTTTAGTTTTTCGGATATTCCAGTGGAAAATATTCTGTTCAGCTTAAAAAAGCTAAAATCTTCTAAAAGCACCGGTCTGGACAAATTACCGGCGCGCGCCCTCAAAACGGCAGCTGATATAATAGCACCATCTCTAACGACGATTTTTAACCTGTCTATTTCCACTGGGGTATTCGTTGACGAATGGAAAAATGCACGCGTTTCCCCTATCTATAAAAATGACGAGCGGCGTTATTGTGGTAACTACAGACCGATTTCTGTTCTTCCAGTCATCAGCAAAATATTTGAGAGAGAAATTTTCCGACAAATGTATAACTATCTGAATGACAATTCCCTGTTGTCTAAATTTCAATCCGGTTTTCGTCCTCAACATTCTACGGTTTCAGCCCTTATACAAATGGTTGATGCCTGGTTTGAGAATTTAGACAAAGGGGAATTGACAGGAGTGGTATTTTTGGACATCCGAAAAGCATTTGATTCTGTCAATCACAAAATTTTACTTGAGAAGTTGGGATTCTATGGGATTTCGGGTATGGAGCTCTTGTGGTTCCATTCCTACCTCAAAAATCGCCAGCAACAATGCTTTGTTAATGGTGTTCTTTCAGAACAACAGCAGATTGTGTGCGGAATCCCACAGGGCTCCATACTTGGCCCTTTACTCTTCCTTATATATATAAACGATTTGCCAGAATGTCTTGAACATACCACTCCTTGTCTCTATGCTGATGACACCCAAATTTTTGCCTCCTCTAAAGAAACTGATGAACTATCCTCTGCACTGAATTTAGACCTTGAAAACATATCTGACTGGCTTGCGGTCAACAAACTCCAGTCACATACTTCTAAATCAAAAGTGATGATTAGATGATTATAGGGTCTGATCACAACTTAAGTTCCAAAGCCGGGGCCCTGACTAATACCATCAAGTTGGGCGATAAAAATATCACCCATGTTGACTCTCAGAAGTGCCTTGGTGTCGAAGTTGACAAAAGGCTTAATTTTAAGACTCACATAGAGGAAATGTGTAAGAAAGTCTGCTCCGGCATTGGTGCTATTAAGCGTGTCAGGCCCTTTGTCCCGTTATGGTCTCGTGAGGCCCTGTATAAGTCTCTGGTTCTCCCATACTTTGATTATTGTTCCCCCTTGTGGGATACCTGTGGTAAACCTCTTAAGGACAAGCTTCAGAGACTGCAGAACCGGGCCGCACGAGTCATAACGGGTGCAAATTACGATTCCCCATCTCAAATGATCCTTGAAAAACTTGAATGGGAGAAACTTGATAGGAGACATGTAAAGTCTAAGGGTACATATATTTTTAAAATATTAAACGGGCACTCCGCACCTAACCTAAGGGAAAGCTTTACGAGGCTACAGGATACAGGGATAAAATATATCCTGAGAAGCCGTGAAACTGACCTAGTGCTCCCAAGGCCGAACACGAATTTCCTTAAACGTAGCTTTAAGTACAGTGGTGCAATGCTATGGAACAGCCTACCAACAACTGCCAAGAAGGCAAATTCAATTAAGGAATTCAAGTGCCTGATTGACTTGACCTCTTCCACGGAGACATGCTGACTCTTTTTTTAAAGGTGTCTGCAATCAGTGATTCTTAATCCAGTATTATAATACAGTTTTTTAATAAGCACAGCCCCCCTGGAAACCAGCGTTTACAGTATTAGGTAAATTACTGTACTTGTTGTGTGAGGCCACTGTGCCTAAATAAAATTGTATGTATGTATGTATGTATCATTAGTCTTTCTGTAAACCTAATTGGATATCGTGGATCATGTTTTAATAAAGACGTTTTTTCACAATATCATATATTTCAAAAGCACCAAAAATCTGATAACTTCTTTTTTCTTGAGAAATTCCAAGATATCCAACTAGTTTCATTAGAAGGAAGTTGTCCTGTATCTAACAGGACAACTTTCAATTTCACCTTTTTCTGTGTATCTTCAGAGGGTCTAAATAAAAATCCAAGATGGCCGCCACCAAGTCACGTGATAACCGTTTCCATGGTAACGAAATATGTCAAAATAAAGCTCTTGTTAAAATTATTGTACTGACCAATTTTGATGATGATCCATGCAATAGAACACGAGTTATGAAAAATAATCCCTTTTTTCAGGCAAATGGTTTTGAGCCATGCCTTAACGCCACTGAGCACGCACATGAATAATAATTTCGTCATAGTTGCGCGCATGATGATATAACCTACAGACTCATCAATAGACGCTTTCATCTAACCTATGTATTTGAGGTAAAGTATTCCTGGGCTACTGAAAGGCTTTGTTTACTATACACGAAAAACGTAATGTTCATCTACCCTTTCTCTGAGGCTTGATGAAATGTGTTTATCAAAATTGAGCGCGCTTCGCGGCAACGAAAGAAAAATGTGCCCCCCTCTTTCTGTAAAATGTCTTCTACTAGATCAAATAGGGCACGGGGGAGGGTTCTAATTTTTTTATGTTGAAGGGGAGGGTCCCACCAAATAATGACACGTCCCTTAAACATATTAATCGAATACTGGTTCCCCACCATTCTTGTATTGTTTATTTATTGTTTTTTTTTAGGAACGAAAAGTAGTTTGCGCACTTGCCGTTCCAGTCTCTTCATTGTCTGCTTGAATGACGAATGCAACTCTATGGCGCTAGTCCAGCCCCAGTAGCAACATTGAAAGGACGAGAAAAGGGGCGACAAGTGCGCCAAAGTTTTCTGCCACCTCTCCACCCTAGTTCCGTTTTTCTCGTCATTAGGGCTCGCTATAAGTCGATCTTTTTCCCATAACGTGATAGATTAGCTCATTGACATGGTAGTTAAAATGGTAGTTAATGTTCTGTTTTACGTTCCATCGCACTACCGTTGTACATCCTAATTCTTTTGTCGTTCTAAAGTGTTAGTAACGTTGTTACATGACAAGACGAGGGCCCTGTAAACTTGTTATTGTAGTCCTCGTCTTGAAATAGCTACAGAGCGTTCAAATCAGCTCAGTTGCTGATGAACTATTAAACAGAGACGTGACGAACTCCACCCTGTCACACACTCCCAAGACGTGACGAGCGGCGCAACCTCCTTCCCTGAAGACATCCTGTGCAATACGTTTAAGCGATTCATCTCCATTTTTCTTTGAGCCTATAACAAAACAACAACAAGATCGTCACAAAAGTGAAGGCATTGATTCCTGGCATGTTCGATATTTAACCAATTTCCTCCCCCCTCCCCCTCCCCCCCTCCCCCGCAGTGGTCCAAGGCCATGCATGAAGGCACAGAGCAACAAAGAATGAAGTTTCTAGTGAACCTTTACTGCTTGTCCTTTCTCACCTTTACTGACTTCTTTTAACAACTTGTTATTTTTCTCATACATCTCTTTGCATATAACTGATGCAAGTAATGCCTGAAAGTAGACAAAATAATTAGAACAAATACGCCAAATTACACATTGTGAGTGATGGGTACCCTGCGAGCTGGGGTTTCGTTCTGTCTGCCAGAACAACTGCTAACTAACAGACAGAAAGAAACCTCTGCTCGCAGGGTAACTAGCTGGCGCAATAGCAATACATCGCAATGAAATAAATGTTTAGAATGAAAGACATGGATTACAACTATTACAAGTCCCCCAAATAATAGACACTAACGGGCCACGCCATTAACAAATACCTCGTGTTCCGCCGTCTCGCTCCCGGCCTTAAGGGACCGCGTAGCCCTTGAGAGGACAGCAGTCATCGCGTACAGATGTATAGATATATCAGCTATCCTCTTCAGTAGCAATTGCTCGTGGATAATTTCCTGAGGAAATACCAGAGAATATGGTGTCAAAAGGGGCACTACTCTACATGCCCTAGGAGCAGTGGGTTTCTTCCTGCCTTAAGGTTACTGAGAACCTTCGCGCACGTGTTCGAAAAAAAAATCATACACGTCCTTAGTTTAACCAAAACATATCAACCTATATATCGTTGTAAAGCTTATAAAATGGACTAGCGAACTATGGCAAAAAGAAATATTTTTTCATAATTAGAAATTTTTTTAAGGTTTTATTAAAATTCGGGTGTGAGAGTTTCAAGAGATAACGCTGACGAACTGCTAGACCTTGACTCCCAAGTAACACATTGTTTTAATCCTTAAAGGTGTTTCTCAAAACTAAGGACGTGTATGATTTTTTTTTTCGAACAACGTGCGCGAAGGTTCTCAGTAACACTTGCGCTTTTTGTTGCATTTGTCGCGGCTGTTTTTCTCGTGCGAGTTGCAATTCAACTCTCTTGTGTAAATCAGATGCAAATCCGGTGCCATTTCTGTGCTCTCTTTTCTTCAAACCGCATGAAGTTGCAAAGAGTTTCAAACATGTTTGAAATCTCCACGACAAAAATCGCGCCGATTTGCACCTAGTTTACATTAGTGATTTCGAGTTGCACGAACGTGCGGGAAAAATCGCCGCGACTCGTGCGACAAGTGTAAACGGACCTTTAGATCGACGACTGATTAGAGAGGTGGACCTGAAACCACTGTTCGTAGGGTAAGTAGGCACTGCACTGACAAACCTTGATTGGTAGTTTTTGAGTTTTAATACCTTGATTTAGAGGACTATAATTTTCCTTTTGTTTTCCAAACCATGGAAAAATTCTGGTAATTTGTGTATATTGGGCCTGAAGAGTGAGCAAAAGAAAACAAAAAGCTACTGAAGAGTGAGGGAGCAATTTTCCTCTGTACTACAAAATAACACTAAACAGAGAAAGTTAGACAAATGACGACACTATGTAGCATTTGTTCAGATTAAAATGAAATGATTGTTTTCCTCTCTTTTATCCAGTGGCAAACAAACAAAGCAACGGGTAGATTACTTCATGCAGTACGTGTTATGCGTTCCTAGAAACTTGCCTTTCCAAATTTGCAAGGAGGAACTCCGAAGCCATTCCAAAGTCTGCAAGATTGGATTCCAATAATTTGATGTTGTCCTGAAAAACGGGTGATTAACAATGCAGCGTTTAGATAATGTGTAATGTCCAAGGCCATTCCACGTGGTAAGACATTGATCAATGCTGTCGGTGTTACTTACGGCTAACTGTGGGTGTACAAGGTTTGATAAATCCTGTGAGGCCTTTATGCCGATCGCCAGCAGTATTCTCTTGCGCAGCGCTTCCACTAGGACACCGGGGCTCGTGAAAGGGTTTTTCATTGCTCTGTTAACAATCAGAGGAAAGTACTGTTTTAACAATCAGAGGAAAGTACTGTTAACAATCAGAGGAAAGTACTGTTAAAAATCAGAGGAAAGTGCTGTTAACAATCAGAGGAAAGTACTGTTAACAATCAGAGGAAAGCACACGTACTGGCAAGTTTTCAACATGTTTGTTTTCCAGTAGTGTAGGCGAAAGTTGGAATAAATTTAACCTGGCTGGAAATCGGCGCCTGTATGAGTCGCTTTTGCGACTGAATTCTCCCTTTCTGCAACTGGAAATATTCAGCTAATCGAATCGTTTGCGACCAGATTCTTAAGCTATCATATCTTAGTGTTTATCTTTAGTGTTGACAATCACTGTGGAGCGTTATCACAATTCATGCCTTAAAAAAAAACTGGACCAAAAATTTCTATTTTGTGACAAAATTTTTAGATCTACTCGCAAATTTCGACTTAACTTTTTTTTAGCTTCCAGCCCTGTTTAACGAGGCTGATGTCAAAATATCTAAAGCTGTCCTAGGCATTCGATAATGCAAGTTCGATCATTTCCTTCAAAAAGTAAAGCTCTCAAAAATGGGGTTTCGCATAGCAGTTAAACCAAGCGGAGATAAGGGGCGTATTTAGACGTTCTCATGTGTATCAACGTAACAATCGGAGAGGGACTGCCCTTTTCAAATGTTTCTGAATTTGCGGTGAGAATTTGTCAGAAAGGTTAATTCTCTAATGGGACTGTCAGCAACTGACTGACCAAAACACAAAGGTAGTTGAGCAGTCTTTGGGATGTCTTTTTATGGCAACGTTTTGTAGGAACAATACAATTCGCTGTCAATCAAATACAACACTACGCAGAAAACATAGCAAAACTGCGGAAAACATATTTCGCGCTAGGGCGACTACAAATCTTTGTCGTCAGGTGTTCTGTGCTATAGTACTAAAAGACAAAAGACGCCATACAGCTACGTTACTGATCAGAGGCCTTTCGGCCAAACAGCCCTTCTCGGTGCTATAGTGCAGAACACGCCCCGATCCTCGATATTGCATACTCTCCACTAGTCCCAGCTGTTATCAGTCTAATCCTTCACTCACCTGACTACGTCCTTCAGCTGATCACCAGCGTGTTTCATCCCCGTTAAAGCAATAAACATACGCAGAATCTCATTTGTGCCCTGCAACACAAGACAAGTCGTCCACATATTGCAAGGCTTCTCTACCTGCAGTAACATGTATCGTAACAGTAACATGCAGTAGCATGTATCTAAAGAGCGAGACATTCATCTAGCAGTCTATACACGGACACACAGCGTGGCAAAACCTCTGCTCGCTGGTGAAAGGCAAGAATACCTCTTGCGTCTGGTCAGATGTGCTGGCATGAAATTAAGTCTGGCTCGTGATTAATTTGTGGACCGTTATGTGTTGTTTTCCACTTTTTAAACCAATTTAATTCTTTTAAGGAATCGTTTGTTTTGCTATGTACCAAAGAGCATTCGTCAAGTGTATGTTTACCTCGAAAATCATCATAATGCGAGCGTCTCTGAGGATTCGCTCATATGGGTATTCCTTCATGTAACCAAGACCTATAAAAAAAAAAAAACAGCCTAAGGATGAAACATATAGGTTTTGAGGGGCAGTACCAGCTATCGAGCTTAGGACTACAATGCAGCGCAGTGGCAATGCCTTTTAGGAGGCCCTATAGCTTAATCATGAAATATATTCTCTTTTTGGGGCCAATCACTTGAATAGATTGACGTGAAAACCGTACATCCCACGAATATGGGTGATATGTTTACATTTTTCAACAATCACATGCGAAAGCGATAGACAGTTGTAAATGAATTCTATATTCGGAAACTCTTTAGCCAAGCCTGCAACCACGTTTGCGGTTTACTGCAAGTATTTGCAATCGCAAACAGCATTATTATATTCATAGGCCATCGATACCATCCCAAACATTTACTGTATCAATGGCATCCAGCCGTTCTCGTATTGATCTGTTTTTTATACAAAATGTTATGAACCCCCTGACAATTTCAATCTTCTAGTCAAAGTATCATAAAAGTTGAGAAACTGCAAGTTTGCAACGCATATGGACTCGATCTCCAGACTTTCAGTCGTACGGGTCGGACGTGTTTTTTCGAGCTCTGAATCAAGACTTACCTCCTAATATTTGTAGCGCCTCGTTCACTCCGCTCCATACCGCCTCGGAACCATACACCTGCACAGGGAGACCGCGAAAACATGATGAAGAATAGTCTTGTAATGATGAATTTCTTACAAAGAAATTCTTGAATTTAAAGCGAGAACTCGATTTCTTTATATCACATTTTTATACCACGCCACAGACAATACAGCAATTATACACTAGACAGCCGTTGTATAGTTGGCAGTATTCCACTCAACTCCACCATCATGCACTGTGTCTTAACGTTTTATTCAAAATGTCGCCATGTGTGTTTGTAGGGTGGCAAAAAAAGGCGAGTGTGAATAGCAAATAATTATGGATTATTTCGACCATATTACGAGCTTATTTCGACCCATGTCTATATAGCTAACATAGCTGCTTATTCTCTTCTATTTATATATTGTGTGAGGAGGAGGAGGAAATTTGCGTGGGGACTAGAAGGAAGAGAAGAACATTTTGTGAGGGGCAGGAGGGGAATGCTGGGAACCATGTTCGTCTTGTTTCAGCTCGGGTTCGACTATAATTGACCGATCCCGCTTCATTGTTCTACTCCCTAGTTACTGTTGCTACGTCGGACAAGCCAAAATCTTACTTTGGCATAGAGCATGGAAAATACACCGATTGCAGAAAAATGTTAGAATTTTGCTCACAGTATATGGGTTTTATATTTTCCTCGCGAAAAGCTGAAGAATTCATTAAAAATCTTCGAATTTCGAGTTTGTTGTTCGGACATTTGAATTCCATAGGGAAAACTGCCCATTGTTTAGTGATTAATTAATGCAAAGACGGGATCGGTGACCTTAACAAGCAGTGGCGACATAGGCAGTATCCGTGTCCATTTCTCAGTACTGCAAATCGGTACAAAGGCCGAGTCCGTATCAGTCTCACAATATATAAAAGTCACTGCGATCAAAATAGTGAATAAAATAGTAAAACTGCACCATCCTGATTTTGGCGTATTGGTAGATCAATTCTTTGATCCATCTTGTGCAAATCCCTTGCTGGCTAGATGAGGGTGAAATGACCGAGAACGGCCCGAGTTTATAATATAGCGTCAAAATACAAATAGTGCAGATCGTCATGGCTCCGCACTTGGTTTCGCGTAAAATCAATAGATTTCCAAATAAGGTCACCGTGCGCCCCTGACTCCGTACTAGTGACGTCATGGCTCCGCAGTTGTTTTGGCTCTACAAAAAGGGGGTGATTCCATACCTAATATACTACTGACAACACTGCAAATGTTCTCTTTCTTGAATGGAGACACGAATCTAGTTGAATATTAAGCTAAAAGCTGGGATTTTACCAAACAAGGCTAAGTACAGCAGTTCTACTTGGAAGTGATTCAGAAATGGCAAAACGCCGCTTAAGGTTACTGAGAACCTTCGCGGCACGTCCTCGGAAAAACAGTCATACACGTCCTTAGTTTAACCAAAACTGGAAAGCTTATAGAATGGACTAGCGGGCTACGGCAAAAAGAAATCACGCATTGATACCTGTAATATTTTTTAAAGCATTGATTAAATATTTTGGTGTGACATTTTCACGAGCTAACGCTGTCGAACTGCTGGACAATGACTTTCAAGTAACATATTATTTTAATCCTTAAGGGTGTTTCTCAAAAACCGTGTCTGCGTTTTATTAAATTTTGTTTAAATCAAAAGTTATGAATTTTTTAAAATTTAGAGCGTGAAAATTCTATAAAATTTGACCTTTGAAAATTAAACGTTCGATAACTTTTGAACAAAGCAAAATTTTAAAAATCGCAGACACGGTTTTTGAGAAACACACAGGATTAAAACAATGTGTTACTTGGGAGTCAAGGTCGAGCAGTTCGACAGCGTTATCTCTTGAAAACGTCACACCCGAATTTCAATTTATGAAAAAAATATTTCTTTTTGTCATAACTCGCTAGTCCATTCTACTAGCTTTCTAACGATATATAGGTTGACATGTTTTGGTTAAACCAAGGACGTGTATGATTGTTTTTTCGAGCACCTGCGCGAAGGTTCTCAGTAACCTTAAGATCAACCTCAAGTGTCCGCCGTTCATTACACCGTCAACGAACACATTTTACATACATTTACATATTCAGCCAATAAATGTATACTTGTACTTGTACATACATTAACTGAAAACACCAATATAATTGCCCTACATTTTTTACAGAATTTGTCCGAAATAGAGAAAAAGTGTTAGAAAAATAAAGTAAAAATATATGTCGTCCGAAATTTGATCCGTCCGAAAATGTTTGCATGTAATGTATGCGACAGACAAACTCCAGACTCTATTTTTAGAAAAATAAATGATAGAAATGGAAATAGTAATAAACACACCTTGCACATAGCTGCCTCCACAGAAGCGTCTAATTCGCCTTCATCTAACATCCCACTTGTCAAATACGCCATGGATTCGGCAGTGTACTCCATCAAGCTCATCCGTGCAAACTTTTCCTATTAAATAAACAATATTTACTCAGTAAGTACAAACGAAAACCTCACACAAGAAATAGAGAGAACAATAGTCACATAAAGTTGAATTTAATTTGGAAGCTTGAACCTGGGGAGAACGCGCGAAAAACAAACCAGCAATTTGCGTACGCACGCACGAACGTTTGTCTCTAGCAAATCACTTGATGCTTTAAGAGGTCTATTTGAAAGAGAAACATTGGGGCACCACATGCGGCACCATCAGCTAGCAATAGACACCCCAAATATGAGTGCACTAGATAATACTAAGAACTAACCTGTATTTGCCCAAACTCGCTAAGTTTCTTCCCAACTGTGTTCTTGTAGTGGCGTATTCGGCTGTTTTGCCTTTAAAATATTTTAGAATGGAGTTATGGTGGGAATTCATCCCGTGTGGAGGGAATTCAAATCGTATATAACAATGGCTGCAAATTAACTTACCAATAAGAGTTCTCAGACCACCAGCAGCGGCAGCTCCCAATCCAAACCGACCACTGTTTAGTATGTTCATTGCAACCTGTTGATAGGGTACAGATCATCAAACGAGATGATTCACTACAGCGCGTAGACAATCTTCTACCAAACATTGATGAAATTCTGTTTCAGTGATAATAAACTTTTTTATAACTATAAAATTATCGTTAAAACAATTTAGAAAGCACGAGTAAGTCAAGTTTTGACAAACATGTAGTTCTTACCTTGAAACCACCCCCAACTTCTCCAAGGACATTTTCGATTGGTACTGGAGTATTCTCGAAGTTAACTTCGCATGCTGAAATTAGACGAAAAAGAGCAGAATACGTCAAGACCTTCCCAACAGACAGCGTTTATAGGCTAGAAAAACCCTCGCTACTAGATTTGAGGTTTCTCAGACCACCCCTGAGAAAAAGGGTCAATTTTACAGTTTCGTACTGGATTCCGATGTTCGTTGTGAGCTTTAAAGTACCAATGTCGACGTACTGCTTAGAAATAAATAACTGAAACTTTGCTTAGACTATAGAGTGTTTTTCTGACCTGTGAGCATTAAAACGTCTCGGATGTAAATAGCCTAAAGTTCAGCCGACCCTTCGCTCTCGATCGTACTTCACTTTGCGAGAGGAGACGTATGTTATCACTGACCCAAAATCGACCAGTAGATGTTACGGCAAGAGCGGGGGCGGCTGAAATTCAGGCTAGGATGTAATAAGTTATCTGAATAAAATGAGGCATATAGTGGTTTCAATAAAGTTTGTCACCCCAAAGACTAAAGCCTACAAGCTGTCGGCGCCAAGCATTGTGGGTCATTCGTGCTTTGAATAACAAATATTCTCCATGAGTCAAAATGCCGCGCGCGATGAGCGGAGTCGACCTTAGACTTTAATTTGTTTCCAAATTCGAGTGGGAGAATTACACTGGCATCTAAAAATGTGCATTCTTAAGAGCGAATGTCTGCTAAAAATTTCAGCCAAAGCTCAGCAAAATTTGACATTTCACGGTCACAACCCAAAATCTGATTTCCTTTAATTTGTTTGGATGATACAATTAGCATTCTGTGTTTATTTTGCTCAAAGAGTTCGCTTCTCAAAGAAATGAAATAAAGACACTTACAATTATAATAAATTGTAGTTCGTTCCAATCGAATGCTCAATTGAAATTTCATTTGGGCGCCTAGAAAGCTTTCTGAAGATGTAGTACTAATTATTAATAAGCGCGTCCTTTGAATTTGTACGCGAGCGTTCCGATAATTTACTTTCATTATACCTTCGAAGGTGTAGGATGACTAGCAAAAACGGACAGACGGAAAACAGAATAGAATTTGCGAAATATTTCTTTCTTTAGATATTTGTTCTACAGACTCCAGCGGAGTTTCAGAAGTTCGGTTCTCAAGCAATCATCTCACAAAATACCCCGTCAGTATTTGATTTCCTTCTTGACAAAGGAAAAGTAAAACGGACAGCTTAATGCTGTACGCAGTACTGTCGTTCACGTTTAAGAATAAAGTTCTTGCGCCCTCCAATTTGAGATTTGAAGTGCACATAAATTAAGAATCGCGCTGTTTCCAACACGCGCGTAAATCGAATTGAATTTTGATTAGCACGTGAGAGACAACCAATGACTCACAAGGCTTGGCGCCGACAGCTTGAGGCTTTAGTCTTTTGGGTGACAAACTTTGTTGAAACCACTATATACTTGTCAACTCTGCACCTCTGCACGTACAAGTGGAAAAGCTGTCCGGATAAGTTTGGTAAACATCAAAATGAAGCATCCCCTTACTGTTAGATCCTCGAATGCCAAGTTTATCTTCTGGCCTGCCACTCGTCACACCACCAAATGCCCTCTCAACTATGAAGGCTGTGATCTTATCTTCTTTTTCACCCTGTAGAAGGAAATCCATACTCAGTGTTAGTGATTGTCATTCAATGTAAAAGTTTTGCACTGCACTGTATGCCGTAGGTAAATTATCAACGCTAATATATCCTCTATTTATTCGATCACGAAAATGACACGATATACACGACCCGTATCTAAAACATTTGACATTGCCAAGCAGTACTCTGCCTCGGCTAACGTTTTTTTCTGGTACGTAACGGGCCTGTAAAGATCCTTATTTCACGAGATGAATCATGTAACCCCTAAATGGCCCTTGTTGTGTGTGCTGTACGTTGCACAAGGTATGATCACTCCCGCGTCCAACCATTTGCAGATAAGTTCCGAGTGTTGGTCCGGCCAGCAGTCAGACCAATTGGTCGGGCTCAACTCATAACCTCTCGCATACCGGCGCTCTAGCACCTGGGCTACTGACCGCATTTTCTGCCCTTCAAAATGCTGATCTGGCCTTTCAAGTGATTTTCTTGCCTTTCTTTGTTTTTAGAATCTTACATAAAATGTGGCATTTGTCAAAGGTACCTTGTGATTTGTGACTTCAGTTCTTGCAAAAACAGTCATAACATCTGCCCAACCACCATTTGATATCCAGATCTGGAGAAACGACCACAATACGACAGAATAAACATGCGTTAGAAAAAACTCAAAATGCATCCACCTATATTTTAATCTGTAGATGCTATCTGGCGATTTTGTCAAAACGAACACACGTGAAATTGTGTCGCAACTATTCAGTGGCGTAACGCCCCTGATCTCACCATCTTCCCTATCATCATCATCATCATCATCATCATCATCATGTTCACCATTGTCATTACCACATACTGCCAAATCACCCTCCATGAACTATTAACATCACTAATTCCTCCACTAAAGTATGTCTTAAAGGATGAACCTTTCAATTAAGCAAGACTTGTTGCAGTGGCGTAGCAAGGGGACCCCATTTTTGAACATTACAAATTTTAACCGAGACAATTCGTTATTAGTCCGGTCAATTTAGCGTTTAACCTGGAAAAAAATTGCAACACGGGATTTTTATACAGCAAATTCTCAGGAACATATGTGAGAAATACGTGTCCAAATTTTGTGAAAATCCGTTCGGGGGAAGTTGGTTAAATTTGGGGTTTTCCGTCTGCACGAAGGAAAGCCCGTTGTTTTCAGTGGCACTGAAAGCGAACAATTCGAAGGGAGGGCTATGGACTGTAGAACCGTAACTCGGTGTGACATTGAACGAGATATCAAGCAATTTCTTTCTACTGCATAATGTGATTGCATAGATGTAAATTTTGTGTTTGTTTATAACCAATTCTGCAAAATAATAACTAAATGATCCTGAGTTTTGACAAATCCCATATGATCCTTGTATTTCCCGCGTGGTGATATACTAAAGTTCGAATATTATACGCTAAAAGAAATAAACTGATCATAGCCGTAACTCATCGCTCAGAAATTATTTGTTTCAACCGAAAAACCTTATTAAATCTTCCCCGGTTTCATCTGTACAGTCTATAAACATTCTCCTAGTTTCTGTGTTTTCATTGTCCAAGTGCCGCCGAAAACAAAAGGCGCCCTTGATGTCGCCTGTAAAACCCAAAATTTAACCAACTTCCCATGGTCGGATTTCTACGAAATTTGGATATGTTATTCTTACATATGTTTTTGACAATTAGTACCAAAAATTTCCCATGTTGCAATTTTTTCCAGGTTCGGGGTTTTTTCGGGCTAATTTGACCGGACTTTTCTGGTTGTTTTTTGTTGGCTTAATTCTTCGGTCCGCAAATCTGCAGCTACAGTGAGTAAGGATCCTGTGACCACCAATACAACCCCTCAAGGCTCAATGAGCTCCCTCAGATTAATAACACCATTATCCTGTTAACGTCTGATTTAGCAAGGACTGCGAAATAGATTTTCTGTGCAATCTTCAAGGATAATAGGACAACCTTTAGTGTACCTTGGATCCATTAAGCAAGAAATGTTTTCCATCTTCACTCAAAGCTGCTCTGCTTTGAATTGATGCTGCATCACTGCCACTAGAATGTGGAAAGATAACCGCATTTGTTAATTTCTCCACGAAAAACATGGAAAATGTCACACAGATATCTTAATGTCCAATTACCTTGTGGGCTCAGTGAGACAAAATGCAGCTATGTGCTCCCCTGAAGCCAACTTAGGAAGGTACTTTCTTTTCTGATCTTCTGTTCCAAGAATCAAAATTCCCTTCAAAACAAAAGGTCCAAGTGCTGATTAGTTTAAGAGCAGGATGGGGGACAAAGAACAGACCATGTTACACGTTCATGAGGAGGAGATGAAACGTGTTGTATCCTGTTGTATGGTTGTGTGGGAACATAGTGCAAATAAGAAGTGGAAAGAAATATAAGGGGTTTGATTTGAAGGAAGGGGGGAAATAATTGAGATATTTTATTGTGTGAAATCATCATAATTATTTGATGCTATCTGCCTTACGTTGATGCGATTTTTACATTTCATGTCATAAATGAATGAGTACCTTAAGCCCAATGGACTGATGAGCAATAAGTGTAACTGCAATGCTGCCATCAACAGCAATAGCTTCAGCAACCCTTGCATAGCTTGTGTTTTGGAGCCCAAGACCACCTGGACATTTGACAGTGGGAGAACAGCAATACATTAATCTGGAGGATGGTCATAAGAGCTACTAGAGTATATATTATTCAGCACATTGCGTCCCTTGTCAGCTAAGTACCAGACAATGTTCTACGAAACCTGTCAGGATAATGGTTAATAAATATTCCCACTTAGCCTCATTAGCCTGCCCATGGGCATGAGGCAGGCCTGTAGCCAGCATGAGGTGAGTCAGGCACTCGCCTCGGTAAAAATTTGTGTTAATGATCATAATGATAAACTAAAGTTTAACTTCCTGCTTCATAATTGGAAGAAAATTATATACCGTAACGATTTTTTTTTTCTGGAAATCTGGCTCACTCTGCCTCGGTGACGATTTTTTTCTGGCTACGGGCCTGTGAGGTCTTAAAGAATCAGTTATAATGGAACAGATTGTGTATCTGTAAAAACGCATTGATCATGGAATGGTTAAGGCAATGGCCTGGCCTAAGCTTCTTGTGAACATTCAGTTGCTGGACGTACGGAAAGCACTGTCTGTAACTTTTCACAGTCATACAATATACCTGCCAACTCTCCAGGTTTTCCCAGGAGTCTCCAGGTTTTATAACAAATCTCCCAGTCTCCAGGATAAAGTATCAAATCTCTGGGGTTTTAAACATGAATCTATGATTCATAGTCAGGCACAAAAAAGTCAACCCAAGTCTGTGCCATCGGCAAAGATTTGGAGAGAGTTCAGACGTTTTCAGAAGGGATTTGGAAAGGCTGTGGGAAAGACTCGGGGAAACAAGATGGTTACAACGAATTCTTCAGGTTTCAGCTCTTCTGGGGTTGACAGGTATGAGTCATATGAAATCTGCTCCCAACACGGAAAATGTGGCAGGACAACCTGTCTTTGGATTTGATGGGTTGTGACAGCAGTTGATGGGTTGGCCCAGGTGCAGTGTACCTATTGGACATTGGAAGCATCTTGGTATAACATATGAATGGGTTTGCTTACCATACTCCTCTGGAATAATCAAACCAAACAGCCCAAGTTCTTTCAGGCCATCAAGAACATCTTTGGGTATCTGTGCATCCTGATCAATCTTCTTGGAATCAACTGAAAAAAATCCACAAACATTATATCTCTTTGAAGTAAATTGTATACTAGGAGGAGCCAAGAGAGTGGTGTCTTAATGGTAATAATATTCTAAACTGTGACATTGATCATAAAAGTTCATGTATTAATCTGTTGATGTTACATGTGATACACCATTGGCATACATTTACAATTGAAATTTATTTTATTTATTTATTTATTCTGCTTCGCCATTAACAAAAGAAAATACAACAATTGTACAAACATATTGAGTGGTTCCAGAAGATATATTGAGTGGTTCCAGAAGATATCCACCCCCCCCCCCCCCCCCCCCCAAGGAAGGACATTGGAAATTCCGGATGGTGGTGGTGGTGTGGGGGGTATAGATATTTTCTGGAACCGCACATTGCTATAATAGATTTTGAAACCTTCTAATGATCCAGATCAGCATTCTATAATGTAAGCTTCATTTAGATTTTGTGGGTAGGATTATAATCAAAAGTACCTTTTTTCTTCTAAATACTTTTGTACTGGCTCAACAAGCATGCTGAGAGTGTCACGTTGGTCATCTGTCAGTGGCTCTGGGAATGGGAACACTTTGTCCTTGGTGAAAATAAGGCAATAGATCATGATGATAGATTGGGTGTCACACGAAAACACTGACTACAAAACTAGTGTAGAATAATAACATGGGTAAAAAATAGACCTAAAAGTCAATTTACCTGATCTTTTCCATAAAAATATTGTATTTTTATTTGGAAATTCCAGAGGGGTGGGGGAGGTCATTTTTCAACACCCTTCCATTAGGAGGGTATGGTTATTTTTAGGAACCACACATTTGGTAGAAGCAATTAAGAGGAAATCCATTTAGAGATCAAGCAATTTCAGGCTTTGGTGGACAAAATCTTGTACCAGAGTAATATCAAAGATATTCAAATTCTGTTTGTATTTTATTAAAGCTAGAGATGCTACTCATTAACTGTAATAACACCAAAAAAAAAGTTCCCATTGGAGACTGTGAAAATAATTTTCAAAGCTGAAAAAAGTAGGGCAAACACCAGAATTTTTTTTTTGTTGATTTCATTCCAGTACCATTTCCCAGTGTTTTGTAGGAAGTTTGAATTTCGTTTTCAGTGTTTGGTGTTATTAGAAACGGGTTATTTTCACAAGATATTGAAAACAGACTCAAAGAAGTTTGCAATACAATTCAAATGATCTTGGTACAAGATTTTTGTCCACTGCTTACTCGAACTGCTGGCGGATTCCTTCTTAACACTCATTGTGCCAATTCTTTAACCTATCCCCTTGGTAGTGTATTGATAGCAATTATGCTATGCCTGGTGCACACTAGCTACACAACAAAATTCTCCCAACTCAAAAATTTTACTTACAATAATAGGTAAATAAGGATACATACTGTAGAAATAAAGCCATGTTAACATGTTGCTTTTGCCATTGTGGAGGGTGACATTGGGGCTGGGGGTTCCACAGTTTTGGCTGTTTTTATTTGCGTTTGTTCTTGAATTTTCAATGCGGTTACATGGTTTCAAAAAAGTTTCAAAAATTTTGACTTTTTGGATTTTATCATTTTCTGATGCGGTTTTATGGTTTTAAAATTTCTACAGAGCACAGATTGATCTGCTATGACAGTCGTTTACTCCCACCACGTTTGCTAACAGAAATCTTATTTGTGAATTGCAGTCGGTTTTGATACGATTTTGTGTGCGGTTTTGACGTAATTTTGGGGTGGTTTTGCGGTTTTTGTACCTCGCCAATGTCCCCCTCATTGTGACATGACGCTGTTATGTCTCCAGTGTGTACCAGGCTTTATTAATATACCAATGTCGTTCAAGGTCATATTCTCACCTTGAATGACCTTCACAATCATAACAAACTACATCGATTACAACGTGTTTGAAATTTGACAGGCATTCATAAATTCCGTGTAAAATCTCCTTCGCTTAAATGTTCACAATCAACACAATCAAACAACATTGACATATGAACGACTAAAGTAACACTTACTTTGTTCAGGCGTCCTAAAAACAAATCCTTGGCGAATGCGTGTGTGATTCTCGAATGGTGAATTAGACATGCCGGCACCCTACTTGGACTCTAACTTGCATTAAAATACGACCACATTGGCCTAATTGTCTGTTCATCAGTCGTAAACCAGACATGTTTACTTGGAGAAGAATCGAAAGAACATTTACAAGGATTTTGCCTGAGTATCTGGAATAAAACAGAGACAAACAGCGGCTACAAACAACCGAGAACTGAACAGAGACCAACAAGCGCGCGCTCTTTTATTGTTAGTGGAACCCAGGCTCCATAGAAGCGATAACCACAGGCAGCCATTAAGAGCCGTCTTTCAGCTTTTTCGGTTCGTTTCGCCGATTTTTCCTCGGCTGAGACTGGCTCTACGCATCTACAGGTACAACATGTATCATCCATTTCCATGTTCATTAAATAAAGCATTCTCTAATGTGTATAGAAAAATACAAACAATAAGAATCGAGGGGACGAAAAAAAAAAAATGAAAAAGATATAAAAGTGCCACTTTTGTGTATGCAGGGCCGTAGCTAGCGTAGGGACAGGGGCAGTTGCCACCCCCACCGCCCCCCGCCCCCCCTAAAAGCGAAGTAAAATTTTTAGCCTTTAGTGTCAAAATCATGGGGAAAAACCTGCTTGCCCCCTAGCAAAAACAAAGGATGACCAAGGCTTGCCCCCCAGACAAAAATGTCTAGCTACGGCCTTGGTATTACAAGCCGGGAAGAGGTCAAGACAACGGTACTACAAACAGTACAATCTATGACCTTATTTACTGCGATTTTCATAATTATGCGAACTCCCACTTGACGTTTCCTTACGCCAAACTGCGTTTTGGCTTCCGTCAATCAAACCTTTTGAAGTCAAGTCCACGCATGTTTTCTGTGTTTGGTTTGCATTTTCAACAGTGAAAAGTTGTGCTTTGAAGCCTAGCTATGTAGCCCCCCTTAATTAAATAAAGTTATTTTTTTTATTTTAGAATCACAAGATCTATCAAAGCCTTCGTGAAATCACCGAGTTGTTCACTCGTTTGATTGACGGAAGCCAAACCGTGGTTTGTTGCTCTAGTTGAGTCCACAGAATTATGAAAATCGCAGTAATGAAACAAGGAGCCTATTATGGTCTGTTTATCCTCCTCTCTTTTTTGCTGAGATCCCGAGAAAGTGGCCATTAGGGTAGGAGTAATCGGGATATAGCCAACCACTTGATTCTTGAGGGGGTGGGGATACCGGAACCGTCAGAAGAAATGTGATGACTGTAAAGTCAGATTAGAATGCCACTACAGTACAAATGTGCCAAGGGCACTGTGATTTTGTCACGTGACGTACCGGCTAGTGAACCATGCGCATGCGCAGATTAGTGTCACTTCCCGTAGCAGTCGGAGTGACCAACATGATTTGGAGTGAAAAATGGCGATGGCAATTCTCACATCTAGACCTAACTCCCATCCCTTTGAGGAGAGGAAAGTGATACTCACTGAAGCAATTAAGGTAGGACGTTCAGTGGCGAAGAGCAGACCCTCTCCTAACAACTGCATCTTCGACTGTAAAGTGCTGTCAAGAAACCATGCGATCCTCTGGTTTGAAGATAGCAAGGTAAGTTGGCGCCAATTCCACGGCTAGTTGTGCTTTATTTACTCATGTATCGTTCCTATAGACTATATTCTCAATTTCCTAGATATTACTAGTGTTTAATTATTTGGATTGGAGCCTTATTTTTCTGTAAAACGTAGATATTTGATGCACGGAGGTCTGTGAAGTGTAGCCCAGTGAAGTCGGATAACTGGCCTAGACGATGAAACCGAAATAAAAAGTTTTAGCGGCTTCCATACCTTCACAAGCTGCAATGTCAAATCTAAGTGCTTTCCATTGAAATGACAACCGTTACTAAGGCTTAAGATATTCAGTTCTTAGTTCTGAAATATTGTTAAATAGTTCTCCCGGAAACTACTAAGCTTCAGTTGATACCATAGCTATTAGAGACAGACTCTGCATGCGATGGAAGGCGCAAACGCATTTATATTTTGATCTTTGATCTGCTTGGAGAAATTCTGTCACATTATCCCTGCTCTAGCTATCAGTATGCGACGATTTCTTACATTCTGAAATAACAAGAAAGCTACGACGAGATAAATAACACTGACACCTTATCTGAACGCTTGCCCATATCGTGAAATGTTTTCAGAAGAGGTTTCAGAGTTACCTTCTTACATTGTTTTGGAATCTAGTCGACTTCTATTATGCATTTTGGGCACCCAGTTTTCTCAAGAGATTTACTAGTTTTATTGCCATAAACCAAAGATACTCGCTTTCAAACCTGGGTCGTATTTAACGCCGTGTGGTTTTTCTGAATATATTTGATGTACGATAAACTTGGATTTGAGCTTGGGGCAACAGCAGTTAGATAGCACTTGAAAAATTAAACATGCTAACCTATAGCTCTAGCTATTGTAATTTTTATGTAAAATCAAGTAACCTATTATGACCTTAAACTTACTCTTTTGTCAAAGCATTGCAAGCTCTTTTCTGCCAAGGAAAACTTTGGTCTCCTAGAAGTAATAAGGTTGCCCCCATGTACATTAATTTCTCTAACCACTGTGTAATATGCCAAAATATGATTCAGATCTTTTTCAGTTATTGATATAAAACCTAGCTACTTGTCTTCTCTATAGAATGTTTCACTGTCTGGTTAATAAAATATGTAAATATAGAAATATTGTGTTTGGCTGTGATCCAATCTGATCTCTTGGTAGTATGCATTGGTTAAGGGTAAGTGTCAAATAATCAATATTCACATCCAGCAATGTTTACACTGCTATTGAAGCTTCTGTACAAGGCACTGACACTATTTTCTTCCTTAGATTCATTTTCATATTATGTCACATGAATGGTAGGAGGTCATGAGAAAAACAATTGAAATTGAATTAATGAAAAAAGTTTTATTGTATCACCCAGAATGCTGTAATATAGATATTAAAGTACAGGAAAATAAGTAAGTTTGAGGAACACCAAGAGGAGATCTGAAGGTGTTAAAGTTTCCAGTCAGTTATCATGTTGCAAAGCAAGATTTTGTTTTTGTTGAGATTGACTTTTAGATTAGGTCAAAAATTGAAAGGAACTTGACATCTATCTTAGAAATGGTTATACATTATAGTTAGTTATGTTACTCCATGACAAAAGCCATATTTTTTTTGGTAGAGTAATTTAGGCAACATAAGCTCTGAGATCCCATACAACATTTTTTTGTTGCTATTTTGATATCATTGAAACATTTTTTCTAGGTAAAAAGTTTGATACTACTTGAATGTGAAACTTTTATTATGACATCAGGTCTGATTTCCAATAGTAGATTGCTTACCAGATTAGTTTCTAATTCCATATGATCAGTAGTACAGCCATTATTATATTTGATTTGATTTACTATGTATATTATGCAAACCAGTGTTCACATAGTGTAAGTGCCATCAATATCATCTAGCCTTCCACATGTTTTGTCTGCCCATTAAACTTCAAAGTTTTGACAACTGAACTACAATGTTTGCTGCACCCACATGGATAAGGCGGACAGATGGATAAGTATGGTAAATGTGCTGCAAGCAACTTTGAGGTTTCATTAAAAAAATTATATACATCAATAGTCCTGTCAGAACAAGTCAGCAACTGCCAGAGCTCTGCCGGCTACATTTCATCAGATCCCAGATAAAAGCATAATTGAGCCTCTGAATTAACTGGGCAGGCTACTTTTTTTTAACCACCCGCTTAAAAACATTCGGACAGTCAGAAAATTTGAAAATAAAAAAGAAAGATTTCCTCTTACAATTATATCAGACAGACTAAACAACAAGCTGTAACATCATTTGCAATATTAGAGCAGTTTTCACATGACTGTCATGAGAGCAATTCATGAGTAATTCACTATCCAATCAAATGTGATAGAATTTCGACAACAAACCAATCAGAGAGCAAGGTGATTCACAAATCTCTCCTTTTTGTGAGCGAAGTAATCACAAGTAATTGTGTAATTGTTTTCTCTATGCAATCTGATTGGCTGAAGGATCAAAGATCATGCTCTCGGCCAATCACAGCCCAAACCAATCGCAATTACCAAGTAATTTGTAATTACTGACGACAGTCATGTGAAAACCGCTCTATAGCACTTGTTAATTCTCTTGTTTCTTTTAATTTTGTTAGTTTTATCTACGTGATACAAAAAGCAGCAATGGGACCTTTGTAAATAATGTGAGACTCAGCAAGGGATCAGAAGAGAGTGAGCCCAGAGAGTTGAAATCTGGGGATATTGTACAGTTTGGCGTGGATGTGGTGGAGAATTCCAAAAAAGGTAAGCATGAATGCCTTTGTATAGAATCCTTCTGAATAGACCTCTTAACTTTGGGCGTAATGTCCCATTTCAGATCACATGGCATTCATTTGAATATTCTTTCTTTGTTTGGGTTGCTTCCATACTCATTTATCCTTTGGTGCATAGCAGAAAAACAAAGAAAGAATACTCATGGGAATGCCATGTGATCTGAAATGGGACATTATGTCCAAGCATTTTGTTCAGCTTTCAAAACAAAAGCATAAAAGTTACTCCTGTCTCCTCTTAGAATGTGATCAATTGATGGTGTTGTTTTTGTACCACATGATCAATACCGTATTTTCCGGTATATAAGACACACTTTTTTCACTCCAAAATGACCTTCAAAATCGGGATGCGTCTTATACACGGAACAATGCATTTCGTAATTTGCATAAAAACAAATGACCCTTTACAAATTGCCTGATTCATGGTTGTGTGTTTGGTTGCCAAAAAAAAACTAGGATTTCCATCCGTGAAACCTGCCAGCAGGCGCTGGAGGCTGTTTTTATTGCAAAAATCTCGGAGTTCGTAGTCGCGAGCGCCATTTTGGATTTTGTCACTCGGCCCAGGCCGCACGTCCAAAAATCCAACATGGCGCTTGTTGGCACTCGTGACTACCAACTCCGTTATTTTTGCGATAAAAAGCCTTTAAACGACTGATAGAAGGCTACAATGTGTAGATATTCTAGCACAACTATTTAAATTTTGCGTGAAATTGCATGTAGCACAGGATTTATCTCAAACAAACAAATAAAATGAAGAAACCGTCGGAATATTTTACTCATCTGTTCCTGGTGAGTACACATCTTCAGATTAAATGCCTGTTGTTCGTGTATTTCTTTCTGAAAGTACTGTAGCACACAATGCACATTAAAAATCGTTAGAAACTTTTTTTTTGCGAAAATGACCTCGAAAATCCAGGTGCGTCTTATATACAGGTGCGTCTTATATACCGGAAAATACGGTACTTGTGGGCTTAGCAACAAATAATGGATGCTCAAAGTTAACACCCAAATATTTTGATCACATGGTACGGGTACATAAACAACACATCACATGGTACATAAAAAGTGATCACACAATCAATTTGAAGCAGCCGGTGGGCCAAGGAACAGAGGGTTGCCGTGGTCTACTGGGATGCATAGTATCAGCTCTCTAAAAATATTCCCTGGTATTGTTTTCTTTTTCAGTCACCCATGGGTGCATTATTGCTAATATAACACTTTTTCATCCTGATGGGAAAGAAGCAACAAAGTAAGTATATATAAAATATTCCCTTTTATGCGTCTGTGGTTATTTGCAGTACATTTTACTTGAGCAACCTTTTCATCTTGAAGAGCGTACCATAATAAACTTCAACAGAAGGGCTGAACTTTCATAGTTATTACCAGCCCTCCTCTTGTCCAGTAACTTCAGATAGTTCCCATTCAAACAATACTATAATTTTTGTTTTGTTTAAACATTATTTAAAATTGCCGTAGAGGGCGTAATGTTTTCCCATTTCACATGGCATTCCCATGAGTATTCTCTCTTTCTTTTTCTGCTATGCACAGAAGGATATATGATGGAAGCATTCCAAACTAGAATAGAATACTCATGGGAATGCCACATGATCTGAAATGGGCAAAACATTATGCCCAGCCGAGGAGGTCTATTCTTACAAGTTGTTGAACAAAATTCTTTGTTTGCAAGTTCTCTGAGAAGGGAGTCCTGGTGCTCTTTCCATTTACCACATATGTTTGGTAACACCTGTCAGAAATCAAATGGAAAGCATCAATCCTGGGAAAAGGTTTTGGAAATTTGGGATAACCTTTTGAGCTTGCCAATGAAACTGGTAATTTCCAAAATATCGGGAAAACACTTTCCATTTGACACTTTCCATTTTTTCTCAGAAAGATGCTTTCCATATTGTGAATTCAAAAAATTGATTGTGGTAAATGGAAAGCAGCCCATCCTATTTTTATTCTCCGTGGGGACTTTCATATGACTTTTCGATTTGGACCATTCCATTTGACCGCAGGAATTCACAGAAACTCAAACCAGAGTTTTTTGGTAAATGGAAAGCACCTCTGTTTCAGGACAACCTTATTGATGAGTGGAATATGCTGTATAACAGACAGGCCTTCTGATATTTTGCGTGGGTGCGGGCCCGCGAAATTTAGGTAAATCCGCGAATTCCTGCGAAATTCACAAAAGTCTGTGAAATCCCACGTAATTTGCCAGCGGAATAATATGGCAGGAATTTTGCAAAATACGATATACCATTGCACTAAAATAAATGCTTGTCACACTTGGAGTCGTTTTTATGCCATAAAGTCCAAATGTGTCGGGAAATTGCCTCCAAAACCAAATCAAAATCAATCGAGTTTGTTGTCACTGCAAAAAACTGCAAGGCGTTCCAAGCATAATACTGCGGAGAACTGGGCGCTAAAAGTGATTAGAACCTGGTGGTTCATTGGTGCATTTTCGCAAGTATTGCTCTTGGAATAGCTGTTCTAAACTTGTAAAAATCATGTGGTCGCAGCAAGCATGATAGATATCAATTCATTTTACTGAGGAAGATCTTTTTGGCTGCTCAAACGCACAACAGCGGTTCCCAAATAGTTTGAATTGGTAAAGAAAGTTCACCTTGTGTTTGTATAGGTATGGTAGATCCAAACACATTTTAGAATCAATCAGTGCAAGACAACCAATTTTTTACACCTTCTCAGTGATTTTTATTGCTATGTTTCTACTTAAACATTGTAGTACAAAGGTTTGGTTATTTTTAAACGTTAGAATATAATATTATTTGACGTTTTCAGACCAAATAGTGGAAGAACATGAAAGTAGGTATGCTGCTTTTCTATTTGCAACCTGTTGTTATAAAATAACTAAGATAGTACGCGCGCTCTCATTGGTCGACAGGTGTGTTTATATGAGAGTATATAAACACGGTTGTGACGTCACGCCCGGGACGATGTTTGCGCTGTCCTCTTTTTTCATTGACAAAAATTTATCCAAACACTTGAAGCAATGAAATTGTGAAAGCAGTGCTGTTTTCTTTTTAGCTATCATTTGTCGTCCCATCCTTAAACCACAAGTTCAAAGAATTGGCTTGTCTTCGACTTTTTTAGTCAAACGCGTGTAAACTTTCAGGATTGTCAACATTTTCGTACGATTATAAGTAAGGTCCTTACATGATATTTTTGTCCTCCGAAATCCTCTTCCCTCCCTTTACGAAACGATTTCTTTGACTTCTGGGAACTTTTTAAAAGTATAAAGCTCATACTAAGAGGAGAAAAATAACACAAATCAAATTATAAAGCGACCCAACTAAAATTCTGAATTTGGAGACTTTCGGCGAATCGATCGGCTAGCCAAAAATGAAGACCAAATTATGGAACAAGTCACAATTTATTTCCACTTACTTTCCTATTCAATTTCCTATTCAATGATGATCTTTCACAAGCCGAGTAGGTAGGAAATCGTTTGCTAGCAAGTTAACAATATTTGGAGTATTAACAAAACATGAAATTCTTACCGGCGATCGGCGAACACCGACGGCACTGTCGACGAAACTTTGACTTGAGTTGCTTCAAAAATTCAATATTCGTTCATGCCATCAGCAACAATTGAAGCCCCCATAGTATCATTCCAGTCTGGTATTCAACATTTTGCTTGATTTGAAGATTGAAACAAGACACGCTTTTTTTGCTATCCAGCTTTTTCGATGCCGGCCGAATTTGCCTTTCCAAAACTCGTCAAAAGGCTCAAGTCAACACGAAGGCCATTGTTGTACAGAAAATTCCTTTGGCTTTGCAATTCTTAACCGGTACATCCCTTCATTGACATTCGCTTATGCTTCAATTACAATAAACACCATAGAAGAGGTCAATAAAGTCGTCAAGTGTTTCTTAGAAAGCAGTTTTCTCTCGCCTCCCCTTCGCAAAACTTGCAGCCAACTGAGTGATAAACTTGAACACATGCGATATAACACGCCCTCTGATTGGCCCGTTCAGGCCGTCATGCGGTAAGGAGAATTTATATATTTACACAAAATGTTGGAATGAATTCATTTTAAATCTTTCGCTTCAAAAAGTGAAAGATATTTTATAAAAGCAATAGAGAACTTTTTCCCAGTGTCTACATACTCTGATGCAAACACTCGGGTAGGTTGGGAGAATTCTCGACTAGTTATGCAGCCACTCGACCTTCGGTATCGTGGCTGCATAACTGTCTCGAATTCTCCCAACCTCCCCTCGTGTTTGCATCAGAGTATGTAGACACGGAAAAAGTTCTCTATTGCTTAAATATGAATGATCAATAGAAGTTTTAAATGTTCTTAAAACTGTGTGTAGTAATTTGCAGCTGAAGCAGCAATTTTCATATTTTTTGTAGAGCAACAACTGTTTCTGCTGCATAGTATAGATTGCATTTGTTTCTTGTAAAATTAATATTTTACACACAAAATGTGTATCACACAAGCGGCAATATTCTATACTATAATAACATTTGTAAAAAATAGCAAAAGAACGTTGAGAAAAGGCTATTTTCACGAAAGTAGTGAAGTCACCTATTTTTTTTCGCAAAAGTGCCACGTCGTTGTTCGTTTAATCTCTCAAGCAAAAGTGCCACAAAATACACTTTAAAATCCCGCGAAATTTGGCTTTTTTCCGTGAAATATCAGAAGGCCTGAACAGATGCTCCATGTTACAGAACTCATACAGAAATATGTGTTCTGTAATTGAAGTAATATCAGCACTCATGAAAATGAGTTATATAACTGAAGGTATCTTAAGAAACCATTTAAAAAAATAGAAACAAGAAGATATCTTTTGGAAGAAAATTGAGGACTGAAATTTTTCCAAATTGCCCAAATTGTGTGGGAAATTCCCTGAAGATACAAAAGGTGTGGATTTTGTCCACATCTGCACCACCGCATCCGTCAGATGCTCTGTTCCTAATCAATAGTCCTGCGTGAATAAATAAAATGAATTTCTCTATTCACTTGCTCAAGTAAATAAGTAATAAAGTATACAATCATATACCATATACTGCAGGACAGAAACGTTTTGAATCACTACAGTACAGTCTGGATGTACATTTGTTTCACCTTTAGTGAAATAGTTTCGCCTTTAGTGAAATAGCTTTTGATTCAATAAGCATTTTGTACTGTACCCGTACGAAAACGTCAGGCCTTTCGTAGATCTTACGCGGGTCTTCATTATGTCTACACAGTCGAGGTGCAGGCCAAATGGGGTAAAATGTCAAGTCTGCAAGACTGTCGTCCGCCTCCAGAAGACATCACAGGAAATTTGTATTTCGATATCCGCTCATTGACTACAGGTTTACCTGCCGCACGTCCAGAAAAGGTCTTTTTTTGAAGACATTTCTCAGTTTCACGACACAACTATGATGGCATACTTCATCACCTTTAGATTTGAAGCTAATTGAAACTGCAACAAACCTTTTCTGAAAACATTAGATTAACATTGGACTGGCTTGTTATGTTTGACTGCAATTGGTGTTTCGGTTGACCTTAAAATAATCTTCTGCAGTTCTGTTTTGAAAGTCGTTGCGCCAGCGGCCGATGCAGTTACGATCCGACAAGGTCGCGCAAAAATGATCTACGCACATGATTTCATTGTTTTTCTTCGCCCCATGTTCTCCCTTTCTGGATCGGATCACGCCCGCCGTATACTCAGCAACATATAAGGTGTCTTGGGTCTACATTTTCTACGTCTGACAAACTTCAGTGAATGAGGTATTAGCTCATTTAACTAGTCGCTAATTTTTAGATCGCGTAAATAAAACGTAGCGTTGATAGCTGATATGTACAACTCGTTTTGAGAGGCATGCTCCTAGATTGATGGCGTGACTAAAACTATGCAAACTGATATTTGAACGCAATCGATTGGTTGTCTCGGTACTGAAATCCAATCTTGATTTTGAGTTTTGGCGCTCCCTTTACTCGTCAGTTGAAAAGATCACAACATGCCTATGCCAAGGAAGCATTTGTCTCTTATCGGATTTCTCTAAGCGATGCCTTGGAAACTCGCCCTGTACAAGCAGAGGACAAACAAGTTAAAGCTAAGGAGCAATTCATCCTGCTCTTCAGGATAGGAACTAAACACTTTGATAGAGGTACCTTTGACGCGTGTGCGAAGAGAGTGGGGATGTGCAATATAAAAATCGGAGGTGAGATTATCTAGTTTGTTTGGTAGTTCTGAAGCTCTATATGTGACTTTGTGCTGTCTCTAAACATATTTGGGCTCATTAAATTTCTATTAAAGAACGGAACACATTCCGCAGCACAGGATATTATTCTCTGTTTATCGTTGCATGTAATTAATCACTTCATAGTTGATATAAGAAAGATGGGTAATCTTTGAAATTTCGAATGCTCTTCCTAGCCAAACGGAAACTATATACCTACCCTGGCGTTATAATAAATTAACAATTTTCAAAACTATACTCTTCATAAAGTCCATTTGCTTTTTAGCTTGGATCGCCTGTCTATCAACAGATAGTAGATTATATTTTTCGCAGTTCGTTGTAAATGCCGTGATAACTGAGTGGCGATTCATATGCTATTTTGAGACGTGAGTACGAGAATGGCACAAAGTTAATCAACATCAATATAACTAATGGCGCTCCTTTTAATTTATTTTCAGCCTACGTTAGCGCCGCCGCGACTAAGTGGAATGTCCCTCACCTAGTTCCTTTACCAAGACATTATCAAATAAGTGTGGTTCCGCGGAACGGGCGTTACGCTCACGGATGAAGAAAACCGGAAATTAGCTAAGTCTGTTACGGATATAGCTGCTAAACGCAGGCGTGTGTATGAACATTGAACCTGATGCCACTGTTAGGACAGAATGACGAAATGTTGCTCAGGTACATTAAGGCAAGGGTCCAAAAGTGGTCACCTAAAAAGTACAGGGGGTGGTCAAAAAAGTGTTTACCAGCATTCATCCCAAAAAGGAGTTGAGATTCAAACTACATTCCACAAATAGATCTCCCTAGGTTTGACCTTACGTGCGTGACACTTGACATTTTCCTGTCACGCAATATTATTTGTGGATTAATAGTCTCAGTTGAAACGTTTATTGGAGCCAAATGAATTTCACCTTAAACGATGTTTATTAGCAACTACTTTAAGAGTATTTATTTTCTTAGATATTTCCGAAAAACCACTCGCCCCAGGCCCCTGTGAAATAAAAACCTAAATATTTCATTAAGTTTTCAAAAATCTTGTTCAGTCCGGCAGAATTGTTTTAGAGACCGATGGCCTTAATCTCTCTGCGGCAAAACGTTACGAGAAAACTTGTTATTAGAACTGGGACTATTTCGAAATGTATTGTCACGCTGAAAAATGTCGAATAACGTAATGTGAGACATCACGTGATGACTTAATTAAGGCACAGTATCGTCTTTCGTGAAATATTTAATAATATCAACCTAATGAAACAGCTACTTTAATGATAGACATGTTGTAAATGCCGTTTGACCACCCCCCTTACTTCTGAAGGTAAAATCATGGTTAGACCCATGCCTTAATGTACCTGAGTGATGAAATATCATACATATTGTAGCTACATTTACCACTGTTTATAATGTTTCTGTGAAGAGGAAATTTTTGCAACCGGATATTATTCTCTGTTTATCGTTGCGTGTTCAAGGTCACGTTGTCGGTTCTTTGATGATAACGATACATGCAGAGGATTAATCTCTTGTAATTTCTAATGCGGTTCACAGCCAAACGAACATAATGTAGACATAAAAGACAGAAATCAAGTAAACTATTTCTAGCATTTGTTTCAAGTCATGCCAAGCAACTTAATGTGTTAACAGCAATTTGTCTGTAGTTTAATCTAATTGCAGGTCAGTAACAGATATCTGCAGTGTCGAGTGCGCTTGCATCAAGATAAAATCTTATCTCCAATGTCTCCAAAAGTCTGCAGGAGATATGCAGAAAACACAGGCCATATCGTTTACACAGTAGATTACTTGATAACCCGCTAAGCACACGCTCAAACGTTTTTATCTGCAATGTATGCAATTCGGCTAATTTATCCAGGCGACCAGCAGCAATTCTGCAAGTCTACAGCTATGAACAATACAATGAGAAGTTAAGCTCAACTGCAGGTATGTTTTGGCTTAAATTAAGGCCTGTGAACGGCCTGCCATTTTCGTACGGGTAGTTATCATAACACAGTCGGGTGTAATAAAAACTCAAGGAAGCACTTCAGACACTTGCAGTTATTAGGTCTGCTGGCAAATAATTTTCCAAGTGGGTCTGGGTTACCAAAGAGTTTATATATGGTAAACTTGATTTTGGGAGTCTCAGTCCAAAATAAGCTATAGAAGGCAAATTGGAAAGTCTGTGACCATGCTGAAAAATATGTTTTCACACTCAGAATCTTGTCTATTTTTAATTGATCAGTAAAATATATTTCCCTCTGAATATTGCAACTTCTGCCATGAGATGGCAAGGGAGACAATATTTCCCTCCTTTTACATCTTGCTTTTTACATCTTGCCTTTTACATCTCTGCATAAGTTGCCATTTTCCAGAAAAGTATCAGCAGCAAAATTAATTCTTCATGATTTTTCCCACCCTATCAGATGCTGTGTCTAATAATTTGGTCATGTTAACTACATGTTCATGAATACAGTACTTGTTATTCATGTGGATGTAGCTGGGAAGTATTCCTGGTAAATATATATTTATTGCCAACTATTGCCTTTTACATTCAGTACTTTGCTGGACATGAAAAGCAGCAACAGCACATGAGAAGAAATGAATTCAAACTTAGCCTGGCTGTTTGTGGGGCTGGCGTGTGAAGTTCATATTGTCACCTTACTTCAAACCAGAAGATTGTTTCCTCACAACTGTGCAATATTGGCAGACAACATTGCAATATTGATGATCAACTTGCTCATTCAATTTGCAATGTGTCGAGCAAGTTGTTACTAGCACCGAACAATTTCCTAGAAGAAATCTAAGGTGCTCAGTTTTTCACCATTTGAATGCTTTACTTCAAATAAGCCATAATATTTTAAAGCAAAACTTAGCACCTTGGTTGATATTCTTCTAGGAAATAATTGTTCGGCACTAGCAGCAACTTGCTCAACACATTTGCAAGTTGATTGAGCAAGTTGATAATAAATATTGCAATGTTGTTCAGCAATGTTCCAAAGTTGTGAGGAAACAAACACCAGGTTTGACTGTAAGAAGTGAAACTCTAAGTTGATAGATGTTTTCTGCAGTTGTACATGACCAAATTAATCTGAGTGGCAGCTTTAATCCATTTTTTCCCATGGACGTACAGTAAGAATCTCTACCTGCATGTCTGTATAACGAGGTTTATTCCATTAAATACCAATAAACTTTACATAGGAAACACTAACAATGATACAAATACAAAACAGCTTATTGAAGGATTACACATAGACAATAGATTCTACAGAACCTTGAACTATTGTATCAAAGCAAGAATATCAAAACAATACTTAGCAGTTATCTTTAAAACAGAAGCATCACACATTGATTAAAGTAAATGCATAGTTTATGATATCCTAGTCGGCCAAAAGAAACATTCACTTGCAACATGTTAGACAAAAAAGACTCGCTCAGAGAAAGAAAATGTATTACTACAAGACATCAAATTGATCATTGTCACATAATTTCATTCAGGTTGCAGAGTGATCATTTCCAAGATTCATATTCATATGTGAATTTGATAAAAATGACTTTACTTGAGACCCATTTTAGTTTTCTGCAATATGACCATTATAACAAATAGCGGTACTATACTATCTACTGTAATGTATAATAGTGGCATATTAGTTGGCTGAAAATAATAGTGGCATATTAGTTGGCTGAAAATGTAGTGTTCCAGTTTTCTTTTGTGCAAGCACATGTTCAGAACAAAAACCCATCAAAAAGTGATATCCATAAGAGTGTTGTTATCTTTCTTATCAGCTTGGCCACACCTTTCCAGGAACACATTAGTGGTCTGCAGTCCCCCTGCCTACCAGATAGCTTTTTAAGAACCCCCAAAGCATACAGAAGTTTGGACTACTGTACTGTTCATACATGTAGGTGTTATGCAGCTGTGAAAACTAATAGTTGCATGTACCGGTACATTCAATTGGAATTAAGAATCTTCCTGCTTATTCACAATTATACAAATCCTTTCCAGTTGTTTTAAACAGATCTTGTGGTTATTAATATATTCTGTTCACTTTGTAACCACAACACGTAAGCTGCAGTATAATTGCTCTTGGCTCTTTGTAATCCTATACAAAAGGTACTACCTCAGATCGCAGACAACTTTTACAAAAGCACCCAGACAGGTAACAAGGCTTCTCAACCAATTCAGACTCATTATTAGCCATGCTGCACCCAGAAATATTGTTAGAATATCCATTTTGGGCAGCTCTTAGATACAATCTACCTACTTCATTTACATGTATGCCTTCAATCATATAACAGAAAGAGTCACTTCATCACAACGTCATTGCATCTGTTTTTCTCTTAAATTGAAATGCAAGAAAATATGTTAGGAAAATATCTCTATTGTATGTCCCACAAAGTTAACAAGTTTAAACTGAATGGGTTTCTGAAATCCAGGTTAGTGTTGAGACTTGTATGTATTTGTACATGATATCTTGTCATGACACAATGCAAACTACATCTACAATAGGTGTAAGCCCATAGTAGTGATGCCTTTCTCACATAAAAAACATTACTCGGTTGTTTCACTGATGTGGAGTCTGTTAGTCGGTCGCCTTGTTCTGTAGTCTGCCGGTCTTACATTATGTGTTTTATGTTTTCTTTTGTAGAAGCAGTGCAGTTAGAGGGACATATTCAGCAGTAAGTTAAATATTGATAATATCTTTCCACTTTGTTGGTATTTTACATCAGACAGACTTGGTTAATTTCAGCTTACTGGTAAACATTATGCAATTTACAGTAAAGTGGAAGCGTAACAAATTTTGAAATTAATTGTAGAGACATCACAAAATGGCATTTTGTTGTGTAGTTTTGTCTTTACAATTGGTTTGAACTCACTGACACGACTGTAATGGGATGACACATTTTATTCACTTAGAGTAAATTGCACACTATTAACTTGTCATATTTACACTCTTGCCTCAGAGACCCTTTATTGTATGTACAAAGCAGACAGATATTTTCTGTTTTAGTCATCCCAGTGTGATTAAAAGTTGATTAATATTCAACTCTCATAGTTGGGTTCAACATGAATAAAATATAGCAGAATGATTTGTCAAGGGAAAAAATTGCAAAGATTAAGAAACAATTTTTTAAAGGTGTTTTTACATGAGAAATTTATTTTTTGAATTGGGAATTTACAGTATGGGATAGTGTTAACAAACATTAAGCATTATCATTAGAAAAACATTTAATGTGTGAATTTATTTAACCCTTTTAATGTGAAACCTTTTGAATCCGAATTATATCATTTCCCATGCAAAAAATTAATAATGTTTTCAGCATTTTAACCATTAATATTTTTTTAATAAAAAAAATTTGTGAGCAAAGAGTTATGGTAAAGGTGATGCAAAGTTATGCAAATGTTTCCAAGGCCATCTTGGCACTGCTTTCAACTGATTGTTGAAAGTCCTCTGGTATCTTCTGAAAATTTGGCATCTAGAAAAATGAAGCAAATACTGAAATGTTGAACTTGTTTGGCTGTCATAGTCTTCAAAGGTTTTTCAACATGAAAGACAAGTCAACATGTTTTCCAGATCTGACAGAATTTTAGAATGGCATACAAGTCATGTCAAACAATGAAAAATATATGTTTTAAAAACCAAATACCTATTTTATGTATTTAATGCATATACTTTTCTTTAATAGGGTGAAAGTCCCCTGCAAGCCCAGGAACTATGGCAGCTTTCCCAATATCTACAGGTTTGTACTGGTATAGCTTAGAGTGTTTTCCATCCTAAAAATTGCCATCGGCCAAAGTAACAAATCAATATCTTCACTATCCACTCTCCCACCCCACTTGAACAATAATGATAATTCTTTAAAGAACAAATCTGAATTTCAACCCTGACTTTGAGCATTTTTTTACCTGTGGTAATGGTCTCGATATTGCAGTCAGCCTCTCGCTTTCACTCTTACCAAGCTCTCTGTCTCCACAACTGCAATGAACTTGCCTTGTTCTGGCACATGTTTTGATATACCATAAGAGACAAATGCCAAATTTATATAGCAAAACATCTCTGAAATTGGTAAAAAGTTTAATGTCCTTTTCATATTTCAGGATGCTTTGTACAGAGAACAAATGCTGGAAAATAAACTTGCAGCTCTACAAAGACTCATCTCAAATTCACAAACTATATTGGATGAAAATTCACAGGTGTGTCTTCAGCAAACATTTCAACAATTTAGTTATGTCATGACAGGCATGCTTACTAGTTAGGTGATGGTTTTCTGTGAAGTATCTGCAAATATTTCATTAGAAAATTGTATACAATGAGCCTATTACTGTAGGTGAGCCATATTAACTAATTATTACTAATTATAACTCAGTCAACGAAGTACTGACCTCTGTATTTCATAAGAAATTCTTCTCTCCGGGCAATGTATAATATTTTATAGGATAATTCTAATTTATTCACTACAATGGTAAGAGATGATGGGTGGCAAAGAAAGAATTTCTACAAGTTTGCAAACCTACATAGAAGTATGCAAACTGCCCCTTAACAATGCAGCTATTGATTAAAAGAACAAAAAACAAACACCCCAAAATGCCAAGTTCTTGTACTGCAATTTACTGCAACAATTGTCTTATTGCATTAAAGCTAGACTCATTGATTGTAATGGAGAGTTTGCACTGGTGTTGCATGACATTTTGAAATTTGATTGCAGTAAAATAAAAATAACATAATTTGATAAGAGCCTGCCGAAATATGTGAGATCCTAAAATTGAGGTGATTTCGACAAAAAAAAAAAAACACAAATTATAAGCATCGGAAGTTGTTTTCTTATAGGCTTAATATTGTGGTGGGCAACAGTTGCCCATGATGATACAGTTTGTTTGACTGATAATGTGATGTCATATTGATAATCACTTTGGGATAATAGGCCTAGAAAATTAGTTAGGAAATCGGCTTTGCAATCAGGTTCTATTTATCCAACACAGTAAACAAACATGTATCGAAAACCAGACTCAATTATGATAAAACCAAAAGAAGTTATGACTTATTAAAGAAATTTGAACTTCCCACTTTGTTTACTTTTGACGCCATATTATGTCAGTTTGACATCTTCTAACATGCAATTGCTAAATTAAAGTGACTTTAACAGGGCATTGAATATCATGCCGAAGTTAAAGTAACTACAGATTTTGAAATATCACTTTAACTACTTGAAACAACTTAGAAAGAGTTAACATGTTGACTCTGAAAATCACTAAAGTGTTGCCTTATATGGTAAAGGAACAATTAAATTCCTAAGATTCAGGCGGGAGTTTAAAAATCATGATTTCTTAATAACTTTTGATCTATATATGCAATTTAAATTAAATTTTCAGTTTTCAATTCAGCTTGCAGCCTGAACATTTTCCAATGTCTAAAATGGGTGATTATGTAAATTCCTAACTTACGTTGGCGCCAGTTTCAATGGCCTATAGTGAAGTCACATTGCCACTTTCAGCTATAGAAATATCTTTACAAATACTCATGCCAAATTTGACCCAAATCAGATCAATTCGGAACTCTTGCATTTCATTATGGAGGAAAAAATTAATGATCTTGTTTGGGCCATTGTGATATTACATGCTAAAAAAATCATGGCATTATAGGCAAAAGGGGATGCACCAGTTGTACAGTAGAAAATGGATGAAGTTTGCTTTGTTTTGTAGAAATTTGCTCAAGAGGACAAGTTACTGTCAAGATTAGAAACTTTAGAAAATCAAGTAGAAGCTCTAACTAGGGTGAGTGACCTAAATGTTAGTAACGTTGAACTTACCTTTCATGTGCTTCCCTGTTCTTGGTTTTAATCCCCTCCAGCTACTGGTACAAGTTACAATACTGGTGGCTGAAACCACTGAAAATTAGAAAACTTAGTTTGTTTGAGCACAAGAGAAACTTAGTTTGTTTGAGCACAAAATAAATATGCCAGAGGAGGATTACTTTTTGCTGAACTGCGTGTGAATATTTATTTTTTGTGCGCGATTGTTTTTGAATTTTGTATAGTACCTAGTAATTGTATTGACTTTCATGACAAAAATGGGCCCCAAATTGCCCTGGCCTAGGGCTTGTAACCAGACTTGTGTCAGAGAGACCCTTGTCTGCTGGGTGTGACAATGTTATGAACTTTTAAAACTCTTTTGATACATGGTTGTGTATTTTGAGTAACATTTACAAATTGCAACAAGTGATTTCCATGATAAGAATAAAAAAAGAACTTAGGATGGATCAAAATTCCATGAAATTTAGACAGATTGAGCCTGATCACTACCTTTCACTGTCACCTCATTTTATGGGCTACAATACTATATTTCCCACCTATCAGGGGGGGGGGGGGGGTGTTCCATTGCCCTATACTGTAGGTGTACTAACCTGTTTCATTATTCTGTAATTTCTCCCTCCAGAATCTAAGTGAAGATGACATCAAAAGACAGTTGCTTACATTACAGGAAGACAGACATAATTATGAGATGAGGTCAAAGGTGGGAACAGTCTGTCACCAAAGAACCACTGGCAAAGCTAGAAATTGCTCTGCCCTTCCTAAAGTGCACTTTATTCAGCAAATGTTTGAAGGCCAGCATGCTGAACATTTCATCTGTTGTCTGTGATTGTACTTGAAACTCATTTTTACTTCTATACCCTTATTTTGTGTCCATTTTAAGACTTCTAGTTATTAGGTGTGGATACCTTCTATGTTCAAACTAATTAGTGTGGATTTAACAACCTACAGTTAATGTGCCAGTTTGTTTAAAACACAGAACAAAGCACATGATGCCCGCAAACTCTATTAGTTATGAGCAGAATAACACAACTTTACTCTGTTTTAAACAGGAATCCCTCAAAAGAATGCTCCAAGAAAAACTAGAGGCTGTGCAAAAGCTAGCAGAAGCAGAGGTGAGGCCCTTTGGAAATGAAATCCCCTTTACCATGTGTTTATGATTTGATACATGAATGGAGATTCATGAATGCAGGGTTCGAATTTCCCACAAGCTAACTATTGCAATTATTGAGGAATGGGTTGGTAGCAGACAGAGATTTTTAATTACAAGCTCATAATTAAAAGTGAACAAACAAACAAGCTGGGTCTTGGATAGTAACACAATGCATGAGCATGATGAATGATAATGTAACGAATCTGCTCTTGGTAAATAACTCATACTTGCAAATGTCCGGCCGCAATAGAACTTTGATTGCAAATTGTCAGGTGAAGTGAATTTTTTTTCCAGCTTTGACATGACACACAACAACATGTTGTGGTAGTTGGGTCCACATGGCATCAAATTTAAATTCAAATCAAACTCAAATGATTGAAGAAGTAAGGACCCACAATGGCAGGAAACCGACACCCTTGTATAAGCAATGCCTTCATTTGCATATAGAGCGGATTTCAGATGACTGTTGTGAGTAATTTGCAATTACTTTGCAATCACTCCTATAGGTTTTATTCAGAACTTGTGTAATTACTTTGCAATTGGTTTCACTACAGTCATATGAAAACTGCTCTATTATCATATTATCAAATACACTCAAACCCAGGTCCTTTCATCCATAAGGAAACAGTTCTCTTTTTCTTACCTATTATAAGATAAATTTGAATCCCAAGGAAAGTGAATGTTTTTATTCCTTAGCGTTCCTGTAGCAATGCAGAAGATGAATGTCTACACTTCAAAGGCCTGTATGAAAAGTCACAACTAGAGATGAAAGAACTAAGTGACAGACATGCACAGGTATTAAGTTCAGTGTACTCATTGTAACTTTGGATGTCATTTTGTCAGTTACTTTTTACTTTGCGTGTGGTTCCTGTAACATTATACCATCAAAAAGTTAGGATTTTGGAAACAAGTGTCTACGATAGTTATATGAGCTGCTTAGTATCCCACATGGTCGTAAGAAGCTACAATACATGTACGTATGTATAGGCAATCTTGAAACTTCTTATATATAATCAGGCAAATTTGGTTTGATTCAGCAAAATGTCAGGCAAGTTTTGTCGTGCCATAGTTTGTGCCAAAATACCCATGGTATCGAATCAAACCAAATTTGCCCGATTATTTATTTATCATACCAAATAAACATCCAAATAAAGAAAAACATATGTGTCCTCAGCTAAAAATGATTGCGTTTTTGTAAACACCAACATCATTTTACTGTTGCGCGACAGAAAACCATTTTGTGGTTTTTGCCATAATGAACTCCAGGGTATATTTATCCTAATTATTTTACTAAAGTAAATTGATGTTTTAACTATTTTTTAAGTAGTTCTGTATATAGTACAAGGCACCTTTTCTGTATAAGGTACCTTTTTGCTATGTGGGGCCCACATGATTCTGTATCAGTCACCATGCTGAACCCGTATCGGGATACAGGTGTTGCCCTCTGACCCACATGCAGTGCAGGAATAATGATTGAATGTTATAAGTTACATGTTCACAGTTCCATACTCCCTCAAAAAAATTAAGTTTAAGAAAATTATACAATCAAATTTCAGAGGATGGAAGAGATGAAAACATTGCAAGATCAGGTTGAAGAAGCAGAGAGACGTCATGCTACTGTTGATGAACAGGTACAGTATCCCAATATAACTTTCTCAACACCATCATCACAATTAATTAACATTGCCGGCTTTGTAAAATGGTCAGACTTTGTTTTGTGATCTTGTTCCTTTATCTTTAGTTAACAAATGAATGTTCTAACCTCTTTGGTAAAATCATGGTCCACTTCATGATTATGCTTAAGAAGCTTAGAACACAAATAATTTCTTGCAAATCATTAACCCAAACTGGCAGTGCTTATGTCATAAAAAGTTCCATGATATGTATTTCGAATGATGACCAACCAAAATTATGGTAATTAATTTTCTAGTTACCCAGTGTTATTTGGAGTTTTGTCAGATAAGATGTTTGTTGAGGAGGAGGAAGGAATAGGATGCTGAGTATATTTAATGGTCACATCAGTAAACTTTCCAGTGTATTTCTCTCTGCACAACCAAAGCAACTATGTTTATTACTATCATTAGAAATCCACAAATTCTCACCTAATTGAAACTTTTGTCCCTTTGTAATAATTTGTGTTTTGTTAATTATGTAATTTTAATACTTGTGCTCTATGTGTTTACTTATCCAAAAGCTGGTACAGCAATATGAAAAAACAGTATAGATGGTAAGAAGGAGAGGAATGATTTTTTATGGTTTTGGGAAAGGACATAAGTTATAGAACTGTCTGCTATGTCATCATCCCACTGATGTGATTGTACAGACCTACATTCATCTGTATACATGTACATAATATGGTCATTCACCATTATAGGGTGTGTACATTCATCTATAGGGTTTCATCCAATACAGACCTACATTCATCTGTATACATGTACATTATAATTATGGTCATTCACCATTATAGGGTGTGTACATTCATCTATAGGGTTTCATCCAATACAGACCTACATTCATCTGTATAGTTGTACATAATATGGTCATTCACCATTATAGGGTAACATTCATCTATAGGGTTTCATCCAATACAGACCTACATTCATCTGTATACATGTACATAATATGGTCATTCACCATTATAGGGTGTGTACGTTCATCTATAGGGTTTCATCCAATACAGACCTATCATCTGTATACATGTCCATAATATGGTCATTCACCATTATAGGGAGTGTACATACATCTATAGGGTTTCATCCAATACAGACCTACATTCATCTGTATACATGTACATAATAATATGGTCATTCACCATTATAGGGTGTGTACATTCATCTATAGGGTTTCATCCAATACAGACCTACATTCATCTGTATAGTTGTACATAATATAGTCATTCACCATTACAGGGTGTGTACATTACTCTAGAGTTTTTCAACTGTACCTACTGTCATACCAGAATGGATAATCCAGCAGCTATTCATAATATGGTAGTGTTAGTCATCAAGTACCAGCCTATATTCTTTGGCCTACTGCTGTAGTAGGATTTATCGGCGTTTGATCATGGCTTTGATGTTGTGAATCATCCACACTGAGTCACTGATATACACAGCAACAGCCATGTACATGAGTGAATCAACTACCATTTATCATTCACTGTGCTCAGTTCAGTATTCATTGGACTGATGGCCCTAGTGGCAGCCTGTCTCTATTGAGACCATAGCAGCATCGAGTCAACATGTTTCTTTAAAATGAAGATGACGAATCCTTGAAGAAACATGAAAGATGATAGTATAGTAGCACCATACAAGAACACCCTGTCAGCACTGAAATGGATGAGAGGAGCTTGTACGGTGTCAGTTTCCACATTCTGATGGTTGAATACTCCTCAACAGGCTTCTAAAGAAAGAAAAGAAATTGAGTGCAAACTGGAAGATGCCCGCTCACAAGAAGCGTCATTAGCAGCAAGGGTAAGATGGCATGATTTAAACAAAATATTGAATTATAATATCCAGTCATTTAAAACGATTGATAATAATAATAACACCTATATTCAAAATGGTACTAATATTTGATATAAGCAATTGGGTAAATCTGTATAACATAATAATAGTATTAAAAGGTGTATAAATCATTCTGGGACATACTGGTACAGTACCCAATTATCCAGTCATATACTGCATGAAGTCGTACATGCCTTATCTATTGTACATGAATGTGTGAAAGTTGGCATAGCAGACAGAGCTGAATGTACCAGTCTTCACTTTCTAGTTGCTTAGTAACTCTTGCATTTCTTTAAAAACTTTACAGCACTCCCTAAAAGTGTTTTAATTTTGTACTCTTCCTGCACTGTTTGTATATTTACATTGTGCTGCCTTTATTCCTACTTCTAAACCTTTAATTTCTGCTATATAACATTTCCCTAAAATGATTATACTTTCTCTTGTACTTTTCAATTTCAATCATTGCCTACCCCAAAAAAAAGTTTGTTGTGGAGGAAAGAATTATAAAGGGGTTATAAACAGTTGAATATGGTGTTTTTTAAATGTAAAGATTTGAAGAATTCCTGCTTGTTGATTTGTGTGCTTGAGACAAAAAGCTGTATAACCAAATTGGATTTGAGTATCAGTGTGTACTCAACATTGTGACCTTTGAAAATTCACTTACAATTGTTGTGTCAAACAAGCAATTCAAATCAAGTGCTGTATTGAAAATGGTTGCACTCAGAACCATAGCAAAACAATCCGGCCCATAACCAGAGTAAAACTGGAATATTTGGATTCTCTCATTTCTAGTCTAATATTTCCTTATCTTGTAGCAGTGGTAAGTGTGGTAAACTTTTTAATTGCCAGCAAACTGATAAAGATTTTATATTATGGAAATTACACCTTGGCTTTAATCCCTTAAAGCAGATCTACTAAAAAACTATTGTCTGGTGTTGTACCTGAAACAAGAGTTTAAATTAATTAGCACAAATAAAATTTATTATGAGTGAATTCCATTTTTTTCTGACAAGGTTTTAAAAGTTTAATCAATCCAATTCTAGCACCAAGTTAACCTGTTTTATGTCCCCAGGCTGAGTCTCTGCAAGCAGAATGTGATTTCACCAAACAGCAGCTAGCAGCTATGAAAGGTAACACTTTTAATGTTCTCCATAAACATGAGATAGCAGGGCTTCCAGAAAAATACGTTTTGCCATGCATTGCTTGTTTCTTTCCTCTCAAACTTATCAGAATTTATGTTGAGCAGAGATAACTTGATGATACTTAATATGTCATTGAAATCTGTGAAATATTATGCTTCTGACTGCCTTACTCAAAAGTTTCTACACTCCTGTACTTGTGTTTTATATGAATCGAATACAAAGTTATTGGAGCTTCAATTCTGAATAAAATGGCAACACCTCATTAGCTGTATTTCTGTTCCAGTAATTGATCATACTTGTTTTTTTGTATTTGCTGTTTTAACCCAAGCTAGATAAAACTCGCATATGACCTGAAAATCTGTCAGGCTAAATTTATACGTTTTAGATACCAATTTTATAAGAACCTGACAGTAAACATGTAAGAACTCTTTTTTTTTCTAACACAGAATTTATGTTCTTATATGCGAGTTTGTACTTGTTGTAATATTGACTGCTGTTTGTATTGCTTATCCTACTTTCCAATGTTATGCTATCTTGTGTATCACTTGTTGAATCTCAAACTGTCTATCATTCTAGCCCATTTAGCGAAAACAAGAGAGCATGCCAATCGATCACCTGACAACAAGGCAGACACAACCATTAGTCATGTTAATGATATTGGTAAGAAGGAGTACAATTTGTATTTTATCCATGATCTGGTTTGTACAAATGAAACACTGCTATTTTTTAGTACCAATATTATTCTTACAATAACAATAGCAGAGTTCTTAAGTAATATTGTGTATTGCTAACAAATACCTATAGATATCCCAGAAATCACACTGCTCATAATAAACCCTTATCATGTTAATATGGCTTAATAATATCTTATAGTTATCAGGAAAATAAGTCCTGTATTCAATTCAGCACATCCGTATTAGTAAAGTTGCAAGTGTGGTGAAGATTGGTTGAATACTGTCAGAGATTTAGTATTTATAAATTGATGATTTTCACAATAAAAGTGTAGCAGCTTTACTAATACAGATGTGCTGAATAGGCTACTTGCACTAACTGGGTCACGTGACCCAAATCCAATACATTTTGAGTAAAATCTTGAAAATTCAACTCTCTGCCATTTGTTCCAGGTTAGAGATTTTATGCCGAAACCTCAGTTTCGGACTAATATCAACTAGTTCTTTATATTGCTGGAATTGATTTTGACAAAACATCTCGTTTAAGAGGTAGATGGGCCACATGACCCAGTTAGTCAAGTGGCCTATTGAATACTGGACTTCGTTTCCTGTAAATCAACTATAAGATATGATTAAGCCATATTAACGTGGCATCGGTCTATGCCTTGATTCAGGGCACCAGAAATCCTGACTGTTTGTGTAGAGCTTGTTTGTTGAGCCTCTGAATGTGAATCACATTAAAAATGGTGCCGAGCAAGCATTATTGGCAGGGTTGAGTCAACTAGTGCCTTTAGGTAGTCAGTCGGAAGAAAGATCTAAAGCTGTATTGTGTATTGTCGGTTTAAGGGCCCTATTTTGATATTCTATTATATCAGAAACAATTTATCTAAAGCGTGAAAAAAAGCTTTCAATGTATAAATTTTCGTAACTGTTGGTCGTGTGTGAAACTACCCAGGTAGGCTCACTGATAATTCGTGTGCAAAGTAAATGCTTCAAAATGGCTTTCCTACTTGCTGGGAAAATGAAGCTGGACTTGATCGATTTGTTTTTTTGGAATTTTGTTTTTCTCTGCACTGATGTTTGAATGGCGAAACAGAAAAAACAAATGCCAAATAAACTCGATACATAGAGGATACGGTGGCGCGAAGATGAGTTTTATTTTCGAGTGGCAAGAACAATATTTTACGAATGAGCGCAGCGAATGAGTGAGAAGTAACACCAGAAGTAACACCAGATTTTCAGGTCTAAATACATCATTATAAAATCATTTTTCATTTGAGCAATGTTATTAACTGGTTTATTGTTTGAAAAATGTATTTTGATCACACAACTTTCTGTTTGTCATTTCGGCTACAGTGATTGACTTTGCAGTCACTCGTATGGAATACAACTATGCGACAATAAACAGACAAGAATTTTAGCTAATACTCATTTATTTGTTTCCTCTATGATTTACTATACGCTGTTTTCAATCTCTACATTCCATCCATGAAAATAATACATTGAATAATACATAGTAGTGTCATATGAGCAACGTTGTCCACCAGTTTATTGTCTGAAACGTATTTTAATTACCTAAATTTGTTTATCGTTTTGGCTAGATGTGATTGGCTTTGGCGTCACTCCTTTTCTAGAGATCTAAAAACCACTATCTATTGCATGGCACCATGCCAGGCTATGTCAATAAGTAGAATTATACAAATATACCATTCTACAGATAATCCTGTGCACAACACTATAGTGTATGTTGTACTGTAGAGGTATGACCCAATGGAGTTCATGGCACCGTTTAGTTACCATGATGAATGCACCAATCCATACCCCAAGATCCAATCCTTTTGGTTCATATTCCTGGCAGGTATAGTGAATTCAAGGTTGAGACAGTTTACATTGTCATATATTTTGTTATTTCGCGGTGCTGTATTGTCTACAGAAATATAATTATTCTTAATAGAAGTAAGTCTGGCACAAGATTTCTTAAATATATATATCTGTGGACATCTTAACTCACTACTCCTTGGAAGTATGATTAAAATATATGAGAATATTTTGAGAAATTAAATTTAGAAAATATTCTGTATTACTAAGGGTTTATGCCACTGTGGAGATTCCTTTGAATCGCTGTTTCACACTGCTCTGCACTTTCCTATCCTTTTCTATATTAAGCTTCATTGCACCGCAAGACATAATAATTTGTGGTCAGTACATACATTGCGGCAACCCATGGAATATCTCGAAGTGTTTATTTGTTTTGTTCGTTCCAGCAGGGAAGTGTGAAAGACTTCCCTGGTTCCAGGGTTGGGGGATATTTTGGTAAAAACCATGACTGGAAATATAGTTAAATCTTTTGTTTTCACGTCAGTTGTTATAGAAATGTTTGTTCTAGTTAGACTTTGTTTCTAGTCCTATGCTCTCCATTATTTTGCTGATTGTTATTAAGGAATAACCACACAGTTTAGTTTACGAGAACCAGATATTTGTGGTTCAAGCAATATTGGGCTTTTAGGGAATGATGTACTATCTAGAGTAGTTAGACTTAACAATAGATAGATTATATACAATAAATACTTGTGATCTGATATTGGTTTTTATACGATTCGTTTTGCAAAACCTTCATACTTTTGTACCCATAAAAAGAGTGACAGGTACTTACAGGTAGTTGGGTTACTTTGTCTCTGAAAGATTGATAGTCCTGCAACAAATACGCGGAATATATTTTCGACCATATTTTGATAAATCTCATATGCACGATAGTCCTGCAACAAATACGCGGAATATATTTTCGACCATATTTTGATAAATCTCATATGCACACTCGCTCAAAGTTTTTGCCAACTATTGCAGTAGTTTTGGAGTGCAAAAAGGAAACTTGTATAGTCATACCTTGCATTAGCATGCAAAATGTATTTCGTGATCACGGGCTTTAGGATCGGCTACAAACAGAAAGGTAATGATACATTCCAAATGCACTTAGAAACATTTTATTTTTCGCTTATGCATATGGATATTATGAACTTTTATGTGTATTAATACCTCATTAATACGGACAATAATACGATTAGTACCGATAACATGACAAGAGAAAGTGTGCAGCTTCGTGATATTGGATTTTGTATCTAACAGATGCGGAAGAGGCCAATGGCAAACAACTAGAGGAGTGTGTAATAACTTCTAGATCATCCGAATTAGGCGAAGAACCAGGAACTCGAAAAGGTACGATAAGAAACGTTTGACTTTGAGGTCTGCATACAAATAGGATTTTTGAAAGCAGAAATGCTGGATGCAGAAACGTTAGTAGAGATGCTTTTGGCACGATCAAGGTACGCGTGATAGGAAATTCGCTAGAAGTTCATAGAAGAGCTTGGGGCTCCAAGCTCCAAGATTTTCAAACTTTCATTCCAGCTTAACAACAGGGGTCTCTAGTATTTTTCTCATGTTAAAGTGATAATTGGTGTTTTAAGACAGTTATTTGTGGATCGTGTGTTTACTAGAAAGTATGAAACCCATGGGCTTTATTAAAGCATATTTTGAAAGGTATACATGCAAGTAGTAACTCGATTTAGTCCCGCTAAGAAATCTTGATGGCACCTTAGGAAAAAAAAACCTTTCAAAGTTGTTTTACAAGATATAGGGGTTTGTATAGAATTTCGCTTTACATGGAATATTCCTATTATAGTACTCCAGGTGGCGAACGTTGAAATTCAATTTCTCCGTTTTACATGAGTATTTCATGGCGAGACGAACCCAAGTAAATGCTTAGACGTAGTTCTTCTCTTAAGTAGTCTCAATTATTTGTGTTGACCCAGTTTTATCACTTGCGACAGAAAACGGCGAAGTGTCCGGTAATCCTGGCGTGGAACCGAGCAGTACAGATGACGTCAAGCTACTTCAAGGTAAATCTTGTTTCCTAGTTGAATACTCCTCGTGATCAGCTGTTGTGTTGAAACAGGAGCATCACTTTTCGGTTTTAACCATCGTACTTGCATGATTGTCTGAATTCACCATACGTATATGATAATCACCGTGTTTGTTTGTTTGTTTGACTTGCTTTATTAATCCCCTAATAGCTCAACTTTCGAAACTTGAATGCGATGTTGCTGTGAAAGAGAAAGCTCTTGCTGTCTTGCAAGGTAGGGGTCACTTATACCTAATGTAGGTCAGCATTTTCATGTACCCTACATAATTATCTTAGCCGGTAATTATTTTACACCGAGAATAAATGACGTAACGTCAAACAATTTGTCGGCAAACAAACTTTTTTTTAAATGTTTGATTTAGCAATGGTACTCGACATTTCGGCGTGTTTTGTCAGTCGAGAAATAATTTCATCGCTATGATATGCATGTAATGATAGATTCAACTGACTAAATCTGGGCTTCAACTTCCCTAAAGATATTGGTCAAATCGCTAAGCTGTATTGTGTTACAAACGTGGTAACGATAATGGTACGTAACGCTGCTTCATTTTCGGTATGATATTTTATGTTACAGCTCAACTTCAAGATACCAAAACCCTTCTCCACGAAAGTCGACAAGAGGTGGACAATCTAAAAAGTGAGATAGAGATCAAACTCGCTTAAACTAGCTGATTTGATGTCAACTCAATGCTTTCATGTCATATGACAGTTTGGTTAATATTGATCATCTGTTTTTCGTGTGCGCAGATGCAATGTCTAAAGCTGAGCATCAAGTTGATGAACACAAAGCTCGAATTAAAGAACTCGAAGGTGTGTTTATGTTTCTTAATTACCCCCTGTAGCCATCAAATACAATAGCATGACTTATAGTTTCTTTGTGGAATGTGTTAAGCCGATTTTAGCTGCGTATCATGGGATTTTTTGTCATTATTGGTGCTTAAAGCCTTCTATTTTTGAATTGATCACTTTATCATTATGCGAATTAATCGCGCTTGATGGAGGATTTAGAAGCTGTTGTTGTTTTGTAACTGTTTTGTAGAGCAAATAATGGAATACCACTTGAAGTCCGTGGATGAACTACCACTGACAGATGGGTTTGATGACGAAGGGCAAGATACAAGACAAGGTATAATATACGAATACCGAAATGAGAGCTAATTATCAGACGAGATCCCCAATAACTTCCCGTTCTTCGTAACACGTACGCAGCGTCTTAGTACTCTTTGCCTATTGTTCTCGTTCGTTGAGTGAAATACTAATGCCATAGCTCGGGCAAAGTTTGACATTTTACTGAGACGCACTTCCCTAACGTGAACTCTCGCACCAAAGATCTTTGGGCGATCCGTGACTTGTTAAATGTCTTCACAATATGGCGACTGTAGTGCCAGCTGATGGCCTTATAACACCCTCGGTATCATTTCCAGCAGGGATCAGAATATACATTCTCCCATCACTTTCAATACATTGGCAAAGAAACGGGTCATGAGAATTGAGAAAAAGTATCCACACCTCGATGATGCAAACATGGATTGATGTTCACATAATACAGTATGAGCTACCGGGTAACGCACATCAGCCGATTGAAATGATGGTTTCATTGACTCAGTGTTTTACTTTCCGAATAAATGCAGTGGAGTGATGATTGCTAACGTATTTGATGATTGAATAGGCGGAGAAGATTCGTCCAAGTTCAAGAGACAGATCAGCTCACACTCTCGAATACAGGCTCTTTTAGGTAATTAGATTTAGCACCTTGACTCACTTGTACCATGCCACAAAAAACACAAACCTCACTAACCTTCGTCTTGTTTAACTCGACGAATATCTGGTTTTAAAGACTCTTATTTGTGTTTTGTTCATTCCAGATAAAATTCTTGACATCCGCGCTATTGTGAAGGAAAGGAAAAAAATACTGTTACAATGGGCAGGTAACACAGCTAAGAAAATATACGAAAAATCACGGCGATCAATGACATATATCTGGATTTTTATCATTCTTCGCACATTCTTAAAATCATAATGTTTTATTTTAGAATCCGAAGAAAGAAAAAATGAATCCGCCACCGAAGATATTATGGTTAACTCGGATCATACAAATGGTAAGCATGAAGTCGAGTTTTATTCCACACCAACCGATATTCTTTTCTTGATATGAGTGTTGCGGTTGATTCAGTGATTTATTTTCTTTTTGTGTCTGTGATGCGACTAAAATTGAGCTCTGGCAACCGGAATTTCACAACTGATCGTAGCCGGACAACATTGCATTATTATTGGCGGTTTTCACGACGTTGCGCTCGCCTACGAAATGCCACATCACAAAGGTGCTGAGGCTGTCCAACACTGAAGGGCCTATGGTGAAGTAAACATGGCGGATCATGTAGAAGTTCCACATAAAACTAGAGAAAATGTCAATATATTAGTCACTATCCTTCTCCCGAATCACGCAAAATGAGTCAATCACGTATCGTCAAAATGACCAGAGTGATTTAGGAAGATTTAAAGACAAAACCAGAAGCGTCAAGTTTTATGCGATCGAGTCGATCGTCAAAACACATTAGACTTTTCTCCGCACGTTTCCCCCAAGACTGCTGTTTGTTGTCCAGTATCTTCAGCGTGGATGTGGCTGGCAGTAAACGTTTGCTTTATCCGTTCCCTAGCGTTTTTGAAAACTTAGGAGCACAGAAGATGGCTCAAGAAAGCTTAGTTCAAGAAATTATTTGGTTTCTGCCATCAAGTGCTCGCGACTCGTCTCATATTCCTCCAATTACAGCCTCGTGATTCTGCAAATTTCTCTGAACACCTTGGTTGTAAGGGCTTTATAAACTTTACGTGTGATTTGAAAAGTTCAGTGACGAATTTCTAGCATTTTAGCTACCTAGAAGTCAAACCTAGAAGGCCCGACCCTAATGGAGGTTGGACGCGTGTTCTTTAGCTCCGGCCTTCTGCTCTTAAGTTACTAATTTATCGGTACTCTTTCAATGTCTATGTTCAAAAAACGTCCTCTGAGTAGTTCGAGCAGCCCAGAAATAAGTCAGGATAAAAAGAGAGCAACGATGGAAAAACAGGAAGCTGACTTACTCCTAGAGAAATTTGCTCAACTAACCGACAAGATGGCCGAGGGTTTCGCAAGAGTACATACAGATATGGATAAGATAAGAAACGAGCTTGTTAAGGACGTCCGAGAACTTAAAAAGAATGTGAAAGAGGTTGAAAAATCATTAGAAAACGCCTGGACGGAAATTGAGGAGGTAAAGAAAAACACCAGTGGGCTCAAAGATTTAGAAGAACAAGTCAACGGCTTATCCGATGAACTCGCAGAAGAGAGAGAAGAGAGGATAAGGCTAGAAGCATACACGAGACGAGAAAACCTAAACTTCAAGAACATACCCGAAAGACAAGGGGAAGATTGTAAGAGAGTTATTATCGACATTCTTCGCAAGGAGTTTATGATGGAGGAGGCACAGTCAATAAAATTCCACGCCGTGCACCGGGTTGGTAAGCTAAAGTCAGGCTCCACGTCCGAAGGCACAAGGCCTAGACCCATTATCGCCCGGTTTGTGTCGAGGGAAGATCGCGATACGGTTTTTAGGCTAAAGAGCCGTATGAATTCATCTACGCGTTATGTGGGTTCCTACGTGACTCAAGACTACCCACGACTAGTTCAGAAGGAGCGGATTTGCCTCATCAAAGCAATGGAGAAAGTGAAAGCTGCGGGAGGTCAGGCTAAAGTTCTGGGTCGTTCAGTGATGATAAATGGCTCCTCGTATAACGTCAATACCCTCCCAGAAGAGTACCGGTAAGACGGAACCACTCATGACCGAATTATAGAGCTATTTTGGTCATTCAAGTAGACACTCTTACGAAAGTTCTCAGAGTGCGCTCAAGGCCCAAGTCAAGTTTTGTCAGAGCTTTTCCTCGGAAAGCTTTTATTGTAATTGTCAATGTTTATTTACAATGTTCTGTTTCTGTGTTCCCACTTTAATTCATTGCCACGTCAAAGCTTAAGATATTATCCTACGGCCCAAAAAAAAACCATATTATTATTCTCTAAAACAATTTGCATAGTCAGTTGAATGCAAGCATTGATTTCAATGTCATTTCGCTTAATGCCAGGGGAATAAGAGATTCTAAAAAGCGCAAAAAGTTATTCAATTGGCTAAATAAGCATGGCGCAAAAAATGGAGTCGCTTTTGTACAAGAGACCCATGGTTCACTGGATAGTGAACGAAAATGGCGTAATGAATTCAGAGGCGAGATTTTTTATTCACATGGCTCAACAAATAGTCGAGGGGTTGCAATTCTCTTTGGAGAAGTATTAAAGTATAAAGTATTTTCGGTACACAACGACTCGCTGGGTCGCTTCATCGCCATAGATTGCTCGGTACAGGGTGAACGCTTTTTATTACTTAATTCCTATGCTCCGAACACAGAAAATGAACAGATTGGCACGATCAAAGAAATAATGAAACACCTAAGTGAGGCGAACTATCCCAATGATATTCCGATCATATGGGGGGGTGATCAAAATTTTTATTTCGATGACATTTTGGAAGCGAAAGGTGGGAATCCAAGTCTGAAATTGAAGACAATAGAACATATGCTAGCGGCCATGGCTGACCTAGATTTGTGTGATATTTGGCGTTTGCGCAACCCAAATCTGAGAAGGTACACCTGGAGGGGATCCGGCCCTCGTGATTCTGACGGTAAAACCTCCAAAATTCACAGACGACTTGATTATTTTTTTATTTCCGACTGCTTGCAACATTTGGTACAACACGCTGACATTGTTGTCGCTCCATCTACGGACCACTCTGCTATCACTCTTTCTTTTAAGCGATTACAAAATAATAACCCACACGGCCCTGGGTTTTGGCGTTTTAACAACTCTTTAATTAAGGATAAAGAATATGTAGATAAAATGCAAAGCCATATATCATCAGTAAAGTCAGAATTAGACGAGGCCAATATTTATAACCCACAACTGAGGTGGGAACTGATGAAATATGAGATCCGCAAATTTTCAATAGGGTACTCCAAAAATCGTGCAAAACAACTACGATCTAAATACAGCACATTCGAGAAAGATATTAAAGATATAGAGGAGACGGAAAACTGGGAATCTAACGAGACTCTGCTGGCAAAACACGAGCAACTGACAAAGGATTTAGAAATTTACAGCAATTATGTGACGGAAGGTTTGATAATCCGCTCACGGGCGACCTGGACCCAATTTGGCGAAAAAAACAATAGGTATTTTTTGACACTAGAAAAAAGAAACAAGGCGAAGACACACATCCAAACAGTAATTGAGGAGTCAGCCGCGGACGTGGTAATAAGCGAACCAAAATCGGTTCTGAAGGCTATTCAACGATATTTCGCTAACCTCTATTCGCCAAAAAGTTTTAAAACAGAGAAACAATGTTTGGATTATATAGCCACCCTTAACACACCGAAACTCTCTGAGGACGAGAGAGAGCAATGTGAAGGATTATTATCACTAAAAGAGTGTTATGAAGGCCTCAGTCAGTTGGGAAATAATAAGACTCCGGGGAATGATGGGATTTCAAAGGAATTTTATTTGGCCTTTTGGGCTAGTCTCGGGCAGGACCTAGTGTCATGTTTGAACGATTGCTATGAGAAAGGGGAACTGACGACTACGCAACAGCAAGCTATTATAACACTTATTGAAAAACCTGATAAAGATGTCAGATTCCTTAAGAATTGGCGACCAATAAGCCTAATAAATGTAGATGCCAAAGTTTGTACCAAGGCTCTGAGCAACAGAATGACTAAGGTTTTGCCTTCAGTAATTAACGAGGATCAAGCAGCCTTTGTGCAGGGGCGTCAAATCGGAGACCAAATCCGAATGCTACAGGATATAATGCACCATGCACGAGTAAGCAAAACCAAGACGCTCCTGTTCGCGGCTGATTTTGAAAAAGCATTTGATACAATTGAACACAATTTCATCTTTGCAACTCTGGAAAAATTCGGTTTCGGCCATAGCTTCGTAAAATGGATTCGGGTGATCCTTAAAAATAGTATCAGTTGCGTAATTAATAACGGGCACTCCAGCCCGCATTTTGAAATAGGGCGTGGCTCAAAACAGGGTGATCCGATTAGCCCGCAGCTGTTTATTTTAGTTATCGAAATTTTAGCAAATTTTATCCGCTCTGATCCAAAGATTAAGGGCTTTGATCTTGTAGGTAAAGAAAAGAAACTTATTGTTTTTGCGGACGATACAACTTTCCTCTTACGGGACTTGGACTCCTTAGACGAGGCCCTCAAAGTTTTGGAAGGATTCCGCGTTTATTCCTCACTACAAATAAACCAGACAAAATCGGAAATTGCCTGGTTATATGGAAACGAAGACGCAAAGGGTAGGAATTACGCCTTCAAATGGGTGGATTTAAATGTCAAGGGAATTAAAATTCTGGGAATTTATTTTTCTAAAAATGAAAACTACTCCCAAAAGAATAATCTTGATAAACCCCTAGAAAACCTTAGATCGGTTTTAACTATCTGGGGTATGCGTAGCCTTACTCTATACGGAAAAATCCAGATAATCAAATCGTTAGCAATCTCAAAACTGGAATATGTTTATTCTAAGATGCCGGTGCCAGAAGGATATATAAAATGTGTTCAATCGGAATTAAATAAATTTATTTGGAACGGTAAAAAACCAAAATAAAGCACGACACCCTTATAGGTGACTATGGCGATGGAGGCTTACGGTCGTTGGATTTTGAAAGCAGAGTCAAGGCACACTTGGGAATTTGGGCTAAAAGGTTATTAAATACAGAGCAAAAAGATTGGAAACGGATTCCCGACTTTTATTTGAGACCTATTGGAGGACTTAAGTGTATTGGGAGCAACTTTGATAAATCAGCTGTTACAGTTGAATTACCGACATTCTATATAAAGGTGTTAAACACTTGGGCGGATTTAAGCTCCTGTGATCCTACGGACGACCTAGACATGATCCTTGACCAGCCTCTTTGGAACAATAAATTCATAAAAGGCATAGATCCAATGAGTTATAAGGACTTTGCGCAAAATGGCTTTAACCGAGTCGTTGATCTCCTTGATAAAAGTGATTTTTTCACCTGGGAGCAAGTCATGAGTAGAGGGGTCGCCCCTGGTTTCTTTCTACATTGGAAGCGACTTTTACTCTCTCTTCCAACCTCATGGAAAACGTTAATACAAAGAGACTGGCGGTCGGATCAAAATGGAAGTCCAACCCCCGAGGGTGCATTGGCTCTGCAGTTGGGGGACAAAACAATTTTAATGCCTAAGTTATCTACAAAACATATTTATTGGTACTACATAGAAGAAAAATTTAGATCTCCCACCTCGCTATATAAACTAGAACAGAGAATTGGAAAAAAGGTTGAATGGGCTAAGGTTTTCACTCGACTTCAAACTTCTACACTAGACACGTATCTTCGGAGCTTCCAATACAAGCTTTTAAACAATATAGTTTATTTAAACAAGGATTTACACAGATTCAAACTGAAAGAATCCCCCAGCTGCTCTTTTTGCTATATATATTCTGAAACGGTTGATCACCTTTTCTTTGAATGCATTGAATCCAAAAACTTTTACTTTCAAATACGTACATGGCTACAGGAAAAAGCTAGTTTTGAACTCCCGCCATTGCAGTTAGAAACAATAATGCTGGGGGTAGATAAGAACCACTGTCATGAGAAATTGATTAATTTTATTTTACTCCTATACAAATTACTTCTTTATAAAGCAAGAGAATTGTATGCCCCTCCAACGCTCCAAAAATTTATAGCCACTCTAAATTATTATCACTGCATCGAAAAAAAAGCAGCTGAGAACTCAAACAAAACCCCCTTGCATGTAGTGAAATGGGAAGGTTTGAAACGTATTTTTTCATAAGCCGGAATTTTCGTTTGGGCTGTAGTTAGGATAATGTAGGACAATGTGGGATATGTATGTAAGTAACGGTAACTTTATTTAATAATGTATTTAAAAGAAAATAAAAAGAAGGAAATCACAAAAAAAAAAGTCAAACGTCTATACATTCGGCCATGTTTACTTCAGCAATGGCTGTTTGACAGCCTCTCTTTGGTGTGCTGCGTGCGCAACATCGCGAAAACCGCCAATTGTCAACTACTTTTTGTTTAGTTGCCAGTGCTCTGAACAATCTACCCCTCCACCCTGATTTGTACAGGGTAACCAGGGGTGCTTGGCACGACGACACATGCAGGGGTCCGGCATTTTGAGTAGAATTAGACGAGAGGTTTAACGTTTTTCCTTATGGTTAATCCGTATCGCATTCTTGTAGAACCCAATGGTGATCCTGATAGACTGGTTTCAAGTGGCTTGGAAAGTCTACAAGAGATCGAAGGTAATTTCTCTTTCATATGTAAACCCTCAACCCTCTCTCTTTACAATTTCTTACAGCGTGTCCATTGCTTTTTGCAGATAATTTTGCCGGTATTGAGAAGTTAATCGATGCCGAGCACGAGAGCGGAGTACAGTTAAAAGGTAAAGGTGTTACGCTTTCCAGGGATCACAGTGTCTATAGGCCACACGTGACCAAGTTGTTTAAAAACCAGTGGGGCTTTCTCGTATTCAGTTCATAATTCCCCTTATAACACTTGATACCACTACTACCAGAATCCTCTTCGAATTCGTTTTGTTATTCAAAAGTTTGAGCTCCTTTGGGAGCTGCAAGATAATAGTGTTAAGGTTATTCCCCTGTTTTGCACGGCGCACGCTGTTCTGCGCACGGACGCGCGATCAATTCATTCGAAAATGACGCAATCGAGCGCGCGCGCGCAAGCTAAATATCCCCATTTGAGCGAGAAACACCGCTTTTTGGGATATTGCGCGAAAACAAGATTGGGCACCCCAATTTTTTATTTTACCATTTTGATAAGACTATCATTCCCCTGTTATAAAAAAAGTTTAAAGAAATTTCCACGACAAGTTTTTGAGCTATCGTCATAAAAAGCCCCAAAATGAGACACCAAGACCCTCAAATTAATATATAGATTTAGCCACTGGCTAAAAGCGGAGCTCCCGGTTAAATTTTTTTAACAAGACAAAAAGGTTGCCATTGTACGTGAATAGATAGCCTTGCACCGTTATACCACGTTACTAAGCACTTGTTCACCCTAGTGTGGTTATCTAAGGTTCATCCCTTAAACGATGTAAACCTTTTCACGTTTGATGACGTCATCAGTTAAGTCATACCACGTAACCATGCAGTTACACCCACCTTGCCACTTAGATAACTTCACCCAAGTTTGGTTGTCTGAAGTTCATCCCTTCTTGAGATATATCATTTTTCTCCTATGATGACGTCATCAATGACGTCATACCACGTGACCATGCAGTTGCACCCTCCTTGCCACTTAGATAACTTCATCCAAGTTTGTTTGTCTGAGGTTCATCCCTTCTTGAGATATATCATTTTTCTCCTATGATGACGTCATCGATGACGTCATACCACGTGACCATGCAGTTGCACCCCCCTTGCCACTTAGATAACTTCATCCAAGTTTGGTTGTCTAAGGTCCATCCCTTCCCGAGATTTTTTAATTTTCTTAGTATACCACAGGGTTCCCATGAGTTTCCGCGTACGGCGGACGGACGGACGGACGTACGCTATACCTTTAATACCAGGAAGAAACAAAAAAATTCATATCTCAAGAAGAGAACAACCTATGGCAACCAAACTTGGACACATTAATCTTTTGGGCGATACCATTTCAACGCCCTAATCATTTGACTTGGCGCCGTCAATAACGTAAGCAAAATGAGCAAGAAAGCCCGTGACGTTTGAAAATCAACTCCATAGTTATGCGAGACGTTATTTTCTTAGGTATGGTGCTCCGCTTGCGCGGGCCTTCGGCCCGCGCAGGAGCTCCGCTATCATGAGCGGTGCGCACATTTTTGCACATTTTCAAGAGTAGCGTCAACACACATAGAAAATTAAACATTCTAATGTTCGTCCTAGGTAGTGAAGCATCCAACAGTTCTGTTCAAACTTGCAAGCGAACTGGATTGCTTCAATAGTGAGCGTTTTATCACAATTTTCTTGTTTCACGTATTCCTTCACAAAATAGCCCTCAGCCACTAAAAATGGGGTATGTTTGCACCATCACAGTTTCTAAACAAGCATGGGCACCCACTCTTTTTATTTCATATTTTCATTCCTTATATACTAAATAGTAAATAGACAAATTAAGAAAAAAATTCTACGACAAGTTTTATTTCAGGGAATTACCTTAATGAGGCAAACACGAGAAACTACGAAAAGGATTCTGGGATTAGTGGTATCAAGTGTAATAAAGGGAGTTGAGAATTTCGCAAAAATGGCCAGGAATAGGTTTGGGCCGGCTAACTATTCTGGGTTTCTCGCCGTTTTTTTAAATATTTTTTTCGTCCAAGTGGAATCTTGTGCGAACTTCACTGATCACAATATACAGTTATGCGTATTCCTGATACCTTTCAAAAACTATTTCGGTAAGACTTTTATGTGTTTCTAGACCTTAGCTGCCTAGCAGTTTTCTTCTGACCTCTTCCAGTTTAGCGATATTTGTATCTTGCTATTTGTCTGCTATTAAAAAAATCTAGCTCGGCTAAAATTATCAAAATCATATTTTCAATGATTTCCTTCTTAGACTCATTTGTTTCTTTTTATCTTATCTTCGGTTTTTCTATTTCTTTGCAGAGGAGTTCAAAAATGCTCAAGCGTACACTAAAGACTTCAAGCGGCAAATTTTAGATTTACGAGGTGATTAGTTTTGGATGTAGGCTTGTTTCTTTCTGTGCTAGCTCGCATGCTACTGTACTTTAATCACAAGCACTTTCAGCAACACCACGTTTTGCTATAGCGCACTTGTCGTTACATTGCAAGCTGGTGCCCGCATAGATCGCCATACTTCTTCTTCAAACGCATAGAACGTCTTTGGTGTAGGGTAGAAGGGCATTCTTGACCTCACAGTCATATAATCTTGATAAAATCTTGTACTTGAGCTAAGGGTTTTTTTCATTGGTGCTCCTATACCCAGAATATATTTCTGTGCCTGTAGACAGATCCAGTTCCAAAGCAAACTAATTCGCTTTCCGAGCTAATGTAAATCATAGCTAGAGCTATTTAGTGTTGAAACCCTGTGCAGCGGTATTTGACTTTATGTAGATCATATATGGTACACTCGGACACCCCGTCTTCCCCGTTCTATAAGACATGACAGATATTTATACGGAGGACACTATAGTGTACCATATATGAAGGATCCACCTTTATGTGCGCCTCACTTCCCAACAGACAAAATTCTTGAAGAGCAAGATCAATCTCGGAAGAAAGAGGAATATGTGGCTTTGCTGAAACGTAAGTAATCCCTTCTTTTCTTTCTCATTTCATTTTCTTCGGTTTGCTACTATTCTTTACTGCAGTTTTATATTTCTGCAAACTCAAACTTTTGTTTTCAAATCACCAAACTGCGTCCTGGCGTCCGTGTCAATTATAGTTTCAACGAGAATGGGAAGTAGCATTTAAAATCCACGTCCCCCCTGTTGAGGACTTCTGGAATTCCAGGGTGGGTAACCATGAATTTCAGGGCGTGTACCATGGATTCCAGGGTGTGTACCATGAATTCCAGGGTGTGTACCATGAATTCCAGGGTGTGTACCATGAATTCCAGGGTGTGTACCATGAATTCCAGGGTGTGTACCATGAATTCCAGGGTGTGTACCATGAATTCCAGGGTGTGTACCATTAATTCCAGGGTGTGTACCATTAATTCCAGGGTGTGTACCATTAATTCCAGGGTGTGTAACCATGAATTTCAGGGTGTGTAGCATGAATTCCAGGGTGTGTACCATGAATTCCAGGGTGTGTACCATGAATTCCAGGGTATGTACCATGAATTCCAGGGTGTGTACCATTAATTCCAGGTTGTGTACCATTAATTCCAGGGTGTGTACCATTAATTCCAGGGTGTGTACCATTAATTCCAGGGTGTGTACCATGAATTTCAGGGTGTGTATACCATGAATTCCAGGGTGTGTACCATGAATTCCAGGGTGGTAGTGAAGAAATTTACTGGAATTCAAAGGTTGGTGGGGCATATCCAGGGTGGGTATCTGACGCAGGGGTCCTCAACCGGGGGGTTCGGATTTTAACTGCTAACTAACCAATAAAACTAAGTTAGTTTATCACTGAAGAATAAGGCATACATTCCACAGCGGAGCAGTAGGGGTACAAGTTATCAAGTTGTCCTGCTGGTAGTTGTCCTGCTGGTAGTCGTCCTGCTGCATTCTTGATATGTCCTAATAAACTTCGACTAGTGGAAATGCAAAAATGTGCTTTTTGGCTTAGGAGATGAGTGGCTGGAGCCTATCGATATGGTTCTCACCATTGTTTTGTATCACTATAGGTGAAGTTAGCGAGCTTACACATGAGCGCGACATCGTGAAACTAGAGATGAACTGTGAGCAGCAGGCTGTAGAGACAGCGCAACATGCCGCCAGAGAAATGCAAAAACAAGCCGCCATGAGCGCCCAGAAGGCAGGAAAGAACATGGGTAAGGTGACACAGCACAACACAGCACGTGGACAAAATGTGCTTGATAATTAGGCCAAATGAATGTATCGTGCCAAATCGTGGTTCATGTCTAAAGCCATAACAAAACGACGCTATTAAATGAGCGGACTGCGCTTTTTGCCCTGGCGTGTTTTACGTTATCCAAGGTACATTTTCTTACATGACCTTCATAATTTGAGAAGCTCGGCTGTTCAATCCAGTATTAATAGTGTACTTCTTCGTATTCTAGTCAATATGGGAATTGATTTGCTCGCTCTTCTAGTTTGTCAAAATAGCCCAGCCCGCCATGTCGCTTATGTGTCAAGCTTAAAGTGCACTTGTCTACAATCTGCATGTTGTTTTTGAAACGTCAGTGTGGTTCGCTATTATTTCTATCTAGGCAGCGTCGCCCGGAAAAATACTCACATGGGCTGTGAGGCCACCAATAGCATGTCATTATGTCTTACGTTACATTTCTCATGATGCTTTGTCTGTTTGCATTCTAGTTGAATTAAGTGTCATAACAGAAGACAACACAACTCTAAAACAAAGAATTCAGACTCTAGAAAGTGAATTGAAAAAGTAAGTCAATTGAAACAAAATCAATTAACCTTGTGGTCTCTAAATCCTGGCCCTCTATAGAATGCTAGACTATGTTTTACACATATTTTACGGTGCTCCTTGAAACCATGTATCATATTCAAATTTTGCAAATTTGTGTTAAGTACGTTTCATGGCCCGCGAAGCACACACCATTATCAATACGTACAAGTGAGTGATACATGCTGAGTTTTCTGACCATTTTATTCACTTGTTTATGTTATTCTAAATCATTATTGATAATATTTTACGGTATTGTAACTTTTAACTTTGAGTTGCTTCTCCATTAAAATCTCCCTGTTTGATTTTATTGTAATGAAATGCACGAATATAATTTGCAGATTTGAGACATCTTTAGTTCTCTATTCAGGTACCGTCGCGAGAATAATCGCTTGTCGGCGGATCACTCGAAACTACAGTCGTCCTACATGGAGCTAGAGTCAAAGAGTAGAAGTGAACATGAGAAGCTCATCAAGCAACAGGTTAGAAGAGCCGCTCCTCCGCTATGTTGTACTGATAAGCTTGATCATCTTGCACCTACAGAGATGGAGTGGGGGTTCACATCCTTGCGGGGTTACAGTTCTATCCGAGTGGGGTAACAAGCATTCCAATGATACTTACTGTGTTACAGGATTTGTGGAATCGCAGTCACAATGCTCTGATCATATTGGTGATTCAAAACGAGAACCAGCCCTAAACCCAATAGCAGTAGACAAGTCGACAAGAGTTCAAACGGCAATAAATATTTCAGTTTCTGTTCGTCTTTCATCTCACATATATCTTTATTTTGTACAAATGTAAAAAACGGCCTTCATTGATTTGTTCGTGGTGCTTTTTTAGTTTATTTGCTTTGTTTATATTGTTTTATTTGCTTTGTTTATATTGTTTTATTTGCGTGTTTGTCTTAGCGCATGCTCCGTGATAAGGATGGAAACGAAGTACAGGAAAGAAGATTATCAACCGACAAGGTGTGCTGGCCAAACTGCTGAGTCGTACTTTACTTGTTACTGCTTTTACTAGTTGTTGCTTTGGTTTGCTTTGTATCTTGTCCATTATTGTACTGACCCGAGTGACTTGGCCAAGAACGCCAAAAAAGCTAAAAGAGCAAAAAATGTTTTGATCTACTACTAATAATACACATGAAAAACATTTCTGGATTCTGATTGGCTGAGAGCAGTGCAGGTTTTTGGTAACAAAGTGCCAAAAAAGTAACAAAGTGCAATGGGTAACAAAATACAAATTTTCTTTTGAAATGCTAATATGATTACAAAATATTTGTGCTCAAATTCTGTTAGGTTTTGGTCCAGATTTCAATGAAAGAAAAAATGCGTGCGGCTTGTTCAGTTTGTAACTTCTTACATGTGTATTATTAAAAGGAAATCATACGACTTTTCTCGTTCAATTCGGAATTTATTTGCACGAGTGGGTTTTTCAAAAAATATCAAAATTGCATATTTCCTATACTAATATATGTTTTGGTTTGCGTGATAACTTTTTATTTCAGTAGTAGTGTGGGATAAAAAAAATGGGAATATTTAAAGTCGCTAGAGAAGCGGGCATTTCCATCAATCTTTGAAATAAAGATAAGGGTTTTCTGCAGGCTCCTCTTTCTCGGGTATTCTCAACAGTACCCTGGGTACCAGAGTCTCCAAGCTTCTCTCGTTGAGCCAAGACGACGCAATAGCAGGGGCGTGGCACGACGAGCGAAGCGAGGGGCCTCTAGCCTCACGGTCTAGTTTCCTCAGTTCCGCTAGTACTGTGAGTTGATAGCATGTGATCCTTGTAATGTGACCTTTAAAACCGACGCGTGGAGGTACAGGAAAAGTTGATTGATTCCAGGCGCGTGATGATCTACATTTTGCACTACCACGCATAACTATGTTTTGAAAAACAGATCCCAAAGCCGATCTGGCTATTTTTTCTGTTTTATATTTGCCGAGCCAATAATGATCTATTCGTATTGTTTTCAAGACGTCTGCTCTAGAGGAACGTCTCAAGACAGCAGAGGAGTTACTCAAACAACAACAAGACACATCGCGTGCTACTATACAAGAAGACCAGGAACGGATCAATAAGCTGGTATGCTATCGTCAAACCAATGGAGTGCAAACAGTAAATATGTGAACCAAATAGTACAAGTTTGTACAGTTTTGTAAAGAAGTTGCAAACATTCAGAGCCGAAACATTGGCACTGTAAATTGTACAAATTTGTGCAGTTTTGTATCACAAATGTTTGACGTATTGTTGTGATCCTTTTTTGTGTCCTCTTGGGGGAAAGAGGAAAAGCTCACAAACCTTCGTCCTAGACTAAGGAACGGAATAGGAATATGCTCTTGTGGATTTTACTTTAATTGAGCAAGGAAAGTAAGAGGGACGCACAGATTGGTACTGCACAACTTTACTGACTATTACTGGCTGACTAAAAGTCAGAATGACCTGCTGGTCAGACTTCCTTGGTTAGACCATGTCTAACTCTGACTAACCTTATGTCTAACCTAAAGATTACACGTTCAGGTTCTCTATTTATACGTTTTTACAATCAGCTGTGTTTACACAGATAGTTAGGTTACGTGTCTTACAATTTTAAATTAAAGGTCTGTGAAACATCGTTTTTAAGAAATTCTATGTAACTCTGAAATGATTCATTAGATAACAGAGAACAGAATATAAAGTTTGGCTACGAAATTTAGTATAGTTCTTTAGAGAATTTCAGAGATATTTTAGAATAAAGTTTCCTGTAATAACTCCAATTAAAATTGAAAGTTAAGATATTTACTTTTACCTTGCGCCTTAAGTCCAGGACGCAACTGAATCTACACATTCCAAATTGCCAGGAAACTCAGGTGTTGAGTGAAACTGAAAAATAGGAAATTGTTTGAAAGTCAAACTCAACATTGAAATCTCTGTTATTGAACAAAAGTCAACATGTCAAATCTAAGAAAAAGTATTTGTTTTGGTTTAGACTAAATTGTACAGTTTTTGTAATTTTTATATTTGATTCACGGATTCCCAATTCAATCAAAATTACCCGAAAAACGTATCATAACAGTATTTACTGTTTGCACTATACCTAACCTGCTGGTTTGGGTTTTTGGTTTTCCTACAAAATGAAACAACGATATCCTTACAACAGTCGTCCGCTTTCACTGATGCCCGTATCCGCACGATGTCTTACTGGATGGGTGCGGTTTGATTGATAGTTCGGATAACGAGTATAGACGTTAACAAACTGAAAATCGGGGTTCACCTCTCGACCAGAACGTTGGGTGTCAGGATGTTTCTTTGTATTATAGGTGCTATCTTACGTCTAGCATATACATATACACCCTACATGTCATTTATATAATCCTAATGTGAAGATAGATGTGTGGGATGATAAAATGAGAATGTCGAAAGTCGCTGCACAATCGGTCATTTCCGTCAGTCTTTGCGATATAAAGATAATTGGGTTTTCTGTATCCTAGAACATATAAAAGCGCATTTTCGCTTGTGAATTTGCACATTGCATTGATCTATTGAGATATTGCATAGCGCACTTTGCCTCCCTCCTGTCAGTATCCTATACACCACTTTCACAATTCAGTTTTTGTAGTTAAAGCCGAAAGAAGCAGTTACTGTAGTCAAAAAGCTTGCTGCTCAAGAAATTACATCAGAATACAGTTTCATAAAATTTCGTATAATTTGATTAAATGTTGACGGAATTATAGGACCTCACAAATACAGAGATTTGTATGGGTTTTTCACTAGAGCCTTTCTGGCCTCGTTTTGGAGTATTGTGAGAACTTCAGATGCTTACTTCTCGTGCAAGATTTGCGGGGTTTTAACTCAACTCCACAAATTATATTTTTAATAATTTTCATGTCAAAATTTCAAATAGCTTTAAGTTTCAATGACTCATGTAAATGAGCCGCGGCCATTGTGAAAGTCGTGTATAAAGGTCGATTCGTGGTAAGGCTAGTAGGAAAATAATTAATTCTGTGTTGTGTTCTACTTTTCAGCAATCCTACCTGGTATCGTTACTAATAGGAGCACTCGCACTAATCCTGGTCTACGCGCTGGACTTGATTTCCATTAAACCAGGTGGCCGACTTACCTTCTGGTGACGATCACCGTGTGCAACTATTCGCCTTTCGCATGCTCCGACGCCAACACTGTACACTGTACCGCACTCTATCTACAAAATCGAAGTGCTATTCTAGTGCTACAATTTATTGTTCCACATTGGTAACAATATACTATCCTTGGTGTTCCTGTAAAAAGATGGAATTGCATGGAATGTTCGTCAGTAATTGTTTCTACCTTACGTGTGAGGTGCTTGTATCTTCTTTTTCTCTGCTCATGAATATATTTCAAATTATTTGCTTCAGAAACGAATCCATCCATTTGTATTTGGTGAACATGGGTCCTAGATGTTGCGACATTTTGTAAACTCCATTAAAATAGATCGATTTCCCTTATAGAGAAAATGGTCAAATAAGATCGATCACTTGTATTTGTGGGTCTTGGGTGTAATACAATGTAAATACAGTGTCGGCTTTCAAAACTCAAACATTTTGAGGTTTCTCTTTCTTTCCCTCTTCTTACTTGGGTCCGAGGCTTAGGGAATAGAACAAAAGAAAATCCATCGGCATTGAAGAATTTATTTTGTTTTGTTTTATTCCCCTAACCCTCGAATCAAAGTTAGAATTTTAATATATCGAAATTGGTATAGTTCTTTCTTTTAAATTAAAAAGCTTGCGTTAAGGGTAAAACAATTAACACTTATTTACAGGGACCGAAGGAGACTATGTTTTTTGCACCCGAGACCGCGAATTCCCAAGAAGTGGGAACAAAACAAAAATAAATCTCTTCTCGATTTTATTAAAATGGCTCTTACTCTGATCCTCGCTAAAACTAGTTTTTGTTCCTGAATGAAATTTTGTGTAGTGTGCGCGACTTTCGCCTGTGATGTTTTCGTGGTCACGTGACTTCCACTCGATCGAGCACGATCTTTTATTATTTATCAAGTTTCAAATTGCATTTTCCCGGGTATCCTATTGGTCGAAAGTGTGTCACGTGAAGGGTACAACATTTCACTGTTTCCCGGCAAGACAAACAATACGTTATTAACCGGGGCAGGTTCCTAGAAGGCCAGTTAAGAGTTATCAGTGGATAAACGCTTATCCAACGGAAAAATCCTGAACAAAACCTATACAACAGATAACTTTTATTCCGTGGATAACTTTATCCAACCTTTCAGGAACCGACCCCGGGGAAATAAATCGGCGGTCTTGTACAATCCCGGTCCCAGTCAATAAGTGTTAACTGCTCGATCGAGTGTCAGTTAGGAAAGCAAACCACTGGTGACCCCGCAGAACCGGAAAAAGTTCATCACATCACTTCATTTCCACTGCGCTACAGAACGCACAGCGCGTTGAATACAAACGATTTTTGCTGGAGAAAACGTGTAAAACGCATTGGAAAATTTGGCGTATTTTGCACATGACCAAGTGCAATCGCAGTCGTACGAAATCTACTCTGATACGTTTTGTTCCTAATCTATACAACCACCAGAAGTGTGATGACGACCTTGCCTGATTAATACTGATCATATAAGTGCAGCCGTCTTATTTGGAGCGTTTAAATAATGTACCTATTCTTGTCCAATAAACCAAATGAATACTGCGTATCTGGCGTCCCTTACACCTTAGAATTAGGACTAAAGGACCGTCTAGGCAAGACATTTGTATTGGCAATTTCTTTGTGTTACTGACCACCACGAGATTCTCCTACTGATGACCTCGGGATTCCAGGGTGGATGGTCATCAAAAAGCACTGATTCCGAGGTGGACCCTGGAATGGAAATCCATATTTTTGGGATACCCTGGTAATCATAATTTTGGTCATGAGAAAATTCATGGAATTGCAGTGTGGGTTTCTGCGAACTCTCGAGATCGATTTCCAACCGTAAAACCGCTTTCTGGCTTCCGTCAATCAAACTTTGAAACTCTTTGGAAAACATAGAATTCAGTTATTCGCCATCTTAGTGAAATGTCCCAACACACATCATCTTTTACTATCCTTTTCTAAACAAATGGCGTAACTTACGGTCGGCTAAGACTCAAATTAGACCCGATAGTTTGATTGACGGAAGCCAGAACGCCAGTGGAAGTCGAACGCGAGAGTTCGCAGAATACTCAAAACAGCTGTAAGGTGACTCATGCGAAAGTCAGAGCGCATTTCGCGAAAATATATTTTCGTCTACAACTTTAAAAATATACTCGCTATGAACTTCAATCTTGGAGAATATAAGCAGGTATCTTTTGGCAATATTTACGCATTATCAGATCTCCATTAGCGTTAATACTTTTTAGTAATAACATCTGAGCTTAAATGGACCCCTTCCTTGAGAGATCAACCCCGCGCAAAAAAAACGTTGCTGGTATTTTTGAACGAAACTCCATTAATCATATTGAAGACAGCTGGACTAAGTGTTAACGAAGTTTCAGGAAATTCGTTGGAAGTAAAGTGCCTATTTTAGAAAAATAGGCAAAAAACACGACTAGAACAATGGGGATGCCTCCAAAGAATTCCCCCTCATATCGGAGGTGCCAACAGGCTTGCTCCTTGCAGCTGTTTTGAGAATTTTGCGAATTCCCGAGATCGATTTCCAACTGTCAACCCGCCTTCTGGCTTCCGTCAATCAAACTTGAAACTCTTTGGAAAACATAGAATTAAGTTATTCGCCATCCTAGTGAAATGCCCCAACACACAGCATCTTTTACTATCTTTTTCTAAACAAATGGCCTAACTTACGGTCGCCTTAGACTCAAATTAGACCAGAGAGTTCGCAGAATACTCAAAACAGCTGCAAAAACCCATTCGCACGGCACTTTTTGACACTCAGCCACGCTCATTGCGGTAGGATTGAATGTGGGATTGTACGCAGAAACGACGACTGAAAACCCTGGCTACAATATATATGTCAATATAGTTGATGTTTGCGGGTGTAAATGTGTTTTGGACCCGACTCGACTCAGGCTCATTTTTGCCCGAGCACAGCAAGAAAAAACTAAAAAAATTGATTTTTTTTGCAAGATTTTTTTTATGTCTCTTAGATATTGTAGGATATTCGTAAAATTAGTTGAGGTTTATAACAAATATGCTGTGCAGGATATATTTTTCAAAATGATCCCCCCCCCCCCTCGAAGTCAAATGGTCGGCCCCTTATCTCAGTAGAAGGACTTCTTTTGTTAAATAAATTATAATATTTATTTATCACTGTTAATTTTCTTCCTATTAAATCTTTACAACTTGGTCGTAATATCTAAGATAATAAAGGTTTGAATTTTTCAAAGCGCTTAACACAGCTAACGGCTTTCTATAAATGCAGAAGGCGAAAACGTGTGAGTCTTTCTTCGGATCTTTGCTGTTATATATGAAATGGTGTGTTGCTCATCATGAAGAAGAGGAAAACAATACAAATTTTCAGGCGAGGATGCCTCCTCCCGTAAGTCACCTGGTGCACTCATTAATCCAAAGGGAGAAACAGTATACTGAGAGGTCAAAATGCGGAAGACACTAAGATCCTGTGGTTCCTTAAGCGCGGTGCACACTAGCGACATAACAACAAAAGCGCGCGCCTTTATGTCCTTGTGTTCAAGTGACACAAGCTCGACAAAGCGACATAACGAGATAAGAGAAAAAAACGTTTTTTCTGTTATGAATGTTATGATTTCGGGCCAAAAACAAATGACAAACGCGTCCGCGCGTTTTTCGCGCCAAAGCACACAGAAAATGTGAATATGGCTTAATGTGGAAATTTGCTGATTTTGTTCCAAGCTAATGTCGTCAGCGTTCACATTCAGCCCTTATGTTGTTATGTCGCTAGTGTGCATCGCGCTTTGCTCTTACAAGGACTACACCAAACGGGAGACTCGCTCAATTAAATGAAGCGTGTCCATCCATTTAGTTTCGGCCAAGTAGGACGACCCGCCCTAAGGAAGCGGGCAGTTGGCCTGAATCTTTGACCCCGAAACACTACAAGTACAGCGTTGACAATATTAGACCGTATGATGTCCGTAGCAGTGCCTTCGCTACTTCTACTCTCCAACAGACCGATATGAGAATTCATATATCTAGCTAGGGCGCGTGTTGAACGTACGATTTCACATTATACAAACGACTCTGGTAGATATCTCAATATTCTCCCCTTTTGTGATGACGGCGTAGTTTGATTACCGCGCATTGGCGTAAAATGTGTAAACTGATTGCTCCGAGACAGTAGATCATAACTGACACCGATATTATTGGAGCGATGGCAGCTAGCGCAGTGAGGCGATGCCTCTATTGTCAAAAAGTTAAAGCCAAGTGGTTGCTCCCCCTCTAGGAGCGATATTGGTTTAGTGTCTAGCACTATTCCTTCGTCTAGATAATCAAACGCAAAGTTGTGGTGTGATCTTGAGCAAGGCATTTTCTTTTTCTTTCTTATTTTCTGTCTCGATGTCTCCGGCGTCGCTGGAATCTCTGGCATTTCTGTTTCTCCACCAATCGACGGGTCCTCAAAGTCGATTCTTACTCTAACACGGTTGGCGGGTCTTCCAGCATTTCCATTTCCAATTTGTCCACTTGACTTATTACAGCGTCGCTGAAGAATGATTTTGTCATCGAGAGTCCTAGAACCAAAGCAGAATATCTGTATAATTTGTTTATGAACTATCCTTTGGCTGCCATAGAAACCTATGCACGTATGATCTGCGCATGCGTGATAGAGCAACCGCTTTCACTTCTTATGTAGCGTCGTTAGCGCAACCTTTACATACTATGAGCACTCAAATTACTGAGTAATAAGATGAGATATCGTAGATGGGATGACATTCTCGTGCCCAGAGCTCCCCGGCGCGTCACCTCGGTAACAGCCATTTAACGGCCTTTGCTGATTAGCTGATGAAGAGATGAAGAGCTGGGAAGCTCTGGGTACAAGAATGGCTGTGGGTGCATGAACCCATCGACAGAAACACAAAACGGTTGCTCTGATGTGAAAATTTCACCATTCATGTATGTAGTATGTATGCAACTACTTATAATGAACATTAGCACTTTGTTCAACCAGGGCTTGATATTTAACAATCAGACAACGAGTTCGAGCTCTCTATGAGTTAACTGATAGTCGTTAACGAGGTGAGGTGTTTGACCCAAAGGGGTTTAAGTAGAAACACACTAGTATACCACCTTCCATTTATTGCTAACGTATATCGCTATCAATTACGTGATAGATAGTGAGTAGGGAAGCCAATCAGAGTGCAGGATTCCTGACATTATGCGAGTGGGTTTGTATAATAACACTAAAGTGCCGGCCAACAAAAAAAACACAGCCAGTGAGCCAACTCTTGGCCACTGATGCATCTGATGCATAGACGAATATGGAGTGGGCTCAGAGTCTGAACACAACACTACTACACGTGTATCCGTCAATCCGAGGCATCAGGCGTGAAAACAAACAGTTTGTTAAAGCGGGACTGTCACGGTACGCGCATGCTCGAGCAAAGACCGCCGATCCCATATATAACTATCATTCAAAACGGGGATTCCCTGTTTAAATAAACCAATCACGGGACATTTCGTTTTGCGGGAAAGTGCCCACGCCCCGCGCGACGTCGCCTCAGGGAAAACATAATTTGGAGTTCATTCGTCAGGAGGCGACATTATGATAAGTTTTTAGGGGTTTTTAGGCTAATGAGCTGCAAAATCGTTGTCTGAGGTGAAGATACCGTAGCCCTTGAACAATTTCCATGTCTCGTGGACCCTTTTCGATATCCAGATCCTGCTTTATTGTGTTCCCAAGCCATTTTGGCGTAAGGACGACCTCGATTAGGCCTTTCTTGTTCGGCAACCATCAGTGAAAATGACGCTCGAGTCTCATTCAATTTAAAACGACAAACAATATTGCATCGACTCCAAAATTTGGTCACGATACTAAGGAGATCTCAGGAGAGAATACCCGTTAAGAATTAAGGGTAGATGGACCCCGAAACAACAAGATTTGAACGGATTCTACCAGCGTAATTCCTCCCTTTCACAGCCATCGTTCCGGCCCGGACCAAAGTGATCAAAATTCGCACATGCGCGTACCGTGACAGTCCCGCTTTAAGTATAACTTAACAAACGTATAAGACAAGCCATCGAATCTAGCCGTCTTTCTCTTGTATAGGAAATGAAACTCGCAGAAATGGGGTTACAGAGATTATTACCACTGTATGCATTGCTACGCGACCTCAAATTCAATGTTGCGATGGGCGATTGGCGATTTTTAGCCGTCAATCAAACCAAAACGCTGGATTCGGCTGTTTTACTGGATCAATATTGATTGCAAATCAAACAAAATGGTGTTAAGCTATCCTTTGGCTTCCCTTGCCTAGAATGTTTAACTCTCTGTTCAAGAAAATTGATATTAAAATTTTCTTGCGTAAAATCGCCCATCGCAACAGTGAATTTTGAAGGTCGCGTAGCAATGCATACAGTGGTAATTGCGAGGATTATTTCAAGCCCTGTTGATAGATTTTACACAATTGCGCATAGCTCACCTTCGTTTGTATCTGTCGTAAAGGACAAGCATGACCCCAGCAGTCCATAGGACCACTACCAGTAGCGGTACACATATAGATGCCACCGCCTCGGCTTCGCTCACCTGGAGTATGACAAGGGAAACCAAAGGTCTAAGGAGTATGGTATTATTATCCACTGGGTCACAATAGCGTATGTATGTCTAGTCCGGTTGCGAGTAATGTAGAGAGTTTGTGATACAGTAGCATTTCTGATTCGCTCACCTGGAGTATGACAAGTAAAACCAAGGTCTAAGGAGTATGGTATTATTATCCACTGGGTCACGATAGAGTATGTATGTCTAGTCCGGTTGCGAGTAATGTAGAGAGTTTTGTGATACACTAGCATTTCTGATTCGCTCACTACATAAAACAAACAACTATCAAAGATGACGTGTCAAGGCGCGTGCAAACAAACTGGCGTCAGAAAAACGGCAGGATATCCCCTAATCTACTAGGAAATCGTCGCCTCGATCGTATAGGAAATCATACGACTTCGAGTTCAATTTGGAATTTATTTGCACGAGTGGGTTTTTCAAAAGTATCAAAATTGCATGAGCCGCAGGCGAGTGCAATTTGAGCTTTTTGAAAAACCCACGAGTGTAAATAAATTCCAAATTGAACGAGAAAAGTCGTATGATTTCCTTTTAATAATACACATGAAAAAATGTCTAAGGAGTCATTCACAAATCTGCTTATAAACTGAACAAGCCGCACGCACTTTTCCTTGATTGAAATCTGGACCAAAACCTGACAGAATTTGAGCATGAACAAAAACCAAAGTTTCCATAATATAGCTCTATGTTATCAAAATATTTTAGCATTTCAAAAGAAAATTTGCATTTTGTTAACCATTTTTGCGCGTTGTTACTTTTTTTTGGCACTTTGTTACTGAACTGCTCTCAGCCAATCAGAATCCAGAGATTTTTTTAATGTTCGTGAATGTGCAAGAGTTAAGCAATTGTAACATCGCGGCATTAATCCGTATGTATAGGTGGGCTGAACAAATAGCTTACCTCTAGTGTACGAGCTACATTCTTTAGGTTTTCTGGATCATAGTAACATGAATACGAGGTATTTTCCTACAAGACAACCAATTAGATCTTAATTTCACAATTCACAGAGCACGTAAAACATCAAAACACCTTGCTGTTGCTACTTTACTCTATTTGTTCTCCTTATTGTACCCGCCATTTTAATAACACGAGGCAATTTGTCCTTTGTCATCGCAAATATTGCGTTGCAAGCTGCAGGCAGGAAAAGTAGATCGGTGCTACATGTTGCTGCAGTAATGCAATGATATTCAGAAATTTGCACCAACCTTGGTTTTAAAACTTTTATCATTTTACAATGGGCGCGTTGCAAGTAGCGAGATAAATTGCGAGCGTGTGATATCTCCGCTGCAACTTGTAATGTTTGCGTTGCGAGTTACATGAAAAAAAAAACATCGGCTTCACTCGAACGCACTTTTAGCAGTACTGCAGTACGAGCTCCATTACTTTTACCGTGCTCAGTAACACCTACTCTTTAAAGAGAAAACTTGGAACGACAAAACCAGTGGTTTGCAGGACAACACACGCACCTGGGTGTCTGGTTCGCCAACGTCTTGCACGCTTTTTTGCTCGATAGGTGCGTGCATTGTCATGGAATCTTTCACACACACGCACAAAAAAAAAACGAATCTTGTCGATGCACCTACCGCAGCGAACAAGCTCATGTATGCCGTGAAACAAGCCGCAGTTGTCAAGTCAGAATTCCACGAACATGAGGTTTTCCTTCCGAACAGGTCACTAATTCCATTAGCAAATGAGCACTATGGAGAAATAAGAAGCAGTCTTAGGGAGGTTATAGACGCACACGTATATTTATTTAAAAATCACAAAATATTTGGCAACCGCATGATTTAATTACTGCGCTTTTCATAATTCGAACAGTCCACCCATCGCCAAACTTCAGGCAAACATCGAAAGAGCCCCCGATAGATTTGACCAACCCTCTGCGAGATTTTTTGCTTGCTGAGTGTTCTTCTCAACAAGACTTTCAAGAAACAGTATTCTTGCCATTTAAAACTTTGACAGACGCCAAATCGCCATTTGGTGGTTGGAATTAAAAGTTGAAGTTCGCATATTTATGAAAACCGCAGTAAGGGCACAAAACACAAAGGAGTAGGACAGTACGGAGTCTGCATCCCCGGAGATTTCCTCCTTTCGTGAGTGAAACGACCCCAGGGTTTCCGAGGATGTGAACGTCTGAGTGTGCCGGATACTAATACAGACCGTGGGAGAGGTAAATATTTTCCTCAACTGCCCAGTGACTAAATCATTTATTGTACATGAATTCACTTTCTTTATCTTGGTTAATCTGAGCAGACATGCATACCTTTGTACAATGCACTAGAGACTTCTCATTCTCCATCAGCACTGCTTGTGCATTTATCCCTTTTGATGTATTATAATTTACCTGTGATACAGGATAACACGAGCGTCACTGTCTGATACCACCGTACCTTATACCGCCGTACCTTATACCGCCGTAATAATTTTATGATTATCCATACAAGATCCAAATGTGTGATGGGAATCTGGGAATATACATGTGCACAAACCTTGGAATTCCAGGGAGCAGAGAGGGGAGGGGGGTGGGGGTGGGGGGTATGTGCTCAGGACCTCTAAAGGTATTTTTTTTTATTCCATGGTGGTGAGGCTCCAAGGCCAATGATGCGAAAAACAGATAATAGCGAGGGGATACCCACAATACAGCGGCGTCGAATTCCAAAAGTAAGACACGCTAGTATGGAATTCCAGGGGTAAGGAACGACACTATGGAATTCCATGGGGTAGAGAAAACCGGGTCCGGATACCGGAAATGAAGTGCCCAATGGACCCCCTATAAATATGGACCATCGAATGGAGCAGGAGAATGCTGAGCTTAGCTTCATGATATGGATGGGTTACGAGGGTACCTCCTCGCACGCTGTATTGTGTTTGTGTATTTTGGTTAAGTGGGATATAAAAACTTGTTACTTGATATGGGTTGAGGTTCAGCTAGAAGGGAACATAAAGATAAGGAACACAAAAGATTATCCCCGCTCTGATTAAGTAGGGTCCTTCAGCTAGACCCAGCCCGGGGCCGTTAGGTGTCGCATGTTAAGCCCACTCGAGACAACTATAGAATATCTGAGGCATTCAAGCACTTAAAGTCAAAAACTTAATCCAATATTGTGGCAAAAGGAAAGCCTATGGCTCTGGCGTACACTTTCAAGTGAAGGGTTACTACATTCCCAGAAATATTGGACATTTCGAGTCCGCGATTGCCCAGCGGAAACCCGCATTAATGTATGCAATCACACTCGTCGATTCTGCGCACTACGTTCAAGCACCAATTTAATTGATTCAGTAGACAAATTAGTATTCAACTTGAGAAGGCAGACTAAAACGAAACATAGCAACACGAGTGGGAGCATTTGTTTTTCCTTTATATTTCACTGTAAGGGAAAGAATGACGCCCTCTTATTAGTCAGACATTATGATCAAAGCTGACAATATCCCATGCAGTGGACGGTTTAAGGATCGAGTATTCGTAGGAATGAATAATTTTGCCTCAAAGCGTTGCTATGCAAATCGGGGTTATCTTGAAAACCTTCAACGCGCGTGCAAACTTCTCCCGCAATTTATGACTAACTCGGCATTTTCCACGAAACGAAGCCTCACACAATTTGTAACAATGTTTCCTTGAGATAATGTGCTATAACGAATTTTAATCCGGTACGGTTTTAACATATTATTCCACAAGTTTTGATACCCACTTTGTCTCAAATTTCCACATGAATAGGCATTGCCATGTTGTTGCTCCATAACATTGCATAACATGGCGTCTGTTGGTCGTCGAATTTAAGCACAATTTCAAGGGATTATGGAACATATTAGCACATATTCTATTGCGTGTTTTTCAGCTGATTTACAAACGTTTATATCTATTTTACTATTTCCGAGTCCGAACTTTCGTGTAGACGACCTTCCAAGGTAGTGGCGGACAAAAATTTGTAGGCGATTTCAGTGATTTCGGGCTAAATTACAGAGGACATGAGAGCCTTGGTGGAGCCACATAGCGGGGTACGATGGAACAGGTTTCCAAAGCGTATCAATACTCAATTTATCGCTCGTAAGACTTCATATACTATGCTAGTTAATATCAGAGTCCGAACTTTTTGCTAAGTCTGTTTGCAGAGGAACTCCATACATTCTCTTGTATTTTTCGCAGATGAGTCATTATGCAAATGAGCGGCTGCCATCTTGACCAATATTTCTGGGAATGAGCCGTCTGTGTGGGCCAATCAGGTCCTCGTCCTGTTTCGCCTAGTGCACTCAACTGGGTTTTCGTCGCGACAGAATGATTTGTTTACTGTGTGGGCCAATCAGGTCCATGCCATGTTTCGCCTAGTCCAGTCAACTGGGTTTTCGTCACGACACAATGATTTGTTTACTGTGTGGGTCAATCAGGTCCTCGGACTGTTTGGCCTAGTGCACTCAACTGGGTTTTCGTCGCGACAGAATGATTTGTTTACTGTGTGGGCCAATCAGGTCCATGCCCTGTTTCGCCTAGTGCACTCAACTGGGTTTTCGTCGCGACAGAATGATTGGCTTACACAGGAAATTTCTACAGAAACCCATCCATGGGAAAAGTTGAATTTCCCATGGTGGAAGAATGGGAAGTGTTCGGATTTCCCATGGCTATCCATGTGAATTCCGAAGACTTCCCATGCGTGTGCCTTAGCTTTTCCCATGGATGGGTTTCTGCAGAAATTCCTTGTGTTAGATGGTTTGACTGGCGGAATAGAATCCCAAACCTAAAGAGCGGCGTTTTGAAACTGCGCAGCGCGAAACGACGACGTTAACTGTAAAACATGACAGGGCAAACTCCGTAGTGTTAGACAATCTTCTAGAACGGACAGATTTCCACCCTTCCTGCGGTAATTTCTGCGATCCAAGCTTTCGATAAAGGATAACAGGTACCCCTGTCATGCGGGCTACACTACACTGCTCTGGTAAAGACGTCATCCACTCGTGGTACTTACATATATTTTAAAGCAATCAAATTCATCTGTTCTGTGGCTACACTGCCCTTTACCAAGTAGCTGTGTTCTGTTGAATTTACATCTCGTTTTGATTAACCTTTTCCCTGCAAGAAAAAGATATATAAGACAGATGAAATAATGTAAAAACAAATGAAGAGTGCAGTAGTGATAAGTTATATAAAAAGAGAAAATGTAAAGAAATGGCGTAACGGTAGTTATATAAAATACATATGAAAATGTAAGTAGCGTAGCGATGCGTTATATAAAACATATAGTCTAGTCGGTAGAGGGGATTCACGAGAACCCGGCGGAACTATAAATTGAGTTTATACTAAATAATAGTACATTCGGATAATTGAAAAAAGTACATTCGGATAATTAAATGCCACAAAATACATACTTGTTAATCAAACAATTTTAAAACCTCACCACAAAACTTGAGGCTGAGTTTCATGATTGACTCATCTTGCATACTTAAGATGTATTTAAATAAATGTTTATCATCAAATTTACGAAAAGAACTATTCACTAATCGCAAAGCCGTTAGCGAGCTGTCGCGCACTTTCTTAGAGTGACAACAAGACATCAGTGTATGAAACTCATATACACTTAATGACTGCTCCCGAGGGAAACATCAGTTTTGTTTCCCGAGAACCTCGATGTTTCCCGAGACGAAGTCGAGGGAAACATCGAGATTCGAGGGAAACAAAACTGTGTTTCCCGAGGGAGTAGTCATTAAGTGTTTTGTTATATAGCAGAAAATATACTTCAATTTTTTTCCCGCTCTCAAACGCGACGCGCGAAGGCAATATTCCCCTACCAGTCAATAATTTTTCCAAATATTGACTGATCGGGGAAAATTTGATTTGTACTTCACCACGTGACCTTGAATTAGCCAATAAAAGCGCGCGCTCGGTTGGAGTGAGCACTCGCTATATAACAATCCCCGATTTGACCCGAATCACATAGGGTACATAAACGTTCATTCAGGGGCACGCCACTGTACCGACCAGATTCAATGGGCAGCTTGTGAGCAGAGACCCTGAGTTTAGTCACAGCTTGTCGATATTTAACATTTGCTTCGTCAAGGTAGGTTTCATACTTGAAATTGCACTTGACTGTGCTGTAAGTTCTTATAAATGAAACATACAATTTTAGAATCATTTGGATGTCAACTGGTTTTGGATGTTAACAGCTCGAAAACGTGTCCCAAGATGTCCATTTTGCAACATTTCTATCATCTAATGAGGTTCTTTTGTTATTCAATGGGGCAATTTTATAGACTGTAGCGCTGTTCGGAATGGTTCTTCAGAGTCATAACTACACTATAAGAGCATAAGCAGGAAGACCAGAATGCTGCTTCTGGACAACGCTACAGTCCATGAAATTACCTCATTGAATAACAAAAGAATCTCATTAAATCACAGAAATGTGGCAAAATGGCCATCATGGGACTCTATTTCGAGCTGTTAACATCCAAAACCAGTTTCTAGACATTCTAAGATTCTAAAAATGTATGTTTCGATAATAGTTCCAGGGGGTGCTCATGAACCCCCTTTGCCGACTAGACTAATATGAAAATGGTGAGACTGACAATACAGTAAAAACCCGCATAAAAGAACAAGTGGATTAAGAACACTCAGGCTGAAATTTGGTCAAAAAGGTACCTTATACATAAGAACACATTCAGCCTGAAAAATGAAAAATTGTTCTTGTATAAAAAATGGCTGCCAGTTAGATTTGAGTACAGTAACTTTAACCTACTGTGGTACAGTACAGTAGATCAATAGACCATTGCACACAAAATTCTACAGCAGGTACTGTATGCGGATTTCCAGGGTGCATTTACCCATGTAGCATAATTTTCTGTCAATCATATTCTTTATTTGACTGTTGGTAGTGTATGCAGTATTTGATGTTAAAAAACAATTTTAAGAACACCTTAAGAACATTTGCAGGCTGATTTTGCAGAAAACACCCCAATGTATAAGAACAAAATCAGCCTGAATCCCAAAAACACCTGTTCTTTTATGCGGGTTTGTACTGTTCAACATGTGCAACGTGATGGCGGTCATCTTTCTTTTTAGAGAGGGGATCACTTGTAAACATGACAACCACTTTTGGCTGAAAATCCGAAATCTACCATCTAAAACTATACTCATGTGCTTTGGACGTCCAGCACTAGGATGGAGCCTCCTGGGTATATTATAAACATATGAAAAAAGTGAACAAATGAAAAAAATAAAATAAATGGGAAGTTTACTTCGTCACTGTGTTATGGTTCAGGGTTTACCGCTGCCAAAGGTCTAAAGCAGAGTCAAGATGGGACGATGCATAAATGCGCAATCTCAGCCCCTCTCCGAGTACGAATTTATTAGGTGATATTAAAACTGAGATGAGCCGTACTTGCCAATATCTCTGTATACGCACCACTAATTGCCTTTGCTCCGTTGAGCTTTCTCTAACAGGTGTTGTCGATATAAAGTCAAACGAACAAAAAATTACTAAACGAGCGACGCAATTCTTTACAAGAGGACATTATTAACAATTGGTGCTTAAACAGTAGCAATCACGTCAAAAGCCAAGGAGCAACAATCAGCTTCAGACAGCGTCTTAAACGGCTTGACTGACTGTCACGCAAACTTCTTAATTTTCCATGCACAGTCTAGCTTTCGTTCTTAATTATACTAAATGCACAAGTATTCTAACATCCATCGACCCAGATGTAGTTAGAGTCTTTCCTATGTTGATAAACAAAGTTAAGTTACCCATGTTATACTTCGCATTGGGTCAAAAACTTAGTGATGAAATAAGTAAAGAATTGCGTCATGGAGTTTAATTAAAATGCGGCAGTTTGGTTAATTGTTCTCCAATCCCTCTGTTATATCAACATGCTTGGAATAATAACCAAGCCAAAACGCTTGTTTTGTCATAAATGTACAGTATGAAAAGCTTTGAAAGTCTAGTGTTGAACAAGGTCGTGATTGTTTTGACTTTTGGTGCATTGTACTCAAAGAATGATCCATAAATCTTTCATGGTTTTCTAATTTAGAAAACCATGAAAGATTTAATATCATATGAGGTAACAAAATTAAGCGAGCCTGTGAAAGAATTTCGTTTTAATTTTGCTCCTATCAAAAGGATGCCGACAGACTGGCGCTTTTTATAGAGCTTTTGATCACAAGTAACCAGAAATAATATACAAGTGAGTAATGTTTCTGAAGTAACCCAAAACTCAAAAATGTCAGAGCCAAAGTTATGATTGTTGAAAGAGGGTTCCTCAGACGTAACGAAACACGTCCCTTCAGTTCCAGCAAGTTAACTTGTGTGCTAAGTTACCTAAACTACGCTACAAGTTAACGATGTACAATGACCTAGAAGTGGCTGTCTGTGTACATACCCTCAGGTTTCTAATAATGTGAACAATGTTTACCGGAACCCACTAAATAGCGATGCAGGTCCAATACCGGTACTATCTACTGGTAGATAAGTTATCTTGTGACCGAGACAGGGCATCAAGGCTTTATACTCACCGACTATATGTGGTTGTACGAGAAATATTCCCATCAAAATCAGCAGCATAAATGCAATAATCGCACATGGTAGGCTAAAACAAAGCGGACACCGTAGTCTCTCTGCAATGACTTCTCTTTTCAGTTCATATCGTGTGAGTAATTTCTTCTCTCGCCTTTTAACTCGTCCCGCTCCCATTTGGACAGGCTTGCCCTCAAGTTTACTGGCTTCTCGGGTTTTACAAAACTCGCCATGAGCTTAGTGACAGTTGGCGTCGTATGGCGTCTTAATTCATTGCAGCGCTTGGACTTGACTCCCTTCTGATCTTCTGGTAAAAACGAACAGATCTCTGGATGGGGTATTTTAGGAGCTTGTCAATAATAGACTGATAGAACGCGTGAGTGAATTCAAGGCAAACAACAGAGCTACGATTAACTGAAGCACCAGAGCACTGCTATGCACGCATTTGATTGGCGCCGACCTTGTTGATTGTTAGGCAAATTTGAGATGACATATTTGAAAGTCAAATGACACTGTGCAAGTTAAAACAAGAGACTTCAGGTCTCCAGAAACTCTTTACGAGAAAATGCGGTTAGTGGGGGAGATATTGTGGAAGGGTGATGATTGATTAAACAGCATCTGCCCCTATTTTTAGCGAACTATATTTTTCATCGCCGTAAATGTGAAAAGATTTACCTCTGGCAAGTGACCTTGCCGGTCAGGCTTGTCATGACACTTCTAGCGCAGGAGTATTTTACATTCTGTCCACTCTGGAATTCAGAATATCCGCATTATCACTTTCTAGTCTATCGTTCCCTGACAGCGATAATCTGCTTTAAAACGTGTTTAAGTGATTTATATTTTTCATAAACACTCTCCCATTACAATTATTGGATTATTTGATTTTATCTTGAAACCGCTTACACTTGGGCAACCAAACACTTGTCATTTTGTCTTTGTGGGCATTCTGCGGTATCGAGCACAGCTAGTGAAATATTCACAATTACGTGTTTAATCATAACTAGGTAAACAAAAACCAAATCTATATTCTATCAACTACTTGAAAGTTATTCATTTGTAATTGGGTTTTGTTTGCGTAATCCTCGAGTTTAATTTTGACCATCAAAAATGCCGTGACCGTTTGTAAGATGATCGGCAGCAATCCGTTGACCAGTGTAGAAATACTTAATCAGCTTAATAGATAGCTATTCGTGCTGCGTTAAATACGCAGGAACCTATGTCTAACCGTAAAGGTGTGGGCCTCCCCCCGCCTATTGCCGATGGCGGTCACACCCAACACCGATTTCGTGCCCGAGGGTGGAAAGGTGCTGGTGACGAGTTCCAGAGGGAGCTACATTGTTCCTAATAGAATGAACTAGAAATACAGAAAATCTCTGTTATAATAAATATTAGTATATACCAAATCAGTGAATAGTCATTTTCGCGCGCTCTGATTGGTTCCTGAAATAGTAGATATCCAGCATTAGTATATACCAGCTCGGCAACCTCCTAAGAACGACCAATTTGATTGGTTTAGAGTCTCGGTATCTGAGACATTATTTACCTCCGAAACAGTAGATATTGTGTTGGCAAGCAAATTTCATGTAGAGGCGAAGAAATGTCAGTCAACAAAACTAAAGAAGCAACAAATTAGATTTCTTTGTCTCAAAATCGGTCTCTCTGGATTTAATATGTCTCACAAATCGTCTGAGCATTGTTTGTGAAAAACACGCTTACACTGTGAAACCCGAGTTGAAAAACTTTAGCTGGCAAAGCATGAATGAAAATTCTTTTTAGGCATGTACTTTCCCTTTATTTTATTTATTTGACAAAAATCAAAATTATAATCTACAATATGTCGAGAAAATACAGTCGAAAGAGCTAATTTTCAAAGTACCTGAGGATGGTTTGTGTCTTGCAACGACTGATCGGCAGCTTTCTTGTAGTTTTTTTGCGAGCGAACTGTCCGCCACAAAGGAGACTTCTGTTAGTAGTTAGTTATCCTTCTTCTTGCCTGATGATAACCCCATAAAGCCTTTTCATAAGGTTTCGCGTAGCTGTTTTATCCTGCTAAATCGTTTTTCCCTCAAATATCCAGTATTTACGGTGTTTGCTCACTCCATTTTTCCAGCAAACTAATTAAACTTACTTGTGCAACGAGTGGCTGCCGACAAATAATTTTCATCTCGGAAACTTTTGGCGAATTGCTTACAAATGCTCTCCAATTTGCAGCTATATTCCTTCTTGAATTGAAATGATGCAATATATTGCTCGCTACATGTCCAAATTTGTTGAAAATCCCTTGAATTGTCCACTTTTTTCCGCAGCTTTTCGAAGTAAATGCTTGCAAACTTTCTAGAGCTGTCAAAATCGACCAATAAACGTGCTTATGCAAATCATCTATAAAGTTTGCGTGAGTTTTGTCACGCACGTAGTTTTAAAAACTAACACAATTTTTCTTTGTTTTCCGACTGAAAATTCGGCAGGTTGCCTTGCTGGTATATACTAAAACACTTATTCTATTTCAATTTCGGTGGATAGTGGCTTTAGGAATATTCTGCCACTATCCACCTCAATTGAAATAGAATAAGTGCTAATTACTATTTACTGTTTTGAGAAAACTCTCAAAATGGCGGCTCGTGTTGCGCGCGATATTACGTTCTGAACCTTAATACAGCGTATTTTATTCTACTGATTTGGTATATACTAAAACAACTATCCCCCTCAGGGTCGGTGTTAAATATATAAAACTTTCTCGTTTATAAACCTTCTACTTTCTTCTTCAAAACATTTTCAGCCCGGTGAGATATCACTGAGAAACAAGAAAAACGCACATTACTTGGATTGACTAAGGGATAAAACTACGCTTTCCCCTGCCAATGCTGTTTTGGCTCAAATCAAGTACCATTATGGCCAAACTTGGAAAGGAGAGCGAAAATTAGTCGCACTACGAAAAGTAACGCGCAGTGGGCGCTGTTTCCAATGGTGTCGATAGATTTTAGATAGCCGGTTTGCGTGCAAGCTTAAAAATTCAAAGATCAAAACTTTTATTTTCGTTGATCTTTGCCAATTTTTAGTCTATTGTTCGGCCTTCGGCCTCATGGTCTATTCCTCATAGCACATTCGGCCTTGAGGTCTAATTGTTAAATATAGGTTTGATTTTTGGCAAGAATAGCCATACATTCAGAAATGCCAGTTAGGCCCCACCATTGAATACTATACTGGCATGCCAAGCAATATTATATCTTATATCTTCCGACCCATCCCTACCATATTGGCCTTGATTGAAAAAACTATCCCCCCTGTTGAAAATTTTAAACCCAATTTTCGCGGCATTTTGATTTTCAGAATTAAAAGTTAGGTCTAAAGGATGCCTGTTCCAGGACAGCAATAGTCGTCCATTTGTAAATTACGATCCTATGCCCACTAAACAGTTGGTCTGGTCTGGTCAAGTCGAGTCCCGGCCCAAGTTCTGTTATACATTAGCTGTATATTTGAATAGCCCAGGGTCTGGATTTCAAGCAGTGGCATTTTGATTTTCGTTAACGTTAGGTCTAAAGGCCCGTTCACACGGCGCGATCTTAGCTGCGATTTGAGGTGCGATTTTTGCGGCGATCGTCGGCGTCATATCGCGCGGTGTGAACGGCCGGCGATTTGGCTCTGCGATATTTGTCAGTTTGTTGGCGATCTGAAGAAATCGCACCCGCATCGCAGTGAAATCGCCATAAGATCGCCGGCCGTTCACACCGCGCGATATGACATCGCCATGGGATCGCCACAGAAATCGCACCTCAGATCGCAGCTGAAATCGCGCCGTGTGAACGGGCCTTAAAGGATATTATATAAAAAGACGAAATTTCATTTTCGCTTTTTTCGTTATCATAAAAATACTCGCGCGCACTCCAGTGATTTTATAGCTTCTCCTGACTAGTCGGATCGCAGGGGCTGCTCACTAACGAGTTTGGAATGGCGTACATTCCAAACCTTCCCCAACTATCTTTAGAATGAATAGAATATAACTATGTTTCGTTATTTTCAAACATTTGTAGGCTACAGTGAAAAAAAACCGAGAGTGGCTCAAGTGTGTTTTCTGTTGGCGTCCAAAGGCGCAACCATCGGGACTGGTTCAACGGAAATATCCACAACGATCAACTACGCCGTCTCCAAAAACAAGGGTGGCTAGACCGTACGAGAGGGATTGGAAAACATGCTGAAAGGCATACCATTGGCGTCACAAAAGATCAAAGATCCTGGCACGCTGGAAAAATGCATCTCTCTGAAGCACAGCATTGAAGGGGGCTTTGCACAAAGGATTTGTTTGCCGTACGCCAACTACTGGAAAAACGCAGAGAACAACATCAAAAGCTGCACATAGTTTTCGTGGAGTTAGTAAAGGCTTTCAACATGGTAAATTAGCCTCTTATCTGGAACATATTAAAGCAATGGAACACTGTATAAAGTAGCCAACATCGTTCATTGCTTCCAGATATGGTAGCGAGAGTACTGATTGAATGGTTTGCGTCAAGGGCGCAATGCTGGCCCCAACACTTTTCGCCCTCCTATTTACAATTGCACAACTGCAAGTCACTTCAGGGTTTGACGTATTCATTTTCATGGTTTTAGAAAGTTTTGCGCTAGCATTTTCGCTACTCACTATCTATTACGTGATAGATAGTGAGTAGCGGAACTAATCAGATTACAGGATTCGTGATAGTTTTAAGGTGGCCTTCTACTAAATGCGGATAATGCAGCACTGGTTGCGTCAACCCCCGAGTCTTTGTAAGAAGGCATTTACATCACTAACACGTGCCTGTAGTGCCTCGAGTCTGCCAATCAACAAATCGAAGACTGAAGTAATGCACGTGCAGTGTGATAATCTAGCAGCTATTATAATTGACATACATTCACATACATTGACATGCCTTGAGGCAATTTGAATGACACTATGCCTAGACTTAGAAAAGACCAGCAGCCTTTCATGCGCTACGTGCAAGGTACTTCGACCGGAGAGGTATTATGGTATCCACTGAGCTAGTGACGGTGTACAGTACAAGGCTATATTATTGTTACCCTTTCGTCTTTACGGATCAGAAACATGGCCAACGCTGGCTCACCACATCCGACTACTGGATATTTTGCACCAGCTGGGGTTTGGGGGTCACAAGTGTTCACAACTACGAGATGTATGATGACTAGGACTGCATCGTTGTCCATGTTTCCTTTTGTGTTCGCTACTTTTTTTCGTCCCAAAAGGAGGGGATCACATGCACCCAGGACCACCTCAGCTTCGCCTATGACCAGAAATCCCTCGGGCAGATTTTAAATGTAAAGTACTTAAAGTGTGTCAGCATGTGACTGACCAAGAGGTCCAGCTACCATCGAATCCATCCTCGGCAATATCCGCTGGCTCGGACATGTCACTAGGATGACTGTATACCGGTGATTATAACATTGAAAGAATTGGGAGTGCGCGCGCAAGTTTTGTCATAACCCGGAAAAATCCAACAAAAACATTTTTTTGTCTAAAAACTATAAATCACTTGGTGAATAATTATACTAAATCAATTAGTCGCCTCAGGCTCCGTGATATCGGCGAATAGTGCCGATAATCACGTCGCCTTCGGCCACTAATTGTTTATAAATAGTAACTGGATTGCCCAGTCAATCTGTGCAGTTTTGTGTAGAAAGACTGCAATTTCTATAAGCTATAGCCTGCTATTGTTGTTATTGGGAGTAGAGTTAAATTTAAAAAGACCATCGTAACGCTCAAGCTCGCTACTACTAGTCAATCCTTTCAATGTTATGGCAACCGTCAAAACGAAGCATTTCTTATAGTCACTTTAGGGTTGGGATGAGGTTTACTCGGACTAGCGACAAAAGGCAATGAAATATAAAGCTGACTATACATACAAGACAGGCCGAAACCGTCTGTATACCCTGCAAAGGCCAAACCACATAGACAAACTAGCCAAATTTTACTTGACGACCGACATGCGAATCACCCCATCCAGACCCTGTCACTTGAAGTAATTATACTAATGCTGGTTATGTCCACCCTTAGTCACTATTATTTCTGGGTTATAGCCAGCATTTGACGACTTTGAATTGCGAGTTCTGGAACTTTCTGACATCATGAAAAACTGCCAGAAAAATTTCGTTGAGTCCACGCCATATGAAAAAAAAAAGAAAAAATAGAAAACAGCATCTTGGCATAAACACAAGCTGCATTTCTTTGTAACTTTAATCGTTTGTCTGGACAGAAATAGTCGTCCATTTCTGAATTACGATCATATATCCACAAAACAGTCGCCTGGTCAAGTTGAGTTCTGTTATATATCTGTTGTATATCTGAATAGCTTATGACTCGGTTTCAAGCGGTTGTCATTTTCAAAAGTACTAAACTTGAAATTTGAGATGTTGGCCATTTTCACTTTTTATCATAATTTGCTAGACTATACCAGCAAAGCTCAGGTATAAGGCTTATTTAGGCTGCGTTGAAAGTTATTAAAAAGACTGATGTTGTTAACGACTGCTGCCTGCTAAACGAATCTGAACTCGAAGAAATATCGAATACAATGAACAAGCTGGCCTGTAAAACGTAAAAAACTGTGAAATTTGTAGTCAAAATTAAAAACAAAGTCGCTAAATTTTCTGCTACCAAGTCTTGAAACCTGACGTCTTCTTCATCGTATTCGCTGTGCGAGTTCGAAATGATAGCGACGCAGGGTCGATAACTGAGCGTTTGAGATAGGCAGAGGCTTGCATGATAATTGAGGCAAGTTTTACACAAAATGTGGCTCGAATACTATTCCTTTCCATTGTTTCATATGCCATTTTCTCAATGAAATCCTCCTCTGACGGTAAATACGTGAGCTATGCTGCCGATCTAGTCACAAAAACTCGAATGGGGAGCGCAGGTGGTATGGCAAACCAACCAATCATAGCGCTCCCTTGCCGCTTTGAAACAACACATCGGCGCTGGGCTGAAATAAACATGTAGTCACATACAAAAATAGGAAACTGTCTTCCAGGGCGTACGTCAAATTACGAAGACTCGATCTCGAAAACACAAGCGATCTCAAGAACTTGCATCTACCATGGTAGTGCTGCAGCAAAATCACAAATTGATCTGAGAGGCCACCGACAGCTCCAAAGGTGTAGGGTAGGTCTTTATTTCATTGCATTCAATACAACTACTGGATCGACACACAGTGAGCTTGCTTTATCGCTGTCTGCGAACTGAATGACAAGTGTAGCTATAACGAGCTACGCTATTGACGAATTCGCACTTTTCTATTTCACCTATGGAAAGGTAAAAGTACTACCCGGTTCACTGGGTCGCACCTCCTGTATAAAACACAATAAAAGTTTATTGAAGGTGATAGAAAGTGAGGTTTCTTATTCCTTTGTTTTCGTTTAGCTTCGTGCTCAGCTATAGCGGAGATTTTCCGTATATTTTTAAGGAAACTCGTAGCGGTGTTTAAGTTTATTGGTCTTCTCGCCTCCTACCGGAGTTGAATCCCCAAAAGACACGCCGTTAAGAACTTTTAATAGATATATCTTGGAGGACGGTTGGTTTTCCAACCGCAGTAAATTGTCACTTAGGAATTTCGAGGATAATAATAAGTCTCACACTAATGCAGCCATGAGTTGTGACGCGGATACCATTATGGTAATCCTGAACCTACAGCTTGACAGCAACTATTATGACTAATGCTCATAATAGCTAGCCGCGTGGCTAGAGAGTTTAAGTTCGTAGTAATAAGTTCTCTCCAAGTTGTTTTGAGGTTTACGGTATAGATGTTACTCGTTTACTGAGCGATCGGTCTCAGTTGTTAATGGCAAAACGATAAACAAATCTAAATTAAAGCAAAGGGGGCAATAAACCCCCTATTGGAATTGCAAATTGTTCAATAAAGAAGTCTAAGAATTATGATATGGTTTGTCTGGCATGCACTCTTGAACGTGGACTTAGTATAGCCTCTGGGCTAAAAGGTGCAAAAACTAAGCATTTGATACAGTAACCGTATATTGTATCGTTCTTCTAAAATATATATTTTTTCTTCATGGCAAATCTCAGCTTCGGCGTCCTTAGTAACAAAACGCAGTTGTTATAGAAATAATGTAATGCAAGACGTCTAAAATCTGAGGTCCAAGTATCCTAAAATAGAAATGATCAGTCAGGCTATCGTCTATAACAGGGGAGATTTGGTGTCCATTAAGATCACTTTATTTTATCTTTGAGGCAAAATGATTAAACCACCAAGAGTACAAAAATGAGAAAATCACAATCGTTAATTTTAAACCTGCACCAATAATTCAAAACAAACACAATCAACATAAAGATCATTGATATGTATAAATATGTTATAAATATATTAATAATATTAGAATATTAGAATAAAGATGTAGTAGGACCTCAAAAACTCCTCACAGATCCATACGTTATAGAAATTTAAATTTATTTTTCTTTCTATGGATCTGTGAGGAGGTTTTGAGATCCTACTACATTTTTATTCTACGTACAAATAACAAGGGCACTTATTCTCCAACTACAGGATCCTACAGGAAACCATCGTTTGGTTCGTCGCGCCACTTTTATACTTCTCTATATTAATATGTTATACAATATACAGTTCTAAGAATTGCACTCCAGGCATCGCCCCTAATTTTCACTCTTGAATAAAAATCCTTTCAATGAGGAAACAAATCGCGGGCGCGAAATGTTTTTTTTTTAATAATGCGCGCCTGCTTAGAGAGATTTTTACTGTAAAACAAATGAAAAATTGTTTTTGTTTCTGCTAGAAGACTCCCCGTAGAGTGTAGAGCGCGGCCCCTCTCATCAAACTGACACCTTCTGGATGAAAACAAATAAAGCAGTTGAAAAGTAACTTATAAAACTTTATCGGTTGTGTTCTAGCATGGACGGTGCGAGGACGTTCTACTTGAGTAAAGCCGAGAACCGCAACGAAGTGTTCGTGAACTCACGTTATGCTAGCGAGAGAGGCCAGCAAGAGTCATATCATTATGGGTCTGGAGATAAAAGTGACTTGTTAGGGGAGGAACGCGGAGAGAGAGGTCAGGAATCTTACCGAAGTGATGTGAAGTCAGCAGCGGCGTTCAGGGACTTCTCTTCTTATTCCGACGAGGACTTTCTTTCTCAGCGTCCAATTGATCCACATCTCGACTACTACGATAATAGTTCACCTCAAAGACCACCCCAAGAACCACGGAGCTACCCTTATGGGAACACCAGAGACAATGGTAACGAGTATGAAGAACCACCGGAATATCGCAGTGATGTCAAATCTGCATCAGCGTTCAGGGATTTCTCCTCTCATTCTAGCGACGATTTCCTCTCGCAGCGCCCAAGTGAGAACATATACCAAAGGCCAACTCAAGAACCATCACTGAGTTATCGTCATGGTAACACAGACAATGGAGGCGTACTAGAACCTGAGCGTCCACAAGGTAAACAGGAACCATATCGCAGTGATGTGAAATCTGCAGCGGCGTTCAGGGATTTCTCCTCTCATCCCAACGATGATTTTTACTCTCAGCGCCCAATTGACAAAATATACCAAATGCCAACTCAGGAGCCAACACTAAGTTACGGAGACGTACTAAAACCTGAACGTCTACAAGAAAAACAGGAGCCAAACCGCAGTGACGTAAAATCTGCAAAAGCGTTCAGGGATTTCTCATCTAATTTCGACGATGACTTTCTCTCCCAGCGCCCTATCGAAAATATATACCAACGACCAATCCAGGAACCACAACGCCATCATGTTCAACAGGGGTTTGCTGCGAGGGAACCCAAAGTGTTTGGTTTGTACTCCGACCCGGAAGTGGACCATCACACACGGGGAGCGAGCGACACCAGTCGACCCCAATCGAGTGAAGGTTTATACGCGGATGATTTTGACAGCACCAACAGGGAGCACGATTTCACATTCAGCGACTCGGAACCACGCAGTTCACCTCGCAGCTACACGCCCGAAGGTTCCACTCGGCGGCGAACGAGAAGCCTTTCGTCCTACGACGATGATAATTTCGGGCTCGCCGCCATAACCACGGATCCCCAAGAGATGCCTGACATCACTACGGGTTCGATGAATGGCACGGGAGTCTACAAAGACCAAGGCGGTAAATTCGGAAACAACGAGAAATTATCTCGGAGTAAATCAGAGAGAGCTCTTAATGGCGAGAGCCCTATTGTTGTTAGAGTAGGCACGCCCCTTCAGCGCGCGCAGAGCTGGAAGGACATCAGAGACAGCGGGGAGAGTCGATGGTATAGAGAGGAGTTAAACGAACCACCCCCAGCAAAAGGCGGAAAGAAAGACCGAGATATTGGGCTGAGCAAGTCATTCAAGAAGTTCATCAAGCAGGTAAGCCGCATGTAGTTACGATTTCCTATGTCACAATGGTCACAGTGGGTATCATGTGGCAAAAAGTCTAGAAAAATTACATTGGCTCAGCAATCTCAGGGATCATTAGTACTTTTCGCCTCGTTGCTTTCTCTGAATTAAGGCCCGTTTACACTTGCAATTTTTACTGCAATTTTTGTCGCGCGAGTCGCGGTCGATTTTTGTCGCGTAGATTTCAAACATGTTCGAAACTCTTTGCAACTTCATGCATTTGAAGAAAAGAGAGCACAGAAATCGCACCGGATTTGCATCTCGTTTACACAACAATGCAACTCGCGCGAGAAAAATCGCCGCGACAAACGCAACAAAAATCACAAGTGAAAACCGGCCTTTACACGCTTTAACCTTTCTCTCCGATTATTATTACACACTTTAGGCCTCAGACTGATCTTTGTGTCTGTCTAATCACGTGTTTGCTTCGCCTGAGAATACGCGTTGACACTCCTGAGTTATTCAAGTAAAGCCGTGCACTTTTTTTAACAACATTGAATGTTTAATCCGCGTGCTTTCCACTTAACTTTCCTAAAAAAAAATTTTATCGTCTGAGAAATCATGCTAAAAAAACAATTATGCGTGTCCTCCTTGCCACCTGCATCTAAAAAGTTCCATTCTTCACTCGCGGTTGCATTTGTTGACAATTAGTCAGAAAATTGGTTTTAAATGCTCTAAACGGATGTCACCTTCTCGGTGACAAAGTCTTTATATGTATTTTAGAAAGCCTGTCTAGCATTTTGACGTTTTATAGTGGGAAATGACAAAAAGTGGTCGAACGAATATTATAACGAATATGAGATAAGAAACTGAGACAGGTTAATGTATTTTTACTGTTTTCACGCTGTTAGTAACACCATTGCTTTTAAGACTTGGTTATAGTTATTTTACCCTTGGATGATAAGCTAGCTCTCGCGTTTGTTATTTGAACACCTAGAAGTCATTTCGGAGGGACAGCCTGCGAACAGGTTCTCGGGTTTATTCTGGATTCGGAGTTCCTGTGGCAAGCGATCAAAAGCTAAGAGACTGGAGCGAGCTACAATAGGAAAGGAATTCGAAACCCGTTCGCCCGAGGACGTGCAAATTTCCTTGTCATCCCATGTCACCAGCAAACCAGCCGACATACAGGCTATTCAAGGATCGACTATGCTCTTCCCTTTTGTCTTTCTTTTTGACGATGGCAACGGAATGAGTCAGTCCTTGGGTCGCCTACGTAGCAAGAGCACAAGACTGACTGCTTTCCTCTTGCTGGTACAATAACTAATGCGGCCTGGTGCACACTTGCGACATAACGACATAAGGAAAATATCACGCGAACAAAGGCGAATCTCAGGCCATGACATTGCGAACATATGGTCGCCAAATGGCGCCTTACCATTCCAGTCGGTATGGTACTCTTTTTAAAATTCTGCTAACAGTATCAATTCGAGAGAAAAAGATGACCAGATATCTCTAATGGCGACCAAGCTTCACTATTTGGCGACTTATTTAGGCGGCAATGATACCTCTCGAAAAACGTTTATGTCGAACCTTGTATCTCATCCGCTCGTGTCTCTGTTGCTCCGCTCTTGTGGAGCGTCTGACAATGAATACGCGGCTTCCTAGTGTTAGCAGGGGTGATCAACAGCGTACCGGTCTCATTCCAGGGAGGGGATCCTCTTACAAAATGTACGGATATGATCGTTAAATGATTACCCTAGACCCCCTACTAAACGTTATCAAGTTGGGCGTGGTCAAAGGAATTATTAACCCTGCATGAGAGGTTGAATTGTCAGGCATATTGATTTTATTATTGGGAATGACTTCTATAACCCCCTAGGGTTAATAGCACTTGATACTGAAGCTCTCTACCCTACAGGATAAGGCGATAATCCCCGAGGGGGTCTCAATATGAGCACATTATAGGTAACGCGCTGTACTAGGTCTCCACAGTTGAAGTCAACTAAGGGACAGACCATCAGAAAAGTGATAGGGGGTGTCGGAAAATAGCATACATTAGAATGTAAATTAGAAGCTATTAGTGACGTTATCAATATAGTCATGTAAGCATTTTCCATCATCTTCCAGCCTGACGACATTAACTATCAATAAAACCAGGGAAACACTCAATTAGTCAGTATTTCTGACACTGGTGTCGAAACCCGGGATCACAATATCGCGACGTAAAAGGTAGGATGGACGAAAAGACCTTCAATTGCTTCAATTCAGCGTAACTCATAGACGGAGAATCAGCTCGCACGTAATGGAACTGATGGCGCAAAAACCCAAATCGAATCACGCAGCGAACGAGGAAACAAAACAAAACAAGAGCACTCAAGTCGAGTCAAGCGAAGCCGAGTGAAGTCAAGTCGAGTTGAGTCAATCGTAGCCGAGTGGAGTTCAGTCGAATCGAGTCAAGCAAAGCCGAGTGAAGTGAAGTCGAGTCGAGTCAATCGTAGCCGAGTGGAGTCAGGTCGAATCGAGTCAAGCAAAGTCGAGTGGAGTGAAGTCGAGTCAATCTTAGCCGAGCGGTACGATTGACTCGACTTGACTTGACTCCGAGTGGAGTCAGGTCGAGTCAGAACAAGAAAGAGAACAATAAATATACATCTAAAAACTGTTAACTATTATCTGCCCCGGAGGATGTCGGAAATTAGCATACATTAGAATGCAACCCCCCACCCCCTAAAAAAAGCACTTTTCCAATGGTCCGTCCCTAATAGAGGCTGCTTGTGGGGAACATAAGCGTGATACCTGCCTTTGCGCACGTGCTCATGTGTAACGCACGCCATCACGTGAACAAATTACAGCAAATTATGCTTAGAGGTAACAGTGGCGGATCCAGGATTTCACAAAACGGGGTTCCAAACCCCCACATTTGAAAACAGGGGGTTCCACTTTCTGTTTCTTATCAATTTGATCTACGAAAGGGGTTCCATGGAACTCATGGAACACTCACTGGATTTGCTTCTGGGTAGGAAGTATTCCAGTACCTGTTGTCTGCAAGGCGCATGAAGTGTGCCTTACCTAAGCTATCCACAAGGAATAAGAGGCTGCTTCCCTTCTTTTCACTTGCATGCTCCTCTAGCCTCTTGTGCCTCGCGCAATACCAATGCGTTTACTAAATCTTTCAACCATTCTGAAAACAAAAACAACATTAGTGAAATAATTCTACTCATTTAATATATAACTAGCTAGTTTCCGTTGAATAATACACTTCAACGTATAGCTGACATCTACACAGTTGCACAATCGATGCATAAACTTGGAAGCCAAACGAATCCGACGTAATTCCGTTCGTGATATTGGTATTTATACAGCCCAATGACAGCGGGGAAAATTAGAAAGTTCTAAATCAACTTATAGACCATGCCTTTCCTTGTTGGCTGACTAGCATATTGTCAGTATTACAAAAATGTCGCAGAAATAAGTGAGTGGTTTCCGAAAGAAAACATTGTGTTCGCATTACCTAGTCAGCTCACTAACAATACTGCACTCTTCCTTCTGGGAGAAGAATGTGTAGATGACTCAGTCAGACAAAAACCATACCCTGTTTGAAATGTTCAGTTGCAACTTCTCCTTATAAATACCATCTAATCACTGTTGCCAAAACAAACAAGAAAATTTGCAATAAAACTCAAGTATCTCGATCTGAGCTGGTTCTTTGAATCAGAGTGTTGCATGAGGGGATGATGTGGTTTGTGCCCGAGGGCACGAGATGATGAAGAGAGTCGGCAAAAAGGTGGATAGATGGACCCTGACAGCCGAAAATACATACGTAGACAAATGAAAAAATAAAAATGCCATAAGACTAACTGTTCAGTTGAAGAGCAAACGTTCTAGGCCTACCTTTTCCATTTCCCAGTCTAACATTCTCCCTCACCTTTTTCCGATTTCCTCGTGATTTTGATTATGCGCGTCATGAATGGTTTGCATGCTGAATAATATAAACTTGATCACGCACACTAACAATTAAATCACGCAACTCACTTCTCCTGTAACGGAATAACGTGAAGCTTCAAACAAGAGTGCCAAGGGTGGGTTACGGTTCTATTGGCTCAGCGTAATGAGAAATCGAACGAAAGAGCACTTTCTAAAACAACCAACTGCCATATGGCTATTACTAGTTGTCAGCCCGCAGACTGCAGGGTTCCTTTAAGACAGTTTATAGAATCATTTTGGTGTTCTATTACAGGGAAATAGGAAAAGAACTATCTAGAATTACATCATCTGAGATTGAAATTTTCTCAAATTTCAAAAGTTGAATCAAATTTCTGTTGGTGCTAGCTACATTCATCTCGAAATCGTCTTGGGTTTGGGAAAGGGTAGATCTTTCTAAAGCACAGTGTTAACTTGTTCCGCGATAGAGCGCAGGTAAAGTGACGTGGAGAAAGGGAATGCGGTTGATTCCTGAGTATCAGGGTGTTCGAAGAGTGACATGGAAGATGGGAATGCTTTGTTGACGAGCAAGAAATTCGCGGCATCATTTTGATGAAAGGCATTCTGATATCAGGTGCGTATTTCCTAGGAGGATTTATAATGCCGGACAGCTAACCCTTCCGAACTGCATTTAGCAAAGAACAATTTCTCATCCGAAACGGAAAATGCATTTTGTAAAGACATGATAATTTTTTAATTATCATTATAATTTGTTTGATATTGAAACCCCAACACGAAATAGGCTGTAGAGCACTTCAACTTGCAGAAGAATAATCCTGTAATCGAATATTTCATCGTCACCTTCTTACTGTAGTTCTGATATTATAGTAACAAAAGCACGTCATCTAACGCTTAGGGAAGGAAATAGCTAAAAAAATAACAACATGGGCGTTTGCTTTGTCTGAACTCTTGTCAAGGACCGCGTGTTATCTCTGGTATGCATAAACACAGACACCTAAATCCTACCGACAAACAAAACTCAACAGAGTTTCTGTTATACACAATAGATGTTTATTAATCTTCAAAAAATTCTTAAAAACAATTTCCTTGAACTACCAGTGGTTCCAGGCGCTTTGTCTGAAGTAACGCCAGCTTTATTAGATTTGACATTGTACGCCGCGCCGCTGAAATAATTTCTTAAGGATCTTGTTAATGAGGTTAGATTTTTAGACTAGCAGCGCCCATGCCTGGCGCACATCTGCGTTCCATATTAAAGAGGTTTCTTGATATAGTGCGTGATGTTGTCTTGTCTCACGTTCATTGCTCAGTTAAGGACGAAAAGGCCAAAAGGCCAACACCTGCAGTTAAAACGCTACAGTGATCGTCATCCGGTAATTTGCTTCTTCGCGGGGCTGAATTGATTAATATCAACCCGGTTTGCCCATTTTATACTACCGATATGAATGTTTAGGATTAAAAATGGCAACAGAACAAAGTGAACTAAAAACTACAGCCTGTCAGGAGAGTCTGAGACGTGCTATATCCTTGGGTGGGCTAGAATTATAATTTTTAGCGAGGTCAAAAGCCTTTTGAGTCCTTAAATGTTAGAAAATAGAAATTCCCCAACCCCTCTCAAGAGTGAATTCCTGTAAGCCTATTGGCCGATTAGAAAAACTATCCACATAACGATGATGCAAGCCTTGAGACGCACCCAGTCCAATTTACGCTACCGATACAAGAAATGCAAAAAAAAACTGTTGAATGTTTAGTACAAAGAATATTCTAGGCCCTGATTACGAAATTGTCACGCATTACTTGAATTCTACAGCTAGATGCTCATACTACACATATTTGCCTTTTTACCTGCCCAAAACAGTTTCGCAGACTTTTGGAAATCAGGGGAAAGAGCTTCGATTGAATTCGACATTACTCTTTGTTTGCTTCTCCTAATTTTGTTAGTGTTTTCTAGCTTGTAAATATTTACACGCCATGATGGGAAACAGGTTGGGAGGAGTGTTGTTACGGCGCCATTTTTGGGGGCAGACACTACTAGAGCACTACACACCAGTTTACACCCGTAACTTGTAGAAGGAAGAAACGAACCACAGCTACGAGTACATTCTTTGCAATAGAAAACGCAGGACTTTTTTCGACAATTTCTATCCACTGGTCTTTATTCTCACGACCTTCTAATTACCACTGTATGCATTGCTACACGACCTAAAAATTCAAGTTGCGATGGGCGATTTTTAGCTGTCAATCAAACCAAAACGCTGGATTCGGTTTACTTCAGTGGGTCGACATTGATTGCCAAATCAACCAAAATGGTTTTAAGCTATCCTTTGGCTTCCTTGCCTCGAAGGTTTAACTTTCTGGTTCAAGAAAATTGACATTGCAATTTTCTTGCGTAAAATCGCCAATCGCAACAGAGAATTTTGAGGTCGCGTAGCAATGCATACGGTGGTAAAATGTATCAAAACTTTTCTTACACCTACATAGGCGTTTCCGCATTTCAAGCAAAATTTTAAAGAAAAGGTTCCGATTAAACAACAGACTAACTCATCACCTATACATTCTTCAAATTTTTACTGAATTAGCAAAATATTTAGAGCGGATTTCACATGACTGTCGTGAAAGCAATTGCAATTGAGCAATCACTAGCCAATGAGAATCGAGAGAAATCACCACTTGCTCCTAAATGGCTTTTTTTCTCAGCCAATCACAAGCCGAACCAATTACTAAGTAATTACACAATTGTATTTACTAAAGAATTTGATTGGCTGAGAATAACGAGTAGCCAACGAGAACGCAGAGCAATCGCAATTACATAACAAGTCTTGACAGTCATGTGAAATCCGTTCTATCCGGGTTAACAATGTTCGTTTGTAAGGATGACATCATTATTTTAAATAAAAAACATCAAAAATAAGTTTTTTCCCATATTGGCGTAAAAACGCTAAACTGCAAAAACTAATTACAACGTTATACTCGCGAAAAAAATATATCAGGTCTAACAAAAAGGTTCTTTTAGTTTCATAGATCTGCTAAATTAGATTAGTAACAATACTTTGAGGAATACGGCTTATTTTCTTCAAGTTATTCTATGCATATAACTTACAACTTGCTATCGGTGTCTAGTAGCCTTGTCACTTTAGGGCAGAGGGCGTGTGCATATCTTGCTAAGCTCGGAAGATGATTAGTCATATTAGATCAATATGTGTCAGTAAATTCATTCACATTTATAAACACAGAGGTAGATATTGCAACAGTTCTGAAGCAAAACAGAGAAAATTGTTATTTGTAGTTTTCTAAAATTAATTTATCTCTTTCAATCTTGGTAGATGGTGTAACTGAAAATATGATTTGACAGGCAAAACAGAGATATGTTGTAAGAAGAAACAATGTTCTTTTGCATTCAAACTTATGACGTGGAATGAATTGATTGAGTTGTTTAGCTTATCAGACCGGAATCAAGGAAGGAAACATCTAAAATTTCATATTTATCTATGACCTATTTAACGAATTGCTAAAAACAACCACTGCCTTTAATCTTGTTTTCAGTTCTGTCGAAATTTTATTTTTACCTTTAACTACACTTACACGTACAGTACACGTTTTTTTATTTGACAGACCTTCACTCCAGTTCCAGTTTATACATGTTTTTGGTTGCAAGTGTTTTAGCGCGCGTGATCTAGCTGATTATCGATTGTGTTACCAGAAAATTGTCACGGAAGGTGTATGGGATAAACCAGAGCTCGTCGGGGTTTAGCTCAGATGTTTTCTGGCGCGCTCCCTCATTTCTGTTCCAAAAATGCCAGCATCCTTCGAGCAAAGGAGGGCAGAATAACCTGGAAGTAGACACAACAACTATTGCCAGCTATTGGAATAGCAAAACGCTGAATTCTAATGCTTAAAATAATATGAAATGTTATGGTGCGGTGTACAATGTATTTTTTCAAGGCCCCGCCGTTATTTCAACATGGCAATTTGTAACACAACAAACGCTAACGTGTCACAATAAATCTGTTCCCTGCTTTATAAATTCCCCCGGCCTTTCCGCGTTAAAAACCCAAGCTCTCTATTACGTTTGATATCTTGGTTTGATTCGCGCAGTCATTGTAGCGACTCAAGATGGGAGATTTGCCAGCACTAGCGCATTCATGTGAACATGGAAAACCGAACCGAGATGACAAAATGGATTTGAAATGCAGATAATACCGCGAAACCGTGACACAACTACAATTATATCACAAAAATTCCACCCCAACGCAAACTGAGTTTTCCTTCTCACTATGGTATTTCATTTAGTTTCAGGGGCCTGACAACCAAAGCGGAGCCCGTGAGCGAGCTTCTGAGCCGAGTAACTATCGAAAAGCTGCGGTAAGTGGAGCGTGACGTGACAGAGGGTTCCCTTTCTTGCCCTGAGCTGGGATTGTCTTCCCTACTATGACGTTGTCCATGAAAGCCGGGGGTCAATTTAAAGGTTGATGATCACCTTTGATTACACGCCTCAATTCCACACCCTGCGCTCCAATTGGCTTTGGGTGCATTTTTGGGACGATTGAATAGGTTATAGGAGCCGGTCGAAGTGAGCCTCGTTCACTACTGCGCTCCGGCCACTGTGTACCCCGGCCTGTTGGAGCGCTTTTGCCGGGCTGTTTTCTCCTGGAACTACTAGGGCTAGGGACGAAATTAATACTGGAATATAAACCCACTTTTAGGAGTTAACCCGCTGGGACCAGCATCAGCTTCATCATGGAAGTAAGGGAAACATAAACACGACTCACTTATTTTGACTTTACGTCCATCGAACCGTGTATACTTTACAAACATGAATAATTCATATAAACATTCATTGGCCTGTAGTTTCCGTCGGTCTCAAGAGATTTAGACAAACTTAAGTTTGCATAGTCTTCACGAATCTCTGAGGCATTTAGAAGGCGGCATCGCCGAGTCTGCCAGGAGCTGGTATTAGGAAACAGGACTAAAACGTTTACTGTGCTCCTTCTAAAACTTTTCCTCTCTTTCAGGACTTTGAAATGCCGGATACCGATCCTACGGCCGCCGATGCCGAATGGAAAAAAATCCAGCAAAACACCTTTACTCGCTGGTGCAACGAGCATTTGAAATGTATGAACCAATACATTTATAGTTTGGAGACGGATTTATGCGATGGACTTAAACTCATTGCTCTTCTCCAAGTATTGTCTCAGAAAAAACTACCACGACACACCAAGAAACCAGTCTTCAAATCACAGAAGATTGAAAATGTTTCTATTGCACTCAAATTTATAGAGGACGAGAATATCCGACTGGTGAACATCGGTAAGTAAAGTTGCTAAGTATTGCTGGTGCTTCCATGAGTGGGGCACGTAAATGAAGTTTGCGGGTAGCCAAGTAGTAGAAGAGCAATAACATTAGCATGCATATTACAGAGAATGTAATGTTATCTATGATCAGAAGCTCGAACGGCTCCGCCGCTAAGCTCGCATGCTAATATGAGTTTTGGCTCCACATTTAACCACATAGGTGCCTAATTTTATTTCCACAACTCATTATGCGCCCCTAAGCGATGCCTTCGAACCAGCAGCTGACGTAGTCATCAGAGAGCTGAACTATTCGACGGCCATTTTATTATACATGGTAAATAAGTGGTGCAGGGACCGCGGTTTCCATATTTAGGCATAGAAATATCGACCTATAACATGAAGCCCGCTCCATATGTTGATTATTCTAAGCGGTTTCTAGTCGGTAGATTTCTAACTTGCGAGCTGTAACACAAATTTGCAAACTGTCGGATCGATAGTACACTTCGTGAAAGACTAAAGACGATTAGATAACCGCCCTGAGCTATGATTTGGCTGCTTTAATTTTTTACATTTCTAGATGGCCGCTGCTGGGCGTTGACCAATGCATTTCTGCCAAATTCTCCGCCACCGCTTGGTAGCGTTCTTTTCTCGTTGGAGAAGGACGTGACGCGGGAAACGAAGAATTCAGGCCCATTTCCGTCGCTTGGGAAGTTGTTGAAAATTAATGGAACACTCTAGAATTCATACACAGCATCGATTCGAGCCGGTCGAAGCTTATGATGCATATTTTGATGTGTTACCAAGTCAAGGGTGACAAACACAAAGAACATTTGGGCGTCTTTCGCTAGAATTAGCTTAAAAGTAATTGCTAAGAGTTCCTCAAATGAACTGTGTACAATATGTTCAAAAGTGTACAGAGAAGTGTGAGATTATTATGAATTTAACCCGTAGAAGTTGGATGTAAACGGACACCAATGAGCCTCTTGTTGTCGTTCTGAACACGGAAAACTATGTAGCCCAATAAATGATAATGAGCTCTGTTTCACGTTATCCTCGATAGATTATATGAACTGTTCGCTGGAATAAATCACCTAAATTATTTCCATGGTTAGATATGATGAATCGGGATAAACATAAGCTAGCACTTGATAAGACAGCAGTGTCTGGTTGTATTTGTAGTTTTGTGTCACGCTAGTCTGCGCTTGATTATTTGGTTCGCCCTGTCATTTCCTCCAACATGTTTTACACAAGCTAACGCTGGTATTGTTAGCTTGTATAATACCCACAATGGACAGTGTGTTTTAAATAAAAGATCATAAATATATTGTGTTACTTAACATGCCGTGAAAAAATGGCCTGAAGATTTTTTCTATGACAACCTAAGAATCTGGAATAAATGTTTAGATTTAGAAAGCTTTGGCAACTGTGACTCAACTCAAAACGAATATTATTTATACATTCAACTTTGCCATATCAACAGTACACACTTATTAGGACAAACAAGCCGACCCAAGCACAGTGCCGGCATCAACGAATGGACTTTCTAGAAATATCGGTCACGCAGGCTCTATATTGTATTTATTTGTTATTCATGACAACAAGCAAAAAAATCGAGTGGTCCTGAATGAAGAGCTCAAAGCTGTTTTTTTTGCACCCATATTTTCCAGTGCATTCTACAAGTATCGTGTCCTCACGACTATACAGTTTTCGTCGTTTACCCGCGTGTAATGGAAATGAATTCTAAATATGTGCCCTTGTGGGATTAATGACCCTAGGTATTGACAATTTAAGCTTAAACTAAATGCCTTTTTCGTTATTATTAGCTGAAATTTAGCAGCGAATCTTGATAAAATACAATGCCTTTAATTCAAGGGCACTGTTCTCTAAATCAAAAGCGTTAGCAAATTGTCAGAATAATTTATTCTGAAAAATTAAATACAAAAAATAGTCTGTCGTACATCCCAATTGTTTGTTCTGCTCCAATTGGAATCCTGTTAATATTTTGTCTACTAAGGTTGGCTTTTATTCATATGATCTAGATATTGGTCACCAAGATAACCTGGGGTTCAATTTCAAGAGCTCTTCACTTAAAACACATAGGAAATAACACAATTTTTAGGCAATGTGTGGGTCCTGCATCCTGGGAAATCTTTTGTTAAGCAACAGTTTGAAGCAACATTTTATTCCATAAAGTTTCATATCAAGGTGACATTTATTACAAATTACCAGACAAAATTGCACCTCATATGCCTCATTGAAACCCTGGGAGATAAGTGGCTCAGTAAATTTGGGTTCTTATGGAACAATTTATCTGTTCTCCAGAGTTTCAAGGAAAGATTCTCTTTTTTTAATATGACTAGATACTGCTAAATGCTGTGTTAAGCCACAACTAAGCTACATATAGTTATGCAAATGTGTCTAGATACTGCATTAGAATTTCCTCCCATAGAAAACTCAGAATTAGATCTATGTTTACTAGTGTACTTGAGGGCTAATAACCAGCAAGATGGGATTAGAGAGACAAAATTGGCACTTGTCAAATAAAAACATGTTCCCACACCAGAAATCACAGCCCCCATACAAGCACTCTCAATGTGAAACTACAGGTTTAGAGGGAACTTTTTCTGTTTTAAAGTGAAAACAAAACTTTCACATGCAGTATCCCTGAAAGAAGGTTAACAAATGTTGGTTTATGTGAAAACCTCATAAAACTTCCTTTTTGAAACCAAATAGTGCCATTTCATGAGGAGAATAAATAATAGTTCTGCAAATTACTAACAGAAATAAAACAGTCATACTGAGTCCATTTTACTCCTTTAATTATAGTGATTACGTGACCTTCTCAAAATAATACCAGTAAAAGCCTCAAATGAGATCATTATTTTCAATCATTATTGCATTCATACAAACATTTCCTGTGTTTGTGTTGCTTAGTAAGTGTACATCATCACTGCAAAATAGCAACTAAACAGAAATGGTTGGCCATCAGAGCTCCTCAACAGAGCAGGCTATTCAAATTAAAGCTGTCAAAAATCTCTTTTGTTCTTGTTACAAAAGAAAATGGTTGTTGAATATTCTTTTCTCACAATAGTACTTTGACTGAGAGTCTCTGGTCTCATTCAAAGGAAAAAAAACCCTTTTTTTTTGCAAGTTTACAAGTCTGATCAGAGCTCACTATTTCATTTCAAAACCAAGACGTTACATAAACAAAATGGTGAGCTCATAATAACATTTTTACAATAATATGAATTTTGTTCTGCCATGGTTATCATGAAAATATTGGTTATGTAGTTGAAAGTTTTTTCAAAATGCTTTTAAAATAAAGTTTGATGTTTACATTCAGCACAACCAAGTTCTAGAGATGAGAGAAATGTATGACCTGACCTAATACAGTAGGTAGTTGGCCTGAATAAGTAACAGCTGTCACAAGCTAGGCATTTTTCATTTTAGCATGCACCAAATCAACAAAGCAAAACTTCTGCACAGTTGATTCCTAGTTTTCTTCAACAGATTTTGATCAGGCATTCCTCTTAGTTATCTGCTTTGATCAAATAAGAATGTACATACTAGAGATTCTACTGAGTGATTCAGACAGTGTGCAGACCTTACTCCCCCATGTCTCTTCGCAATGCATAAACATTTGAGCTTCTAAAGATAATAGGCTAAATATACACATAAGAACTAGTACACAACTTCCATAAAATTATAGGGAAGCACTTTTTATACAGCAGCTTGGATTAAAAACACAACAACACTATTTAATCAAGCACTCTGATTGGTTGAGCTGTGTGTGATTAGAGTACAGATGCAAGAATGAGGTCGCTGTGCACATTTTTTGTTACAAACAAAGTTTGTCACAAACATACTGTTGGTGATTTCTTTTTTGGGAAAACATGCTGTTGTTTAAAACAAGTAGACTTTTTAGTACATCTGTACTGTTGTTATGGTTGCACAGAAGATGTCATCATGTCATGAAGAAGAGTCATGCCACTCAACTGTACTTTTATGTTCTGTTCTGTGCATTTGTCTTATTACAGTACAGATGCAAGGAAAACATCAAGTGGCTGAAGTCCAGCCTTGAACTCGTTTGCAATAAAATAGCATGAGAAAAGAACAAGCAGAGTTTGACTAATATGATTTATAATTTATATAATAAATATTAGCCCATATCACAGTTTATTATATAAACACGAGTGTTTTACTTGAAAATATGCCACTCCTAGATCTCATACGAAGCTACATCCAGGACCTGAGTGACTATATTTTCCATATAGTGAGGATATCAGTCAAAGCAAAAGTGCTTGGAAATTAATTTGGAATAATTTTTTGCGGTTTGTCTATATAATAAAAAGAAAATTACACAGTGGCTTGAAGATAATGAGTTTTATTTTCTCGTGTCAAAACAATATTTTACTTATTCCCTGTGCTCATTCGTAAAATATTGTTCTTGCCACTCGAAAATAAAACTCATATCTTCGCGCTACCATGTAATATCCTCTATATACTCCTCCTTTGATGTAAATATTATTCTATTGAAAATGAATAGGTTTTGAGTTCTTCCTTTGAAATTGAAAACAATGAAATGTTGACATCAAATGAGAAGAATAAAGCATTACTACATATATTGAAGAAAGTCTATTAGATACAGTAAAATGGAAAATGACTGACGAATGCCATATTATTTCATGACTGACACTTTAAGGCATTTCACATGGTACAATGATGCTGTTTTCCAGACATGGCGCGGCACAGAACCTTTTCGTGAACATTCAGCCAATCATATCACATGAAATTACTGTTCCAACAATACATGAGACACAGCTGGGCACAATACCATTAAGCCCTGGCTAAACTAGGACACATAGACCACAACATTGTAGCCGGACACATATTGTTTCTTTCATGTTTCCCTGTTTAGCCATTGTTGCGCACATCGTTGCACTCAAGCCATTGTTGTGCACATTTTTGCACACAACAAATTTTGTAGCCGGACACAAAGAAATGTTTCTTCGCAAGACAAGACACAATTTATGTGTCAAAGACACATGCATGCAATGTTTCTTAGTTTAGCCATTCTGGGAAACATGCAGGAAACAAAATGTTGCATGCTACATGTGTCCTAGTTTAGCCATATTTTTACAGCGTCCACAGGGCACAGGATTCACTGTAACATTTTCCCATACCCCGTTCTGTTCTATCTAGTACAGTAATGTTAAGAAGAACTTGTTGTTTTCCAGATGCTAGTGACATTGTCAAGGGCAACCTGAAGCTGATCCTGGGTCTAATATGGACCCTTATCCTCAAGTACCAGATCAGCATGCCTTACCTTGATGATGAGGATGATGAAACTGGCCAGAAGATGACTCCCAAACAAGCTCTGCTGGCCTGGGTCAAGAGCAAAATGCCAGAGTCCGTGCCCATGAACAACTTCACTAATGACTGGAATGATGGTCGAGCTATCGCTTGCTTGGTTGATGCAGTTGCACCTGGTCTCTTGCCAGAGGCTGAGGATCTTGATCCTAAAGATGCTTTAGAAAATGCAAAAAAAGCTATGGACCTTGCCAGGGATTGGCTGGACATTCCTCAGGTACAATAGGCATTCACCAATAATAATCAGCTACGAACAATTATCAATTATTGGAACTGAAGGAAAATGCAGCAATGTACATAATTTGACACAAGTGTTTACCCTTTTAGGTCTTGGATCCTGCTGACATGTGTAACCCCAATGTAGATGAGTTAAGTATGATGACCTACGTGTCGTACTTCCCTGAAGCCAAGCTGAAACCTGGTGCTCCCCTGCGACCAAGAGTACATCCATCTTCCAAATGCCATGCCAAGGGACCTGGTATTGAGCCCAAGGGTCTTGTTGCTAAGAGGCCTGCAGATTTCACAGTCTTCTCTCAGGGTGCTGGTGTAGGGAGACTTGGAGTGCAGGTCTATGGACCTGGAAAGAAAGAGGAGGAGGTGTTTGTACAGGACAATCAGGATCATACATATTCATGCCAGTACATTCCTAAAGTACCAGGTAATCTATTTATACTACAAGAACATCTTAGTAAGGTTAACTATAGGGGTTCTCTGGGTAGTGGAACTTATTATAAGAAACAGGGAGCTCAAAAAATTGGGTAGTGTACATGTACATTACTGACACTTGCCAGTATGTGGGATTGGCATACTTTTCACAGATGGTAGAAACGAGACATGGGATTTAGAAATTCACCAAAGATGGGAAGTCACAAAAAATATCAGGAAATCCATTCATATTGAATCAAATAAATGTAGATGGTGCTACTATATATAAAGTCATCCCTAGAAATTCTTCTAGTTATCTACCTTACATAGCAGGCAAACATTAATACCTATGCTAGTGGAATATGTGCCTTTGCCTCAGTGACTATTCCCCGAAAGTTATATAGCACACTAGTAAATAATATAATAAAAACAAGTGAAGATAAAGGACACACAACAGATGTAAAAATATTATATATTATGTAAAATATTTTGCATACCAGTACAGGTACATACTGCACCAGTGTTATAAACATTTTATGCCTATCTCATTACATTTTAAAGGCTGAAATATACAAAGTGTTCCTAATAATATCTTACTTGTGTTTTCCAACAGGAAAGTATGATGTGCATGTGAAATGGAATGGTCGTCATATTCCCAAGAGCCCCTTCCGTGTGGAGGTTTCCTCTGATCTGGATGCTGGGAAGGCATATGCTAAAGGCCCAGGCCTTGCTCCAACTGGTGTAGTAGCGGGAAAATACACAGATTTTACCGTGTTTGCTGCAGGAGCAGGTGAAGGCAAGGTTGGTGTGAAAATTATTGACCCCCGTGGAGGTGAAGATGTCGATGTGATAATTGAGCCACAAGCAAATAATGAACATCTAGTTGAGTACCAGCCCGTCAACACTGGAAAACATACCATCAAGGTCACATATGGAGGCCAGCCAATCCAGGGTAGTCCCTTCCATGTTAATGTCAGCCCACCCAAAATTGATCCTATACCAAGCAAAGTCAAGGTCTTTGGTGCTGGTAAGTCTAAAAGGCTGTCACAATAGTGAATATGTATTGAGGAGAAAGTCACTTGCATTTGTATATTATCACAAATAATAATCAATCTTTGCAAATTGATTGGCTTTCCTACTCACTACCTATTGCATATTTAGTCAAATCACACTATTAATCTATGTCAATTTGACAATGCTGCTTTCTGATTTGCTGAGCTACTTGTAGGCTATAAGTTATAGCGAAAAGCATTGGATTTGACAGCCAAAATGGCAAATGACCAGAAACCATTGAGTTTGGCTATACAAATTGACCTACTGGATTTGTCTTAAAGTGCTACTGAAATTAATTCTTTACCCATTTCATTTCGGTCACACCCAAATAAGCTTGATGAAAGAAGAAAAATGACGTTTTCCCCAGTTTGATATCATTGTTAGTTACAGAGATATGAAAGTTTGAAAATTATGCCAATTAGCATGGGTATGACGTCACACGATTGACACAGGTAACGCTAAATAGAGATTTCTCAGCATACTTGTGGCGTAAGCTCTTGAAACTTCCCAGAGTGACAAAACAAAGTGCAATATACATTATAGCTACATATTGATGTTACTATGGAAACAGATTTGGGCCCAGACACCAGCTCAATCATTGAAGCTAAGTTGCGATTTCCTCCGCTATTTTAGTACATGAGCTAATAAGTGGACCCTGTCATAAACCTCTACATATGCAGACATAGTTTTGCCATCCAACATTTACTCCTCAGACACATAAATGAGATTTTCTTTATTTTGTAACCGGGAGCCTGGACCCGAGTCGGTTTCCATGGCAACACCATTGTGTAGTCTGTGATATGTATTACACTTAGTTCTATCATTCTGGAAAGTTTCAAACTCTTATGTTGAGAATTTCCTAACTTATTTTCCAAACTGGACCTGTGTCCATCTTGTGACGTCATCAGTCTGCTAATTTGCATATTCCTTAATCTTAGATAACGCTGGAACCAAAAACAATATCAGAAAAGTGAAAACGGGAACCTCATTCTTTCATCAAGCCTGTTTCGATATGACCAAAACGGAAGGGGTGAAAAATAATCATTTTAGTAGCACTTTAAACAATTATGCCGCAGAGCTACAAGGGAGAGAGGAATAATTGTTAAAAGTTGAGACAGTCAGAGTGAAAAAGCTAGTGCAAAACTAACCATTATAATAAAATACATTAGAAATGAATTGGTGGTAAAATGCTAGTTGGGATTCTACTAAAATTATTAACTACAGGTCTGTTCTCATTTTCTATGAGTCGAATAACCAGAGCACTACACACCTGGTTGACTACTGGTATCTGTTGGCTCATAAAAAACTCAAACTTGTAGTCTAATTGTACAGTAAATTAACATGCATTTCTTGGTGTTTCTCACTTTGTCCACCAGGTGTTGAGCCTAAAGGTATAAAAGCTGGTATGCGTGCTCCATTCACGGTTGATACAAGAGGTGCTGGTGATGGTGAGCTGGATGTGTTTGTGGAAGGACCACTTGGTGAGGAGAAAGTTGACCTCAAAAACAATGGTGACGGCACCTACTCCTGTTGTTACTTCCCTTCTAAATTTGGCAAATATGTGGTATCTGTGACCTGGAGTGGAAAACATGCAGCCAAAAGTCCATATGAAGTGAGCGTTGCCCCATCTGTGGATCCAAGCAGGATCCGTGCCTATGGCCCTGGACTTGAAAGAGGTACACATATGATAGTAAATTATACTGTTTGCCTGTGCATAGAATTATATATATTTTTTGCATTAATGCCAGTGTTAATTGTATCAAGAAGGCATTGCCAAATCAATGTGGTTGTTGCTTCTTGCCACACAACACCTTTCCCTCTGGCTACAGTAGGTCACCTTTCGAACATACCAGTATGGTAGCTTACTCCTATTTCCTAGTCTAAAGAGCCTATTCTGTATTGCTGGATGCTAAAATCTAGCCGAGGGTCTCCCTACACTCTAATTGCCATTTCTGAAACATTAACTTTCCACTTCAGGTGTTGCCAAAAAGCCTTGTCACTTCACTGTTGAGACAAAGGGAGCAGGAATAGACAGTCTTGGTTTTGCCATTGAGGGTCCAGCTCAGGCTGAAATCAAGTGTGTTGACCGTGGAGATGGCAAGTGTGATGTGACATACTTCCCATTAGTTCCTGGCAAGTATGCTGTTCATGTTACCTGTGGTGATGTGGATATTCACAAAAGTCCCTTCATGGTACCTATATCTCCTGCTGGCGATGCTTCCAAGGTTTATGCCAAAGGACCTGGTCTGGAACCAGAGGGAGTTTGCGCAGGTAAAAAATGTGTTTTAAGTCATCTTCTGAGAACTCTGTCACATTCTGGCAACTATGTATACCACACTTCTTCCTGATTTTTTTCCTTGTTAGCAACATTTGAACATTTTGATGATCAGCATCTTTAATCTAGCTGTCAGATTCTAAGCAATTATTGGGTGAGGTTTTACGAGATATCCAGAATAAATAAGGCCTGATTCCACATTCCAGATATTAACACAAAACCTGAATTCAATAATTGTTTTATTACGGTATACATTGATTCAGTTTACTTTTCTCTCAAGCAATTTCAAGCAATTACTTCAGCTCATTCAACTTTTCTCTGAGCTGGCATTTTTCAAAATCGAATCCTTATGCGGCCTAGGCCAACGATGCCTTGCATGCATCAGCTACATTAAAAACCTGCATATAAGAACCTGGGTTTTAAGAACCTGTTAGGCTAAAATTTTCATTTTAAGCCCCCTCCACATAAGAACCTATTAAGAATAAAATTCTAAGTTGGGTTCTTATCAGTGGAGTTGCTGTAAGGTGTATAGGTATAGAAACTGCTAAATTAAGATCATCATCTGATTACATTTAAAAGAAACTTGACATAACATTTTTTTTTCTTTCAAGCTTACTTAAGTACTCAAATAATTCCTCAAAATGTATTTGTAATTTATATTTAAATGAAATTCATATGAAAATTTAAGAACCTAATTTAAGAACCTTGGTAGCCTAAACTTGCTTTAAGTACCATTTATATACTGTAAGAACCTGTTTAGGCTAAATGTTTAGGCTAAAAATCCAGGTTCTTATACACGGGTTTTTACTGTAGCTGATTCTTTCTTCAAGGTCTTGAAAACCCTCAAATTGTGTGATTTCTAAAGTAAAGTGCATGCTCTAAGCCAATCAGAATTAAGATAGTGAGTACAATGCATAATAATAGCTACCTGGTATAAGCACATGCTCTAGATTAAGAAATGCCTAGGCTGTTTCCCACAACTACCAGAATGCAGTGCACGCTTTTTTAACAGTTATCTCTCACTTTCCAACATGCAGTACACATGTGAGTTGGACTGCTAAGGCAAAGTCAATTAATTTGCACATGAAAATTTGCATTTTTGTTTGCCCATGAAAAACAGCACCTTTCAACTGTCATTTTAATTAAAAACACTGCCTCTTGGTCCTAATCTCCTGTTGACAAGCAAAACCCAATACTATGCTTACTGTAGACAGGGAATTTTGATTACCCGATCTGTCTGGTATTACTGAAATGTGAAGTGCATGGCAGCAGTTAGCATGTGATTCTACTGGGTACAACAGTGTTTTTTCACAAGCAAAGGGAATTATTTCTTCATATCAAATTTAGGGAGTGTTCTGTGTTGCATTTTAATTTTTGTCACTACTTTGAGGATGGTTTTTGCTGTTGTAATCCTCATCCATCAAATATACATCTTTTTAGGAAAATTCCAGTAGAATGTTTTTCTGCCTATGAAGTATGTGGTACTTCAAGCATCAGTGCTTGGAATGCTGCCATAGGAGCCACTGAGACTAGGTTTGAGTATAGAGCAGATTTCACATGACTGTCGTGAAAACAATTGCAATTGAGCAATCACTAGCCAATCAGAATTGAGAGAAATCACCACTTGCTCCTAAATGGCTTTTCTCTCAGCCAATCACAAGCCGAACCAATTACTAAGTAATTACGCAATTGTATTTACTACAGAATTTGATTGGCTGAGAAAAACGAGCAGCCAATGAGAACGCAAAGCAATCGCAATTACATAACAAGTCTTGACAGTCATGTGAAATTCGCTCTAATAGTCTCTACATGTACAGCTAAAACTGTTATGTCTTTGCATTGATGATCATGAATATACTGGTAATTCTTAATTACAGTATTTTGTTACCCACTCACTCTATGCTATTGTCTTTTCTAGGTGCCCCAGCTGAGTTTACGGTTTTCACCAAAGATGCAGGTGAAGGTGATGTTGATGTCAAAGTGATTGACAACAATGGAAAGAATGTCCCATCAGAAATCAAGGACAACAAGGATGGAACCTTCTCTGTCACATACTTCCCTGATAAACCTGGTGCATACACGGTGGCTGTGCATTTCAATGACCAGCCCATACCAAAGAGTCCATTCAAAGTTAATGTATGCAAAACCAACCCAGGTAGATGCCGTGCCTATGGGCCAGGTTTAGAGAAAGGCTTTGTTGATCAGCGTAATGATTTCAAGATTGAGACCAAGGGAGCTGGTGAGGGTGGTCTAGGGCTCACCATCGAGGGGCCATCAGAAGCCAAGATTGACTGTATTGACAATGGAGATGGCTCATGTGATGTGCATTACTGGCCAAATGAACCAGGAGACTACATGATTAACATCTTGTATGCTGAAAAGCACATTCCCGGTAGCCCTTTCAAAGCCAGGATTAGCCATCCATTTGATGCATCTAAAGTTAAGGTTGAAGGTCCTGGAATTGAGCCTGGTATCCGTGCTGGACAACCTGCAGATATTGATATTGATACTAGACTAGCCGGTGATGCTAAGCTGGAAGTTGCAGTTGTTGATGAGAAGAACAAACCTGTCAAGAGTACTTGTGAAGAAGAAGAGTATGGCCTCCATGCCGTGACCTACTACCCAACCGCACCTGGTAAGGCTTAAACTGCATCAGTGGGTCCTTGGGGTTTGCAGTATCACCATTCTGACCTTTTTGTGATAAAAAAATCTGGTCCATTTTTATACAGGTTTACAGTTAAAACATTCTTGCTAATCGTAAGGCACATGTTCTTGAAACTTTTTGTGCAGTACACAACATTTCAGAATTTGTGGTACTGTGATATTCTGAGCTCTTCAAAGCTTCCTGTATAATGGCCTCCTAACATGCAAATTCATGCAAATTTAATTAGTTTATACCATGCTGTGTCAAACATTGTCACAAAGTGTATAACGGGTGTAAAATTAATCTAAAACTTTTCTTATGAGGAAGAGATATTGTGATGCTGTCAGAACTTTATTTTTTTTTATATTTTTTTAATCCACCAGTAAATAATTGCAAAAAATGGCTGGCATAGAGCAGTATATTTGTTTTCTCTATTGCATCTTTTAAATGCTAAGCAGTGAATGTTCATACACAGGGCCACACAAAGTCAATGTCATGTATGGTGCCAAACATGTCCCTGGTAGTCCTTTCAAAGTTCCCATTTCACCCAGCTCAGATCTCTCCAAGGTCAAAGTGGATGGGCCTGGAATCCAACCCACAGGAGTCAATCCCAACAAGCCCACATGGTTTACTGTTGACTGTAAAGAGGCTGGCAAAGGCGATGTTCATGTCAGCGTGGAACCTGCTGGTATGTGCTATAATTACATGTCAAAAATGGATCTGTACAGGAGTGTCCTTTGTTTACAATTTGAGCTCATTAACACAAGCAATGTTCAGAACCAGACTGTTTGTGGGAGCTATAAAATGATGAGTTCTGAATATCAATAGAGGACTGTAAATGAAACATAATTGGAAAATTTCAAGCTGATATCTTGAATTCTAAGTGGTAGTGCAGCGTTCAATTTAGAGGAAACATGTGAGCTAAAGAGCATTTTGCCCCAGTGATTTCACACAATTTTGAAAAGCTTCAACTAGCCTGAAAAATAATATGGAAACAGGTCAAGATTTTTTTAAGAATAAAAAGTGAACTTATTTTGAGCTTTTTGTTGCGTTTTAAAATTTTGTGAATGTAAACAATGACACCACCAAGGATCAGCCTTTTTGCTTAAGCCTGGTGCACACTTGCGACATAACGACATAAGAAAAATGTCACACGAACAAAATTTAGTGGTTTCAAGAAGTTGAAGTCGTCAAAAAAATAACATAAGATTGCTTTGGTGAAGTAATCTAATGAAGATCCATGGAAAATATTGATTGTTTCAATTATTTTCCCGTACTTTTTTCGTTGCAACATAACGTCCTTATGTCGTTAGTGTGCACCGGGCTTTACACTGGAACGTCATAGAAATTAGCATGCACACCACAGCGGACTGCTCGCAAGCCGATCAGAGATTTGATGGATTGGGACCTCTAAAAAAATAAATACTGCCGAATACACATCACCTTTCCTGTGTTCTGATTGGCTGTATTTTCTGTATAAAAAGTGAAATAAGCTCTCTAGTACTAGCAGTAGCAGTCTATTTTTTTTTTCTCAAGAATTAATCATTTTTTCACTCCAACCAAGTCTACCAACTATAAGTTTAATAACGTCAAAAAGAGTCAGCTGGTTGTTATGTTGTAGTCATAAAGTTATCTGTTTATTCTGCAATTTCAGTCAAAGGTGGAAAACCAGTCGAGAAAATCACCGTCGACGAGATCGCTAAAGACAACTTTAGATGCGACTATACCGCCCCAGCCGAAGGACCCTATAATGTTAACGTGTCTTTTGGCGACAAACCAGTTCCTGGCAGCCCTTTCAAAGTGAATGTAGCTAAACCAGGCAATGCTGGCAAATGCACAGCGGTAGGAGACGGTCTAGAAACCGCTATCGTCAACAAACCGGCGGAGTTCGATGTCGATACATCTCAAGCAGGTAACTTACGTATTTCCGCCTCTTCGAGGGAAAATCAAGTTTCGCTTTCCCTTCAAGTAGCGTTATTTCTCTTCTTTGATCACATAAAGGCTAGCTTACCTCCATTTCCTTGACTATATCTGCAATTTATGAAGGGAAACTTCTTGGAGTCCTTCGTCCGTCATACTTCTTGTTTTCGTTTTCCCGCTTCAGCGCCTTCGACGCGAGCGCTTTCACTACTTGATTTTGATTGGTTCCTCTCGAACAATAAAATCCTCAAATTTGATTGGCTGTTTGGAACAGAAATTCCACAGGACCCCCAAGTCATGAAATACAAATGAATTCCGCTACTGAGAATCCGTCGAGGCCGAACAGGCCGAAGGCGCGCCTGAAGCGTTGCGATTTTTAAAATTAAAATGGACCAGAAAGGGAATGGATTACGGCCGCTAATATTATAATTTTCTATGTATTTCAGGCGAAGGAGACTTAACAGCAGAAATCACTAGCCCCACCGGAAAAAAGGTCCCGACAAAAGTTGTTGAAAACCATGACGGGTCGTTAGGCGTTTCTTATACACCAAAAGAGGAAGGAATACATGACTTAAAGGTCAAGTTTGCAGGGGAAGATATTCCGAAAAGCCCGTTCAAGGTGGATGTTCTCCCCCCTACCGACCCCACCAAATGTAAGGCGTACGGCCCTGGTTTGTCACACGCGGATGTGGGCAAACCCGCTGACTTCACTGTTGAGACTAAAGGTACGTTTTATCAATTTTGCTGAGTGTTATAATAGGTAGTTGCGCGGGAAATCGCGCCTAGTCGAGTCCTCTGTGAAACCAGTGGCGGATGCAGACCCTTTAAATGAGGGGTGGCTAGTACAAAGGATATACTACAGAGTTCAGACCAAGGGGGTGGCTAATCTTAAGGTTTTTACACATATCAAGAAAGTTCCCGTTGAAATGTGTCTCTAAAATTTCCTTATATGGAAGTTTCTACTTACCATATTTGAAAGTCCAAAAGTTTTCCTAGCTTATTTCTTGCCCTAAATTGTCAAAAAGATCGCCTAAACTTGCTGGTTTTGAAGAGAATCGCTGTTCGTGTAGGCCGCTATCTTTATTTTGGCCCCAAGAGCCCGGAAATTCAAACACAGGTAACCCGCGTCACGCACGGGTTGACATTGACAAAAACGACACATTTATCTTGACAAGGGGGGTGGCTAGCCACCCTAACCCCCCCCCCCCCCCCCCCCCCCCCCCTAGATCCGCCCTTGTAAGCTATTTGAACATTTTCATTGGTGGGGTCTTGCCATTAGGATAGTAAACACAAAATGCATGTCTTCATTCTCAGTCAGTCACTTTTTATGGCCGTGAGAGACCTGATCTGCTATCATTGAAATTGCAAGTGCTGAGGTCTTATTGAGTCAACCCACAGGCATGAATACATAAAAAATTGTCTTCAGACTTTATCTCGTGTTTCAATTTAACAGTAAATATATGGACTCGCATTTACTGGTACAACTTCGCGATGAAATAAAATGTCACAATTCCGGGAAAATTATTCTTACCTCTTGTTTAGACTTTTCTTCATAGTCATGTTAAATTTCACACTGGATTTCAGGCCATATCCTCCAGTTTTGATTGAGTACTAACCCCTAGTACTCTGAGAAGAGACTCAACATATTTCAATATAGACTACAACCTTGAGCTTGGGGTACCTGTGGTCAACCGATGCTCCCACCTCTCACTCTTAACCGCTTGTCAGTGTTAAATTGTGACTCATGACCAATTCCCATGTCAACTCCGTAGGCGCTGGAGCTGGAGGCTTGAGCCTTGCCATCGAAGGCCCATCAGAAGCTAAGCTTACGTGTACCGATAACGGAGATGGCACTTGTTCTGTCTCCTATGTACCTGTCGAAAAGGGCGATTACGACATTCACATCAAGTTCGCAGACGAGCACATTCCCGGCAGCCCCTTCACCGCTAAGGCAGGACGCCCTGTAGATGTCTCCAAGGTATATTTATAATGATTGTGACTTTGTGTTTGTTTTTTTGTGAAACGTTTTGTTTTCTCCACAATTTGACATTAAATTTTTTGCTTCGCTGCAAAAATGCCCCCTCTGTCCCCATCCCCCCACGGCCCCAATGCCAACCCTCTTTAAGGTTATTCCCCTGTTTTGCATGGCGCACGCTGTTCTGCGCATGGACGCGCGATCAATTCGTTCGAAAATGACGCAATCGAGCGCGCGCGCGCAAGCTAAATATCACCATTTGAGCGAAAAAAAATATCCATTCCCCCCCACGGAAGGGTGTTCAGAAATGACCCCCCACCCCTCTGGAATTTCCGATTTTGGTGCCTGGTTGTTACCCAGGCTAGGATAATCCTAGGATAATCTAGGGAAGCCATAGAGTCCTAAAGTGTGACGTCACAAATTTGAAAAATTTCGAATTTAGATTTTAGTCCACAGATAATGAAAGACCAACTTCGAAGAACGTTGCATGCAAAAAATGAGGTGAATCGGTTGAAACGCGACCGAGCTATGGCCCGCTGAATACATAATGTTCTTTAACAAATCACTGTATTTTGGACTCAGTTCATAACTTTATGAACTGAACCAAAAATACAGTGATTTGTTAAAGAAAATTATGTATTCAGGGGGCCATATCTCGGTCGCGTTTCAACCGATTCACCTCATTTTTAGTGTGTAGCTTTCAATCGATATGCCCTTTCGAAGTCAAGGAACAAACATTGCTAAATTTAAAATTTTGTTTTTGTGACGTCATCACTTTAGGACTCTATTCAGTTGTTATTATTCCCTTGGTGAACATGATAGTGCGAAATGTCACGCCTGATTGGTTTCTGAATGTTTTTTTCTGGATATTTTTTGGAAACCCACATTGCGCGAAATCAAGATTGGGCACCCCCATTTTTTATTTTACCATTTTGATAAGACTATCCTTCCCCCGTAATAAAAAAAAGTTTAAAGAAATTTCCGCGACAAGCTTTTGAGCTATCGTCATAAAAAGCTCCAAAATGAGACACCAAAGACTCTCAAATTATCACGAGCGGTGCGCACATTTTTGCACATTTTCAAGAGTAGCGTCAACACACATAGAAAATTAAACATTCCAATGTTCGTCCTAGGTAGTGAAGCATCCAACAGTTCTGTTCAAACTTGCAAGCGAACTGGATTGCTTCTTTAGTGAGCGTTTTATCACAATTTTCTTGTTTCACGTATTCCTTCACAAAATAGCCCTCAGGCACTAAAAATGGGGTGTTTGCGCCATCACAGTTTCTAAACGAGCATTGCACACCCCCTCTATCTTTTTTATTTCATATTTTCATTTCTTATATACTAAATAGTGAATAGACAAATTAAGAAAAAATTCTACGACAAGTTTTATTTCAGGGGAATTACCTTAATTCCCCGTCTTATCGATATGTTTATACTAGGTCAAGTGCTACGGACCCGGAGTGGATCGAGTGAACCCTCTGTTCTCCAAGACTCCTCAGCACTTCACAGTAGATACCACCGAGGCTGGGGATGCCCCTCTGGATGTGTCAGTAGAGACTCCCAGTCGCAAAGTCATCAAACCCGACCGCATTGTGGAAGAGAAGCCTGGCATACATGCTGTCACGTACACACCTCCGGACGAGGGTGAGCAACGCATGCGTAGAAAGGAGAACAAATAAATAAACATGGGCTGAGAGGCCCACTCATTTTGCACTTGATGCCATCAGGCGACAATGTAGACTTCGACAAGTCAACTTCCCTTAGGATCAAATAAAAGCGCGCGACGACGAAGGACGTTGCAAAAGTCTAGCGTTTATCTTTGCACCTTAACAGAGGAACGTAGCGACCAACTAAACAAAATAGCGACCCCCAGGGGGTACTTAATTCTACCCTAAACAAATTCCTGGGTCCACCCTAAAAATACTCCTCGGTCCCAAAATACCTTCTTTAGCGAACCATTTTAGTTCAAAGAAGCCCCCCAAAATACCAGCGTTCAAAGAGGGTCATACCTACCATTCGAATATAGGGTACTACTTGGTGGTTTTACAAACGTCCTGTCACTCATGTTCCAAGTTTACATGACGTTTGATACGCTGTTTGCAGCGGTGAAAAAATCACCGAACGCGCGAGCTTAAATATGGTTTAACCTTGTTTTATCATGTCAGTTTCATCAGCTTGGCACTTTACCTAGCTAAAGGATGTCAATGTAAAGGAACGAGTCATTTTGCACAGAGTAATTTTGGCATGTGCTTCCTGTTTCAAGCTGACCTGTAAGTAGCTATCACAGCTGCTTTACAGACATACCTGGAGCGGGATCCAGGAATTTCAGAAAGGGGGGCCGGATAGTGAAAACATGTGACGAAAATGTTCAAATTTCCTCCAGGAAATACAGTAAATGTATGGGAAAATCTCTCAAGAAAGGGGAGCCGCGGCGCGGCCCCCTTACCCCCCCCCCCCCCCCCCCAAATCCACCCCTGCACAGAGAGCAAGGTGATCCTTGAGGTTGCGTGACAGGAACACGTGACACTAATCTTGTTCACCTGCACTCCAGGTCGTTATAATGTCAATGTGAAGTACGCCACCACGCACGTGCCTAACAGTCCATTCAAGGTCCGTTGCGGCCCACCATTTGACGCGTCCAAAGTGAAAGTGTCCGGTCCGGGAGTGGAAGAGACCCCGTATACTAATGAACCCATCGAGTTCCTGTGTGATTGCAGTGAGGCGGGAACAGCGCCCCTCGGTGGTAAGATTTGATTTCAATGAACTTTATGAAGTATTTGGGGGTACGATTTGATATCAATGAACTTAGTAGAGTGTTTGGTGCTTGTGGGTACGATTTGGTGTCAACGAATTTGGTGATTTTGATAGGTAGCCCTTGGCTAATTCAATCGAAAACACAAACGGAGCTAAGATTAGATTTCAATGAACTTTGTGAAGTATTTGGGGGGTACGATTTGATGTCAATGAACTAAGTAAAGTGTTTGGTGCTTAGGGGTACGATTTGGTGTCAATGACTTATGAACTTGGTGAAGTATTTGATGGGTGGCCTTTGGCTAATTCACTCGAAAGTTATCACCCTATTTCCCCGTATGCTTCGGTGATGGAGAGCTCTGCATATTAAATGAAAAATTGGCGCAACGTTTCCAATTCTCTGATGGTATAACCATGGCCTTTTTTAATGTTCACATAAAAAATACATTTTGTTGTCGCCTTCTAGTAAGATAGGGTTATTTACTTTTCAAAATTGTCCTGTGAATTAAGTCATGGCGGACGTCTTCCTCCTTTTGAGGGAGACTTCTTGTATCCACGTTGCATTACTGTTTATTTCAGTAATGTGTATGCACACACAAGCCGTATAGTATTCCTTCGTAGTACGACAAGTATAGTATCTGTGTAGGAATACTCTAGTTCAGTTTAGAAATCTGTTTGCAATTTTGACAGATTTTTTTGATTTGCTTTCAAGTGAGTATATCACCACCAACTGGTCCCGATCTTAAACCAGACGTGAAGGACAATGGTGACGGTACATACACTGTTGGCTACACACCCGACAAACCCGGTCGCTACAATATCGATGTTAAATACGGCGACAGACGCGTACCCAAGAGCCCATTCAAACCGACGGTTAAACCAAGCGGCGATGCTTCCAAGGTCAAGGTCAAAGGACTTGGTCCTAACGATAAGATTCTGACCAACAATGAGAACGAGTTCACTGTCGACACAAGAAATGCCGGAAAAGGTGAGCGGAAATTGTATTCGTGAAGATGGTAACCTTGTTGATAACGATAATAGAATAGTTAACATAGAGTTAATAGAACGGTTTTCACATGACTGTCGTGAGTATTTACAAATTACTCGGTAATTACGATTGCTTCGGGTTGTCATTGGTCGAGGGCATGATCTTTGATCCTTCGGCCAATCAGATCGCGCAAAGAAAACAATTACACAATAACTTGTAATTACTTCACTCGCGGAATGGAGACGGTTTGCGAATAATCTCGGCGCTCTCTGATTGGTTTGTTGTTGAATTACTATCGCATTTGATTGGATAGTGAATTACTCATGAATTGCTTTCACGATCAACGATAATATAATAGTTAACATAGAGTTAATAGAGCGGTTTTCACAATACTGTCGTGAGTATTTACAAATTACACAATAACTTGATTACTTTCGCTCGCGAAAATGAGAGATTGAGGCCATCACCTTGCTCTCTGATTGGTTTATTGTTGAATTACTATCACATTTGATTGGATAATAAATTACTCATGAATTGCTTTCGCGACAGTCATGTGAAAACCGCTCTAATAGTGGTGGGGCGGATGGTGATTACGATCATCACTTCTACCATCGAAACTGCTTGGACGTGATGTGACTTTAGAACACATTGAACCCCCAAAGTGACTTTAGAGACTTGTTCACAATAACAGCACTTCCTGCTTCCTACATGTGTAACACGTTTAGCATTTCATAGCTGACATATCCTTCTATTTTACTCAAGAATCCACACACAGATTCTTATGATTATATGATTATTAAGCAGTAGAACATTTGAGTGGTAAAACATTTCCTCCTTATCATCGTAGGCACTCCTGTCTGCTCATGCGTCGGCCCCAACAAGAAGGACATCCCAGTTGATGTCGAACCCAACAAGGATGGAACCTACAGCTGCTACTTCACGCCTGAAGACGAAGGGCGTCATGCAGTTGACGTCAAATTCGCTGGGAACCCTGTCCCAGGAAGCCCATTCCCCGTCAAGGCTGAAAAAGGTCTAGATTTTGATAAGATCAAATGCGTCCCCAAATACCCGGTCGATGAACCAGCAGTGAACCAAGAGCTTATGTACGCGGTGGATGCCAGGCCTGCTGAGCCAGAGCCCGGCAAGGGACTTGTGACTGGGTCGCTGTTGACGCCCTCTGGGAAGAAAGAACCGGTGAAAGTGAAAAACAACAAGGATGGAACTTATGATGTGGCTTGTGTGCCTAAGACACCTGGACCTCATGAGCTAGCCGTCAAATATGACGATCAGCCAATCCCCGGCAGCCCCTTCAAGTTTAATGCTATCGAGGGAGGACCAGGGGCTGTAAAGGCATTTGGAAAAGGTAAAGGAAGATATCGGGAATAGCCTCTGGCCCATCAGAAAACTAGGAGCTAATTTCGTTTACTACACCATTGAAGACCTAGTTAGGAGGAGGCCAACTGGAGCCTCCATCACCTGGTGGTGGGCATCAGGAGCAAAAGGAGATGAATCTATTTTAGATGTCAACGAGCCAATGCGATTTTTAGAAAAGACGTTGGTCACCTGTCATAGCTCTGTGTTTAAACTGTAACTGCAGTGTACATCCTTTAATGTCATACAAGTGAAATGAATAATCTAAGAGCAGGAATAGAAAGCTTGGTATAGTTGGGCAGCGATGAATCTAACACGCTTCCTTTCTCAGGTCTTGAGCGGGGTCTCGCCAAAGAACCATGCGAGTTCACGGTCGTTACGCGAGACGCAGGTCCTGGTGGCTTGTCGCTTGCAGTAGAGGGACCAAGTAAAGCAGAGATCAAATGTCAAGACAACGGCGATGGCTCCTGCAAAGTCACGTATATACCTGATGAAGCTGGTAAGCCTTGGACGAACCGTCAACCTCATTTCCTATGTGGTTCTGTAGGTGGCGCAACTTGAAAATGCGAAATGTTTAGCGAAACTGGAAAGAGCGCCTAAAAATTAGTAAAGCAAAATTTGAGGGCGAGAGGGAGAAAATTACGACCGATATAACGAAGGAAACTAAAGGAAAATTCACGCGTTTGTATGGGATTTTGCTTTGTTGGTCAAGCTCAGTTTTAACTCCCGCGATATCTATGCTATGTCTTCGGTACCATGCAACCAACAAAACCTCCTTGGTGCAGCCTATTACCTTACCAAGGAGGTTTTGTTTAAAACCGTTTCAATTTTACTAACGTTTGGGCTCTCTCAACGGTACAGTGGATTGCCCAGTTCCGTGCCAGTACCAGTTCCGTGCCACATATAAAACTTCAGAATTCTCCGCCAGTGATCCATGCCAGAGTGTGTTTATTTCCGTGAGCGTCTGTCAGTATTTTACGCTCACGTGTGTTCTTCCAGGGAAGTGTGAGATTCTGCTAAAGATTGCATCCCTCATCTCTCTTTTTCTCGTCAAAACATCAGTTCTGCTGCAATTATCTGTTACAATAAAGGGACGTTTGATACTCTTTACTATTACTAATTGACATAAGTTTGAATGATATTTTTGTCGACAGCGTTCAGACAAGCAAAGCTATCGTAGATGGTTTTAATTTTAAAGAATTCAACTGCCGTATTTCGAAGTTAATACTGTTAAATAGAGAAAAAAACAACGAGAAGGCAACGAAAAGACATTTGTCTCAATTATTACTAAAAATGATTCTTAAATCGTAAGCAAATTGCAAAGTTGTAAGTGGCACGGAACTGGTACGCGGTGGCTCGGAACTGGTAACGCAAGTTGCTCTGAAAAATATGCCTTTAACTCGGAAAAATGTAAAACGTTGGAGTTAGTTCCTTGTTGGTTATAACAATTGATAAATTTGGATTGTTCTTAGTAAACATCATGTAAAATGGCCGCCCAGCTAAAAAGATAGAGTAATTTAAAGTTGAAGTGGCACGGAACTGGGCACCCTACTGTACTTTATATGTGCAGATACCAGCCTACCGTATAAGGTCTACGGTATCAGATATCAATCTACCTTATCAGATATCATTATACGGTATCAGATATCAGCATATGGTATCAGATATCAGTATACGGTATAAGATACTAGTCTACGGTATGAAATACCTTTAGACGTTTCTTGTCACACAAATATAAATACAATGGCGCGCTCTAAGTAATGCTTTGCTTGTTTTGCTCCAGGCGAGTACAACATCAACGTTAAGTTTGCTGACAAGCACATCCCAGGAAGTCCATTCTTGGCACAAATCTATAACACTTATGATGACCTAGACGCCGCGAAGCCTCGCCCTACAGTCGGCAAACCTTGCGACGTTGGCCTCGACGTCCCCGACCTACCCAAAGATGTTTCCGCCCTTAAAGGCTCCCTGAAGAGACCTTCCAGCAATAGAGAAGAGCCCTTAGACATTCGTCTGAACGATGATGGAACTCTTGGCATTACATTTGTACCTAATGAGCCTGGAGAACATTTAGTCAGTGTGAAAAAGAATGGCCGTCACGTCCAGAACAGCCCCTTCTCCATCATGGTACAAGCACAACGAATCGGTGACGTCTACCCTGTTGGACACACTGCTGATGTTGCAGTTCCCGGACTGGAGAATTACGATCTTGAACAGCTTAAAGCTACCCTCCGCCGCCCTCACAGCAAAGCAGAGGAGACAGTAAACCTTAAGAAGAATCCTGATGGTACCATCGGCTGCTCCTTCGTGCCTAGGGAACCTGGCTTGCACTATCTAACTGTAAGAAAAGGCAGGGATCCCATCCCTGGTAGTCCTTTTGCCATCTTGGTTGAGGCAGAAGAACCCGTGGAAGCAGTCGGCTGCCCCGTGGACTATGCTTTCGATATCAAGGACGATGTGAACCTTCCAGAAGAATTCGACAAACTGCAGGCAACCATTAAAAGACCAACGTCTGACAAGGAAGAGCCCGTAGGATTGAAACTGAATTCTGACGATTCTCTTAGCTGTTCGTTTATTCCAAGGGAAACTGGAATCCACATGATTCATATCAGGAAACGTGGCAAAGATGTAAGGGGAAGTCCTTTCCCTATCAATGTCACAGCCCCCGAAGCCGTCAGTCAAGTTGGACGTCCCTATGGCCTCGGATTGGACTTCTGCGACGTGAATCTCCCAGAAGATTTCCCGAGACTCTCCGCTACTCTCAAGAGGCCCTCTAGCAAGGAGGAGGAAGAGCTCCGTCTTCTACTGAATGGCGATAACACTTTGGGCGTAGCTTTCACCCCACGAGAAACCGGAGAACATCTCATTCACGTGAGAAAAGATGGCCGCGAACTCAAGGAAAGTCCCATCTCTATCATGGTTGTCGGTAAAGAAGACAAAGTGGAAGAGGTTCATCCAGTTAAGAAGACATGCGACCTTAGCCTTGACATCCCCGGAGTCCACCTACCGGAAGACTTCAAAAATCTCGGGGCAACACTCAAGCGCCCCGACAAGGCCAGAGAGGAGCCACTCAACCTTGTTCTCAACAAAGACAACACTCTAGGCGTATCCTTTGTACCAGAGAAGCCCGGAGAGCACTTGGTTGACATTACAAATAAGGGAAAACGTGTACCTGGCTGTCCTTATTCCGTCATGGTGGAAGCTGCTGAAGCTGTCAATGCTGTAGGTAAGCCATGTGACTGCTGCCTGCCTGGACGGTTCGAAGAAGAAGATCTGAAGCGGCTCAATGCTACGCTGAAGAGACCATCAAAGAAAACAGAAGAACCACTGAAACTTAAGCTTAACTCAGACAAGACCCTTAGCGCTGTATTTGTGCCACAAGAGGAAGGCCCACACGTAATCAATGTTAAGAAATTCGGTAAGCACATAGACGGTAGCCCATACACAGTCATGGTGGTAGCACCCGAAACCTCGAACGCTATCGGAAGGCCCTGTGGTGTAGGACTGGAAATCCCTGGGCTCCAACTGCCGAAAGATTTTGATCTGCTCACTGGAAGTTTACGAAGACCCAACAAGACCTACGAGGAACCAATGAAGCTGATCCTCAACTCTGACAACACGCTTAGTGTGTCTTTCGTTCCGAAGGAGACGGGTGAGCATTTTGTGAGTGTCAAGAAATCTGGTAAACACGTCACAGGCAGCCCATTCTCTGTCATGGTCAGCGGTCCTGGACCTGCAGATGCATCAAAAGTAAAGGTCACTGGAGACGGTAAGCGTAATACCATTTTGGCCTTAAGACCATTCATAAAGCCCCTCAAATGGATCTTGGGCAGCAAAGTCATTTACGTCTATAGCAGGTTTCATATCAGTGTCTACATTTTAACGCAAGAAAATACACTTAGCCAATCAGTATAAAAACAAATTAACTAACTGAAGCTAACTGACCAATCAGGGCACGAAGTAAGTACGGATTCCGTTTAGTCGTGACCCAAGAAAACAAGAAACCCCTTGTATTTGGCTTTTGTCATTGGCTGACTGAACATAGTAACCTGTAGAAAACGCAAGGCTGATTTATTTTCGACAGTCATCTGAAATGCTCGCTTCACATTGTAGTTTGCGGCTAGCCTCGAACTGGTTCCAGGGTTATTAGTTACAATAAAAAAACAAGATGGAACAATGAGGGCCATTCCATTTTAAGCCGAACCCCCTCTACGGAAGAGCTCATTTTCTTTAGTAACCCCCTCAGAAAAAAGGCCTGTTTTGGATTGCACCCCCTCGGAAAAAGACCATGGAAGAGTCTATTTTTTATTGCACCCCCTCGGAAATACCCACGGAAGAGGCTTTTTCTTATTGTACCCCTCGGAAAATCCCACGGAAGAGCTTTTTTCGGTTTGACCCCCTCGGAAATGGCCATTTTGCTATACCCCTAGGAAAACTTCTTCTGTAGGGGGGTGCGGCTAAAAAATGGAATGGCCCTGAATGCTTGCTCATGCCTTGTCTTTCCCGTTTGCTTAGTATTCTATATGAAGGAGCTCGAACACGTATTGATGTATCAGTATGTTTCATTGTAACTTGCAGGTCTAAGGCGAGGTGTAACAGGAACGCCAGCACGCTTCACTGTCAACACTCGTGATGCTGGATACGGTGGTCTCGGTCTATCCATCGAGGGTCCATCTAAAGCCGAAATCAACTGCGTAGACAACGAGGACGGCACCTGCTCAGTGGATTACCTGCCGACCGAGCCGGGAAAGTACACTATCAACATCAAGTTTGCCGACGAGCACGTGCCAGGGAGTCCCTTCAAGGCCAACGTCGTCAGACCAGGAGAAGAGATGATCACGCCACAATTCGAACAGGACGTGGAATCTGAACCAACGCAGCGAGTGAGTCAGGTGTTTGAAGATCTAGTAAGTTTCGGCGGTGCGACCCAACAGCCTCACGATTTCGTGTTCGACCTGAAGGGCTACAAGGTAGAAGACCTAGAGACCACAGTGATCAGTCCTAACGGCGAATGTCTGCCTGCTGATATAGTAGAGTGTGGACCTAACAGTTACACCATCCGCTTCATGCCCAAAGAGAGCGGAGAACACGTCATCAACGTCAAGTACCGCGGCAGACATATCAGCGGTAGTCCATTCAAAGTGTTCGTGGAGGCGCCAGTCTGGGGTGGGGCGGGTAAGTGCACTGCTGCAGGACCTGGTCTGGAGAGAGGCGTAGTCGGTCATCCTGGCGAGTTCACTGTCTGGACACGTGATGCCGGTCCGGGCGGTCTCGCCATCGCTGTCGAGGGTCCTGCCAAGGCTGAAATCACCTGCCAAGACAACGGAGATGGCTCCTGCAACATAAGCTACCTTCCCACTGCACCCGGAGAGTACACCATCCATATCCGGTTTGCTGATGAGGATATCCCCGGCAGTCCATTCAAAGTGTTCGTCACAACCGAAGTCGAGGATCGGTTCCGTGACCTGAAGCTTTCCGATCTGGAGGAATCCGGACTGAAAGTCGGCCAGCCCGCTTCCTTCTCTGTTCAGACCAACGCCCCTGTCGGGAAGGTCGCTGCAACAGTCATCGCACCGTCCGGTGCTGAATCCAAAGGAGTGGTGTCCGACCTTGGTAAAGGTAACTATGCTGTTAGATTTGTCCCCCGAGAGCTCGGCGACCACTTAGTGAATGTCAAATTCGACGACACCCACATACCTGGTAGTCCATTTAAAATCCGTGTAGGCGGGGGAGGTGCGCACCCCGAGAAAGTAAAGGCATATGGCCCCGGTCTTAGTAGTGGAAAAGCTTGCGAGCCTGCAGAATTCACTGTCAACGCCTTGGAAGCCGGATCAGGTGCGCTTGCTTTGTCAGTAGACGGACCGGCCAAAGTGAAGATGAACTGCACAGAAAACCCAGACGGCACCTACCAAGTGACCTACAACCCCGTGGTCGCCGGAGAGTACACTATTAGCATCAAGTTCGCTGGTCAGCAGATCCCCAACAGCCCCTACAATGTCACGATCTTCCCAGGCAGCGGCGAACAACGCCCCGAAGGGGACGCATCGAAATGCACATCAAGAGGAACCGGTCTCCACAAAGCCGTCCTCGGGCAACCGAACTCCTTCACTGTTAACGCCAGCAATGCCGGAAGGGGGTCCCTGATGGTGGGTGTTGAAGGACCGGCCATCCCCGCCAAAGAAATCATCGTCAAGCACACCGGTAGCAATGTTTATGCTGTTAACTACGCCCTGGAGGAACCTGGCACCTACATTTTAAGTGTTATGTGGGCTCACAAACACATTCCTGGAAGCCCCTTCCACGTGTCCGTCTAGTCTAAACAATTAGAGTAGAAAAATATTAAAAGAACTTGGAGATAGGAGAACAATAATCCCCTTCAGGTAAATGGTAAAATTCCGTTAACACACGCATGGAAGGAGTTTTCAAAGATATCCAAAATAAGGGTAGAGTTTCTCGCTACCGCTGCATTTATACTGTTAGTATTTTGTATCTTTTATAAACGCTGTTCTCTAAACAATATAACATTAGTTAATACAATTGATACCTATTTGATAAAAAAAAATCTTAGTAGGGCAACCTTGCAGAATAAAAAGATAAGTAATCTAGTTTTGTGATGTTGTTTTGTAAGTTTGCAGTGTATTGGTACTGAAAAATAACGTTATTTTGTCATATGCCAAGGTCACTCGAGCGTGAAGGTTTAATAATAGGACAGGGATAAGTAGAGTTGAATGCCAGTGTGCGTATTAATGCATTCCCCTATGCAATAGGCGAATAAAATGTTCTGATTCCTGCTGTTCGATGCAATGTTGATGTTCATTTCGCTTATCGTACATTAAAATGCTCCGGGAAGAATCAGTACTAAATGTTGCCCCCATTTGTTAATGAATCTGAGCTCTATTCTTTTAAAACGCCAACTGAACAGAAAAGAAGGCGCTTGACCACCAACGACCACGGGACCCATTATCAACGCAATACTTCACTGAACTTTTCCGCCAAGAATATCATTTTTTTAAGAGCATAGAGATTCGCGCAAGCTCCCGGGTTGTAAGTAGACTTCTAAGTGTAATAATGTGTGTTGTAAACAGTTCACGGGAAGTTTCAGCCTGTGCTGGCTAGTGGCCAGGGTATTCGGTGTTCTGAGCTAGGTAGGACTTTATTCAAATAAACCACAATAGTGACTCCGAATGCTTGTGTTTCTGTGGTCCTTTCTTATAGGTGTGGGTTACGTAAGAGATTTTACGGTATTTTGGGGGGGAAATGGTTGGCCCCCCTATGCTCAATGTTATTTTTGTTGAACATTTTCCATAGCCCCCCCCCCCCCCCCTTAAATCATATCTGAGAAAAAGAGAGCCCCCCTCAAAATCATCATAGCCCCCCCCTCTAGATAAATTATGAATGCTCCCTTAGCGATGGAAATTGCTGTTGACTCCCATATCGGGTGTTCGCCGTGTACGAACCATTCCAAGAGGAAACCATTGTGTTAAGCTCTCCTTTCATCATGATTCGTTCTACTAAACAAAGGAAGCATTTGTGACGTAACTCATGAGTTGTTCCAGGTTCGTACAGGGAGACAGCCCTCCTATCTCAGCCAGGACTATGTCCTCATCCTTCTCACTCATTGAATCAACGTCAGACTACAGGTGAGGTTTTTTGTTTCTCACAGGAGACAGGAAATGCTTTACTATATACTTGTCAAGGACAGTATCATGCTGTTTTCCCAAGGTTATCCCTCTTCAAGCATTTTCTGCCAGTCAGAATCTTCACAAGCCCTGTTGGTTTCTTGTAGGTGTTCCTCTTGTGTTTCCATTTTTCTCTTCTCGCCCATCATCTACAAATGGTTTAGATGCTCTAGGTACTCACCAGAATACTCCTCGACAATTTGTTACATAAGGCTTGAACATATAATATATATATATTGCCTTGTTTTTATGCGTGCTCATAAACGTGCTCTGGGATGAACATCATCTATCTCTCTCTTTCTCCATTTGGCTTTTGGACCTTTTGAAGTAGGTGTATCCATAGGAGGCACTGTCAGTAGGGTAACTTGTGGAGCTTGCTTATGTCTGTTTACAGCTATTTCAATAAACGTTGTCGGAGCAAACGCGACCACACTACGTGAATAATCGTGTAAGACTGTGAGAGAATAAGAAAAAGAATCGAGAATAAGGTAGAAACGTGTGCTTTGCGATACCAAAAATATTTTTATACAATACAACACAAAGGTGTTTACCCATATTCCCTAGCGATCTGGGCGCGTACGCTTGAGTGCTTTACCGACAACGTTTCTTAAAATTGCTGTATGAACGGGGAATTGGAGGCACGGAAGCAGATTTTTCATGCAAGCAAAGCGCGCCGCAAATGACGAATTATTCATGTTCTCGATTTCGCGCGGTACAAATGATGTTTGCGTGTTGTCTGTTCTGCATAAGTTGGGTTATATATCATATTGTGTAATTGTCACTGGGATAGCGAGGGACCTCGGTTTATTGTCTCATCCGAAAGACGATGAACACCGAGGTCTGTAACACGGCCAAGCAGGAGAGAAAATTCCCTATCGCCCAAGCCAGGACTCGAACCCGGCTGAGAGGTCACTTGTGTAAGTCGTGTTTCCCGTATTGTTAGGGAAGTGGTCAAAACATTTGTACTCGAATAGGCTGCTAGCAGGCGTTGGTTGACTGGCGTCATCTTCGACGGGTCAAAACTCGGTCTGGGGCGAGTGACAAAGCGAGGGAGTGGGAACCCCAGACTGAGTTTTGACCCGTCGAAGATGGCGCCGCTTTTCGGGATTGTCATTCGATTCTCGCCGTAAAACGATCTAAAAACAGCCAACCAACGCCTGCTAGCAGGCTAGTAGTACTCGAACCGAGCCCGATTTTATCACGGGAGGTGGTGGGTCTCGGGCTACGTACGTGGACTAAACACGGGGGGGGACTCACTCGTAGAATATACGGGAATGCTCCGCCCGAAAGGGGTAGGGTAGCGATTTGTTCCTTACCGACATGGGTGGCCGATGTTTCCTTTGCCCATGCCAACCGAGCAATGCACACGTTAGAATTATAAGAAAGGGGTGCTTTTCTTTCAATTCAGTATAGTAAAGGGCACCTTTTTCCTAATTTCACTATAAAAAGGGTAAGGGGTCCAGAGTTTGGACGAATCATCCCTGTACAAAATGTTTTGAAGTAAGCACATGCGCTGCTCCTCCAAATCGCCCGCGAAAACCAAACAAACAACAGTGGGTTATCTTTTATTTTAATGAATACCTACGCATCCGAAAAAGATATGGAAATCCAAGCATCAACAACACACCATTAGCAATACTCTAAACAAGATCAAATTTAGAGACCAACTTGATAACCTGTAAAAACGCATGACCCAAACCATTGAGGTTGTGCCATAGAAGTTTTAGGTCAAAAGCATTCACTTGATTCTCGATATCACCTAAATAATGTTATACACCTAGGAATGAGTGCTCTTGGTAAATAGTAAAAGTTTTAGAATCGAGGTATGACGCAGCCATTCAGTTGGCTAACAAGACAGGTCCACAAAATCTGTTGTTCAAATCAGACCTGATGTGATTAGCTAATGGGTCATTTGTTTAATCCATTAATTATTCGTGTACTCAGACATGTGCTAGTGGCAGGCTAAGAAAATTTTTCAAGCCCGTTTCAAGAAAGAGGACGTCTCACGGACTACCGGTTACCCCTAACCGTTTCCGCAAATGCAACTTGTAAGCAAGGGCCGAGTTGCCAATCTATAGTTACCTCGTTTAGACGCTCTCAACTCAATAAACGCCGCACATTGGACTAAGAATATGATAAGACGAAGCCCCCGAATAGACACCGCATCTACGGTACGAGAATCTAATTTTTATTAGATGTGTTACCGTTACACATGAAAAAGGTTATCATACGTACTTTGCTATTTCAAAGTCTTGTTGAATGAAGTGATTTATGCTGGTCTTGCTCTTCACTTCTACAAAACAGAGCGTTGTTTAAAGCTAGAATGATTTCCAGTAGTTTAACTAGTGACCCGCGTACTCAAACAGTGAGTTGATTCCGAAAACCTGCTATCCGGACAATTTTCTGTCGTGCACGACGTCGACGTTTTTTGAGATAGCTAGCTGTGTTCGAAGGTTGCTATATAGCGCCCTTGTCCTGTCGAATTTCGTAAAGACATTTCGTGTTAAGAGGACAAACTTCTCTCCGACGGACGGCAGCAACGATCCAAGATAGTGGATTTGGGATAGCTTTGAAAAGTCAGTGTGAAGAGTTGTTTTAAAAGGGCTTCTCCTGGGGGAAGGGACGATTTTCATAAGAAATGATACCCCGTTCCACGATTTGTATCCAAATTGAGACCCCGTTCTAAACATGTCCAAATAGAAATTAAAAGATACCGCGACCTGCATAGAATTTCTGTGTCAAAATTTAGATCTTCCTCGTCAGATAGAATGTCCACGGGTTGGTTCGTCCACTACACAATCCTTCTAAGCAGCTAAAGTCTGGGTGGTTTTTATTTATTTTATTTTTTTCATACCCCGTTCTAGAGAGCATTTCTAAACGATACCCTGAATACCCCGTTCTATCTTTTGTGTGCATGTTTTGTGTGTTCATTGACATCCTAGAAATGAACTTTTTCTAGTATTGCTAATATTATTATTATTATCTATCGGCTGAAGAAAAACATCGGGATCCCGTTTGGCGGCACATTCCTCCCAGCTTCTCCCTTTCGGTTCCAAGAAGACACAAGCATCGCAGCTTAAGACCCATGTTTCTTAAATGAAACAACTTAATTTGTCGATTAATGGCACTTGAATATCGCTTAGACCGATAATAGCGCAATATAGCGCAAATGCTTATTGAAAGCATGCGTTTGAACTTGCCAGCATAGTTTACCCCCCGGAGTGTTGAGGGTTTGATACAAACTGACGCATGAACAGTCAGTGACGTGGTCTGGAGCCATCGAGACGATAAGAACATAATGCAAAAATCGGGAAGTTGCTTCGAGATTGCAAATATTATTAAAGAGGTATATTGGACAACCAGAAGAACTGGCAGTGCTTGTGTCCTATTTTTAGTAGGTTTTAACAGCGGATTCTTAATCTTTTGTTTTAACCCTTTCCTTGTTTTCTTTGGACTTTGGATCAGGGATGAATTCATGAATATAAAACTCTTTCCCCTAGTATGTAATACGCGCGCTAGTCCGAACATCATTTATTCCAAGTGCGTGCGGAGTAATTAAAAGAGGTGCGAAGCTCTTGAAAGTTTTGAGTCCTTCGCGCGCTGTACCTAGTCAAACTTGACGAAAATAAAAAATTCGCAAGCTTAAGCAAAATGTAAGTTCAGACAATTTATAGGCTGCTTGTGACTTGCAAAAAATTGGCATTCCTTAGGTCAGCGCAAACGTCGATCGTCAGTCGAACTTCGTCTGTCGAACCTTTCCTTTTTCAAAGGATGCCGCTTCATTAGACTGGCATTCCTTAGGTCAGCGCAAACGTCGATCGTCAGTCGAACTTCGTCTGTCGAACCTTTCCTTTTTCAAAGGATGCCGCTTCATTAGACTGGCATTCCTTAGGTCAGCGCAAACGTCGATCGTCAGTCGAACTTCGTCTGTCGAACCTTTCCTTTTTCAAAGGATGCCGCTTCATTAGACTTTATAATAGAAAACGTTCTATTGTTTTGGATTGGAACGGCGCGACTCTGGTGCGACGTTTGCCGTAGGCCTTAGACATTTTTAACTGAACACAAAATTGGAATCTTGAGTTCATTGATTCGCTTTTTGACTGGATTAGTATCGGTGCCACACACTAATATCGACGCGTCGAATCCGATGAATGCAATATTTTAGTGCATTTAGCACTAGAGGCAACGATAAGATAAGCTTTATTTTCTTTTTCAAGCATATTCTGAGACGTTTATACAGCTGTGTCTCTCACTATCTACCGCCTTTTGTTCAAAACTTGTCAGCCCTGTGGGAAATGTCTATAATTGAGAAAATATCTGTCAAACAAGGGGGCTTTTGGTCATCTTATACGCATGCCCGAAGCAGAGGAATGGTATACGGTATATGTTCCAAGACGCGCAGCAGAATGGAGTTGGTAAGTGTTGCACGTTATTTATCAAAGCCTTCTTACGAACTTCCGACATATTAGAGTATTCAGCAATAGGCACTCGGGACCAAGAATTTGTAGGTTCTATTTGGAGTTATAGAGGTTATGGGAAACGGAAATCAGTTATGGCTTGCAAATCATTTGAGCTACTGGAGAAAATTTCGCCTAAACATGACTGACCATAAAAAAAGAATCTCATATTTTTCAGCATATGGCAAATTGTCTAGCTATCGCACGTTTCTTATTTCTCGTTAGAACAGAAACCGAGCACTAAGCGCCGACCGTCTCACCACCTTGGCCACCTTACTCTTTCATCATATTTCCTTCGCACTACCGTCTAACAGATACGGTTTAACTTTAATCCTCTCTGGATTTGAGAAACATGGAAACGTTAAAACCCGTGCAACACCGGCATTTCATTACAAGGCGCTTTTAGTCTACTCGAAATCTTAAGTGTAACGTTTTATTGCAATTAGCAGGTTTGTACAATCTTACAATTGCACACGGTATTGTACGCAACAGGTTCTAGATTTAAAAAAACGAACTAGTTTTAGCCACTTGCTTTCTGTATATCCGCGAAGGGCTTGATTCAGGACCCCACCTGAGATCTTAAAAGGTTTTGCGAAATCAAATCCGTAGATCCGATAACCCGCACCGATAAACATGTCGTGCGTATGAGCCAAAACATGAACGACCTCTTCAGGAACTTTCCCTCCCCGCTCACACTCATTGATACTGTACACTGTATTTTGGACTTTTTCTTCTATTTAGTTCTTAAAAGTATAAACAAGTATCCGTCAAACAGCCCGCCACACTGTTCACGCGACCTCCTCTCGTCTGATAGCAAGCACACAGAAAAACCTGTTGTACCGAAATCAGTTTTGCTGGCTTACTTTGATATTTCAGAGTTGCTACCATAAGCACACATTAACACCCAACACATGGCTACCAAAATATCCGGCATTACACGGTACATAAATTGCTGTGTAGCTCTCTGTATTTTTTTACAGTGTTACACCTCAACCAACCAACTTATGGCCTTGACTGCCATACGACTCACCCACATAAAAAGTCTATTTATATCATAAATCAAAGAAGGAGGTTGCGCTTGGCCGAGGTTTGGCTTGGCCTTGGAGAGTTTTATGTCATTTCTGCTTGCACTTGAAACCAAGATTGGATTACTTGTTTTTCATTGTTTATCTAGGCCACCATTTAGTTTCCCCTAAAAGAACTGACAGATAAGGTGATGCGAAACATAAATCATCGTCTGCTTCATTAAGTTTAATACTTTCATATTTGCTTATAAAGGGGCATTTCGAAACGTCGTTTTTGCTATAGAAAATAAACAATAAACGAAAGCGAAGATGACTACTGACCCGTTGGCATTGTGACAATGTTCCATCATGTATGGGTGGGAGTTGAAGGGGTGCGCATTGTTATACAGGCTACATGGAGAGGAAGTGATAAAATAATTCTCTGATAACAACCAGCCAATTTGTTTACTCATGTCTCAGCACAGCAGGACAATCCAAGTCTTTTTCATAACAAGAATCAAAAGGCACATTAGATCTCTAATGTTTTCACTAACATCTCCAAGAGATATCCACGCATCTCGGAAAAGGACAAAACTAAGGACTGCGATCTGGAGAGAACCTCTTCATGACATTCGTCAGTTGTGAAATTATATCCGGTGAAAGGAATTAAAGGGATTGTGTCTACTTTGCAGATGATTTCCCTGATAGGTCAAATGCATTTTTGAAAATTGCACGAAATGATCAAAATGTACCACTGTGTTGAAAATAAAAACTATATCTACTGTAGTTCAAACGTAGTACATTCTCATCAGAAATCAAAGTCGCATTTGATATGTTTATATGGACATGCGCACAGTTAAATTGTTACTATAAAGAGCAAGCAGGTGAGCTCGCACATTAAATGTACTGTTCCAAATATGATTTTTTCTTGTGAAGATTAACGATCAACCGCATGATAAAGACTGCATATTCTAAACCCAGGATAACAGGACAGACACAAGGGTTAATGGGTGGTTCATGGCGGCAACTGATACGCCGTACCGCTATGTTTATTTTTCTCTTCCCTCGATCAACAAACCCATTCTTTAGCAATCAAAATGCCTTTCTTGACAGTTTATCATTAGGTTTGGTTTCTAGAGATAAACCCACCACGATCCACGCCAATAAATTGCCAGCTCATAACGTTTCTAAATTTAGTTTAGTCCTTTTTCATACCCACTGTTGACAACATTTGTCAAAGAATTTTCTTTGAAAGTTGTAATTAGGTAAAAAGGTCGACCCGTTAGGTATTTTAGGCCTTGCCAGGCCCATTAATGATGTGATTTATCTTAAGGCCGCCATCTATATGAAAGCCATCAGCGAAATTTAACAATTAGAAAGATGGGGTTCAGCGTTGATGTGTTTGAGGTTCGTTCGATCTTCTACAATCATACGGTGTGACATGCATGGAAAGAAGGACAGAGCAATCTTGAACCGTCTACTATAATTGGATTCTGATGGGCTCACGGGATTTACACAGATAGAAAAAATGGGCAATTATATCACCTCCACACTTCCTAGTTGGGAAGAGAAAGGATTTAAGGATTAGGTAAGATGTTAGTGAATTCTTTCATGATCAAATATCTTTGCAAGCTTGTAGCTCGAGTTGAAACTGAGATCTTCTTCAGTTGCGATTAAGCAGCACTGACTGTGGGATTTTTTTAAAGGAATCATGTTACATGACAGCAGTTGGGCTCGGGTCCTTCAGGGCAAGATTCCATTTATTTTACGTGTGCGCACAACGAACAAAACAGCCTCAGCTCGTGCCCACTCACTAATACTGAGGCAGCACTTCATGTGTAAAATTGGAGCTCAATGTTTCCTCCTCCTAATTAACCGGTGAGCCTTCTCGGTCTGTCAATCAAGCTATTGTTCTATTCTTTCGGCATTCCGTCGCTGTACTTTTTGCTGCCGAACATTTCATCAACAAGAGACTTGGATGTAACGGTGGAAACGTGATTGAGGTCATTTATTGTGGAGGCACATTGCCTAGGATACTACTATATACAGAGGAGAAACCTTATCCTGATGTTCTGCTAATGGTAAGGGAATGTTAGTCATCAACTTTGTTTTAACTTTAGATCAAACACAAGGTCTTCCTTGATCTCTAATGATACCTCTCTACAAGCTCCTCGCGCTATACTTCGAGGAGTCAACTTTTATAAAAGGCTTTTTGATAACAACTTTAAGAGACTGCTATTCTTTAAAAGGTTCAACCTGCCCTCCATTAGGGAGCCATAAACAAACGATTGTGCATCAACAGTTGCCCCTTGGCGAACAAAGCGTAAGTTCATTCTAAACTAAGGTATTTGTTTTCGGCTGCCTGTTTGGAAAGGCTGTATTTCCGACAGGAGCAGCTTAACCGCATGACACACAACACAGTGATTCTACCCTCGGGCAGTATCTATTGAGGAGATAGAACATGGCAGGCATTTTCAGAAACTAACACGAGTAATTTTATTGACGAGGTCGGTTTTATGAGCACTTTGCTGTGACAGGAAATTAGCTTTCTAAATACATTCCATCACTTCAGAAATAGACGTAAGGCGAGGACCTTTGATTATTCTCCACTCTAGTTTCAAAAGCTCCATTTAGAAGCTGAACATTGCTTTCTTTTACGCCATATATAGTGTTTCATAAGAGCTAAACAGAAATCCTAAGCATAGCCAATTTAGCGAGTGTATGTTAATATAAATTACTGTCACCCAGGTCGCCCGTCATGAGGACCCTCTCTGTTCACCTCTCTATAAACTCTGAGTACCTCACTAGAACGCACGTGCAACTAAGTAAAGTAAACAACACTTTGGTTATCTACTAACATGACCAGAAAAGCCTTTCTAGTTACTACACTACGCTAGCTAGTCTTTAGTTAAGAGCCTTGACTCTAATCCGTCTTTTGTTAGTATGTTCAAATTATGCGTACTCGTAATCTCCGTGTTCTGTTGCTGTCAGTGCATCAGCCACCGACTGTTTGCTCGCGTGCGTGATAAAACAAACACCGAAGAGTGATCCTCTGGTTCTGTGACCGAGAGCAGGTAGTGTTGACTGGGCTGCTCCACTGCAAGCTGTGCTCATGGTGTTATATTCATATACGGACGCGAAGCAAAGATCGTGTTGCGAATTTCTTGTCATTTATGTGTCACCACAACAATTAACACGGTATGAGTCGAACGCGATACACACCAGAAGAATGGCTCATTTTGATTAAGAAATTCAGCATGGTCTAATCCCTGACCTAGAACGTATGTCGTCTAAATCTACACTAGCTTGAAAATGATTAAGTATACATGGGCTGGTAATTTGTAGAGTAAGAATTTTTTAGAGTACTGACTAAGCTTGTACAAATGGTGGCGAGGTGTTAATATCATTGCATTGAATCAATGGATCTTTCTTGTTTGTTATTTTAACACTCAATATCATTGTTTTGAAATTAGAACTTTATATGCTGATACTTGCTAGAGGCGTCTTAATATTATATTCCATTTACGAAGTATATATTTTCTCGCTAGCGCATATTTCGATCGGTGCCATGCTCTTAGCACTTGACATGTAACCGAGTGCATCTTCTAGCGTTTTCCCGACATGGTTATTGGATCAACGCGATGACAGGTCAGCTAAATTATTCTCCATTTTGTCCGCATTTAGCTCTTTCTCACAGCAGGCAACACAGGAAACAATGCCAACTTGTTAGGGTCTTTTTGCATATGGTGCTGCGCAAGTAACAGATGTTTGAAAAATTGTTAGTAAGCCAACATTGCTCTACTCGTAAATAACATTTGTTCGATCAAAGAAGTGTTGATTCCACTTAACGAAAGAGAGGGTAAAGTGATAAACGATACTTCGTGTCACGCGAGCGGTTACTACTGTAATAATACACATGAAAAAATCTCTGGATTCTGATTGGCTGAGAACAGTGCAGTTTTTAGGTAACAAAGTGCCGAAAAAAGGTAACAAAGTGCAAAAATGGTTAACAAAATGCAAATTTTCTTTTGAAATGCTAAAATACTTTGATAACATAGAGCTATATTATGGAAACTTTGGTTTTTGTTCATGCTCAAATTCTGTCAGGTTTTGGTCCAGATTTCAATCAAGGAAAAATGCGTGCGGCTTGTTCAGTTTGTAAGCAGATTTGTGAATGACTCCTTAGAATTTTTTCATGTGTATTATTAAAAGGAAATCATACGACTTTTCTCGTTCAATTTGGAATTTATTTACACTCGTGGGTTTTTCAAAAAGCTCAAATTGCACTCGCCGGCGGCTCGTGCAATTTTGATACTTTTTGAAAAACCACTCGTGCAAATAAATTCCAAATTGAACTCGAAGTCGTATGATTTCCTATACTAACACAAAGTCTTGAATTTCATGTTTTTTTTTCTGTCTGCGCATCCTCAAATATCTCAGTATAAAAAAGGGTTTGCAGTGCTTTGAAATATATGCATCAAACTAACTTCAATATGCGGCCTTTACTTGCTATTTAAAAATCAACATGGTCTCTAAAACGAATTGATGATTATCATCAAATCTCAATTGCCTTCGAATTGACGATTATCATCATCTTCTGACTTGCCAAAACCCTAGGTTTTGGGTTAGGTTTTGGGTTAGGTTTTGGGTTAGGTTTTGGGTTAGGTTTTGGGTTAGGTTTTGGTTAGGTTTTGGGTTAGGTTTTGGGTTAGGTTTGGGTTAGGTTTTGGTTAGGTTTTGGGTTAGGTTTTGGGTTAGGTTTTGGGTTAGGTTTGGGTTAGGTTTTGGGTTAGGTTTTGGGTTAGGTTTGGGTTAGGTTTTGGGTTAGGTTTTGGGTTAGGTTTTGGGTTAGTTTTGGGTTAGGTTTTGGGTTAGGTTTTGGGTTAGGCTTTGGGTTAGGTTTGGGTTAGGTTTTGGGTTAGGTTTTGGGTTAGGTTTTGGGTTAGGTTTTGGGTTAGGTTTTGGGTTAGGCTTTGGGTTAGGTTTGGGTTAGGTTTTGGGTTAGGTTTTGGATTAGGCTTATGTATTGTCTTCGCTCTGATGCATGTGGTTACTTGCGCATGTCAGGTAACTATGACAGAAGATTGATGATAATCGTCAATTCGAAGGCAATTGAGATTTGATGATAATCATCAATTCGTTTTAGAGAACATGCTGTTAAAATCGGGTGAATCCATAAGTTTATCAGGATCCAGCTTGGCAAAACACCTCGTTCGCGGATTTTCATATTTTAGTCTACGATCCATAACACGTTGGGCAAACTAGAGGCATTGTAGGTTGCATGTGTGTACGCGACTTTATCACATATGCACCTGTCTTAATAAAGTTTGACTGCGTTGTTTTGATGATAGACATAACTGCACCAAATGTCATGCGACAGTTGGAACTTACCATACGAATGCTTGCCATCTCTTTTTCCAACGTTTCAAATGCCTTATTTTGAATGTTCTGGCTCCATAAGGCTTCTGCAATTGAAAAACAGGATTTGCAAAGCTGCAGGCCAAGCTCATATATGCATGCGGTACAGTGCGTTACCCTATAAATTGATACACATTGGCCAATCAGAGACAAGATTTCCTATAAAATACGAAGCCGTGTTTAATTGATTTCCCTGCAAGCGTAGTTTTTGGCCGAGTTTGTAAAAATTGGTCAATATCGCAAAGATAATACGGTAAGGTCCGTTATATAGAAATTAAATTTCAAGTAAAATATTCCCGCCGGTATTTCATAGAAAGCCAGTAATTTAAGAAAAAAAATTAATTACAATATTAAGTCCGCCCAAAATTGTGAAGGCCAGTTGCCTACAGGCTGCGTACGCCACCGACATTGCGTGTTTATGTGACTCTTTGCCAGACTTGTATCATACGACACCCAGGATATTAGTAGTCGTATAGTGAGGTCATCTAATAGTGACGAAGGCACCATTCTGTCTGGTCTCGGTGTCTATATTTGGAACTAGGCCAGAGAACCGGCAGCCATAGCGGGAGCCAGAATACACGAAACCTCGAAGGCATCCACTTAAACATTTAGTGAGGAAATGTATTCTAGCAGAGAATCTGCTTTTACAGGGGCGTAGCCAGGAATTTTTTTTGGGGGGGGGATAGTGAAAACATGGGACGAAAATTTTCAATTCCTCCAGCAAATACAGTAAATGTATGGGAAAATCTCCCGAGAAAGGGGGTCCGCGGCTCCCTGTGCCCCCCCCCCCCCCCACCTTGGTTACGCCCTTGTTCTATTCGGAGTACGTCCCTCTCACTACTGTCATGCAATCTTACCATACGATTTAAGTAAATCAAAAACAAAATGTCTGAATAAAGAAAACAAAATTACTGTAACTACTAGATTAGTTTACTTCTTTTTCTGCGACCAGAAGAATCTTTCGTGCATTCATTTTTCCTTGAGAGTCATTATACTTGTACCTAAAGTGCGCCCTGTGCTTAAAGGTAGTCATTTCCTATATTTGTCGTAGTATAAATTGCTCCCGTCGTACAAAAAGTCTGAAAGCTTTGCTTTTAATGCGGAAGAGATGTGGCAGGTGGAATTTTTCATTTCTTTGATTCAACAAACCGCTCAACTGGCAATAATGAGCACCATAAGAAAAACTTGTGGGAGATGACAAAAGAAAGTCTATCAGTTGTTAGAAGCAAAAGAACTTGAAATTTTTCAAAAGCCATTGAAAGTATTGAATAAAATCTAAAGGGCAATTGCTGCTGTGAATAAGATGGAGCGTGATATATTTAGCAACCATTGTGATGTCATTAGACCCTATGTTTTTATATCCACGTCACTAAACGTTATTTTATCTGAGAAAGAGAGACACTAGTTTGAGAACACTGACTTATTGGTTGCGATAACATTCAAGATGCTTTGCCATGTGATTCTTCATCGGGAGACGACAGCCGCAACGTATTCAGTGTTAAGGGTAACTTTTTTATTCTTTACAAAATCTTGTATTCGATTATACCTTTCTTTAAAGCTCTCCTTTTTCTCAGCAACTCGATACAACTCAGTGGCATGAATTCTTGAGAGCTCAGACGTTTTAATATTTTAAGCAGAGAAAAGATCTATTTTAAAAAATACTCATGCTTGGTGGCACTTTGTGGTAATTCGTTACGCCAAATTTGTAAAAATTATTTTTGAATTTACCCTATATCAGTGTAAGCTCAATGTTTGAATTTAATTTCTATGGTTTTAAATGTGACAAACGCACGCGGGACGTTCGGAGAACACGAGGAACGTTTTGAAACTCACGAACATCCATGATTTCCGTAGGCGAGTGAGCTTCAAGCATTTCAAGTGTTCTTCCGTCATCCCAAGTGTGTTTATCACATTATAAGCCAAATAAATATTGGTTAATTGCTTTTATAAAAAATATAATTTTCCGTGCGTTAGGACATAGTAAACCAACCACAGCTCTAGGCCAATCAGAGCGCGCGTTCTATCGGCGCTATTTTATATAAACCTTAATGGCGAATCGTACATAAAGGTACATATGAATAATGTACAATATCGGAATGCGATCTCAGGATCAAACAGACACCAGTTGATCGTGTGCCATACGTATAATCTATACAAATGACTCGTGCGAACTACAATAGCTATCGGCCGGAACACTTTTAGTAATCCTAAGCTTGTGGCAGTACTATACTAATAGCCGTCAAAATACCTCACAAAGCGGTATTTGCTCTTCAATTCTTCCATCCAACACCCTCTGGATTGTCTGGACATGAGTCACATGGGTGTGTCCACGCCTACCCGGGTGTCAGCCCGTGCTGTGTAGTCCATAATTGCTGTATTATCTCTCTTGGGATAATGTTATTTAACTTTAACTGCAGCCGAACAAATTCTGTTCCTAATTACTCCGGCCAAGCGAAGTAACTATTACATGCAGTTCGGTACAACTTGGGGGCACTATCTATCCACTGATTTTACCATCTTAGTTAAATTTAGAAAATCCTAGTGTTCCCACAAAAGGATTATGATATAACTTTTTGATTTTTTTTTTTTTGCTTTTTAAAAGGTTTTTGTCTTAAACTGAAAGATACAATTTAGTTGTCTCATAGGAGTCTTATTGTCGATCTGCTCTCTAATCTTGTATGGATAATCACTTTATACTGATTACTAAATGCACTGGTTGTTTTGCCTTCTAATGTATTTGGCTCATTCATTCGGAATTCTTTGATCTTTAAAACTAAAGAGGATTGCATGTCAAGCAAAAATTGAATTATACAAAAGTCGAGAACTCGAAACCGCTTCTTACATTCGAGTTTTCTGCTGTTTTAAAAACAATTCAAAGTCAACTCTCTTTGATTTGCTACTTTTTACACCCCCGTGTTTAAAGCATGGTGCTTTCTCTCCTTTTGTTCGACAGTTTACCGATGTTTTGGTTTCACTTTCTAGCGATTAACACCTCTGGCCTAAACGAACAGTTTTTGTAAAGAACTGGGGCAAATATTTGTACACAAATGGTTCATGCTGTATAGAGAGATCATTAGACGAACCACGTGTTCGCCTGAACAAGTAAATGATGCTTTAACGTTATGAATTAATTATAACTCAACACCAGACAAAACCCAGCAACCTTAGCTGATTATGACTTGTTACTGATCTTCGAAAGTTGAAAGCTGCTACAAAAACTAGGCCATTGTAATTTATGAAGCATTGAAGCATATTTGTGGCGTTTGAGGAAGGATTTTGGAGTAGAACGATTCTCGATAACTAATTACCCAGATTGTTTACATTCTTTAGAAAACTTTATTCTTGTTTATCAACTGAAGCCATAATTCGTGTTTTTGCTGACGTAAAGTTAGACATTTCCAGTCAGTGAGATAAAATCCCGAGAGAGAACTCTAGTTGTTCTAGAACTCAAGTTTTTGTCCTTGTTTACGATAAGCACAACTATCGAAAATCTTTTAAAAACCTCTTTAAACTACTTTAAAAGAAAATTAGCGACTTTTGTAAAGAAACAGCTGTTATGGTGTACTTAACTTGCGGGTGGAGAACAAAGGCGGGTCCTGGGATCAGACACGCGCCCGGCGACAGATGTAATAGGAGGTCACTCAAGCTTCGCGAGTGCCATTCAATTCCACAGAATAGATATAAAGTATACAGGTATATGCTGAGTATAAGAGCACAATAGAATTAAATGCGTGTAAATTGATAACAAACATGGCTTATAGAACGCCTACGATAAGCTCGGCTTTCATTTGGTGTTGGGTTTTGTGGAGGAAGCAAGCGATATACGGGGGAATTGAGGAGCGAACTCGGTGAGTTTAAACACCACATTTAAGTTTCTACGTGACAGTAGATTAGACAATATATATTACAAAATTCTTTATTGAAAAACCTTGGCGATGAATTCACGAATATTTCGATGTGTTTTAGACTGATATCGAAACTGAAGAAAAACAAGGGAAAAGCTAACAACAGTTTTTGTATATTTTGATATATTACCCATAGTGGTATATTACTATCGCGGCACAAGTAGTGACTTCCTCCCTCTAATCAAACATCGCATTCCAATAGCTTGTTTTTCTATGTTTTAAGCCTATTAGAGAAATTCTTGTAGACAGAATAGCAAAAATATAATGCATAATTTACAATTGTATACTAATAGAACAAGTAAGTCCATTAGTTTATTCACAAACCCGAGGACTAATTCGTCATGTCTAGTGGGATTTTAATGAGTTCTTACAAGCAAATAGGCGATGGGTCACTCTATTAATAATAAGTTACTTTATCGATTCTCACTTTACCCTCTTCGCAATCCTTATATTGAGCGAGGGAAGAAAGTTATAATATACGAGAGCAGCCATTTTTATGTGTCAGGATCACAATAGGTCACTTTAATTTTTAGTAGTTTCTTGAACCAGTCGAAACAGGTTCTGTTGATTTGTCCAAGCATTGTCCCACCCCTTATAGGTGGTACCCCCTCATCGTGGGTGAATCAAGAGCCTTCAACTCAACAAAGGTAAATTACAGTTTACCAGATTTATATCGAATAGAATATCTACGTTCTTTGGCATACTATTTACAAATGAAGATAGGAAACTGGGTATGGGGGCCCGGAGTTTTGTATTTTTCACCACATTTCGCCACCCATAGCGTTGATGTTTATGTTTTCGCACTTCAGATCAAGGGAGTACCAAGACATTTAGTACCCTACCGAGAAACCCTTAGAGCTGATCAATACGAATTAGTTACTGCGGTTGGTGGCTGCCAAGAAATGTATGCAATTAAGTTTGAATTTTAAGTTTTCGTGCCACCGTTTGCACGTTCCTCGCTTTGACTTTGTGTCATCACAAATAACAAGAAAGCCAAGCCATACTGGTACGTATAGTCTGTACATGATTTTACAAATTTTGTTGGACTTTTGATATTCCGGTGGCCACAAATTGCATTTTCCAAATAGCCGCGGTGTTTTATACTTTTAAGCTACTGATCTATGTAATTCATCCAAAAGTACCGACATCCATATTTGTCCTCAAAACAACTCGAAAGATGCAAAAAAGTGAAAATTACGAAAACACGAATTAAAAATCCTAAAGAAATGTTTTTAACTTCAAATAGTAGAGAAAATGCAGCTTACTAAGAATTTTAGCTACGTCGGCATAAAACATACAAACGAAGAGTGGGCGCTATCTCTGATTGATACATTCTCTTTGACTTTCCTAAAGTAAAGTATCTTTTTGTACAGTTCAGCATATTCAAACAAACAAGTTTTCAATAACAGAAGGTTTATTGTTAATTGAGCACCCTGTGGAAACTTAGCCTGAGACAACGAAATACAAATACAGTTTGTACAGAGACTGACAAGACAGCTTTGTACCAAGGATACCTAGGCAACGTCATATTTGTCAAATCAAAATCATTCGCTTACTTTCTTTAAACTGTGAAACTAACACAACTACTTGTTAGTTTTCTGTAATGAACTTGGTTTCTCTTGCACAAAGCCACAAAGAAAACATTTTCCATGTCTTGCAAGCCTAGTTTTAATATTTAATGACCAAATAGTGGGCTACCTACAATAGATAGTAACATTTCCCCCTTAGTGTACCGGCAGGGGCATCCTAATTTGTCAGTTAAAAGAGCGAAATTCTGTAAAATTTGCATCTCGGCGTTGTTACTTCGCTTTGAATCCTATTTCATATATCTACCACTATTTAAACGTTTAGAAATAGATCGTTACAAATGTACAACCGCGAATGGCCGAGAGAAGTTAGTGACTGATTTATTCTTGCGAACTCGACTATTAAGCCTAGCTGCGGTGGTTTGCTTCTAGGGTTGACTTTACGAACTTACGCGAGAACCGAAAGCGATCAAAATAAACTTTTCAGACTTTCAGCGAACTGACTTCAATTTTCAAAACCTAAAATTTGCAACAACACATGACCTATTCCAAATTAATTCGCCAGTATCACTTAAATTTCAATTATCGTGTACAAGTGAAAAGGTGCAAAGTTTTCCTGAGTGCGAAAGTCGCCGACTTAATAATTTTTGCGTGCCGCTCTGCACTATTTAGTTCTCGCTTCTATGATTCTATGTAGGTCTGGTACTGATTTCCATCCAGCATCTTTTCAAATGTGGATCTCATTATAGCAAATTTTCCCAACATTATACCTCGCAATTTTGCAACAGTTGCATAACCATGCTTTACCAGTACATCCTTGGGGTTAAATTGTGGTCAAAGTCTTTATGGCGAAACCCTATATTCAGTGTGGTCATGTAGGAAATGGCCGCCACTGACACGCTACAGTAAAAACCCGCATAAAAGAACAGGTGTTTTGAGGATTCAGCCTGATTTTGTTCTTAAACATTGGGTGTTTCCTGCAAAATCAGCCTGAAAATGTTCTTAAGGTGTTCTTAAAATTGTTTCTTAAATCAAATACTGCTTTCACTACCAACAGTCAAATAAAGAATATGATTGGCAGAAAAGTAAGCTACATGGCTTAATGCACCCTGGAAATCCCCATACAGTACCTGCTGTAGAAATCTGTGTGCAGCGGTCTATTGATCTACTGTACTGTACCACAGCAGGTTATTGGACTTGAATCTAACTGGCAGCCATTTTTTATACAAGAACAATGTTTCATTTTCAGGCTGTATGTGTTCACTTCACTTCACTTCACTTTTATTATGTATGCAACATAGATATATAAATGCATAGCGCAAAGGCTCAGGTGTAGCATAAACTAAAGACCCTTGACTTGGGCCTCAAATGCCTCAACATTCCCGTGGATTGAAACTAATGCTTCTGGTAAGCAATTCCAAGCCCTAATGGCTCTCGGTAGAAAACTGTGTTTAAATCTATCTGTCCTAGCAAAAGGCACCATGAATGGTTTAGAGTGCATGTGCCGTGCATGTGCCGTGAAGTGTTCTTATGTATAAGGTACCTTTTTGGCCAAATTCCAGCCTGAGTGTTCTTAATCCACTTGTTCTTTTATGCGGGTTTTTACTGTACCATAAATTCAAAACTACCGCCAAAACTACTATTTATTGATAATCAAAGTGTAATACTAGTAACTGTGCTCTTGCAAATGCAAAAGGTTTTTCATCCCAATGCTGCATTTTGCTGTCTAAAGTTGTCTGATTTTAATTTGCGTGCCGAAAATGTACATCTTTTTCGTCTTTCTCGTAATGTAATTACGGTTCTTATAGGGTTGAAAGATGGATTATATGATAGTGAGATAAAAATTTACTAGGCGATGCATCTAAAGATTTAGTCCCCACAAATGTGCAGAAGATTGCGTTCTATTTCGGGACAAGCGGTTACCCACAATCTATACAAATTAGACTTAAATTCTTAAAATTTCATGAATATCTACGCAGGTATGGTTATTGCGACATTTAACCAAATTGTGTCGTTAAAGGGTCATCGATAAAGAACTCAAGTTCACGGCTGTTTCGAAGATCGTAATTTCCGCACGAATTTGTAGAGCAAAGAACTTCTGTTGTTGCGGTCTCAGTGAAAAAGGAGTCAGTTGCGAATTAACTCTACTTTGCAGGTAAAATTCATGTACAACTACTAACTACTGCAACTTTGCCGAATAGTAGGGCAAGCGATCATGTACTAAAACGCTTTAAAATGAGTACCGCTTAAACTTTGTACTCAAATGAAAGGATAAGTATTATTTTCATCACTTAAAATCGATAAGAATTGCATTCATTCGCTAGTTTGAATGTACAACATTGTACAATATTGTCTGAACAGTTTTTTAGTGTTTTAAAAAGAACGGTTGAAAGCTAAAAGGAAACCCCAGTGACACGAAAATGGTCGTAACATGCATAATTCTCAAGGGTATGTGAGCTGGAAAACCAAATGTTGGTTATTGGAAAATTATCAACTTTGTGGGCTGGTTACACACTTATTACTGTTCATTTTTTGTCCTCAAAGTCTTATTACTTGCTTTAGTACGTCCAAGTTTAAATGAAAAATGATAACAAGTATATGCAATCAAACGTATGATAATTTTTCCTGCCAGTCTCAATGAAACTGGTACAATTTACTCAGCAGTGGCCAAGTGATTATAGGCAATATAGCGAATTTTTTATACCGATATTGCGTTAATGCAGTAACCACAGTAATTTACAATTTCAGACATCTAACAAGAGGTAAATGTTGCTATTACTATTTTGTCAACAAGTTTGTCCTTGGGCGAAAAACTTAATTGGATCTTTCTGCACTCTCTTTAAAACATGAAGTCAAAGCAACACAAATTCAGCGACCTACATTCTGTTTTACTTTAGCAATTACTAAGTTCAGTTCATGTATAGTGGAATTGTTGCTCAAGGATAACGAAAAAAAAAACACTGTAATAGATTTAACACGATACAAGAACATAAAAAGTTCCGACAGAATTAGATATTAATTTTAAAGCCATATTTTCTTGGGAAAGGGTAGTCTTATCTAATCCTACCCAGTGTTAAGTCTTTGTGGGTTTTTGCCACTGGGCAAACCATTGTATATCACGGATATCCCGAAACCACAAAGTTACTACTGACAAAGAAAATCGATAATTCCGCGAATTTGATAGAGCTTAGACGGCTTCACGGTAGGTTGTTTTAGAGACGTTCACCTCCCCGCCTCTGCCTTGTGCAATTACCTACTATTGTGCTATTTCTCCATTTTCTCGGCTCACCAATAAGGATTCTCAAGCACCTCAATCACTTGTTTGTAAGGGTAACACTTGCATACTAAATAATTGATGCCTTGACACACACTAATAGACCCTGTTATATTAACTCGACAATTCGTTTGAATACGGCGTGTTCAAAGCAATATGGGATTTAAAGATTGAGAGGGCGAAATGGAGGAGTTACCTTGGCTTACGAAGGAACACTCTTTTGTACAAGGTGCGAGAAATAGGCAGTTTTACCCGTACTAAAGAATATAACTCTATTTTCCAGATATTGCGAAATCGTTTCTATCTTTAGAACCATGTATTCAAAACAAAAATTACAAATTATTTTGCAAATGATTTTATTTGGGAGTTGTGTATCTCTTCTACATACAAATACTTATGTCTTTAGTCATATAACTTTAACTACTTTAGGGAACTGTCGAATTTCATCAAAGAATATTTGCGCATGGTGTTAATTTGCGCATGGTGTTAATGTCTTAAAAGTCATATTACTCAAGAAAGTTATCGGACGATATTCTAATTTACACTATAATCAAATGGGATACGTTGCTAACGTAATTCAGCCATTAGCACTTTCTCCGAAATCAAGAATGATTGATATTTATTTAGTAGAAATAATTGTAATTTTGCGAATGATTGAATACCCAAAACAATTAGACTAATATTGAAAAGTACTGGCGCAGTCTTTTTAGAAATTCCGACAGCTAGTGAGTTCTGATTCTTTTACGTTGAATTTTATTTTACTTTCTAGTCTCACGGATAAAACTAAATCATTTCTAGTTACTACAACTCCGCCACTCTTGAATAATTCATGAGAATTGATGATTGATAGCGTTTTCTCTTATACCTGTAATTATTCCAAGAAAGTAGAAACCAATTTTCCCTCTTGGAGCGATACTCAGCTAGATCGATCATCACCAATGGGTGCTTAATTCAGTGAGTGACATTAATCTTGCTATTAAAATAAGAACTATAATATGATGAAGAACTACGAAACTCTTTCTGACCGATAGCCGTTCTCAGACCCCATCTACACGAGACCGGTACAAAACCGGGGTACAATTCTGGTACCGTCGCGCGTTCACACGGGACCTGCGGTACCGGACCGATTTTGACACGGCTAGACGTGCTTTTTTGGGACCAGGCCCCGTGTGAACACTGTTGCAAAACGTGCCAGAATTGTACCGGTACCGTATGAACAGGCGCGGTACCGTAGTATAATTGTACCGGTCCGGTTTTGTACCGGTCTCATGTGAACGGGGTCTTAGTAACAAGAGCAGGTGAAAAGAAATGCTTTCAAATGAAAACACGCTCTTTGTCTACGATTCCATGACAATGCACACTGTCTTTTACACTTTGACGTCTGTGCTCTAAACATTGACCTGCACGCTTTTTGCTCGAAAAGGGCGTGCGTTGTCATGGAATCATGGACAAAAAACGAGTTTTCGATTTGCAAGCATTTCTTTTTAAGCTGCGGGTGTTACTGAGAGCGTGCAGGGTTTTGTCAGGATCTCTTTCTGGACTTTTATTTTACTCTTTTCGCAGAAGCTATAATAAACACCTGTCAAAAGCAATTCGATTAATTGTGATAGCAACACTGGCTGTGGAGTACTAAACAAAGCGAGGGAAAACTTGATCTAGAAGTCCTTTTGAAGTCACTCTTAAAAAATAATCTTTGTACACTGAACTCTTTCAGAAAGACCATGTTCAACCTGATTTCAAAGTGTTAATGAATTTTTTCATTGTCTCTATGAATTTCCCCTTTTAAAAGTTCTGCAAGAAAATTACTCTCCGTGATTGATGTAAAAATTGTTATGTGCATTCGATAACGGGAGGTGTTAGTTAATTGACAAAACCGAATTCCTAATGTGTTAATGAGTTCATCTTTAAAGTGATAAATGCAAATATAACTTAACCTCCGAAATATGGCTTGTTCGGAATTATAAATAGAATTCATTACGCTCCTTTTTTTTGCCACGTTACGAACTACAACACTTCTATTTTAATACTTAAAAGGTATATGTATATGTAGTTAAAATTAGTAAAATTGTACAGGTGCAATTAAATATCTCTATAGCTCATTCATCTATATTTTATTCGTTGTTCCGTTTATCAGTAGTTCTCAAGATATCGGCTAGTGATGTTTTTAAATGATCAAAAGTAAAACAGAGTTTTTAAGGAAAAATAACAATAACCGCAGACGGGTGTATCACTTCTTCTTATAGGTAGTAAAAAAACGGCAAACACAACATTAGTGCTTATTTTGCTTGAGGATAATTCATTGTTTATATCAATGATAACACGCAGCTAGATTTTTATAATATTTCTATGGGAAATAACATAAACTAGGCCACATGCGAATAAGTGGTCAGCAAATTAGAAGTACTGATTTAAACTTCCGATGGTCTACGAGAAAAAAGGTATTATCGAAATTTTGCAGTATGAGTTTAAGACTTTAAAGTTTGTTATCACAACTAAATGAGTATTAGCCATTTTTAATTTATATTCATTTTTTTGTCAAACGCCCGACATCTTAGAGAAACAGACTCTTGACCACAAAGAAACATTATTAATTAGAAACCCAGAAATGACGCTTTCGTGAAAGTTATTTAGGATTTCAATTTATTTTTCCGATAAGAACGAGCCTTGCTATTGGTCGTAACGAGCCTTGCTATTGGTCTCTCCTGCGTATTATTTAAGTATTGCACTTAGCATTATTTAGTTTTCCAGTTGTTATCGCCCTTCGGTTTTATCGGAAACACAAGGCGTTTCTAAAAAGAAAACGAATGAATATGACTTCGCGTTAAGGCTAAAATGAAAGTCCCTCTTGGTCTCCACAACAGCAGTTGTCAAATTGATTGTAAAACTCCAATTAGAGACGACTTTTTCATTTAGCTGATTTGGATGATCTTTATAGCTCTGATTGACCAGAAGACACAAACCATTGGACAGTATATTAATTTATTTCGTGTTGCTTTCATTTTATTCTTTCCCACAGATACAAATTTCATGTTTGGGATCAACGTAGAGTTGGCATGGTGAAACATGAAGTCTGTTCATGGTATAGCATTACTTGATTCAGTATGCCCACTTCTTCTTCTTCTTGTTCTTCTTGGAAGCCTACAAGTCTTGGGTAAGTACATACAAAGCCAGCACTTATCAATATTTCAGTTAGCGCCAAAAAGTCTCAAACGTCTTTCATAAATCACTTTTTTCGTTGAGAGAAGAGGAAGATATTTGTGTTCGCGCACTCCCCGGGACCGCGAAGCAAAACTAAAGGAAAATAATTATGGCTCTATCTTATAGGTACATAATATAACTGCAAGGTCTGGGTTTTAATCATGGACGGTTAATAGATAGTTAATAGTGCATCCGGCGAATGGGCCCAGAATGGCGAAAGCGTGCGACCTTTACCGTCGAATGGTTTCTAATCACATGGAAACATTTGCACAATAAAACATTCAGTGATATTAAAATAGCGCTACCGTTTTGAAAACCGTTGACAGTCACTTCATAATCATCCTAGAAACTGCTCACGTGCTTTCCACATACAAGCGTAGAGAGTTTTTGTTAGAAGAAACTGCAGTTGAAGGGTGAAACTGAATTGAACTTCCTGCATTTGGACCACTTGGCCTACGCTGGTACCAGGCGACGACTCAGGACTGTGAAATGGCAGCCTCCTTTAGCGCCATTTCTTTCCATATCAACATAACAAACAAACCTATTCAAATTTTGAAAGACTGGTAGAGAACGTTGTCTATAAAATTTGGCGCCAGATATGAAATGTAGTCGTTTGTTGTGTTCGGCCAAGTTTAAGTTCTCTTGTAAATATCTCATTTTAATAACTTACCGTTACCCTTGAAAAGTGGTCTTGGTCATTCGGGATTGATTTACGTCTTTAAAAAGGCATATACATCATAGTGATGGGCTCGAAACCTTTCTAGATAACATATATTCAGATTTAAACTCGTTAACTTTGAACTTCCTGGATTCTTCCGCCATCTTGATTGTTCGGCCAAGAGGACTGGACGCAAGAACCACAGAGCTCCCGCGTGTGGGCAGAAGTAGTAGCAAGCGCTTCTGAAACCCGCGGGAAACGCTTTCTACGCAGGCTATCGTCGAGTTGGTACTCGCGATCAAAATTAATGGTCGCATATAACATAGAGAATAATACATGGGCGCGTGGGGATATGGAATTTATCTTCGATGCAATTTTGTTGCCCCCGTGGGGTATCGCCAGAAGCTGATAATTATCATAAAATCGGGGTTTTACTGCATTATATAAACTTTTTCTGAAAAATTTCCGACTTGATGAATTTCACGACAGTGTGGGCATCGTAATTTTTCACACGTGCGAATTACGATATTTCTCAGTGGCCGAAATCCTGATAAAACACTACAGTTTATATAATAAAATGTTTTAACATGGAACTATATTTTTTTCATTGTAGGCTCTACATCAAGGCCACGCTTTGTCGTTCAGCCCCAGGACACTCTCGTGCTCGGTAGCAGCTTTACTCTTATGTGCATCGGAACCAAAAACACGACGGTCACGTGGTACCATGATGGAAATAAAATCAACTTCAAATGGCAGACCGACATGCAGCAGTCCAAGGATGGATCACTCCACGTGTCGAACGCCTTGCGCTCCCGAGATGAGGGCCCTTATCGATGTTTGGTGTCTAACGCGAGGGGGACTATAATCAGCAGACGCGCATTTGTAAGGTTCCCTTGTGAGTATCCCCCCACTTCTCTCGCACCTGCATCATAAGTGCCCTGAGAGCCATATAGACAGGGTGTATCTTTGTTCGGCAGTTCAGTAGCAAGCGAACTCTCGGTTTTCGGGTCGCTTACCTTAGGCAGAGTGAAGAACGGTTCTTTGCGCATATATTCCTAGATGTGCGCATTTGTTCCTAGAAGGTTGCACCATCACAACTGTCTGTTGTATGTAGCCGGTATTGCGTCAGGAACTCATAGGAGCAAAAGGGGATACCAAGAATCAAGCACATTGGCTTTTAGGACAAATAGCCACAATTATCACCCTGCTTATGCCAAACAATTGTACAATACATCGTTCGTAACAAAATTGTAGTGCGTTTAACACGAGAATTTCGTTCTTCTTAGTTTCTTCCATGACGCACCCGACCAACAACAGATATATGTGACGGTGTAACCTTTTGTGGAATAGTTGTATGTGCGACTACGCCCATGTTAACACACATGCTTCTTCTATCTGTCTCAGATCTGAAACCATTTTCCACGACGAACTTTGTGATCGGCAAGGAGGAGGGCCATAGCGCTGTTTTACAGTGCCAGGCACCTGACTCGTACCCAGACCGCCAGATACAATGGTCCAAAGCGGACCCATACAACCCAGCCAACCGCAAACCTCTGCCCCAGTCCAACACGTACACAATTAGCGCCAAGGGAGACTTGCACTTTGCGCATGTGCGGCCAAACGACTCAGGGGACTATGTGTGCACTGTAACCAATAATAACATCAATAAGCATCAAGTCAGGACTGTGGTGCTAACGGTCATGCCAGGTAAGTCAATGTTATGCTTATTTCTTGTGATCATGACAAAAAATTCTGAATTCTGATTGCGGGTTATTTGTTGGCTTAAAGAGGCTGTGCCATGTTGACAGCATAGCAACCATACCAACTCGGAGAAAGCATCCATTTCCATCAGCTGATGTAGAGAACATAGAGTAAATTTCTTGACTGAATTTAGTAAATCAAATCTGAAATTTTGTTTTTAGATGTTGATTTAGAGATTCGTCTTCTAATATCGAACGAAACAATAACAAAGGAGTGGCTGACACGTGCTCTTTAAGTATGAGCGCGGGTGAAGTCGCAAGCCGGCGCGTACAAGAACGTGAAGAGTCAATCTATCAATCCCGTAGAGGACATTAGCATGATGTTTTGGGCTATTTATGTTGTTCAATGACACTTAACATGGCTGCCCAGAATAACAAGTGTAAAACCGAAAAGTTCTGATAACTGTTGAAAACCTTCCACCGTCTTTTTCCAGTTCGCCCTATTCTTCGCCAGCCTCCCAAGGTCTCAACGGAATTTTCCGTCCAAAAGGTTGCTATAAAGGGGAGCGATTTGTGTTGGAGTGCATTGTGTATGGAATGTAAGTAACTTGCGAACAGAAGGGTGCTCCGCGCCACAGCTTTTTATATTTACAGGTTGATCAAATTGTCTAACAACTCTACACACATCGTGATTTTCAGGCCAGTTCCTAAGATTACTCTTCGCAAGAAAGGAGTGCACATGCTTCTCGGCCAAGTAACAGCCAATGCGCGTCGTTATTACATTGCCAAGTTCACGAGGCAGCACGCGGGCAAATACAAGTGCAGGGCCACAGATGATGTCACTGGCAGGTCAGACACCAGTAATACCATCGTCAGAATGGAAGGTATGGCCAGATGGAGTCATTCATTGTTGATAGAACAGATGTCAGATGACTGTCACAAGTAATTTAAGTTTTATTAGGTTTTATTCAGAATTGGTGTAATCATTTTGCAATATAGGACATTTGCAACGATGACATTATTTGACTACAACTACCAGAATGTTCTGAATGAAAAAGAAAAGTGAAAAGGACAAATTCTATGGGAGTACGAACATAATATTCTCAATTGTCTTCACAATAAGCCGCGCCATCCAAAGGTTTCTGGTAGTTGTAGTCTATCACGTCATAGTGCAAATGGCCTATTGGTATCACTCCACTCTAAACTCACTGAACGAGATCGCATTTACAAGCGTTTGTGGCTAACTTATGGCATGTTTCCACCGGGAAATTTTGTGACCTAAAGAGCTCTCGCAACCTGAATATTCCCAGAGCATGGCCTGTATGCTTTTTAGTATTAAATAATTGAACTCCATTTGAAAATGACACCATTTGAAAAAGAGTTGACCAGTTTAGAGTGCACCTCAAAGGGTTCTACAGCCTGGATTCACCTGGACGAATTAGCATCACACACTGAAACGTCCACTCCATGCTTGTTTTAGAGCGGATTTCACATGACTGTCGTGAAAACAATTGCAATTGAAAAATCACTAGCCAATCAGAAACGAGAGAAATCACCACTTGCTCCTAAATGGCTTTTCTCTCAGCCAATCACAAGCCGAACCAATTACTAAGTAATTATGCAATTGTATTTACTAAAGAATTTGATTGGCTGAGAAAAACTAGTAGCCAATGAGAACGCAAAGCAATCGCAATTACATAACAAGTGTTGACAGTCATGTGAAATCCGCTCTATTACTTATATTCTATACTTGTCTTCTTGCAAATTGTAGCAAAACCGGAATGGATAACTAAACCACAAGAAACTACGGCGGGTACAAATACCAACACTACGTTGCGATGCAAGGCGTCAGGAATCCCGCACGTGCATTACCAGTGGTACTATAATGGCAAGCCCTTACAAGCATCCCCCAGACACGTGTTCGACAAGGGGGACCTTATCCTCAAGGAGCTCAAACACAGTGATGGAGGAATGTACCAATGTATGGTTACCAATACGCATGGGCAGCTAATAGAGTCCGCTGAGCTCTCCGTGGCAGGTATATAATGTGTTTTTTTCTGTTACATATGCCTATTATTCCCTACTACGCCAAGAAAAGGTAAAGATGAGCTGAGAAGGGTAGAAGGGGTTGATGTTATCCCCAGTCCACTCTCCTAGACTCAGTCTCGAATGATTCCATCTCTACCTTTTCTTTTTTCTTCTTTCTTTTTCTCTTTCCTCCTTTCTTTTCTGCTCTTTTATTTTTCTTTTCTTTTCTCTTCCTTTCTTTCGTTCCTTTACTTTTCTTTTCTACCTTTCATTCTTATTTTCCTTATGGCCAATCAGGCTATCAAAGGCTGTCTTATCGAGTTTTATTTTGCGGTGTTTGCGGACTGTTCTAACAATATAGCTGTACATGAATGGAATTGACAAATATATCTTTCACTACAGAAACCCCGGCAGGTTTCGGTCCCGGAAGTCGAACCCCAGAAGCCAACAAGAACACTCTCGTGGACTCCACCGTCACACTGTACTGCAGACCCACAGGAAGCCCAAAGCCGACAGTTCGCTGGCGCAAAGGTTCGGTGTTCCTCACGAATGGCGGGCGGTATGACTTCCTCAAGTCCGGAGATTTACGGATAGAAAATGTCACGCAGCTCGACAGCGGGAGATATACGTGTGAGGTGTCTAATAGATTAGGCTCAGCGTCCAAGAGCGGGCGACTAAATGTGCAAGGTAAGAGAGGAAAAGATAAGACGTCGCGCTGTGCAAATTATATATCCAGACGCGTTCCATGATTCAGTACGGGGGCGGGGATCCGTGCCGTACATTTGTACGTCGCGCGCATCAAATCAAAGTCTGCGCAGCACGTCCAGGTAGTTGCCGTTACTACATTTTCTGTTTATGTGTCTCTTCCAGATAAAATTGCGATAACCAACCCTCCAGATGACACACGCGCCACTGTTGGGAATAGAGTACGGTTCACATGTGGCGTGACAACATCTGGCGTGACGGAAGTGGTCTTCCAGTGGTCACGCTTCTTCATCCCCGTGACAACAAACAGTCGTATAACGCAAGGGAAGATCGGTGAGCAGACAGGATTCCTGGAAATCAGAAATGTACGGTATACCGACGCGGGTTTGTATTATTGCAAGGCTGCCACGTCAAAGGACGTGAACTCCAAGACGGCGTCATCCACTGCGCCTGCGCTACTTACAGTTCAAGGTACGGAGTGCTGTGTTGAATTATAAATCTTTACAATTGACCCATATCATCAAATCATCCATTAATACATCCCAAGTTGCTTAGTATGATGTCGATCATGTGTTCCGAATAGTACTGTTCAAAAAATGCTCCTGGATACATACGCTGTTTTTCTCCTTGACTTACATCGTTACCGGATCCCTTTTGATCACCACTGCCAATTTTTCGGGGGACTTTGGGGTGTACTGCATTAATGACCTGCTTACGCTCGAGTCGTGACTGCAACTTTTTAAAATCGTGCGTACGCCCTGCAAACGTTGAATCGAAGTCGCGTCCAATTTTATTTTATTTTAAGCAGTGGACATTAAGTAAATTCTTCAGAAAGTTTGATATCGTCTAGGGCAGCCCGTGGTGTAAATCTGATACAACAGGGCTGCTCATGTTGTAAACATTACTTATTATTCTTACTCGATGTTTTATTGCCCTCTTCCACAGGACCCCCGGAACAGCCACGAGATGTAGTGATCTTGACCAACACTCGGAGTTCTCACTTAGTGAACATAACTTGGAAACTCGGCCGAGCCAACAAGAGTCCTATCAGGCGTGTCTACGTCCAGCAAAATGTGCATTTCGCGCCGAATACATGGATCACTACCAAGATTATTAACGACCCAAGTATCCGTATCGTTGAAGTCCCGCTCTCTCCTTGGGCCGAATATAAATTTCGAGTGATCGCCGAAAATCAGGTTGGCAACAGTACAGCCAGTGCGATATCCATGTCTGTTAACACCAGACCTGAAGGTTAGTAAGCACTCGCGCATGCTGACCATACTTCTAGACTTCATTACCACGGCACGGTTACTGTCGGTTACTATGGTATCATGCCACCGAAAGATTTATCTTTAGTTGTCTTTTGTTATTGTGTATATTATCGTTAGCAAACTCATATTTGCAATACGTTGCGGCCAACTAGAACACACGTAGCGCGCAACATTGTGCTCTGCGCGTATCCTGTAGTAGTGGCTTGATCAGACATTTCTTTGCGTCCCGTACAACACGCGTCTAAATCGGGTAATATGAAGTGTTGCGCTCTACATGTGTCCTAGTTTAACCAGGCCCTGAATACTGTTAATAGTTTATACTCACCCAACCCTGACGAAACTTTGGTCTTTGATCGCTGGCGGAAAGGAAAAGTCATGCTTAGACCTGTCATTAGAATTCTTGCGATGCACAATTTTTACCAAATAGAAAATTCGTCTTAGCAACACTCTCAATCACTCTCTAGTGTAACTAACCAAAGTTTTTCATTGCTGTGTTCTCATGACAGCGCCTTCTAGAGTCCCAAGTGACATCGGTAGTAAAGGAAGAAGTCCCAACACCATGCTGATAACTTGGCGACCACTGACGCCCCTGGATCAGAATGGGCCCGGCATATACTACATAGTGTACTACAAAAGAGCCGACTCCAAAGACAAAATGAAGAGGAACGAAGTGCGTAACAAGACCAAGTTCACTATCGTGGGACCTGATTATTACATCAAGTACGCTTATCAAGTACAGGCCGCAAATGACCAAGGGTTTGGACCCAAGAGCATGGTGATGTTTGGATTCTCAGGGGAGAGATGTAAGTCAATGTCGGCCATGTTTTAAGGGAATTGGGCAAGTTATCTGAACCCCGTGCACAACCCGCGTAATGTCGCAAACTTGTTGCAGGTGTTTTGTTTTGCTCAAAACAGCTTCAATTTTCCTCTTATTCCATTCAGTACTTTCATACGTGCTCTTATCCGATCATTTCTTGTGTTTCTAGTTCCAGTTGGACGTCCAACGAACCTCAAGATAGAGATCACCTCACCGACAACCGCACTCGCCACGTGGGACTCTATAGTTGACTCAAGAGAAACGGCGGGAGGAAAGTTATTAGGATACAAGGTACAATCTTTAATTTTAATTTCCTCCCAGCTCCGTACTCGGTGTATGTTCCTCGCTTTTGAAGTCGCATTTCTAGCAAGGGGGAGGATACCGATTGTAGTGTCCTCTACACAAGCCTCTCAGGTCTCATGTTCAGACTTCTTCAGATCTCTTAAATAATCGCGAAGATGACTTCCCGCTGGCACCGCACCTTGTGTCATATGTTTTTCTGTACTTTCTTAGCCTGATTCTCGTCCGCTACAGTGGAGTAAGGTAGCACTTCCTATCTTCGCGTCTGATCAACGTCACGATGTCAAGTGTTCTCATTTTCATCCCGTGACTTTGATCAGATGCGGAGGTAGGAAGTTCTACCGTACTCCACCGTAACGGTCGAGAATCAGGCTAGTACTTTGCAAATGCATGTTTCTAACTTGCTATGGTATCATTTTCATTGAGTATTCTAGTATGTAAGATATCTTCATAGATTGTTTTTGTTTCCTCACACCAGGTTTATTTCTGGACTGACGTCACGGACATACGGCCCCAAAAGGCCCCCTTCAAGTCCACCATTCGCACCTCCACAATCATGGACCTGGACCCTTTCACGTCCTATAGGTTCCAGGTTGTCGCGTTCAACAGTCGAGGAGATGGGCCTGGGAGCGATATTGTTGGCCCCTTGAGGACACCCATGGCAAGTAAGTGTCTTGCATTGTGCTCAGCAGTTGAAAATATACAATTCGTCAGTGCCTTATTTGGAAGTCACAAATAAGAAACCATCCTGCTTTTTGCAGGGCAAAAACGGAATTTTGAGCTGATGAAACCTTGAACAAATTGCAGTGGTCTGAATTTTCGATGCAGCCGTCATTTTGATTTGAGCTTAATAGCCAGGCTGCTGGAACGTATTTCAATAACACGGGGGGCTCGCCCCAGTTCTCCTAGAGGCAATAGGCAAAACGATAGCGGTTGATCGATATGACCTTTACTTACAAAGCGAGTGTTTCTAAAACTCAATGTAAAATTATGAAGATTACTATATGTCCTCACGAAAGTGAGTTTGATGAATATACTTTCAAAAGTTATTTTAGTAGTACTGAATGTTTTGGCTGAAATCTTTGCTAAAATCATTTTTTAGATGAACCGGATGTGAAAAAGGCGAAGGATTTGCTAATTCAGCGATACATACTTTGTTAGTAGGAGAAATGCCACTTTCAGGACGACTATCACATGGACTTTCGTAGGAACCCATCCATGGGAAAAGCTGAATTTCCCATGGTAGAAGAATGGGAAGTGTTGATTTCCCATGGCTATCCATGTGAATTCTCCGAGCACTTCCCATGCGTGTGCCTTAGGAAATTCAGCTTATCCCATGGATGGGTTTCTGCAAAAATCCCTGTGTATATAAATTTGCTTACCGCCCTTCTCGAGGATCCAGTAGCCTGCGTAGCAAGTATTCCCCAGGAGTTTTCAGGCCGAGAAACTCGGGCGAGATTCGCCCCGTTTTGCGAGGCCAAAATCTTCGAGTTTTTTTCTCCAGGATTCTCTGCCCTAAAACTCCACGAGAATACTTGCTTCGCAGTCTACGGATCCAGCGCTTCAATTCTCGGCCGCTAAAGGGGATAAATTGTCGAGCATGGGCCCATCTGTAATACCTTTTTAATTTAAATGTTATATCTAATTATTCCTCAATTCATCTAATGCCTTGTGTATGATACTTATTCCTGGACCAATAACTAACTACGCTACTAACGCAACTCACTGATGTACATATACAAGATCGTACCACTACCATACAACACACATAATGTAACGCAATAACAACCGACACTAGTAACACACTCAACCTAAGATGGCGATATCATGAGCGGTATGTCATATGTATGCTCAACTCCTCATACCACACTACTATAACACTTTTAAACCCGAATGTAATAAGAAGCTAAGACTAAGAAACCAATCACGTATATGTTTCTCATGCAGAATAGAAAGCATAGGAGACGAGACTTGTGCTACACATCGCTAGAATTACTTTGCGCATGCCCAGTTAATACATATTCATATTTCCTACGTCTTACCAATCAACTAAGCATATTACGGGCTTTCCTCGAATCGAATACACTGTACTTTTACATAATTACTAAGGAAAAATATTAATGATAGTACATTGAGTACGATCATCAAGTACCAAAGACAAACTTAAGGCACACTTTTCGATCGGAGGTAGCCTGAATTTTCAGCCGTCTTTTGCCCCTACACTCGACACCCGTTGCGGGAAAACGCAACACGCGGGAGAACGCAACGCGCGGGAGAACGCAACACACGGGAGAACGAAAACGAGTGTCGGAGTGTAAAGCACACGGATAACTTCTACAGAAACCCATCCATGCAAAAATTTGAATTTCCCAAGGCACACGCATGGGAAGTGTTCGGAATTCACACGGATAGCCATGGGAAATCCGAACACTTCCCATTCTTCTACCATCGGAAATTCAGCTTTTCCCATGGATGGGTTTCTCGCTTCTGCAGAATTCCCCGTGACGGGAGAAAAGACGGCTCAAAATTCAGGCTAGATCGGAGGGGCTAAACAATAAACCATGAAAAACACACTTACTGAACCTTGTATCAAATGAAAAACTAAACTTAGCACTACTGAGTACGTGAATCTCTGAACTACAAACTCGTCCTGACTTGATTCATAGCGGAAGAAATAACTTTGAACTTATGACTTTGAGTACCGGACACTATAAAACGCCGAACATAAAAATACCGAATACAAAGTGCTAAACAGGATGGCGGTCGTTCTCATGTTCCCAGGTGAAGACGAAGATAAGGATGATAATAAATCAACTAAATTGGTCTCAGTAACCACTGTCTCAAGTTTACGCAACTCTGATCTTAATAAAAGTAAGTTATGCAGAAATCTTAAAAGAGACAAAAAGATTTTAATATGCTTTACTCACTTATCTAGATTGCCTGCTTTCGTAGTTTGATGTGGATTTCGGCGTTGATGGCTTCAATTAATGTTGCCTTTTCCAAAACAGAAGAATCATTGGGTATGGCCAAACCTTAATTTACTTAAACTTAGGGTCTTACTAAAGTACACGAGATATGAAACTTGATTTAAAGGGGCTCGATGAGGAAAGATAGTAAAGGTAAAATAATAAAACAAGTAAGAATTCTAAGTGGACTAACAAAATCCTTATAACTCTAAGAAAGTGGGCAATCGTAATGTTTGATTTGAATCTAGTGCACGAAAATAGACCTTTCTTTATACTGCATGATTTACTTTATGAAAGGAGTATAGCTTTAGAATAATCAGCAATTGCATTGAAGTTCACTTCTTCTTCTTGACTGTTAAGCTGTGGAAAGGCAAAGTTAAATAATGAAACTTCTTCTTTCTCTTCATTACACACCTATACCTAATACCTGCATGTACTAATTTCATTGAAACTTCATAACGTGGTCAAACTAAAATGATTGTAATGTCTTTTTAAAATCCTTTATTGTTGCAGTACCCGAGCCTCCGGCTGCTATTGTTATAAGCATGCAGAACTCTTCGTATGTGATCCTTAGCTGGTACCCGCCCATCAAACCTAACGGACAAATCCTGTCTTACAGCGTGTCAGTGAAAAGGTAAGTACAACCAAGCACTAGGCCATCTTAATGTCACTTTCTTACCACAATACAGCAAAGAAAGCGGATCATGCTGAACAAAACTGACCAATCAGAATCGCCGTGTCAAACAATCGATCCTGACAAAATTTGTCCTACGCTCTCATTTGTTGGAGCAAATGCGGTTATTTTCACGTCAAATCTAATTGATCTGTTTCTTCAGCATGGCCCTTTCTGTGTCCGCACGTAACGTAAACCTTAGAAAGTGATCGCCGCTACACTGTTGCGTCCTATGCCATATGTACGTTAGAGTGGATTTTAGATGTGACTCAATTGCATTTGCGATTGGTTAGCTTTCTCATTGGCTGCTTATTTCTATCAACCAATCAAATTGTGAACTAATTTTACAAGCAAGGAATTACTAGCCAATTGGTTTGGCTCCTGATTGGCTGGGCTGGAAACCATTCAACAGTAAGTTGTAATTACTCTTGTTTCTGATTGGCTAGTGATTGCACAATTGTACCTCTTCAAAATGGTCATCTGAAATCTGCTCTTACTAGTAACGGTGTCAAACGAAAGTGAAACAATTATGAGAGGCTTTGTGCTACCAGCACTATCCTACTGTTCTTGTGTGTTACCTTCTGTACTGTCCAAAAATGGTTGTTTCGCCCTGCGCAACTGGCTTTTCTGTTCCGCCATTCAAACTGTGTAAACCAACCAGGACCTTGCTCTATTCGCCCAGTGCCGTTGTCTGAGGGGTGGCGGTGTGGGGCTCTAGCGTCTATGAATCACATAATCGGATTAGGTTGTCGATCTGCACGACGAGTCATCTTCAATAAACATCCCCAAGAAGTCTATAGAAGTTCACATTACCTCGTTCTGCATTTCAGACTTCGCGATGGTAAGACAGTTAGTGGAAAAACCAACGGTACAACGGAACTCCGGGTCCATAATCTGAACGTGAAGGCCAAATATCAGTTTGCTGTTCTTGCAAGAAACAGAATTGGCCCTAGTCCACCGGTGGTCGGAGAGTTCGACATGAAGCTTGGTAAGTGTTAAGTCATTTTCTATTATATATCTTATTTCACTTCGGTCGGCCTTGCCAAGTCATCCTCGGCGTAAACCCAGGAGCAGAGGAAACTTCCCTGGGTCTCCGAGGATGTTGCCAGGTAAAGTCGCGTTTGTTAATAACCAGACTCCTTTATAAGTTTCCCGTCTTTTCAAAATGACATAACCTCCCGCTCTTTACAAGGCGATATAGTATTGCGCATTTACAGGTTAAAATACTCCAAGATGGAAACTAAAACCCACCAACTTCATAGTTTATGACGTTTAAGTCGTACAAAGCCGCTTTCTTGAATAGCTGGAGAATCCAACCTCTATATTCGTTTTTCTTCTTCTTATGTGCTGACACCAATGTTTCTTTTCTCAGTTCCGCGGAAGCCTCCAACATTCGTACGAGTGAATTATGACGAGCACCTGAGAGAAGCTGTGGTCACGTGGATAAGAGTTGAGGCCCGGGTCGATGGATACAAGGTAAACACGTGGTAACAAAGATGACACTCTATTCTCCAGATCTCCTCGGCTCGTCACCTCGCAGGGGAGCCTCTGAAGACAGCCATTTCAGGGCCTTCGCTGATTGGCTGAATTTGAACGTTGGAGCATGCGCAGAAAGATGAACGGCTAAATAGTCTGGGTGTGCGCGCATTACTCATTTTGAAGTAGCAGCCATTCTCGTACCCAGAGCTCCCCGGCTCGTCTGCTCGCAGGGGAGGCTCTGGGGACATCAATTTGATTTGCTGATTTTGAACGTTGGGGAATGCGTAGAAAGGTGTTTCTCTCAACGCATTCTCGTACCCAGAGCTCCCCGGCTCGTCTGCTCGCACGGGAGGCTCTGGTGACATCCATTTGAGACCCGTCGCTTATTGGCTGATTTTGAGCGTTGGAGCATGCGCTGAAAGGTCTTTCTCTCCGCAGCTCTGTATTAAATCTCGCGCATGCGTCAGTGGCTGTCTTCAGGGCCTCCCCCGCGAAGTTACGAGCCAGGGAGCTCTGGGTTCGAGAATGTTCTCAACGGCTCTGTATCAAATCTCGCGCATGCGTCAATGGCTATCACCAGTGCCTTCCCCGCGAGGTGACAAGCTGGGAGCTCTGGGTTCGAGAATGAGTGGTAGCATTTTATTGTATTCAGACAGTAACTAATCCTAATCCTATGCTTGCAGGTGTATTACTGGAGGGACGGTGATGTTGTAAGAACTGTGGATGTCGAGAGAGACCGAAACGAGCGGGTTATCACAAGACTAGAGAAAGGACAAATGTATAGATTCCAAGTGGCGGCGTTTAGACTGGTCAACGGTCAACACTTCGCCATTGGGCCAAGATCAGCTCCAGTGAAGGCCGGGAAAGGTAGGGATGGCTTTCTTGTCACGCAATACTTTCTTTGATAACATGATAAGCGTGTCGCGGCATCAACACATTACGATTTGAAAAATCGGAAAGGGAGCGCCATTGAAATTAAGTGAGACAAAATTGAAAATTTCTGTTCGCAAATACCGAGTAAATTCGTGGGAAAATCTTCAGAGAAAGGGGGCGACGGGCCCTCTTGAACCCCCCCCCCCCCCCCCCCCCCTAAATCCGCCCATGCCTAAAATACTGGTTTATGGGTAATCATACACCAAATCGAAATATGGCGGCACATTTAAATAACCATTGTTCTTGTCTTACTAGCCTCGTGTTCACGTGGAAACACAAAACCATTTTCACATGAATGAGACGCTAGTAAGTCAAGCACAATTATTATTCAAATTTGCCGTCATATTTCGATTCGGTGTATGTTTGAATAACAGTCGGTTCTTAAAAACGCTCTACGTATTGAACGAAGATCTTTTAAAATCGTAAAATGACGCGCCTGGAAGTTACGTCCGTTTTTCTTACTTGATTATGACTCTGCGCTCGAAAGAAAAACGTTCCTCATTGTTTTCCTTCCGTTGTTCGCTTGCAGTACCCGTGCAGAGCCGAGTCAAGTCATCAGCGTCCAGTAGTCGCTGGTCGAGTTCAGTCTGGCACACGTCCTGTGGATTATTAGTATGGAACGTGCTGTATCTACTTTACAGTTGATAATGGCGATGCACACACAGAGAGAATGATTTATAGTCACTCCGGCATGGCCACAGTTTGAGTTCATGACTTTTGCTGGTCTCCCTGTGGTGAAAAGAAGATATTTGGCGTTGGGTCTAATCCCATTTGATCATCGCAAATATGAAGACCTCTGATCATATATTATGTTGACGTTTTCCTCAACCAATGGGACGTTTTAACCAGTCTTAATATATAAATATATTCTGGTACAATACAGGACGCGGTTATTGAGGATGTTATGAAGCAGTTCAATTTGACACTTGATGAAGTCAGCACTGACATTGTTGTGTTGTACATATATGGAAACTAGTGCGCACATGCGCAGACAATGTATATACTACCACTCACACGTGACGGCAATCTACGCATGCCATTATGCGATTGCGATCAACAGAATGAAATTATTCACCGAGATGTATTTTATTGATATATTTGACAATTCAATTATCCGCATTGGAAAGAAATGACAAGTATTTGGCTACCAGACCAGGGGTATATGCAAATGCAAGAGAACGAGTGATGTGTTTGTGGACCTTAACAAGCTCAAGCAGAGTTCAGTTTTGGATAACCAAGATGGAAGGATCACAGTTTGTTCAAGATCTCGGCACAGGAGCACTCCCTTAAGAAAACGTTGGAAACAGAAAAACTTTAATACTAGAAGACACGGGCAACAACGGCGTTTTATATAGATATGTTTTCACACTCGGTTACTATGGTTATGTGGTGGTAATCCTAGTAACCGGGTGTGAAAACGTATCTATTGGTTTGGCAATCGCCTAAGAGATATCTGGGTACAAAGACTATACTAGGGACAAATCCAAAGGACTCACCAGAAACCCATCCATGGGAAAAGCTGAATTTCTCATGGTAGAAGAATGGGAAGTGTTCGGATTTCCCATGGCTATCCATGCGAATTCCGAACACTTCCCATGCGTGTGCCTTGGGAAATTCAGCTTTTCCCATGGATGGGTTTCTGCAGAAATTCCCTGTGACTAAACCCAGGAATATTTCCGTGATTGATACAAAGGATTGTGGCGAAGGAGACTGTTGTCATTATGCACAACAAATATTTTCAGAGAACAAATAGCCTCTGGTTATTACGACAACCAGAGGCTATTTGTTCTCTGAAAATATTTGTTGTAGAGAAAACAGCGGGAAGACCTTTCGCCGCAAATATCTGAGTAGGAATTCTCTTGTTACGCGCCTGTCAAGCGAATTCAGCGTTCAATAAACTTTTGTAACGATCAGCTGATCCCACCTCACGGTAAGCAAAATGAAACGTTCCTAGCCGCCCAGCGAGAGAAACCCGAATTTTCGCAGTTCTAGAAAGTAAAACTAGATGTAAACATCGTACAAGTAAAACCCAATCTACATTTGTTATAAGGCAGCATTTTCTGGGGAGATGGAGAAGGTTTTATGCTCAATTTCAATTTTTTTTAGAATCTGTTTGGAACGCTTGGCGATGCAACAAAAATCGTTCTGATTGGCTAATTTGATCAGCCGGGAGTTTTGATGGTATCAATCCTCATAATTACATACTTACATGTCTTACATGGCAATGCGTTGAATACTGTTGGAACGGATATTTTTTATTGATGTACTGGGAAATGCGGGAACCATCATAAGAAAATATAGGTATTCACTTTGTATTAGTCTAGGGCCAAATCAATAGACCATTATGCCAGGCATGCGTGCGCGACAAGCTCGACTTCAGAACCGGTCAACAACATTCTCTTACCCAGAGCTCCCCGGCTCGTCTCCTCGCGGGGGAGGCTCTGGTGACAGCCACTGACGCATGCGCGGCGAGATTTCATACAGAGCCGCTGAGAGAAAAATCTTTCTGCGCGTGCACCAACGCTCAAAACCAGAGGTTCTCAAATGGATGTCCCCAGAGCCTACCCTGCGAGGAGACGAGTCGGTTCAGAGCTCTGGGTACGAGAATTGGGTCAACAAGTGAATCAGTCTTTGTGGTGGCTTTTATGCCGATGTCATTTGGAACCACCATTATGAATAGCAATGGCGGATTCCTTTGTAGAACCGTCTTAAAACCGAGCTCGATGCACACGCACACTTGAAAAAATGGTCTATTCAACACGCCATGTTGACCAGTTTGACCGGTTTGACAGTCCGATTCAACATGGCGCGCTCAACAAATATTAAATGATATTGAATCACATGATGAAAATCTAATAATTGCAGAAGATCATAAAGGTGGTGTTACACGGGACAACTCGCAACAAGAGCCTAGAGCCTTCCGTTTACCGTGTATAACATGTGGCACAAGACACTTTCCGCGCAACATTTCACTCGGCAACATGTTTCGAGTTTTTGGCTTGGCTTCAAAAACTCGCAATACAAAATGACGAATATCTGAAAAATTATCTCGTTAACATCTGTTCAACAACGTTCTGGACAGCATTTCTGTTGGCAATCGTGCTATTCGTCAGTAGCTCGCGCTAAAAGTTGTTTGCCAGTTGTTGTTGCGCTAAAAGTTGTCTCGTGTAACACGCCCTTTGCCGAATGATTCGAGGCAAGAGTAAATTAGATCGAGGTCAACAACTTTCCGCGCAACAACCTATTGTGGAAGATTTTTGTTGCGAGTCTTCTCGTGTAACAACGTACTCTTAGTGCGACAGTAGTAAATAATCATACTCGATACATACGACTAGAAAAACTACAAAATTGCTCGCCGTATGATTTTGATTCTGCAAATTGTAAATTTTATTCGAAAAGAGATATATTTAATTACAATAAATATTCAATGATTGTTTCCAATGTTTTATAAACTACAGCTAATTGTGCGGCAATTTCTGATTTATTTTTACAATATTTGTGCTGTAATAATTGTAGTGTCAGCCAGCAGTTTGTTATATCCACTGCTTGCGAGGAAAGCAGTGCCTTCTGGGAAAGGTAGCCATTTTGATATGCTAATTTCTGTTACAGTTCAAGAGACTCCAGCCAGACACTAACAGCGTATGAAGAGAGTCCAATAAACTTGAATATTTAAATATCGTGTTTACTCTGTTGTCTTTTTGATATCTGTGTATCTGATTACTGTGTTGTCTTTTTAAACACCATTTTAAAGACGTTGACGCGGAAAAGACCGAATCGACTAACGGTGTTTAATACATATTGTTGTCATCCAATTCAGGATCCCTTTGGATGGTTATAATTGTCAAACTTTTCTCGCGACGTGTATGTGAAAAACTATCAAACGTATCCACCCAAAGTAATCATCACATGATCTTACTTGGGTGGCAACAAGATGTAAACACCGTTACATAGCCGATTTGGTCTCTCCCAGCTGACAATCACGATGTGCATGAATGGCTGCTTCATGCTTTTGTCTCGTTTATTTCCTCATACATATCACCTCCATCGTATTCCATGTGTCCCATGTCATGTGGGTGGTTTCTTGTGTGAGTCTTGAGCTGTGAAATAACTGTTTGTTAACAGAGATTGTGCTTTTAAAACGTTTTAGGACTAGTCCATACAGTCTCCATACCACCGGTCGAATAATGACCATTCCTAATGCAAAGGACAGCCAATAGGGTTGCCTCACATTTGCACGAGGAACGAGTTTCCGTATTTGAATGAGGAACGGCTCATGATTACATATGAATAATATTTTTGGAAGGCCTGTAAGTATCTTTCAACAAAATTCACCAAATTCACCAAAATTTGCAGATTTTCGAGAAACATCGTCTGTCTTGATCCCCATTTTGTTTTTTTCTTGAAAAGAGAGCATGCGTGCGCGGGCTCGTAAAAACTACAGAACTTTCTTGGTATAAACCGATCTATGGACTATGTCTGGGATTTTAGCTTTGAAAAAGAATTACCTTTATATGCGGTAGGGGCCTGTGTGTAGCACATGACATCCTCTCGTTTGGTTCTGCTTCCGCTACACAGTCATACAGGTTGCCCTCGCTATCAGCACCCTCCTGCGTGGCCACGCCCGATAAGACAGACGGGTCATCGTACACTGCGTCCTCCTCCTCCTCCTTTCTCGCGCTCCCTTTGCGATTCTTCTGGAGTTTCGTATACTCCACCATTCCTTTGTCTTCTTTAGTTTTGCCTTCACGCTTCCTGCTGCTGCTTGTCCTTCGCCGTTTGGTTCGTTTCCTCTCATCTTCAAGGGGGGGTGGGACAGGCGGTACCACTTGGTCATAGTAATGCTCTTCTAAGATTTCACGGTCGTTGCTTGTACCCGACGGCATGTCATAAATGGAGTCACCGTTTTCCATGTAAACTGGTCGCTTTTCAAGAACTTGTGCCTCCCCTGGTCTGTATAGTAAGGGGACACTCTTCTCGGGGTTAGCTTGGTCGCGCTGGTCCGGAAGGCACGTGTCAAAGCTGTCGTAAAACGGATTGGCAAAAGACTTTGAGCTCGCACTTCTAGCCCCATCTTGTGTCTTTCCATCGCCAGAGAGCTTAGATGGGATCCCTGTGGTGTGCTGTGGTGTTTCCTTGACTCTCCTTGTTTTCTCACCTTTGAATCCATTCCGCAGTGGATCATCCACGTCTTCTCCCTTAGATCTCGGCGTCACGGGCGTGTCGTAAACTACGTGGTCCTCAAGCTGAGGCAACTCCCTCACAGGCGTCATAAGCCGAGACCCAATCAACGGCGCCGACCTTGCTTTGACCAGCGGCTTGCCAACACACGGCATGGGCGATTTTACCACAGGCTGACCAGAACATGGTTTAGGAGATTTGGCTTCGCGAGCTGCCTTCTTTAATTCGATTGGCCCTAGGTACAGTGGCTCCCGTATGTGGTACGGGTCGGATTTGACTTTTCGTAGGGTTTTCCCTGGAGTCCTGTCTTTAATTCCTTTGGGAGGTCTACTCCGATAGTGTTTAACTTCAGGGCTCATCCTTTTATCTACAGAAAGGATTTTAAAAAGGGGTTAAAGAAATAATGCTACTTTTATTTGCAATGGCTGTCTGTTGCCTAAAATATCATCATTAGCTCAAAAATATAACTACACTTAATTATACAAAACCATTGGTAAAACGCGCGCTCCGATTGGTCTATAATAAGCATGAATTTCGGCGACAAGCGAGCAACACTCGAAGGCAGATTCACGGTAGCCCACATTATAGAGCTCCTTAGGGAATTGACCAATCAAAATTCGCGAAAACCTGAGAATCACGCAATTTCTGGGCACGCTATTGGGAAGACATTGTTCAGTCGTTTTTTCTCCCGCAGCAAATGTAGGAATGTAGGGAGAAAAACGGCTGAAAACGCACCCTTGAAAAACCGCGATTGAAATGCACTCGCATTCAATTTAGAAGAAAAATAATGTTGCGATGTTCTGAATATCAATAAGGCCTACGGCAAACGACGAACTTTGGTCACGCCGTACCCGCGCAATAAAACATTGGTTCGACAATGGCGTGCTAGTCGTGCACTCAATAAGCTCGACGCTTGCCGTAGGCCTTATTGATATTCAGAACGTATCACACTCTACTTCTCTGAACAGTCCAGTCCCCACGGGGGGGGGTCCCCTATTTTAGGGGCGAGGGTGCTCGTCGTACCTTTTAGGGTTTAAAATCAAGTTTAAAATTAAATCAAAATCAACTTAGCCACATCCTTTGGTACCTATTAGGGGTAAAATCGAAAGTTCCCGACGAGCACCCCCGCCCCAAAAATAGAAGAGTCCCCCCCCGGATTCCCTATGTTGCGAATGAGCCAAAATGTAGACGACAACGCAGAATATCCGCCTATAGTGTGTTCGCTGTTCATCAATATTTATTCTAATGCTAATGTGCCAACTATAGACAATTGATTGATAGCGCTTTTTATTCTGTGAACCAATCGATCTCTGGTTGGCACATGAATAACAATGCATGACGTCAGCGTGACTATAAGTGCATCTAGCGACAAACTGTACCTGCTGCCGATCGGCGCTTGTTACCATATTCCCCAGGCACATCATATAGAACTTCCACGTGTTCTGTCACGCCTTCATCGGCGAGTCTCGGAGGAGTCCGTACAGGTGACCTCACCCCTTGAGGCAAAGCTTTAGTCTCTTTGACTCTAACAGTGCTAGAGTCCTGAGGTGGTGACAGGGAGTTGCGACGCTGTCGTACGTTCTCGCTAGTAGGGCTGGCAGGACGTTCTGTTATTTCGAGTTCGCTCACGGTCAAAAGTTCAATGATGGCTTTATTGTTCACTCGTGTCGTTTTTTCTAGTTCCTTGCCCAATTGATGTTCTGGAAAATAAAGGGACGGGAAAGATAAGTCTTTATATAGACATAACCTTAGGCGGGGGTAAGCTAGCTGTGGGGTAAGCTAAGGCTTGATTAAGCTGACGGAATGATATTTCATAGTTTCAAATGAATACAATCACATGTATTTGCTGACATTCATGTGATTTCCACATGCAAAAGGGATATTAATGAGGCCCGAGAGTGTTTTTCTTTTATTCTTACTGACCAGCAATTTTTACTCAAGCATGGACAAATCTCTGTTTCAGTAAACGTTAGTGGGTCAGTCCGAAAAAATACCCCATCGAGCTACCTTAAGGGACCGACTCACCCAGTCACCCTACCCATAATGCACTGCTTCGACGCTTTTTTCGATACCCCCAATGAATGCCTATTTCTCAGTTGAAAGTATTTTAACATACAAAAGCAATTTCTTGGCATTCACTCGACGTTTTGAATTCTGATGCAATGAATCATGTGAAGAAAGCAATGCATTATAGCAAGAGTGGATTAACAAGAGTTAGAATCTTTCCCTACTGTATTTGTCCACATCACAGTCAGAAAAGTGTCTATTTTTAGATTTGAATTTCGCGCGCGAAAGTATTCGAATGTTCAGGCTCGAATGCTCGTATACCCAATACTCAACAAAATAGCGAATATCCTACCTTATCTTTGCGATTATAACGGTTTTTCCATTCATCTGGGATTTAATTTTAGGCTGGATCTCACAACTGTTCGTGTGGCGAGAAAGTGGGAACCCTGTGGATGACGAATTTTCGCGGGCATCCTAGTTCTAAAAATAGACACTTTTCTGACTGTGATTCGGGCGTACATAGTAAATATGGAATCTCTTGGTAATCCACTCTTGATTATAGGCAGGGTAAGACGGTCCCTTTTGACTCGCACATAGCATAGTCTCCTTCGCAGCCATTATAGGAGTCTTACGACGTGCGTAGGAGTATATACCGTTTCCTGGAAACGTTGTCACCCAAAAAGCCTATAAGCTTGAAGCGCAAAGGATGATGGGGGCATCTAAACTGCTACTGTTTGATCTGATTTCAGACATTTATCGCAACCACAGGTGAAATAATTAAATTTCAGCAATGAAATGAAATATTAGAATACATGAAAATATAATAGCTTTTTATAGTATTATTATATTTTTAATAAAGGATTATTATTAAAATAGTTAATAAAAAATTTAGCACATTTCCAAGCATGTTTGTTTCTAGTATTTTACAGAAATTAAAATAAATATTTACCCATACTCCCTAGCGCACCAAGCTTATAAGCTTTTTGGGTGACAACGTATCCCGGAACGGGTATATACAACGTAAGCAAGAGAAAAATCTCTTTAAACTTGCGCTGGTGTTTGAGTGAAACACACGCAATAAAAGTGCAAGTATACGTCAATCAGCCCAGGGGCGGAATTATGAAACAATCTGACTGTAGCGCACTAGCATTTATAACATAAATGAAAAAAGAATTGAGAAAATGCACGCGCGCGCGCATGTTGCAATTAGCTTACAAGGTGCTGGCGTACCAGGCCTAGTAGGTCAACTGGCTTTTAGTCACTCATAAATAAGGTTTCTTTCGGAATTCAGGATAAAACGCTAATAAAACGGATTAAAACAATATTCCTGCGATACTTACTTTTGCTGATTATCTTGATTTTGATGATAACAAAAATAGCGGACGCGATCAGGAAAGCGAACAAGATGAGCAAGGCAGCGAATGTCATCCACCATGGCACCGACCCAGACTCGCCAACCAACTGACGATAAAAAACACAAAATTAACATTATTCGATATTATCTTGAAATAATCAACTACAAACAAAGTCACTTGCATTTTTTGTTGTTGTTGCGCGTTCTCGCACGTACGCGTCAACTCAAAATCAAATGTAAACTAGTGCAACTCGGCGCGACCGATCACAGTTGTTGTCGATCGCATTATGTCGCGGAGATTTCAAACATGTCAGAAACTCTTTGCAACTTGATGTCGAAGAAAAGAGAGCGCAGAAATCGCACCGGATTTGCATCTCGTTTACACTAGAGAGTTGGAATTGCAACTCGCGCGAAAAGATTGCCAACAACAAAAATAACAAGTATAAACCGGCCTTTATCATCTTCAGCATTCAATGGAAAACATCGCACTACATTTTCTAAATCAGCCGATGGAAATGGATGCTTTTTCCGACTCGGTTTGTTTGCTAGGCTGACAAAATGGCGGCTTACGGAGACTCTTGATATGGTTGGCTATTTTAGACGGGGATCAGGCGTCACTGGGTAGCTCATAACAAACGTCTGCAAAACAATTGCGGTGATACGTACTGGCTTTTTATGAGTAGGAAGCTGGGCTGTCTGAATACCTGAAAATAGAACAGTGAAATAAACACAGTAACAAGATAATAAATAAGATACATTCAGAGTGTGTACGTATACTGAACGCCCGGAAGAGACAAAGTTTCGACTACAGGATTGGTATGGCATTTATTCCGAAGTATCGGCTCTACAGTGATACAGTGAATTGTAGTCATCTAATTTGATCAACTTCAGATTTTGTTAATGCGATGTCGTCCTTTACCATTTCTGTCTACTTTTAGAAATTTTATCGTTTCTAAATAATCACACTTTAGTACTATGCGACTTCTTCATCCTGACCATCTTGGAAGAGATTAGCCAATTGAAAAGCGATTTACAGTACAAGATTAGCCAATCAAAATGCGGTTACAGTAAGATTAGCCAATCAAAACGCGATTACAGTAAAGATTAGCCAATCCAATTGTCTTGAGAGCTAATCTGAATTTAGAGGCCAAACGCGCACGTTGTGGTATAAATGCAAATGAGATGAGAGAGGAGTTCATGCACAATTTGGGGAACGCGCGCAATCTGCACAATATGTTCCTAGTTCAAAGTTGATCCCGGCCCGTGCCATGCGGGACGTCACGAGATTTGAAAACATGTATGTTAACGGTTGTCCGCCGTTAAGTATGTGAGGCTTACATACATAGGCGCCGATGCAAAGACTTGTTCAAGTGCTGCACATTGAATGTACACCATGTAGTTAGCCAAGCCTACCTACCTGGTGCTGCTGAAGGTTGAACATACCAGGGGGTGGGGGTAGGGGGTGGTGCTATCATACCAATCGAAGCAGCTCAGATGCCAGTTCTAAAAACCTACAGAAAGGGAGAACTGCAATTTTATTCTTAAAGACCCCCTGTGTTCGATGGTCGTGACAAATATGGTTTTGTAGTCCACAAACGTCTATGTTAAGTGAGCAGCAGGGGCGGTTCCAGGTTTCAGGCAAAAAAGGGGAGAGGTGTCTAGACTGGGGGACCCCTGTCTTATAAAGTCTTGCAAAAATGTATGTGTTAAAAAGCTTGTTATGCCAGCCGATTGACATCACGGCCCCCCGACCCCCGGGACAGAGCGGGAAATTTAACATTTGCTAAGTGTTAAATGTTAATATTTTTCCGGTCACCAGGGACATGGCCGTTGTTAAAGCCCCTGGTCCCCGGGGACACTTTCAAAACATGGCGAAGTGCATCCTGATTTTGATAAACGCATTTCATTATCAAACCTCATCATCAGCCTTCATTTTCTGGCGATGCGCGCCACAAATGACGAAATTATTATTATATGTGCATGAGGCGTGGCCCAAATGTATATGCTTGTAACGTCGAACTCACACTGACCTTTAAGGGGTCTTTTGATCATATTGAATGCCCGCCAGTAGGCCTCTGCTCTTGTAGCGACACTGGAAGGCATTCCATTTAAGCGCCAAGAGCGTACTTTCGTGCGCAAACTCTCCAAAACTATATTACATGCCATGCACGCCGAAATTTTGAACGTATTGAGTGAAATGAATTAGAAAAATTATGTAGAAGCTGCTGGAATAACTCCTTAGAAAATTTCTTATGGTCAGCCTTTTGAGGGCTTCAGGTTTCGAGACATCTTCCCCTTTCACTCGTCCAAAAATGAAGTGATCCCTCCCAAAATTACCCAGCCCCGGTCCTTAAACAAAATATTTTTTTGCACGATGATCGAATTTTCGGTTCAGCGTTAATCCCCCGTTAATCCCCCGCTGAATATCCCCGCTATAGAAGGTCCCTGCCGTTCCGTAGATTAATGCTGTGTGTTAAATCCCCGGCCTGACCGCGTTACTTCCCCGCCAGGGGGTCGGGGGGCCGGAGTGTCAATTGACTGGTGCATTAAAAGCTGCCACACAAAAAGTCCCATAACTTTTTCAGAAAGAATCTAGTGTTTTCTTGTGAAATTCACAAAATAGCTTTCCCTTTTTATATATTGAAATTCGTAAAATCGCTATATACCCTTTCATAAATATTTAGCTAACATTATTAGTTTTTATTACTTAGACACTTAAGAATTTATGTTCAAATGCTACAAGACAACCCCAAAGTAAACACTACTAGTAAACACTTCCCAAACAAAAGCTATAAAAAAGAATGAATATGCAAGCACACCTGCAGCAAAAGTGATATACAAAAATGCTCCCCGCATTTTTTCCAGCCGGTAGCGAAAGGGGATGAGGGAACATGGTTTCTGAGGAACAGGTCCGTTGTGTCCCCGTGACTATCGGCTAGAAATCACATGAAGATGGTCATTTCAAACTTGAACTTGTGTTTACGCTGAATCTTCACGAACCCTAAATATTATGAAAATTTGACAATTGGATTATGATAACAATATGTAAAGCATTCGGAAAAGGAAGGCAAAGAGAGAATGTTTATCTAGCGAACGAAGAGCATTATGGCCGGTCTGAAGTAGGTTTTAGGAGCAAAGTGAAATAATAACTCGGCTAGCAGGGTAGACAGAAGCCTTGAAATGATCAAATGTACTTCTAAAACTTACCAGTTTACCTCTCGTCTTAATCTGAAGCTCAAGCCAGTATTTTTCCACTAAAGTGTTAAAATGACCATGATTTAATCTAGCTGATCACTCCTTTAATATTTCTTGACTTTTATTTTTGCTGCATTTGCATAAACCGTTCCTGTGCATGATAAATGTGTCCGTCGAGTGAATATCTTCGTGAGTTATGACCCCTCCCTTGAGACTAGGCGGAAATACCGTTTTTGCAGTTAAGGTGCTTTTCCTAAGGCCCTTGTCGAATAAGATCGGCAACTGATGGGTCCATTTGAAAAATGCGCATTTTAAAATTCTAAAATTTAAATTTAATTTTAAAAATCCAAATTGAGAGATCTGCCTTCCAGCTTTCACAGCTTCTTCAAACAAGTTTAACTATAATTCGATTTTAACTTAACAATTTATACAGATATTTTAATAATATTATATTTATACTCGTTCATTTCATTTTACAGTAGATATATGTACACGGTTTTTATGCAAACCAGCTTGCTGATAGAAGTCCGTGTATAAATACATTTCAATACCTATATCCATTTTTTATTGATTTACCTCGCGGAGAATATTGATAGTTTTTTTGTGTGGATTTGTTGTATGATTTAGTCCAAGACTAGTCCAGAAAGGAGTGCTTCTAACAATAAGAAACATACCTCAAGGTGTAATTTATCAAAATACATCCTCATTGATAACATGCCAGTGTGGCCTTCCAGGGCAAACCAGCTACCTCCAAGTTGCATGGTACTGTAAACTAGGTTCCAGCCATCACAAACTGGTGACTATCACCGTCTTACATCTGCATGGTACTGTACCCAGTGATACAGCCATCACAGACAGAGGAAGCCTGCATGGTACTGTATACCCAGAAACACAGCCATCACATAATGGAAACCAGCAATGTTATGCTGCATGCATGTTACTAAACAGGACATGTCCTATTGGATAGCCATCACATGTCAACACAAGGAATGTCCAGGAAGACCCGTCATGTATCACAGTATTAACCTAACTGGATTCCTCAAATTGTGTGCTTCTATTGTCTAAATGGTTCTATTAAAGTGCTGTGGACCTCTATTTTCTCCTGTAGGTAACTACGTATGATTATACTACAATGTAGTATAATCTGGTAGCTGCTTAATCTGTATTCCAGATAAAGCAGTAACCAGTGCAATATTCATTATGCCATTCTTAAAGATATCTCCCAATCATTAATTTAATCATTAATGATGCCAGGAATGTCATGTCCTAATAAGATGGATGCAAGAATGATTTACATAAAAATACATAAACCGAAATGTACGTATTCTATGCCAAACATAAAACAACAAACAAACAATCAGCCGGGGGAAAAATATAAAACAGATCTATAGTCTGGTATAGATCTATTCATAGATCTATCAACATAAATATTGTTGAAAAAAAAAAAAACGATGCTGCAATTTCAGTACTTCGTAATTTAGATAACTAATTGTACTTGCATAATTTTTACTGTATTAGATAAAATATCGTTTATAATAATATTATTAAGAATAATCATTTCGATAGCGTCGCTTCTGCTTAAAATCCAGTGGCGCTTAATTTACAATGGTAGTATAATAACAATTTAAAATGATACTATGGTCATGGAGTGGACTTTGTAAAATGGAATGGATTTTGTAATTTCTGTAAATCATGTAAGTACAGAATGACCAATAATCAACGCGATCAACTCTATTCTATTCTGTCCGACTTTCCACCGTTGTTCCTCGAAAAATACTGAATAGTGATTTTAGTACAGCCATTTTTATCATTTTGCGAACTTCGGAACGCCAAACTGCGTTTTGGCTGCCGTTAACAAATCTAACAGCTGCATGAACTTTTTTCTAAGTTTCGTCTGCATTTTATGGAAAGATGTTTGGTTCAAAAAACTCACTCTCAAAGCCTGTGTGAAATCACCCAGAGCTGTTCACTCGTTTGATTGACGGAAGCCAAACCGCGGTTTGTTAATTGGCGTAGAGTTTGCAGTTCGCCAAATACCACCTTAAATGGTAATTTGTGTTGCTACTTCTTTTTGTACTCCTCTATAACAGCAGAAATGGGAAACTGAGACCCCGTCCACACTACACCGTTTTCAAACGAAAACGAATACTTTTTGCTCCGGATACGGGTATCGATCACTGAAAACTCCGGCGCAAAACAATACGAAAACGATAAAATGTGGACGCAAATCTTTTTTCAAAACGGAGCAGAAAGTATCCGTTTTCGTTTGAAAACGGCGTGAACGGGGACTCAGCATATCAAGATAAATGTGTCGTTTTTGTCAATGCCAAACCCGTGCGTGACGCGGGCTACCTGTGTTTGAATTTCCGGGCTCATGGGGCCAAAATAAAGATGGCGGCCTCTAACAAGAACAGCGATTCTCTCCAAAACCTGCAAGTTTTGGCGAACTTTTTGACAATTTAGGGCAAGAAATAAGCTAGGTTGGCGCCCGATCAGCGAACGGACCGGGTTTTCAGCGATAAAAACACCCAGTGGCATGAGTACCACCTGCAAGCAGGCTATATCGCTGCCTGATTGTGGTAAAACGATGCGCGAGGATTATTTGTCAAATCGAAAGTTCCAGGTCCAGCGACTCCGAATTTTCGAAGTTTGACATTTGCCACATAAGACAAGATTTTCCGAGGGATGGAATTGTTTGGAACGCTTGGCGATGGAACAAAAACTGCTTGGCTATCTATTAATTTGAGAGCAAGAAATCAGCTGGCCGGGAATGCAACCGAGCTCACAGTAGAATTAATAGAACTGTCAGTTCTAAAACGGGAAGCACGACATAAACTATAAAGGATAGCGTGTAAAGGCACTCCTTTTGCAACGGTCACCAGCAAAAACGGTCTGATACTGATTCGATGGTTATAGGAGAGCCCTAGCGTGACAGACTTTGTGTTACAATGCGGAGATTTCGTTACGCTCTATTGTTTTCGTTCTAAATATTCCATGAGCGCGCGCAGACCACAAAATGCACCATCAGACGGCAGGCGAAGGATAATCATCTTGAGAAAATGTCACGAATTTTACACAAAATGTAGCAGAACCAAGCTTGAAACCCATACAATGGGACAAGGAAACGTTCGTTTCCTAGGGCGGCTAGGAAAAGGGAGTTATGGCGAAGTACACAAAGCCAAATTCAACGGCGAACTTGTAGCGGCAAAACGACTTCATGTCCTCCTAGCTCGCCATGACCCAGGGGGCTCTAATGGGGTGGTGGAGAAATTTCGACAAGAATGCGAGCTACTCCGAAAACTACAGCACCCAAATATTGTCAAGTTGATTGAAATTATCTATGAGGAACGAAAGCCACCTATAATGATAACTGAACTTTGCGATTGTGACTTGTCAACGTTCATAGAAAATTCCAAAACAAAACCGAAAGTGCTTCTAGAAGAAGTTGTATCAATAATGGGCGACGTCGCAGAAGGCCTTGAGTTTTTACACAACCAGGAAAAACCTATTATTCACAGAGATCTTTGCCCAAAGAATATACTTATTGTAAAGAAGGATTCTCTTATTGTTGCCAAGATCGCAGATGTCGGTCTGGCTAAAATCTTGGGGAAACCGGACCAATTTTTATCTCCCGTGCCAGGAACACAAGCCTATATGGCTCCTGAGACCTTCGTGGCATTCGACTCACAATGGGTTGTATATGGAACGGAAATCGATATATTTTCGTTTGGTATGACAATGTTAGAAGCTATCATTGGACATACCCCATGCCCTTCGGAAAATCCCCTCGCAGAGGACCGAGGTTTGTATGTTTTTAAGCTAAACCCTTTCCTCATTAATATTCCATTTCAAAGTTTCACGTTTAAATGCATTCACAATATTGTTAGGTTATTTTAAATAGCTTATATTTACTCTCGCTTAAATCTGAATTGATTATATTATTCAGCTCCAGTTTGTCATACAATATTTTCAATTTTACATGCCATTTATTTTGAAGATTTTCATTATTCTAGTTATTCACCCATTTTGAGTGTTGAATATAGGGTGCTTTTTCCTGGTTCTATCACATTATGTAAATGTAGAGGCCAGTTACTATAGAAACTTACAAATTGCATAAAGATTCAGATAAGGGGTGCTTACCATTATGCCAAAATTCTGGGAAATTTCGGTTAGGAGATAAACGGTACAGTCATTTTTTCGGTCATCCCGGTTCGAATGAGTGAAAAATTTCGTTTTTTTTTTTTGAGACATAATGGTTCAAACCATTTTGGTTGGGTTGACCTGTCGCTAGAGAACTAAGATCGAGAAATCAGTTTAAAATCCTGAGTCCATTGTACCAGAATGAAAGAACAACCTCTGAATTTAAACCATTCATTCCAACCGGAATTACCGAAAATTAACTGTACCATTTATCTCCCAACCAGAATTTCTGGGAATTTTGGCATAATGGTAAACACCCCTTTTGAGACAACCCGCTCGTTGGAACCGGGATGACCGAAAAAATGACTTTACCATTAATCTCCAAACCGGAATTTGCGGGAATTTTGGCATAATGGTAAACACCCAAGGTATATACTGTACTTGTACTTCAAGAAATAGAGAATAATACATGGGTGCACGGGAATATGGAATTTATCTTCGAGTGTTCAAATTTTTATATCCCACGAGTGAGCGCAGTGAACAATTGAAATATCAATTGAATACATAGAGGATATATTACAAGGTGGCTTGGAGATATGGATTTTATTTTTGAGTGGCAAAAACAATATTTTACGAATGAGCGCAGTTCTTTTTATTATATGGATAAGAATTGACATAGTGGCAAAATATAACAAATTGAACAACTCACTTGGTAAAGTCGAAAGTGTTTATTTGTGAAATGCTCCCTCAATCTTTCTGATTCCTGGAGTGTCATTAATAACTAATTTCAATAAATGTTTTTGATGAATTTCACAATAGTGGGCATTATGATTGTAATTTTTCACACTTGCGAATTACAATATTTCTAAGTGGCCCAAATCGTGATAAAACACTATAGTTTATATAATAAAGGCTGTTATCCTTGTGCATACTCAAGCTTATGTGCCCATACCAAAAGGCAGTTGGGTTAGAAAATAGTATCCTATTTTGATGGTACCAACTATTCCCCCAAAAAGCTTTGTTTAAAGTTAGTGAAAACGCTTGCTCTGATTGGTTGAGAACTGAGCATTCCTACATATAAATGCATGTAGATGCAAAGTTATTTTAAAAAAGCAATAAAATTGGATTTCAGTGGTTTTAATGTGATAAACACACTTGGGATGCTGGAAAGACACTCAAAAATTTTGAAAACTTTGAAACTGCTGGAAAAACACTGAAAAAGTTTCAAAATTTTCTCGTGTTTTTCCAACATCCCCTTGTGCATTTATCACATTATAAACCACAGAAATGCAGAAGTTTTATAACTCAAGTATATCCATCCTCAATTTTTTTTTCAATGTCAAAATATATTTCTGCCACTTTCTAGCGTACACAATGTTGTTTTAAATTCTGGAATAGGATACATTAAATTCAATTTCTGTCTGGGATAGGGTTATGAAAATGGATGGGCATATGGGTCATACTACAAAATATGGGCATGAGCAGATTTCGTATGACTGTGAAAAGTACTGCGACAAAGTTATTCAGCGCTGCGACCGTGACGTACCGCGACTACGCAATTTCATTGGCGATTTCATTCCATCTACAGCAGGCCAGGTTCCATACCGCCACCGCGACAGCACCACGCTGCACCGCGGCACTTTTCATAGTCATATGAAATCTGCTCTAACCCCTTTCCCCATTATACATTTCATAGCTGCGATAATGCTTGTTACAGCTCAAAAAGTCAGCTCAAAAAGTCATTTATTTTTCACAGAGATATCAGTTCATGCTCAACTGAGAAAAGACATTGATGAAGTTGGTGATGACAACCCCCTGAGAAGTCTAGTGTTAGATTGTCTTGAACGAGATCCAAAGAGAAGGCCTAGTGCTTCAGATGTGACTACCATTCTACGTGATCAGCAACTGTTAACAGGTATTATTATTCAGCACATTGATGCACTGCCCAAATATGGTGATTGGAACGCAATTAGCTGTCTTCTGTACATGACATATATCCTGTGATATCCGTCTCTGAAGGAAATATGATGTGTTGAGCTGGTATTTAATAGGAAAAAAGAAATAATTTCTCAGATTTTTTGTGTTATCGATGTACTGAATAATAAAACCATTATCCTGCTCGATTTTTGCAGAATATCGTCTGATTTAGCCAACTCGGGACTGCGTCCCTCGTCATCTATAGTGCATCTATAGTGTATCTGTTTCAATACACTGAGACTGATCATGATCTATGTTTTCCTTTTTAACATATCAATTTTAGACGTCGTCAAGTGCGATTTTCAGTCTAAAAAACAAAGAGTCTGTGATGAGTTTCATTGGTGGATACCAGTGAGAAGGCGAACAGTGCGCGAGCTTGAAGAGCTCAATCTTGACGATATCACAACCAAACTTGATCAGCATCACCGCAAAGCCAGCATCGCGACAGCGGCAGGAGCTACCAGCTCTGTGCTCGCCACTGGCTTAGTTATTGGAGGGTTTGTTGGATCATTCTTCACCTTTGGTGCAACGATACCGTTGATGGTGACTGGTGGCTCTATAGCCGCTGCTGGTGGCCTCACTACGTTTGGTGCCAAAATGTCCGAGCTGTACAAGTCGAGGGCAGAGTTCAAGAAAGTTGAAGACACCATCGCTGAAGATAAACAGGAAAGTGAGGAGCTGAGGAAGCGATTTGAGGAGCTGGATCAGCTGATCTCCAGAAATGTCAGCAGGTTAGATCTAGTATCACTTGGTGTAGCAGGTTAGATCCAGTATCACTTGGTGTAGTGCTGTGTTAAGTTAAACCAGTTGAGCAATTTCTTTCACATTGTCGAGTTTCGGCAAAACGTTTTTTTTCTAAGGACGTTTGAAATGATGATCCAAAGCTCGTCTTCTTAATTTGCGCAGCGTCCTAGTGGCCACAATAGCTAGAAATTTTTGTTTGGGTTGGGGCAAGCCTCGGTCATCCTTTGTATTTGCTGGGGGTTGGGGGAGGGGGGGGGGGGGTACAAGCAGGTTTTTCCTCATATATTGACACTGAAATTTTTACTTCGCTGAGATACGGCACTGCTTTGCGCACTTTCCTGTAAAATATCAACTCAAAAGGTGCCGGCACTTGCTCCCCTAAATCCGCCACCGAACTATCTGGAACTATGCCTTTTTGTGGTAACGATCACATTTTTCTACTTACTCTGTAGGATTTTTGAAGAGGAAAACTCACTTGGTCTGCCGTCAGAAGGAATCGAAAATGTCATGGTTCATTTCCAAAAAATAACAGGAATGAAAATCTTGGAGAGCGAGCAACTCCACCCGGTCAAAAGTAGTGCGAGGGGGGTGGGGGCAGTCCTCGCTGTCACCTCATCTGGGGTAACCGCCGGAGTTGCAAGTGCACGTTTAGGGTCAGCAGTCTTCGATACTCTGTCAGTCGCAGTACGAGCCACTCATATTGCTGGATTTGTGGCCAGCATGATTGCGCTTCCTATCGATGCTTATTTCTTGGTTACATCTATTAAAGACATTAAAAACAACGCGCCCTCAGAAGTCGCGGACAAGATTCGAGGCATACGAGACAAAATGGTGTGCCCTCAAGAAGTAGAGATTCCCGATCTGATTGAAGCGTATGTAGAAGCCAAGGTAGCGGAGACAGCTGAGGGTTACCTAAAGAAGAATAGTCGACTTCAATTCGACATGGTGGATGATCTGGATGAGTTCCTGGAATATGATGAACCACAAGGCATAACCAGGCTCCAGGCCGAGAAAACCTCACACTAAGAGGCCAAAGTTCACCCCTGAATCAATGCACTTTCATCATAGTCACCTTCGTGGAGAAGGAGCATCACGTGATCGACTCAGGGTGACTTTGCGGTAGACTAATGACCGAATTACCGTTCTCGTATTCAAAGCTCCCTAGGGCTCGTGCCCCGTGGGGAAGGCTCCATTGACGCATGAGCGAGATTTGATACAGAGCTGTTGGAGAAAGAACTTTCTGCGCATGCCCCAACGCTCAAAATCAGCCAATCAGAGAAGACCTTCCCGCCACCAAAGCCTCCCCCGCAAGGTGACGATTAGGGGAACTCTGGGTACGAGAAGTCGATTAACGCGCTGCGCTTTGTCGGGCCGATTGAGGCGCGGCGTATTTGATTTGTCAGAACTCGTTCTCGACACGAAAAAATGTGTTGAAAAAAAGGGAATTGGCCGAACAAATCGCAGCAGATATCCAACTAGTTGGTCTATTGAAGACTGGACACTCTGAACACTGGGACCTGCTTAGGAAGCAGTGATACGATCTCTGTATCGTCAAATTTGATTTTAACAAATCAGTGTTGCTACAATAGATAATAATAATAATTAATCATAATTTAATATTTATATAGCGCACTTTCCCAAATTGCCCAAGTGCGCTTTACATCATAGATTGTAGCCCTAAAGATGCCTTTCTTTTCAGTTTTATTCGTCCTAAAAAAGTGGAATTATTTATTGCAAATAACATATGTTTATGGAGAATAACTAGGTTCTATTTAAAAATGCACTGAGGTGTGTAGAATATTTACTAGTGTGCAGAAATTGTTCACGTGATTGTTGAAAAGGCCTTGCGCTGCATGTGTCCTGATTCTTAACCGTTACGGTAGAGTACAATAAATCTTGGCTTTTATCTGTTCAAATCGCTGAGTTTGCTGATGGATGTCTTTTGTAAACGCTAAAACAGAGTGGAAAATTCCCTCTAGCAAGTTGAACCGGCGAGACTCTTGTAGCTGCCGAGATATTAGCTTAAAGTGCCCCTCAAGCCTGAAATAAGTCCAGTGACCTACAGAACTTCGCCAAAATACTCTGAGTTATGGCAACAAACAAATCAGAAGTTTCGAAGACTTCCACAAATAAGGAAAAAAACATTTTTCCAAGATTCACTTCTAGGGCCCCAAACTTGTTACCAACGTCAAATAAACAGCATTCTTCCTTATTTTGAGGGGCACTTTAACTCTAATTGGTCGATAGTATTTGGAGGAAAATGAAAGCTTTGTTGTGATTGGTCCATATTCGCCACGCGATTCTCATCTAGAACTTTCCACGCCGTAGCCTTGATGGAGGAGAATTATCTCAAAGAACGCTGGGTATCCGAGCATGGGAAGTGCTAACGTACTCCACCGTAACGGCTTTTACTCAAACCTTTCTAAGAGTAGAATAGGTCGATGATGCACCTCCCCGGAGGAAAGGGTCTCACCTCAACGACCGAAGTCGGCCGAAGAGGCGAAAATTGCGCACGACAATTGTAATTACCAGAAATCCTGATATATTTGTGATTTATTTAACGAAAGACTAAGTAAACCTAGGGCTATGATATTAATCAACTCGACTAGTAGAAGACGACTCATATAAAGTCTGTATTTAACGATTTAGGGAATGATATTAAAGGGGAGAACACAAAGCTGCCTTTCTTTTGTTTCGTAGTGAGGTGAAAATGAGTCATTTTTGAGGATATGTCTGTGTTTTATTGACCATTTGTAGATCATATGTATACACCTGCCCAAGTATGGCGCTACTCTTGACAGCTTCAGCATTTATCAAAAGAAAATGATATACCCTTAGCATGATTATTTTTTCTTTTATTCTTTTTATTTAAAGTCAATTCGCTGGTATAAAAAAGTCATTTTTTGTGATCATCACCAAGGTTTTATCACAGAACCTGCCGTTTCTTGCCAGTGATTAGCAGTGAGAACTTTGAGAAAAAAACGACCACATCATGGCTCTACTTATGGCTCCTTTACCTATACAGAAACTCTGAGTAGCAATTATTTCCTTGCTCAAGCAGCTCGATTGTCATGTAGAAGCTAGATTGAAATAATCTGCATTTTCAATTTAAGAATATCTAGTAAGAGAAAATAACCTAAGGGAAAGGTTTGGATGCCAAGAGAGCAAACCGGTTACCTTGGATAGAACACTAGCGGCGTGTTGTCTGTCACCTTGCCCATGGATCCGACCATGGAGAATAAAGGTAAGATTTATAGATAAAATGAAAAGGCCATCGATTTCTGTAGCGTCTTTAACGTTATCAAGATTGAAAGATTGTAGAAAAACCGATGCATCATGTACTCGGCACCCCTCTTTAGTTCATATGTTCAATTGATTTTGCAAGAACCAGAAGAACGACTATTCTCACTTTTGTTTTTACTGAGAGTCGTCAAGTGATAAAACAACTACCATGGTCACAGGGAGCTCACCTTTACAGTTTAAGTCAAGAAAAAAAGAACAAGTCAAGTGTGAACTCCCTGTGACCATGGTTGACGATCCTTGCTGACTACCGAAAATTATGAAATTTGAACAACATGAGAGAAGACTGCACGCGCTCCCGCAAACATCGACAAATAGTTTTTACTCTTAAAAGTATAGTTCGTGTTACAGCGTTTTCAAAATTCAACGTTTTCAAAACTCTGAAGCAGCTTCCCAACCACAAACACCGCTCAGAGGTTTTTAAAGGCTACTAGATTGCTTAGATGTTTGAATCAGGAAACGTTTCATAGTGAAAACACAAATTAATCACATAATTATGAAATCCGCATTAATAAATGATGAAGAAGATGACTGAATAGTGTTCCTGACTATATCTGAAATGTTAAATATTACTCGAGGCTATCACTAGCCTTTAGTCTAATACCAATTGTGGACCGCGGGAGAATATATGCAGTTTTGTTATTCACCCGGCATAACTAATCGAACAAAATCGAACAAAATTTCAATCGAACCTAATCGAACCAATCGTTCGATTGGTTTTGATTGGGTTCGGTAATCGAATATAATCGAACAAAACTTTTTGGTGAGTATGATTACCGAACTCAATCGAACATATCAAAATGATTGGTTTGATTAAGTTCGATTTTGTTCGGAAATTTTGCATGACTTTAGAAATTGGGAAAGACTCATCAGTGACACGCAATGGGGTAGTACACAACAAATAGACGGCCATGAACAGTTAACATAACTGTTAGCTTTATTCAAATTTCATTTTCAGCTGGGACACTTAGCCTTCTAAATAACAACAAAACCTTCAGTTTTATAAGAAAATCCCAAAAATCACTCAAACCCATAGTTCAATCATGACTGGTGCCTGAGTCTTTATTACTTTTACAGACCTATGAGGGATATGATAAGAAAAAACCAACTTCAACAAAACTATTTGGGACTATTGGAGTTAGCCTGCAGTTCATGTGCGGTGGAGTTCCCAGTATGCGCCAGGCGAGCCGAACTCAGGTGCTAATCTTGGTTACTGATTGATTCCGATTTAGAAAAATGCCTGTGTTTCATTTGAAGTTCAATTGGGTTTGATTGAGCACATTGTTCGGTAATCGAACGTTCGATTATGTTCGATTGAAAATTTTTTTGGTGAGTTCGATTACCGAACTCAATCAAAATCAATCGAACGATTGGTGTTCGATTAAGTTCGATTACCGAACGTTCGATAAGTTATGCCGGGTATTCAGCACATCGATCATGCACAGATATGGTCATCGAAACTCAAATATCTGTCTTCTTACAGACATATATCCTGCGATATCCGTCATCTGTGCGGTGTTTCATGTGATTTGCCCGTAACGGGGCAATAAAGTTGAAGTTTGCAGATTAATATCGAATCTCTAATCGTCCTAGCCAGTGGAACACCAAAAACCACCATGCCATGTTGTTGAAAACTGGATTTATATCTGTTTTTTTTTTTCCAGACAATACTACGACAAGCTCCTCTCTCCTCTCCCCAGAGGCTCAAATTGTCTTCACCGCGTGCTACGCGCTCATTATAGCGGCTTCACTTGTAGGCAACATACTTGTCATTCACATCATCCGTTGCCATAGCGACATGAGAAGTTCAACCAACATTCTAATTCTGAACCAGTCCATCTCGGATTTGTTAGTGACCTTTATCTACATGCCCACACAAGTGAAAGTCTTGTTCTACAACACGCTTTGGATTGATGGAGTCCTGGGGCTCGTTCTTTGTAAACTAAAATACTTCATCATCTATGGTTCTTCTAGCTGCTCAGTAAATAGTCTAATGGTAATAGCCGCTGACAGATACCAGGCGATATCGCAGCCGCTTGCAAGGACCAATTCATTTATTCGTCGTAATATCAATAAGGTTGTACCAGCGATATGGATATGGTCTTTTGCGCTGATAATTATTGCCGGATCACTAATGCATTCGATAATAAAACATGACAAAGGGGGCCGACCCATTTGTGTGCTAGCACTCGACGCTGGCCACCCTTATACATCATTTATTGTTTCCATGGTCAACGTAATTATTGACGTCGTAGTCCCGATTCTTGTTACGGCTATACTCTACGCTCTGATTGGTCGACTCATCTGGACACGCCATGTTCCTGGAGATCAGAATAACATCTCCCAGCAAGTAAGATTGCGACGGACGAATGTGAAAATTTCCAAAATGATGGCGGCTGTCACATTGATTTTTGCAGTTTGTTGGCTTCCCTTCACTTTAGTGGTATCCGTGGCACGTAAAAGTTCTCCATATGTGTTGTACATCTTTGCTGTTTGGTTGTCTAATGCATTTAGTGCCATAAATCCATGGGTTTACTTACTCTATAACGATGCTTTCAGGGAAAAGTTGAAGGTGCAGTTTGCCAGCGGCTCTACATCATGCAGATTCCGTAAAAACACCATCACAGCCCGCAATGATGACCGAGTTGCTGACCTTGGACTGACACAGGCCAATACACCTGCATCTGCGCCAATTCCATTAGACACTTTTAGCACGTTTTAGATTTAGTTGCGGATTATTTTACACTTCGAAACTTTTTCAGCTCCAGGCGTCCTTTCTCCCTACACTTTCTGCTGCAATGAGTGAGAAAAGCCCATGCAGCTATGGAAATTTAGGCTTAAGGTGACTCTACGAATTTCCAACGAATTTCCTGAAACTTCGTTAACACTTAGTCCAACTGACTTCAATATGATTAACGGAGTTCGTTCAAAAATTTTTTTTTGCGCGGGGTTGATCTCTCAAGCCAAGGGGTCCATTTAAGCTCATATATTATTAAAAGTATTAACGCTAATGGAGATCTGATAATGCGTACATATTGCCAAAAGATACCTGCTTATATTCTCCGAGATTTAAGTTCATAGCGAGCATATTGTTAACGTTGTAGACGAAAATATATTTTCGCGAAATGCGCTCTGACTTTCGCATGAGTCATCTTAACGGAAACAATTTTCATGTGTTTTGCATCATTAGCATTAATTAAGTGGGGTTCCACATTACCATAACCATACCAATAAATTTCAGGAGTAATAACAAGCAACAAACATGACGACCCGCACTCTCCAGTGACGCTACACGTGACGCTTGTCACCAAAGGCAGTGAGGACACTACAGACAAACAAGTTTCCCCCCAGGCATCCGTTACGAAGTTAAGGTTATAGAACACCTTCATGGTATTTTTCGTTAATATGGCATAATGTATCAGTCAATTCCAGCGGTGACCATGCCCCCCCATCCCCGGGCAACCCCCGGGATTTTGGTCATTTCTAAAAATAAAACTGAAAATTCCCCGCCCCCGGGCTAGCAAAAATGCAAAATACCCCACGGCGGGTTACACAAAAAGCGGAAAAATGCCCCACCCCCGGGACGAGAAAAAGACGGTAAGATTCCATCGACTCTGCGTGACACAGCTTCACAACAAAAACTTCAACTCCATTTATACTGTCCGAGCATTTATAATGCGTTTTTAAATGTACTTTAGTTTTCTCGTCTTTGAACGAGTTCTCATTTCACTGAAAGTGAGACAAAATATAAATAAAGAAGTGAAACTAAGGTATTTTAATACAATATCGGTAGACATTCCTAGGCCATTCGCGGTTGTAGCCATTTGGCTGCAAATTGTCCCCGGAATCTCTCAATGCGAAATTCACCTTTATTCTATTTAATTGCAGAGCATATTTCGCAGTTATGTTACTTGACTTTTTGCGAAATTGGAACTCTGTTTATAGTGTCAATTCATTTTTATGTTTTTCCACTGAGACGAAATTGCGAAATCTGTTTCTTCCTATAGAAGTCGTTAATACTGCGAAATGTGCAAATGTGTCTTCCCCAAACGTGCTCTGCATTATATTTTATGTGGCGTTATTTTCTGTAACTGGGACATTGTAGCTGCCAATCGATAGTTATTATAACTGGTGTTGTAGTTCGCAAAACCCGACCCGCTTGAGATGAGAAACCAAAATCCCCCACCCCCTCCCCCGGGGCCAGCAAAATTTTCAAAATTCCCCAGGGAAGGCAGTGGTGTGCAAATGCCCCACGGTGTCCCGGAGGGGGATGGTCACCGCTGGAATTGACTGATACATAATTTCGCGAAAAAAGTCGTATCTTGACATCTCCTCAACTGTGGAAACTCAGGGGAACTTAAGGCACGGGTCTAACAGCAAAAATGCTAAAAAATACTATAAAAAATTCTGCAAGAAAGAGAAAATATCTAGCATAAACAGTTATTCGTTAAGGTTGTTCCTCAAGTTGGGACAGTTCTTTTGAAATATTTTGTAACCATGGTAACCGATTGCGTTACATGGCAGAGCGTGACAAAGGACTTATTTTCTTTGAAGCCTCGGGAGGCATGGTAAATTAGTTTGGCCCTTTTTCGAAAGTGGTTTATAATGTTGACTATCAGGTGTAAAATACAATTCAAATGAGGATGGCTGTCCAAGCAATTCTGATTTTGAGATAATGAGAGGTATCAAATTACATACCAGTAAAAAGCATGATTGTAAATAACATTTCCAGCCATCCTCATTTGATTTATTTGTGTACCACTATGGTCTTCTAATGTCACCAAAAAGAATACGAAATATTATTCGTCTTCCTACCCTCCCGAAGAGGTTTATACAAAAATCTATTTTAAGGTCAAAGGTTACGAGATTTGTTGCTATGGAGACCAAATATCGTTAAGGTGGTTTAGAATGCCAAATGCAATTTATATTCAACAAAATCCATAAGCATATATAAAACCATTGAGAGATAGACCACCCCTCTTGGTTTTTCGTCCGCCATATTGGATTTGCTTTGGATCCATGCCTTAAGTACCCTGAGAACCATTTCTTTAATTTGATAAAAAAAGAGTTTTTTTTAGTAAGTTGCCTTCCGACGCGTTAGTTCAAGTTTCGAGTTCCACGCACGTGAATTATATACACTGCATGCTTTCGTTTGATGTGTTCTAAGGTGAAAACCGTGTCGGGGATTTTTGAAAAAAAAAAAACGATTTTTAGAGCCAATAGGCCTTTATCACGCAATATTGATTAATAACATATAATAGTTATCAGAAAATGGAATCCAGTTTTCAATTCTACATATTAGTAAAATTGCAAAGCCTTGCTTGGTGAACATATCAAGACGTTTGTAACCTAACGTTGTCGACTTGCCGCTTTCCTTATTAGGAATTGCCCCTTACCTTATTTGGAAGGTCTGTAAGTATTTTCCCTCGTATTTTAGCGAAAAAAGCAGAGAAATCCACCAAAACGTGCAGGTATTCGAGAAACATTGTACTCATGGCCACCATGCTGTTTTTGTCTCCGCCAAAGGGCCTGGGACAAAACACAGGTAGCCCGCAAGTATTCGCAGAAAACGACAACGCTAGATTGCTTGAATCAAGAGAATCTCTTGCTTGAATACACTCGCTGACAATTTCCAAAACTTCGTATTCTGGCTTATTTTTTTACAAGGAAATGTATGGGAAAATACATCGGAACGAGGCTGGATAGGCATCGATGCCCGTATAATTATACATTTCTTTGGCCAAAAAAGTAAGCCAGAATGCGAAGTTCAAAAAATTCATATCTCAGCCAGTTTTCAAGTGATTCTTTTGAAACTTTGCAGTTTTACTTATACGGATTCTGATAACTATTATATGTTATTAATCAATATTGCATGATAAAAGTCTATAGGCCATAGGCCATTTGCACTAACTGGATCACGTGACCCAAATCCAAGTACATTCTGACAGTTTGAACAAAATCTTCAAATTCAACTCGCTGCCATTTGCTCCATGCTCCAGGTAGGGATTTTATGCTGAAACTACATTGCGCACTCTTATTTACCATGGCAAATCAGCCAATCATATTACGAGAACAGCAACAGTGCAGCGCCACGTAGCATGCTGGTCACACATGCATCCTCACAGTGATGTCTGTTGCTAGGACACGTCCAATCAGAAGGCGCTGCTAAAAATAGCTCCCTGTTCTAAAAATAGAAAGTGTCACTCGCTCTTCTGTCACTGTCATGGAAAGAGATCCGTGTGTTGGACGTTGCGTTCTCTGGGGATCATTTTCTCTTGTTGGCCTACTGTGTGTTGTCCCCTAGGATTAAAAAAAAAATGTTGAAAAGGAAATCGAATTTCCTAATCCCGGTCACGGTTTCCAGAACACATATGAAGCCAGCGCTAAAATGTTGGCAAGAAACGATAGTATTGTACAGTATATTTGCGATGGTGGAACTCAGTCAAAAGTTGAACTGATGCACCGGAAGGGAACACCGTAAAAATTGGGTTTTGTAAAATTAAATAAAATTAAATATAGTTTATCCCACGATATACACTTTAATGAGGTATCACTTGTCAAGGTACTGACTACTTTTCGACAAATTTAAATGGATCGTACCAGGGGATGCCAGAGTCCCGCCGTTCCAATACTTACTAAATAAACCCCTTCTGGCGGCTGTAATATCGGCGGATAATGTCCAAGGATGAAAAATGGTACGAAAAATGAACAGTTGGAAGAGAAGCGAAGCTTCGAGGGCAACTGTGAAATTTTGAGGACCATTTTTCATCCGCGGACATTATCCGCCGATATTACAGCAAGCCAAGAAGGGGTTATTTATTTTATATCCCAGTGACTTCACTGAAAAACTGGGGCCGGTTCCTGAAAGGTTGGATAAAGTTATCCATGGATAAAAAATATCTGTTGTATAGGGATTTGTTCAGGATTTATCCTTTGGATAAGCGTTTATCTACAGATAACTCTTAACTGACCTTCTAGGAACCGGCCCCTGGTATCTACTTCATCGCTGAATGCCATATAGTCGTCTTCTAATAGAACGAGGCATAATCAAACAAAAGGACCATTCATATTCAAATAAGGCGGCTATTGTGACATTCAGCGATGAAGCATATACCGAAAAACTCGCGAGAGAGAAAAAAACATTGTGAACGTGAGAAAACCACTAAACTGCAGTATGGCGCGAAAAGGCAAAGCCTAAGCGGTGATTGGCTAAGATATTTTTATTCGAGCTGTGATTGGTTGACACAAAAACTGTCAATCAAATCCTAACGTGGGGCTAGAAGAAATCAGAGCGAATTCACAAAACAAATTTACAACGCACAAGTTCTAGTGCTTTCCCGAGTGCTTTTCTACAGAAATCTAGCCCAGATTTCGGGTTTTCAGGTCTAATTCCTTGCCGGACTGTTAATTAATTGTTCTGTTGTGAACTGAAGTATAAATTACAGCTGTGAAATGCAGAGTTGGAAAAATTTAGCGCTGCCGATCGAACTTGGAAGTCGGCTTTTACTACACTCGAAGCGGTTGAATTTTGGTTGAGCTGATTGCAAGTTGTTTTTCTATTTGCCAAGCTACGACAAAATGGTAAGTTTAAAAACATTTCTTTTATCGTCATTTTGCTCTTTTTTGTTTAGTTCTTTCATTTTTTTCGCGAATGTCAAACCGAATTAACTTGGATTGAAACAACAAAAAACTAAGGGACCGATCGTTTATTACGTCTACGGGGGGGGGGGGGGGGGGGGGGGGGGGTGGGGGGGGAAGGGGGGGGGGGGGGTAAAAATTTAGACGACATGGATTTTAGGGGGGTAATTTTTTGGCACCCTCTCTCAAAACAGGGGGTAATTTTTTCAGAGACACTGTGGTTCAAACTAAATAATAATATGTTTACAAGCTATCGCGTCGTGGCATACAGCACTACGCCATATAGCGAGTACGCCAATTTCGGCGCGCTTCGCGCGCATCGGAATGTGCAATATAGTCTTTGAGAACGTGCGCAATGGAATAGCTATGAATGTCATTACAAGAAAATGTATCGTAGCCAGGAGAAGAAGCTAACTCTCCCCAAAAAGACGCTCTGCAGTGATAAGCATCGGAGCTGTCTCAGTTCGAAAAAGGAAGCTTTATTATTAGGCAAGCGTGAGTTCGAAGTTACGAGGATAGAGATTCGTCATTTGGACCCTGCTTCACGCACGTCATTTGCGGTCTTTGCTTACTACACACAGCAAATGAAATGTTCATCTACCTTTTCTTTGAGGTTTGGTGGAATGCGTTCAAAAAAATTAGGGCGCGCTTCGCGCGCAACAAAAGAGAATTTTCTGTAAATTGTCTTCCACTAGTTCAAACAGGGTGATCTGGTTACAGGGTGGGGGTAAGCTTTTGGAACATCGATGTTATGTGGGGGTTATTTTTTGTATCGCCTTTTTTTGAGGGGGGTGCGAATTTTAACATTCAATAAATTTAGAAAACCACCGCCCCCCCCCCCCCCCCCCCCCGTGGACGTAATAAACGATCGGTCCCTAACAACTTTGTAAACCATTCAAAACATTCCCGCCTGTTTAGTTTCCCAAGGGGGGGGGGGGGGACTCCCATATTTTTTGGTCGGGTATGATCGTCGGAAATTTTCAGTTTCACCCCTAAAAGATACCAAACATGGCGGGCCATAGCGTGGCTCAAAAAATTTTTACCCTAAAAGATGAGGTCTTATGTGCCAAGTAGGCGCGAAGGACACAGGTAAGGGGGAAAAATACCCATGAAGACATTTCCGTGTTTATTTCTAATTCATCGTCTTCTCATCGAATAATCTCTCTTTCTTACACGGTTTTTAGAAGCACCATCATGAGAAATAGCAATTTGGACACAGTTTCGGCCCTAAAAGATACCAATCTGCCTAAAATTTATTGAAGATCAAGATCACCCCTAGACTTTCTCAAAGTCCGCTGTTCCTTTTTTTTAATTGGCTTATTTTGTACAACGGACTTTTCTCGCTCGCTTCCCGCCAGTTTTTACCGACCTAAATTTAGGTCGGGGGTGTGTCTGATAAACATCCAATCCGAGTGAGAGAAAGTTTGACGTCACATTTTACGCCATCGCCTTCATTCGCGCGATTTGAAACGGAAAATATTTTTCACACAGACATCCTCTGTTGGGCGAAAACATCTTTTAGGTATCAAACGCTGCGCTTCAAAGTCTTTCCACTTGTAGATCTATTCTTATGAATTTTCGTAAGCATTTCTTTAGATAAAATTTCCAAAACTAGCATTATAACACGACGAAATCATGCAACAAAAGTCTTGATTCTTTGGCAAATATTCAGTTGTTGACAAAATTCACGGCGCGCACTGCTGACGAAGATCACGCCACTGAGCGCGCGCTGTTTTGCATTCGTTTTTTCGCGGCAAAAATATGCAAATTAAAATCAAAAGCGTGCGAGCGAAACAAGTCGTACTCTCCCGCGCTCCACCGTGTGCTTTTTTCACTTTGTTCTAAGGAAAAACATAGAGTACGACTTTGGGCAAGTCTAGATCACCCCTAAAAGAGACCAAACCAACGTGATTTTAACCTCTAAAAGATACGACGATCATCCCGACCAAAAAATATGAGAGTCCCCCCCCCCCCCCGGGTTTAGTTGACTTTTTTGTCTTTCGTAAACCATCGTTGCCTTTTGGATGGCACTTAGAAAATTTTCACGTTTAGTTTCGTTGTCTCAGTAAAGGTAAAAGGAAAAAAAATCGTATATAGTGGTTTCAATAAAGTTTGTCACCCCAAAGACTAAAGCCTACAAGCTGTCGGCGCCAAGCATTGTGGGTCATTCGTGCCAAACGAAACGCAAGTTCACGCAAGTCCATGCAAGTTGTGACTTGCACAGACTTGCGCTCACTTGCGTTGAGGTGGCCAAACGAGATGCAAGTTTTGATGCAAGTTGAGTGTTTTGGTGCTTTGCGCCCGCTAATGGCGACATGATCACGCCACTTTCGAACACTAGCGCGTGCTCAAGCTAGTGTTTTTCTTGGTAAAAAAGACAAGAAAAATAAAGAAATCTCACCCAGTTTCTTGTAAATAACAGCTAAAACTATAAGTGCAATATTTTCATGACTTATTTTGGTCATAATATTTCGTTAATTCGGAAAACGAAGAAAATTGGAAACTTGCATCAACTTGCGTACACTTGCGATGTGGTGGCCAAACGAGACGCAAGTTGCGTGAAAATTTGAACATGCTCAAAGTGGACGCAAGTCATCGCAAGTCCGTGCAAGTCATCGCAAGTTGGTGGCCAAACGAGCGCAAGTCGACGCAAGTTACAAAACTTGCGTCGACTTGCGTGAACTTGCGTTTCGTTTGGCCAGGGCTTAACAAATATTCTCAATGAGTCAAAAATGCCGCGCGCGATGAGCAAAGTCGACCTTAAGCCTTTAGCGTGACACAGGAAAAGCGTGAAAAGTAAAATGGACAGCTTAATGCTGTACGAAGTACTGTCGTTCACGTTTAAGAATAAAGTTCTTCCGCCCTCCAACTTGAGACTTGAAGTGCACTATAAACTAAAAATCGCGCTGTTCCCAACACGCGCGTAAATCGAATTGAATTTTGATTAGCACGTGAGACAACAAATGACTCACAAGGCTTGGCGCCGACAGCTTGAGGCTTTAGTCTTTCGGGTGACAAACTTTATTGAAACCACTATATCAATTCCACCCTGTTTAGAACCCTAACCCTATAACCGGTAAACCGATTACTAACCCAAACCCTAACCAGTGCGCTACGAGTGAATTCGCTGGGTTGGAGGTGCTTTTTAATTGGATTTGTACTATCTTTCATTAGCATCTATAGAACGAAGCTATATGAATGATAATTACTAGTTATCCCAAGGGATCAGAAATGGCAACGACCTTTCTGAAAAGGCATCGACCGTTCAAAGAAATGGCAACGACCGTTCTAAAAGGCAACGATGGTCTACGAAAGGGAAACTAGCGTCGCCTCAGCCACCAATTCCCGTATTTCATCAATATTCTTAGACAAAAACCTTGGTTGCTTGTTTCCATTATTTTTTAAACAGAAAATATCGAGTTTTTGCTTGAAACATTTCTCCCAGGACGGATATCACTTCCGACGGACAATATTTAACCATTATCCTGCGAGATTGCGCAGAATATCGTCTGATACTTAGCCGACGAGGGACGAAGTCCCGAGTTGGCTAAAATCAGACGATATTCTGCAAAATCGAGCAGGATAATGGTTTTATTATTCAGCACATCGATAGCACAAAAAACCCCGAAAAAAGTCACTTTTGTGTGTTATTTACGAGCTCAAAACATCACATTTTCCTCAGAGACGGATATCGCAGGATAGCTGTCATGTACAGAAGACAGCTATTGGCGTTCCAATGACCATATTTGGGCAGTGCAGCGATGTGCTGAATAATAACGTCTGATATCTGTGTCCTGTGAAAATGAACCACGTGATACGTTTCGACCAATGAGCGCGCGTTAAAATTGATCACTGGGATATAAAAAACAATAGAAATTTCTTGATTATAAAGTACTAATGAAGCGGCATCCTTTGAAAAAGGAAAGGTTCGACAGAAGAAGAGCGGCTGAAGTTCGCGTTTGCCGTATTGCGCATTATCATCCCACGTACTTTAGTTCGTCAGCCAATCAGGAACGAGATCTACTGTCCCTATATTCTACGGTATCAGGTCACTGACCTCATACGCGATTAAATATCAGGAACAATTCATCTAAAACTCTTGTAGAAGACTTAAAAAATAGTTTAAACATCAATTTTCTTTAGTAAAATAATTAGAATAAATATAGTCTGGAGTTCGCGACGGCAAAAACTACACTGAAATGGTTTTCTGTCGCGACTTCAAAATAAGTTCGTCTTTACAAAAACGCAATCGTTTTTAGCTGAGGACACATGTCGGGCGAATTTGGTTTGATTCTGCAAAATATCAGAGCTCGTTTGGTCTCGCAATGGGTATTTTGGCTCGACTGCATCTCGCCAAAATACGAACCACGGCTCGACCAAACTCGTCTGATATTTTGCCGAATCAAACCAAATTTGCCCGATATATATAAGCAAGAGAGCTCGAAAGTGGTTTAGCACTAATCCAGGATTAATTACCATGGTGACTCGGTGGTTTTGTTCAGAACTAAACCTGGTTTAAATTTAATCCACCTTTGAACAACCCGCACCTCAGTAGTGCGCGGGATTAGCTACGCGGGATGGCGCGCGATAGTTATTTGTGGTCGATTACGCAGTTGGTCAGCGGTTATTTTTGCTGCGCGGCAAAAAAATCAGTTCGCTGTTTGCAGCAGCGTGGAGTTTTGTATTGGATGTCGCTCAGACTTACACATATTTCCAACTATTTATACAACTGTTTTAAATCATAACATACCTTAAAGCACCATGTGGACTGTACGGAACATTGGGTCCACCAGGCACAGCTTAAAAGCATGCAAGTCAAGCCATTTTATAAGACGAAAACTTCACGGACTCGGTGAGCGAATCATGGCAATCAGACGAGAGGACATCAACGTGTGGGAACGACGAGCACCTATGGGACCAGCACATGTGTCTGAACTTGTAAATAGAGGAATCAAAGTGCTAGTTCAACCATCTACAAGACGGGCCTACACTATGGACGAGTATGAAAGAGCTGGTGCTATTATTACGGAAGATTTGGATCCTGCAAGCTTGATCATAGGTGTCAAAGCTGTTCCGATTGATTTGCTTCTGCCGGACAAGACTTACGCGTTCTTTTCGCATACTATCAAGGCTCAAGAGGCAAATATGCCTCTTCTAGATGCCATGCTTGACAAGGTAGTGTGAATAACGGTAACATATTTCAATATGACGCCCGATTTAATGAGTACGAGCTGTCTAACTCTTTGTTTCGCTAAAGAGGGGTCGAAAGCAACACTGTTGGATTCACACTGTTTATCGAAGTTCGAACTCACTCTTCCGATCGGTGCGAGATATTTCGTTCATGAACATTTTGATACATTAACCTACATTTAAGATAACTTAGATAATACTTTGACTTGTGTTCATGATAAAAGACCACCTTTATCGGTGTTTAAGGCTGGTAATTGGTCATGTATTAGTGTTGTAACTTTAATGTTTTCCTTTACTTCGACACGTGAGATAAGTTAAGATGTGTCCATGGAAAACGCGCTGAACCGCATTGACCGTTCCCTATTAGTAAATTGTTTTTTTCTTCTTCTCTCTAGTTGTCTTAGGCATCCAGCTGTCTTGAAAAGCCTGTTTTAGAAACCCGATCTTGAAAAAAGACACTATTGTACATTCTTGATATTGAATGCTGTTTAAAAATGCAAGGTGCTCGAGACTCATTCGTCTCTCGATCAATTTGTCTGTAAGCTTAAATATCGGGAATATTGTTTATTTTTCAGAATATACGAATTGTCGACTATGAGAAAATGGTTGACAAGAAAGGCCGAAGAGTTTGTGCTTTTGGGAAATTCGCTGGAGTTGGCGGTAAGTTAATCGCGCTGTTTTTTGTTGTGGTTTTGTGGAATGTACAAATGGAGGCGTGTTTGGGGGTGCGTCACTAGAATCATGTAAACATCTTGAGAACGTCCGATCTGCCGACTCAAAAGGTGAAAAGTCAAGCACTGTAGCAAAAACCATGATATTTATCTACTTCTTCTTGAAAAAATGGCAAATAATTAAATAAATACATAAATAAATAAAAATGAAGATAAAAGGAAAAACAAACAAACAATCTCTCAACATTGTTTACTCTAATGAGCTACTGTAAACAATGATGATCATATATTGACCTTGTTGAAGGTTTTTTCATATTAAATTTTCAAACAATTTTTCAACATCATTTTGTCACTATTCATCACTCTTCCAAAGGGGGTGGGGGGGGGGGGGGATATTTTCTGGAACCACACATTGACAGATTTCCCTTCCATCATAATTTGAAGGTTTAATGAACACCGACGCACTTTAGATTCTGACAGTCAATCTACTCCTACTACCGCTGCCCTCCACTTCCATAATACAGCTAACCACATTGCCTCTGACATGCTTTTAATCCCTTTAGAAAAACTTAAATCTAACCGCGACTCTATACGCAAAGCCAGAGAAGCTTTTCTCATCAACAGAGCTCGAACTCTAACTCCTAATGGTCTTAACATAAGAGATGAAAGTTTTGTTACGGTAATTTTAGCTGTAATTAATCCTTAGTTTTGTTTGATATTATATTATTTTATCTTTTATCTGTCACTTCTCAAGCACCGTATCATATGTATTTTTCTTTTTTAAAAAAATGTGACCGTTATTTTATTTATATCCAGCATGCAATGTAAATATCTCCATTCAAAACCTGAAGAAGATCGGTAATGGCCGATTGAAATATCGTATTAATAATCATCGTTTAAGCTGTTCGTCGACCTTTCATTATATATTTTTCTGAGTTCATGTTGGCTGGCTTGAAAGACTCTTCTCATTTTAATGTGTAATGTAAAAATATTAACATCTATTTCCAGGTATGATCAATATACTTCATGGCTTGGGATTACGACTTCTTGCTTTGGGCCACCACACTCCATTTATGGTTAGTTTATTATAATAATTACTATACCTTACCAGAAATTGACATGTCACTAGGAAGTAATGATAAAATTTACAAAGACTAATTACAATTACAACAAGAATATATCGCCCATTAAAGTGCGGGCAAAGAAAGAGGGCCATTCTGAACAAAACTGACCAATCAGATTTGGCATGAAAACAATCAATCCTGACAAAATTTGTCCCACCAGTCCATGAACGACAGCGACATAGCCAGGAATTTCTGAAGGGGGGCCGGATAGTGAAAACATGGGACGAAAATGCTCAAATTTTCTCCAGCAAAAACAGTAAATGCATGGGAAAATTTCCGAGAAAGGGGGGGCCCGGGCCCCCCCTGGACCCCCCTGGCTACGCCCCTGAACGACATACATGTCACAGCATAGAGCAGATTATTGTACAAAATGTGATTGTTTTCACACCAAATCTGACACCAACATGCAAAAAAGGGTCTGGATGACTTCATAAAGCGGCAAATTACATTTGCATTTTTCTATGGTATTTAAAGTTTTTTCCACTCTTTCAAGTGATGTTTGCAACTTTAAAGTATTACTTGTATCAGGTCAAAAAGGGAAATGTTTTGAAGAAGTTATTAAAATTTTGTGAGAAAGTGAAATGGTAGAATCATGTTGTCCACACCCTTTAATAATAATAATAATATAATAATAACGGGTTACGTAAATCGGATTCCACTAGGTGGCTCTTCTTCCGTTGTGGGGCCCACGGTTTTATGTCCTTATCCGAGAAGATGTGAAGGTCTAACCATTTGCAGATGTTACAGCAAAGGCAGCACCTTCTCCTCAATTATTTAGAAAAGACCCTGAGTGTTGGTCTGGCCGGGGTTTGAACTCCCAACCTCCCGCACATAAGCCCGGCGCTCTACCACTGCGCTAGCCAGTCGGCCGTCTTTTGTATGACATGGCCCATATATGTGTCCCACAAAGCAAAGAGGGACCTATACAGTACTTTTGTTTTGAAATTCTGGTTTCCATATAGTCGTATCAGTTGTCCAAGTCATATCTGTCATATGAAAATCAGTCAGCTGATACGACAGGGACAACCTGGTATGACTATATGGAAACCCCTTGAAAAGTGTTACATGTACTTGTAGGTAGCTATGTTACATATCTATTAAATACTGAGCACATTCATTTGGTAAATACAATTTTCACAGGATAAAGCAGAGATTTGGCAGTCCAATTTTTCAATTTTATAAGGGAGGGTTTGTTTAGGAATTCTGAACTTCTTTTGTATTTTTCTTAAAAGTATGAAATTCTTTACAAGGGTCCTTTTCATTTTTCTGGGCTCATATTGTACCATGCATGTGAATAGCATTATCTGACATGGTGACCTGCATGTTGTTTACATGGATCCTTTTGAGTGCTGTAGTCTGGGTTCAACAAACTAACAACAATTCCTAGCTTGCAAAAGCCAACACCACTTAGCGCTTGAGCACACAGACCCTCTTCTGAGAGTCTCTTTCATCAAGTGCTAAGTGGTGTCGGCTTTTGCAGGCTAAACATGTCCCTGATTGGCAGAAACCAGTAGCTACTGGGTGCTTATCATATTTCTATGTCCATAGTACATGGGTGGAACACATAACTACAAGAGTAGTCGAGCCGCTAAGCTTGCCATCTATGAGCTTGGAGAGGATATCAAAGCTGGCAAGCTTCCAGAGCACTTTGGCCCCTTGTCATTTGTATTCTCAGGTTCAGGAAATGTATCTCAGGTAATCTGCAATGATGTAGTTCTCTGGGGGTACTCGGATATAAAAATTATGGGGGGGGGGGGGGTCTGACGTATTTTGGGTATAACATTTGTAGTAAAAGTATTATTTTGGGTTGAAAAATCCGTGGGTATTTTTTGCGGGTTGAAATGTTAAGTTGATCATCAAGATACTGCATTTACTTAAGCTGAAGCTATTTCCGGGAAACATAATGGGATGGCCATCATGTGTGCTGGTATCTTTTCAGGGCCCGTGGTTTGATGCAGGGTTTTTTCTGAAATTATGCGGGATTTTTTCTGAAATTATGCGCTAAAAATTCGAAATTATGCGCTAAAAATACGAAATTATGCGGGATTGCGCAATATTTTTTACAAGTGCCGTAACATATTTTGCTCTTTTCAGCTGTTTTGTTACATGGATATAGCTGCTATTTATCTTTAACAACTGTTGTTTGTCCATAAAATGCTCTGTGATGAGTTCCAATCGCTTCGCTTTACTAACATTATGACGCTACGTTTTCTTCCAGGGAGACGTGTGTTTTCGCTTTTAATAAAGCTTATTACTTTCTTACAAAAAAGCATTACCAACTACCGGTAACTTCCGTTACACGGTAGTAAGGATTAGTAAGTTTGGTCTTCTTTCGTTTACTTCGTTTACTTGTCTCTATCCAACCATGAACTAAACGGTCACAAGAGCTAAACGCAGACTAACAGAGCTATCGTTACAATCTCTCATTATCACAAACATCGTTGCGCTTGTTTGCTGTCGTTGTGCGCATAATTATCAAAATTAATCCTGATCCCGAGAGCGATCGGCACTATCATCGGAGGTAGTGTAAGAGCTTGTATAAAACCGGAAACGTGCCACGTTATTGTGTCAGTGTATTTTTGTTGTTATCGAGGGAGCTGTTCGTGTCCCTGGTATTTTTCACGTTGTTGTTTGTGAAATGAAATTGATGTCTGTAACAATAACAAAGATCCATGAAAACGCGTAATGTCATGTGATCAATGTGAACTGCATAAAGCCAACCATTTTTATCGCGGTTAGCATTCTGTTCCGCCTTGATTTTACTTTGTAAAATATGCAAAGCGCAAACGTGTTTGAATCTATCTTGCTCAGCTGGAAATATTAGTTAGTTGGCCAATTAATCACGTTTTATTGCTTTTTGATATCATTCACAGTGCGATGCCTTGTTATTCTCATTTCTATCGAGTTGTTTTGACGTTGGACAGACGATTTCAGAAGAAATGTATCACTTTTGTGAGAAAAAATAGGAAAGAAAGTTTGAAATTCACCAAGTAATGATGCCTTTTTATGTTTTTCACAAAAGTTTGGGAAATTATGCACGATTATGCGGGATTTGACGGATTATGCGCATTATGCGGAGAAAGCCAAATTATGCGTTTCCGCACCAGCGCATCAAACCACGGGCCCTGTCTTTTTAGGCTAAAAAAGTTGGGTATTTTTTTGGGTATCAAATTTTGGGAGCAGGTATTTTTTGGGGGTATAAAATTTATGGCTCCTGTATTTTTTGGGTATGAAATTTGGAGCTCCGTCGGACCCCCCCCCCCCGTCATTTTTATATCCAAGTACCCCCCCTGGGATGTAGTTACTGTGCATATATAATCTTCATTCACTGTCTAAAATCTGCATGCCTCATTGGTTATAGATTTGGAAAAATAGATTTGGAAATCATGACTCATATGAAAATTTTGTTTTCTTTGTAAACAAAACACTCACAACAGTCCCTAATCCATAATTTGTTAAAAACTTATTCTGTAGGAGTCTTTTTTCAGGATTTTAGTACCAGAATCTGTCATGACGATTTTCTATAATATTTTGTCTAGAATTCTGTCAGAGTTTTAGTCAAAGATAGATTTTATCAACATTTTGTTGATTCACTGTTTTTTCCACAGGGTGCCCAAGAGGTTTTCCAAGAACTTCCCCACATCTATGTCCATCCTCATGAGCTCAAGAAAGCTGTCGAGAAAGGGGGTGTGTACACTGCATTAAATTCATTTTGATTCCAAATTATGCAAAACTTCTAGGTGACCTTTTTAATGCGAGAAATACCCCAAAAATAAGTAAAATTTCACCTTTTGTGCAATTCTAAACATCCAGGGCATCTTGTGATCTACATACAAAAATTATAAAGTTTCAAATTCTGAAGCGAAACTATCAGCTCTGGTAGCGCCATTTGAACAGATATTTTACCAAAAATGATCATCGGCTGCCCCTGTCTCAGTCTATGTGTCTGCAATCCATCCATTTAATTTTAGACCTGATGGTAAGCACATTAGGTGAGTTCCTTGAGAGTTTTTCTCTTCCGCTGTATTTTTCTCAGATCATCGGAAAGTGATTGGAACTGTTGTCAGCAGAGAAGACTACCTTGTTCCTAAAGCTGGTGGAAAGTTTGATGCTGAAGAATATGAAGCTCATCCCGAGCGATACAGATCCACTTTTGCCGAAGTTGTAAGTTGTGCTTTTAAATCATAAAACCAATAATATTATGATTGTTGTTGTTATTGTTATTCAGGGCCAAGCATTAATTTTTTCGAGATGTGCCATTGGTACCTAAATAAGAAATTATAGTGTAGTCAAATAGTGAAGTGTGGACACCATAATAGAAATCTGTTTGCCATCTTTTTGTCTCAAATAAATGCTGTTGAATAGCTGGTTTTGAGACAGGCATTTGAAGTTGCCATGTGTGACTCACTTTTTTTCTCACCAAACCCTAGATCTAGTCACCATAGGTCACTATATGGTCACAATGTTGGGACCTGTCATTGTCACTGTCTTTGTTATAAGTATACGTAGCTAGTTGTTTCATCTCTCTTATGGTTGATTATTCTCAGGTAGCCCCATATATGTCTGTTCTTGTAAATGGAACGTATTGGGCCCCTGGCTTGCCACGCCTTCTGACCTATGATGATGCCAAGAATCTCCTAAAGCCCATGGCAAGAACAAGTGCATATGATGGCTGCCCCAATCTGCCACACAGACTCTTGGCCATATGTGATATCTCTGCCGACACAGATGTAAGCCATTCATCCTCAGCCCATAGACCTTTGTCACGTTAATATGGCTTACTGTAATAATATCTTATAGTTACCATAAAGCAAAGGAGTGGCGGATCCAGGGGTGGCTCCAAGGGTTCTAGAACCCCTCTTGAGCATCAGAACAATAAGGATATTTTTGTGATTCATACCATTCACAGATGAGCTCTCCATACCATATTGCCTGTATCAGTCTCAGTGGCGGATCCAAGGGTGGTGCGTTGGGTGTGGACGCACCCCCCTTTACAATGCAAAAAATGGTTTAAAATGGCAAAATGTAGTCCTAAAGACTTGGTTCTCGTAGCCCTACTGACAAATCTGGCTCTTCAAACCAGAAACGCACCCCCCTTTAGAAAAACCTGAATCCGCCCTTTAAAGTGAAGAAACGGAACCACCCTTAGTAAAATCCTGGATCCGCCACTGCAAGTGCATTATTCAGCATGTCCATAATAGTTTAATTGCAAAGTTTTAAATATTGTTCTGATTACTGCCTACTGGTTAAGATATATTTTCTTAGAATTGATCATTTTTGCAGTAAATTTGTATGGTAGGGCATTGATGTGCTGCCAGCCTCATTTTGACGTTTTTGTGAAAAAATAAGTCAGAGCAGAAAATTCAGAAAATTCATATTTTCCCAGCCAGTAAGACAGTAAGGGCACCATGACTCACTGATCCTGGGTATTAGATAATAATTTTGTTATTGTTATGTATCAGGGGTCACTGGAATTTATGAAGGAGTGCACTACAATTGAGTACCCTTTCCATTTATATGATATCAAAACTGGAACATCACAGATTGGGTAAGTACATGACCAATTCATATTAGAAAGTCATAAAAGGCAATGCATTGCATGTCAAGCTGTGCTTTTTGCTGAGCTGAAATTATAAGGCAGAGCCATAAGCAGTAGCCTGAATTTCAGTCGTCTTTTCTTCCTACACTCCAACGTTGCGGGAGAAGAAACGACTGAACGGCGACTTCCAAAAACGTGCCCAGGAGTTGCGTGATTCTCAAGATCTTGAGAATGGATGGTGATTGGTCAGTTGTTTTAATGAGCTGTATTTATGCATAATTTTCAGCGACAAGAGAACTGCACTCAAAGGCAGAGACATGGCAGCCCACAGAACGGCGAAAATTTATCCAGAAAAATATAACTCAGCCCGGCAAGAATATTATGTGCCTGTTACGAAAGGCCAAGCGATTTCCTCCTCGAAATCAGGATCAGTGATGTATTTTGGCAAGCAAACATTTTAGTCATCCGAATCGGGGAAACAGGTCAGCTGCCGTCAGAAAGTCCTAGGCCTACTATGCAGCTCTTGGTGCTTCAAAATTATGAGCTTCGACAAATTCACTGTGCTTGTATTGAAGTTCCGACTCCTCAGACACAAAACTTCCTTAAAATTCCAAAGCAACACCCCAACTTTTTTCGAAGCAGCTTCTGAAGTATATTGCTAGTTCGCCGTGAGCTTTACGAGCCTCGAGTAAATCCAATGTTGTGCATGCTATGCGCTTCTAAGATCGCTTGGCCTTTCGTAACATGCACATAATATTCTTGCCGCGCTGAGGTATATTTTTCTGGATAAATTTTAGCCGTTCTGTGGGCTGCCATGTCTCTGCCTTTGAGTGCAGTTCTCTTGTCACTGAAAATTATGCATAAATACAGCTCATTAACACAACTGACCAATCACCATCCATTCTCAAGATCTTGAGAATCACGCAACTCCTGGGCACGTTTTTGGAAGTCGGCGTTCAGTCGTTTTTGCTCCCGCAACCTTGGAGTGTAGGAAGAAAAGACGACTGAAATTCAGGCTACATAAGCAGGGGTTTCAATAAGTTTTGAAGTAGCAGGCTAAGTTTTGGAAGTATAGGCGGCTGGGCCTGAGCCTTCTAGGAAGGTACGGGGCATGCTCCCGGGAAATTTCGAATTTTCAGCAGCAGAAAAGGCGTTTTCCTGCATTTTGAGGGCAAGATAATTGGCATATTTGTGTATTCTATTGGTTTTAATATCGTCCTTGAAACTGACCAGTTATACAGTCCACAAAAGTTGCAGGCAGTAGAAGTGAAGTAGACCGGTTCACCGCTGGTAGCCGCCTTCTATTGAAACCCCTGCATAAGGTTCCACTTGAATTTGGAATATTTAAGTATTTTGCCATATTATGTAAGTTCTAATTCATGCATGTGGTGCTCACTAGGATGGCGGGTGATGGTGTGCTTATTTGCTCAATTGATAACGTCCCAGCACAGCTACCAAGAGAAGCAACAGACTACTTTGGCAAACTCCTGTTGCCATGGCTACCAGAAATGGTAAATATGCAACTCGTTTGTTTACTTTTTAATTTATTTATTTAACTATTTTGTAAAGAGGTATTTGGGAAATATCACTATATAAATTATAATGATAAAAAATTCTTGTTCTTCTTACTAAGGCCTAAATTAGCACGAGGGGTGTGAAAAAATATACCACATAAAAACATAGAACCTATTGTTCCATATTGCTAAATGGTTATCCAACACACCAAAACATGTATTATGCCTTTTAAAAGTGAAATGGTGATGCGCCAGAAGAACTCCAAGGCATCCTCCTTCCCCGCCCCGCAACATGTTCTGTCCAGTTTGTATGAGTTCAGAGTGTTTTGCCATTTTTGTCAGATTGATTCCCATGCCACTGAGCCTTTTGAGGACCAAAATCATTTATCATCAACTGTCAAAGATGTGAGTACTCCTATAAGTTTGTTCTTCTAAGCATCCATTGTCGTTGATCTGTAGTGTAAAGTACTGCAATAGAAAGAGCTGTTGGCAATATTCAGTGCAGTGAAATTCCGAAAGTAACAAACCAAAGCAATAGACCGATCCCATCTTTGCTTGAATAATCACCAAACAACGGGCAGTTTTCGCTATGGAATTCAAAATGACTGAGCAACAAACTCAAAACTCGAAGATTTTTTTCTGATGAAAATATCAAATCAATATTTTATGCTGCAACTTCTAACACCTTCCTGTAGGCGGTATCTTTTCCATGCTATATGCCAAAGAAACATTTGGCTTGTCCGACTGAATGCGGGATTGGTGAATTGGACCAATAGGAAATGTTCATTATGACGTATTTTACTACGACTGCAGAAACCTTTACGTTGTCCCTTTTGTTCGCGTAATTACCGCCTATTGTTTCTAATAGCAGCTTATCTGCATAAGAAAAGAAAACTGAAAAGGATTCTGGTAGTCGTAGTCAAATGACGCAATAGTGCAAATGTCCTATTGTCCTCAAGTAATCAATTTTAACAAATATTATATGTATATGTAGGCCATCATTACTTCTAACAAAGAATTGACTCCGAAATATAAATACATTGCAACTTTACGGAAAAGGTAAGAGAAAGCAAGCATAAAATCAATTCTTCATTTCTTCAAATTTGAAATAAACGGCAAAAGAAATGAAATGACTGAATGACTTGTTCTTTAAATGTTCTTTTTACAGAATGGAGGAAGCGAAAGCCAGAGCCCTTGGCCCAATGTGACCACACCCATAGCCAAGCGTGTGCTAGTTTTAGGATCAGGTCTGACTGTTGGACCTCTGATCGAGTATCTCACGCGCGAAAAGACTGTTGGGGTTACTATAGGTAGGTGTGTTTACAAACGTTCAACACGATCGCTAAATATTACAGAGATTTGCTAAAGTGGCATGAATAAACAAAATCGGCTAACGGTGTTTACATCTTGTTGCCACCCAATTCGGGCCATGTGATGATTCCTTTTGGTGGATCTTTTGTTAGTTCTGCACATACACTCGTGCACTGGGGTGGGCGAGAAAAATTTGACAATTGTAACCACCCAAACGAATCATCACATGATCTGAATTGGGTGGCAACAAGATGTAAACACCATTAGCCGATTTGGTCTACCGGTATTATGTAAGCACCCGCTATGGAACATCCCATGCATATTATTTGTAGTAGCACCCCTCCCCCCTCCAGATCCCACATAATTATTTTAAAATGCCATGTTCCTTTTATCCTGACAGCTTCAGCAGTCATTAGCGAAGCAGAGCAACTTGCCTACAAGTACAGAAACACTCGGCCAACTCTCCTCAATGTGGGACATGATATGGACAAACTAGAAAACCTAATCAAGGACCACGATATTGTAGTGAGGTGAGGGCTTGGACAATAGACCTCCTCGGCTTGGGCGTAATGTTTTGCCCATTTCAGATCACGTGGCATTCCCATGAGTATTCTCTCTTTGTTTGGAATGCTTCCATATTCATATATCCCTCGGTGCGTAGCAGAAATAGAAAGAGAGAATACTCATGGGAATGCCACGTGATCTGAAATGGGACAACATTACGGCCAAGCCGAGGAGGGCTATTGTGTATTGTGGCGACTAGCATGGTAGTGCCGATCATGGTGTAGGATTTTACTGGGGTCTTTCTGTAGGTACCGGAGACTATTGTATTCTGTGTTAGCTTCGTTCTTTGTGTTACTTTGAGTCCTTTGTCTCAGGTCCATTGTCTCTATTGAATTACGTATACTGTGCTCCGGTCAGCTCCGGTACCTACAGAACGAGCCTTTTACTGCCGGTCATTGTCCGACCAAAATTGTTTCAAACTGTGCTTTGGCTTCCGTCCATCAAATACATGGAATTTTCTCAGTTTGGTTTGCATGACGGCGGAAAATTTGATTTTGTAGCCTAGCTAGTACATGTTAGTTCATAAAACCTCCCAAAGCCTGCGTGAAATCACCCAGAGCTGTTCACTCGTTTGATTGACGGAATCCGGAATCCGGTATCAAGGTTATGTGTTGGCGAAGATTTCGCAGAATTTGCAGTACTGTAATTGCATGGGATAGTTTGCTTGGGGAAGTGTGATGTCCACAATGAGTACCATGGAACCTTTGGCAGTTGGTCGCCCTCCCGGGCAGCGTTTCCATATCATGTGATCACTCACCAACAATAAAAATGCACCAAAATGTAGGCATTGTACTACCAAGGTGAATATGTATCAAAACGTGTATCTAAACGTTTCGGATTGGCTAAATCGTCCGCACTCACTCCACTTAGCCCTGATGCTGTGAGGGACAAAGCCACCATCGCGGCCATGATGAAATCTCCAAAATAAACTAAAAAAGAACTCAGTACCCTCAGCCGAAAGCACCATAGGCATCCAAACTAAATGGTTCTATTACAGATTATTTACAATTATGTGCAGGGATAATTCTAATTCGAAAGATTTGAGCTGAGAAAAATTTTCATTCAAGTTTGAACAAACTTACACCACTGCCTACAGAGCGCACGCTAAGTCATGAATGATATTCTCTTGATAAACTAAAAAATTCTTAGAACAATTTTACTTTACCTGTTTCTTCTCTTCCCTTACTGAGATATGATAAGCATAGAAATAATTCCGAAGTCAAATGGGTTTCTGTAATAGGCTTGCGTTTGCAATTTTAGCGGGTTCTTAGAAAGATTTGAGAGCCGGGGGAAAACTTTTCGAGCACGATAAATTACCCGAAAAGCGTGCGGATGACGAATGTTGCGTTTCTCGAAACTCCCGAGTTTTTCGTGCCCGATAAAATTGCGTCAGTTTTCGCCCCTTGATAAGGGGAGAAACCCTTCTCCCCTAAACTTTTTCGGGTTTCCGAAAATCCTCAGAATGGGAAGAAAAAGATTTTTCACTCCTTTGCGACTTTATTTATCCCTCTAGTACCTGCGAAGTTGAATTTCCCCGAAAGTGCATGTTTCTTCTCGTAAAACAGCCATTTATGAAGGTGCCTTGCTTTGTTTCCAAAGTTTCTTTCTTCGTCGCGAAATGGTTTCCCGGTAACTCTCCCAGTTGCTTTTACCGCCATCCCGATAAAATACACCAATCAGGTGTAAGCATCTCTCTTCTTGACCAATCAAATTCATTCTCTTGACAGCTCGCCTGTCAAATTTGACGAGGGGCTGTCAAACTTTTTTTGAAAAAAGTTGAAACAAGAACTCGATGCAAAATGCTTGCTTTTTCGCACATTTTATCTAATTTCTTGCCATTTATCGATGGAAATACCAACATGGCGATACACTTCGTCCCCTGACGGCGACGAATCGATAAGTTTCCTATGTTTTCATTGTTTATTTATGCAAAGTGTTCGCAAAGTTTGGAAATTATGATTTTGATTTCGGGTTCCCGATAATTATCGGGGGGTTTTGGGAGTTTCGAGAAACACTTTTCGGGACTCCTAAATCTCGCCCGAAAAACCACCCGAAAAGTTATCGCGCCCGAAAATATCGGGCGATTTCGAGAAACGACCCCCCGGACTGACTCGCACGACACACGTGCGTCATTTTCTTCACTAAAATCAGGGAGACCAGTGCAAAACAAACAAACAAAAAAGACTTTGCGGCTCACTTCATTTATTTCGGCATGGGGCAGGGGATCTTTCTTGAAGGGAGGTCATTAGTAATGTAAATCAACAGGTTATGAAAGGGGGAACTCAGGTCGAGTCTTCTAGCGTCACGAAGTGACGGGCTGTTTTCTTGTTATTTATTATACAGCTGCCTTCCATATGAGCTTCACTGTGACGTTGCAAAGAAGTGCATCAATCTCAAAACAAACATGGTGACGTCAAGCTATGCGCACACGCTCACACCTTCAATACACGAAGGGTAAGAATTTTGTTATATATTTTATATTTAAGTCATGTATATAGTGTATATTTAGTACTTTAATTTTTTCTTAATTTAGATTGATTCTACAATAGAGTTAATAAACGGTCATCATTATTATTATTCGAAGGCGTTATGATGAGTCTTATATCAGTTGTCATCCTATTTTGGATGGTGTTTAACAAATATATCTCATTTTGTGTACGTCATTTGCACATCATTTGCTCCGCATTTCAAACTCGGTCGTTACCGACATCACTACAACACTCCATCTCAGTAATGTATTCTTCCTGCGATACCTATGGTGCTCCGCTCTGCGGCCTTCGGCCGCTTAGGAGCTCCGCTACAAGAATACTACCCTTGTCCCCATGCTACTTCGTTTTTTTAGCTCCCCCTTCTTGTTTTGCGCTTTCCAACAAGGCCGCCTGTCGTCACGTTGGCGGGACGGGCAGCATTTCAAAGACAGTGACGTCATAGACGCTAGCGTGACAGCCCGCCGAAGTGGTATAACGTCATTGATGACGTCATCAGAATCTTAAATACCCACGAGATAGCTGATAGCATTGCTTTGATTTCCATTTGATTCAGAGCTGTAGATGCAGGAATCTGTATAGGAATGGAGTTGGGACTGGACCCAGGGATTGACCACTTGCTAGCAATGGAGTGTTTTGATGATGTTAAAGACGAAGGAGGAGAAGTAATGAATGAAGTTGATTTTGTCATTATCTCTATGCTATTCTAGGCTTTATTAGTTTAGTTTTGTTCTTCTTTCGTGCTGGGTGAACTAGGTCTGACAGAAAATCCATCAACACAGCTGAAGAGAACACCCCAAAAATAAGTGAAATTGCAAAGTTGCAGAGCCAGACCTCGACAGTCAAAATTTACTGTTCACCGAACAAACGTGACCAGTTTTTTTCTCATATCAACTTTGTTTCATTTCTTCTATGAAACAAAATTAATTTTTGTTATTTTGCAGATCAAGTCGCTTTTATCGTATTGTGGTGGACTTCCTGCTCCTGAGTTTGCCGACAACCCCCTCAGATACAAGTTCAGGTAGGAGCTATTGGTTGCTACCATAAGCTGACCACCTTGAACAAGTTGACTGGAGATTTGACTGGAGGTTTTACTTGATTTTTGGGTGTGTCGACGAAGTACCGCATATTCCCCAATCGCACCAATGAGGTCAAGCCATTATTTGATGCTATGTTCCACTCATTCTAGGGCGCACGTGCCTTAATTTTCATAATTTTATTTTAAATCGTTGTCAGGGCACAAATAAAGCTATTGTTGTTGTTGTTGCGTATCTGTTTCAGTTGGAGTCCCCGGGCAGGGTTGATGACAGCCATGCATGGCGCCAAATACTTGTGGTATGGAAAGGTACGGGTATAGATCCTTACTAAATTCCATGCCCAACTTTGGGGTCACTGATGCTAGATTAATGAAATTATCCAGCCAGGATCGGAAGGATTTAATAAAGTTAATTTTTCCGAAGTTGCCTGTGTGATCAGTCTAGCAAACCAGAGCTCTAAATGAAAGTTATCATAGTCGTAATTTTACTACTTGTTCCAACAATACAGGCGTAGTTCATCGAAATCTAGTCGTAAATCCATTAGAAGAACACTGCAAAAAATGAAGTCACAGTCGTTATTACGTTAGGCGCACAACGAAACTTCGAGCCACTTTCGAGTCTAGCAAACCTGCGCAAAACCACCATTATTTGATTGTACCATCCACTGTTACATCCACTGTCTTCTTAACTGCAGACTGTCGAGATAGCACCAGGCGAAAGTCTTCTCCAGGAAATGAAGCCCACCAGTCAGTTTCCAGGCTTCAAGCTGGAGGCGTACCCCAACCGGGACTCTACAGTGTACCGAGACAGGTACAACATCCAGTCAGCTGATACGGTCATACGGGGCACGCTCAGATATGAGGTGAGAAAGCAAACAAACAAACCAGCTAGCAAGTAAACAAACAATCAAACAAACAGTCAAGTAAACAAACAAACAATCCAGTAAGCTGATACTGGTCATACGAGGCACGCTCAGATATGAGGTGAGAAAGCAAACAAACAAACCAGCTAGCAAGTAAACAAACAATCAAACAAACAGTCAAGTAAACAAACAAACAATCCAGTCAGCTGATACGGTCATAAGAGGCACGCTCAGATGTGAGGTGAGAAAGCAAACAAACAAACCAGCTAGCAAGTAAACAAACAATCAAACAAACAGTCAAGTAAACAAACAAACAATCCAGTCAGCTGATACGGTCATAAGAGGCACGCTCAGATATGAGGTGAGAAAACAAACAAACCAGCTAGCAAGTAAACAAACAATCAAGCAAACAAACAATCCAGTCAGCTGATACGGTCATACGGGGCACACTCAGATATGAGGTGAGAAAGCAAACAAATAAACCAGCTAGCAAGTAAACAAACAATCAAACAAACAGTCAAGTAAACAAACAAACAATCCAGTCAGCTGATACTGGTCATACGAGGCACGCTCAGATATGAGGTAAGAATGGAAACAAACAAACCAGCTAGCAAGTAAACAAACAATCAGCAAACAAACAATTAAGTAAACAAACAAACAATCCAGTCAGCTGATACTGGTCATAAGAGGCACGCTCAGATATGAGGTGAGAAAACAAACAAACAAACCAGCTAGCAAGTAAACAAACTATCAAACAAACAAACAATCCAGTCAGCTGACACGGTCATACGGGGCACGCTCAGATATGAGGTGAGAAAGGAAACAAATAAACCAGCTAGCAAGTAAACAAACAATCAAACAAACAGTCAAGTAAACAAACAAACAATCCAGTCAGCTGATACGGTCATAAGAGGCACGCTCAGATATGAGGTGAGAAAACAAACAAACAAACCAGCTAGCAAGTAAACAAACTATCAAACAAACAAACAATCCAGTCAGCTGACACGGTCATACGGGGCACGCTCAGATATGAGGTGAGAAAGGAAACAAATAAACCAGCTAGCAAGTAAACAAACAATCAAACAAACAGTCAAGTAAACAAACAAACAATCCAGTCAGCTGATACGGTCATAAGAGGCACGCTCAGATATGAGGTGAGAAAGCAAACAAACAAACCAGCAAGCAAGTAAACAAACAATCAAACAAACAGTCAAGTAAACAAACAAACAATCCAGTCAGCTGATACGGTCATAAGAGGCACGCTCAGATATGAGGTGAGAAAACAAACAAACCAGCTAGCAAGTAAACAAACAATCAAACAAACAAACAATCCAGTCAGCTGATACGGTCATACGGGGCACACTCAGATATGAGGTGAGAAAGCAAACAAATAAACCAGCTAGCAAGTAAACAAACAATCAAACAAACAGTCAAGTAAACAAACAAACAATCCAGTCAGCTGATACTGGTCATAAGAGGCACGCTCAGATATGAGGTGAGAAAACAAACAAACCAGCTAGCAAGTAAACAAACAATCAAACAAACAAACAATCCAGTCAGCTGATACGGTCATACGGGGCACACTCAGATATGAGGTGAGAAAGCAAACAAATAAACCAGCTAGCAAGTAAACAAACAATCAAACAAATAGTCAAGTAAACAAACAAACAATCCAGTCAGCTGATACTGGTCATACGGGGCACGCTCAGATATGAGGTGAGAAAGCAAACAAACAAACCAGCTAGCAAGTAAACAAACAATCAAACAAACAGTCAAGTAAACAAACAAACAATCCAGTCAGCTGATACGGTCATAAGAGGCACGCTCAGATATGAGGTGAGAAAGCAAACAAACAAACCAGCTAGCAAGTAAACAAACAATCAGCAAACAAACAATTAAGTAAACAAACAAACAATCCAGTCAGCTGATACTGGTCATAAGAGGCACGCTCAGATATGAGGTGAGAAAACAAACAAACAAACCAGCTAGCAAGTAAACAAACAATCAAACAAACAAACAATCTAGTCAGCTGACACGGTCATACGAGGCACGCTCAGATATGAGGTGAGAAAGCAAACAAACAAACCAGCTAGCAAGTAAACAAACAATCAAACAAACAGTCAAGTAAACAAACAAACAATCCAGTCAGCTGATACGGTCATAAGAGGCACGCTCAGATATGAGGTGAGAAAACAAACAAACAAACCATAAATGTCATAGATGTTTTACTATCCCCCTTGTTTTTGGTAGGGATTTTCTACTGCCTGTGCTGGTCTGTACAAGCTTGGCTTCTACAGCCTTCGGCCACACCCTGATTTCCAACTAGCTCAGCAACTGCCCTGGGTGAGTAAGTGCTATTTACCTGCACAAACTTCTCATAAAACGTTTTCACATTGACAATTCTAGAAAATATGTTACGAAGCTCTGCTTTAGCCAATCCCTACATGTGCACTAAAATTCGAAGCGCCCCGCCTCTGATCACTTGTCATGCTTTCTTTGTAAAATAAAGACAACACCCTGGTAGCCAGAATATCCGAACTTTTTTTCGAACTTTCTTTTATCGAAATTTCAGTGCCAGCCCGACATAAAGTTGGTACAGAAATTTCTGGAATTGCTCAATGCAGTCTCCGTTTTATTTATTTATTTATTTTTTTTTTTTGGGGGGGGGGGGATGAATTTGTGATCCCCAAAAGGGGATTTTCTTAGTGACCCTCCAATCCCTTGGGATTTCTACTGAAAAATGTAATACCGTGATTGCATGAGGTGGAGTATTCAATGCCCGACATTAATTTTTTAAGAGGTGCTATTGGCGACTAAATAAATCTATTAGCCAAATAGCGAAGTTCGGTCGCCATAATAGAAATCTGTTCCCTATTTTTTCCCCCGAATTAAAGCTGTTGACAGCTAATTTTGAGAAGGGCAATTTTTAAAAACATACAGACTGGAAATGTAAGTCGCCGTTTGGTCACTATGGTGAAATGTTTGCTCGCCAAACTCTGAATCTAATCTCCATTGGCGACCATATGGTAGCAATATTGGGTGCCTTAGACTTTTAGACTTTTATTTTTAGAATTTATAATTACAATTTATTAAAATATTACTGGTAGTACTGGCCCTAGTATTGATCTTTTCTGGAATAGTACACAATGTTTGAAAATAGCAAAACAAAGTTTTAACGCCCGTGGATTCTCGGATATTTCTAGAAACGGGTGTCGTTAGGGACGTGTCATTATTTACCGGGGGATGGGGGGGGGGGGGGGGGGGAGGGCTCCCATTTTTTTTCAAAAAAGGCTAAAAAAAATAGGACCCTCCCCTTGAACATAACAAAAAAAAATGTGACCCTCCCCCAGTCGTAGGTAAAAAAAATTGGGACCCTCCCCCATGTCATTTATATGTTCTGAAAAACCTGTCAGATAGACTATTGTCCGAGTGAAGATGTCTCATTCTTCTTAATAGCAGAAATACTTCTTTCTTACTTCTGTCAAAGCTATAAGGAAGCGCGGTTATTTTTAGCGCCTCCATTATTTACGTGAGGATTTTGGGTAATACACGGTAAAATACAGTGATCCTCCATCTGTAATACAATAATTAACGTGATTCCACCTCTCTTGTCCCATATTAGACCTAGTACTGAAGACATTTTACAGAAAAGGGGGTCGCATATATCTTTCGTTGGACGCGAAGCGCGCCCGAATTTTGATAAACACATGTCATCAAGCCTCAGAGATAGGGTAGATGAACATGTTTTGTGTACGGTATAGTAAACAAAGCCTGTCAGGATCCCAGGAATTACGCTACCTCAACGATATAGGTTAGATGAAAGCTTCTATTGATGGTCTCCTTCGCCAAGAAGGTAATATTATTCATGCGCACAACTGCGCGCCGCAAATGACGAAGTTATGAATATTCATGTGGCGCGAAGCGCGGCCCAACGGACGAATTTCTATGCTTGTAACGTCGAAAACTCACGCTTACCTTAGGGTCTTCTTTCAAACATATAGTGACTTGCCCGCCAGGGCTATCATTGCAGGACATCTTTGGGAGATCTTGATTTTCCTCGGCAAGATAAACCTGTTCTTGTAAACGGCGTGAAGGTGGTGTATTACTTGCTCAAAGAGTATATTAGATGTCATTCGTTCAATTTTTATAGAGAAGTTGCTGAAATAAACCACTATCGGCATCTGTTTTACCCTCTTCATCGTCCAAATGTTGCTGAAAAAATTATGACCCTCCCCTAAACAGGAGTGAAAAAAATTTGGACCCTCCCTTTAGAGACGCGAAAAAAATTAGGACCCTCCCCACTAAAATAGGAGCCCTCCCCCCGCTAAATAATGACACGTCCCTTATTTCGTCATAAACAACGCGCAAACCAGGCTCCTCTCGGCTCTCTACGTCCCTGGTCATGGTGCCATTCTTGGAGACCCAATGCAATATTGCACCAGCTGATGACTCCCATCTATACTGAGGTTTGCTTGACTTTAATTTCTCATCTGTCAGTGCAAGTTGCTAGCGAGGATGCTCGGTAAGCCTGACGCCGGTCTATCAGAGCTCAGTTCGCTGGTCTATGAGAAAGTTGGACGAGAAGAAGAGAGAGTCAAGGTTATCAAAGAGTGAGTACAATATAATGGCCTGTTTTTGCTCTGTATTTAGGGACACATTGTTTAATATATTTATTATTATTGATATAACTTATTCCCTATAAGAAAATTGAATTGTAAACGCCTGGTGTTTTTAACCGTGTATAAAAAAAGATGATGATGATTGAATAGCGCCCTTTGTTCTGTGAACCAATCGGTTCAATTCTCTGGTTGCTGGTTGGCACATTAATGACAATGGATGACGTCAGCGTGAACAGCGCTATATATATTTTAAGTTGACCTGAAATATGCTAGTCTCTCGCGGAGCTCGTCCCGATCGAACCTGGATTTTCATTTCCTTCCTGAAAGTCCTTGAAAGTCCTGAAAATATCTTGGAAAAATGTTTCAACTCAAATGTGGTTGAATGAGTTAGTTTCGTGAATCGTATAGTTTGGGCTGCAAATTATGACGTTAGCACTGTTATCATACTGCAACAAGATGTGAACGGAAAAATGTAAATTGCCGTACATCGGTCCGATATAGTAAAGCAGCTTCCTTTTTTTGGAGGGGGGGGGGGGGGGGATTTCTACCCATATGGAAAACTCCTGGAAAAATAAGTAAAGACCTCCTGGAAAATCCTGGATTTTGCCATTCCGAAAGCGTACGAACGTGTCGAAGGTTTGTCTAATTTAATGGCCGATGACCGGCAGTAGATTCTAGCATGGAGTTATTCTAGCTTTAGTGATGTGTATTTGAATTAGGATGTTGCCTTTGTCAAGATAATAGAATATTGAATTGAAAAGTTAATATCATGTTTTGTTGGCACAGGCTGGGACTCATGTCGAAGAGCCAGTCTTACCAAAGAAGACTCCACTTGACACGCTGGCGCACTTCCTGAGAGACAAACTGGATTACAAGGACGGCGAGAGGGATGTGGTGCTACTTAGACATGAAATTGGCATACAATGGCCGGCTAAAAGGATGGTGAGGGAGCACGGACAACTGCTATTGCTAAGGCAATTTCATCTTTGTAATGCATGTGGTATTTTAAAGAGCCTCTGTCAGCCTCCATTTTGTCAGCCTAGCAACATACCGAGACAGAGAAAACATCCATTTCCATCGGCTGATCTAGGGGATGTAGTGCAATATTTTCGATTGAATTCGTTAATTGAATAATGAAACTTTGTTTTTAGAAGACTATTTCAAGATTTCTACACGTAATTCGTTGTCTCATATGGACGGAAAACAACAACAAAGGAGTGGCTGACTAGGGCTCTTTAAGTCAAACATAACTCCGCTTCGCTTTAGACTCAAGGTCAATCCCGTTAATAAGAACAAGGGCATCTTGGCGTATTCTTCGCGGACTTTACAATGGGTGTGGCCGTCAGATTGCGAGTTCTATGAAATGCACATGTTCCCGAACTAAAGCTGATGGTTCAGGCTGCAACAAAACAGCCCCCCCCCCGTCCACTGTTGAGCAACGTAGGAATTCCAGGGTGGATATCCTATAACAGGAGTAAATTGGAAGGGGGGGGGGGGGGGGATTACAATATATGGAATTCAAGGTTAGAAAACCTAAATTCCAGGGTGGTCATGAAGAGATTCGCTGGAATTCCAGGGTGGGTGAGGACAAGTAAAGATATCCAAGTTAGATAGACGAGACTGGAATCCGTAACCGGGATGGAATTCATAATAAGACCCTAATCGACATTTCGTATGTTGTTGTTTTCAGGAAACTCGCAGTATTAAATGATCTGTTATGGTGATCCGTACGGGTATTCTGCAATGGCAAACACAGTCGGGACCCTGTGGCGATAGCGGCGAAAATGATCATGGATGGTAAGAAGACTGGGCTAGAATGTCATGGCCATGTATTCATGGCATAAGCCTTTTAGGGCTCTTACTTGGTGTTGCAAGGCACCAAACTTATTCCCCTCAATACCTTCTCCTCTGGTCCCTACTCCTCTTTAACCATTTGAAGCAAGTTGACACCAAGAAGCCATTTCAGTCCCTTGCACCAAAGCACCAAAGTCTATATTTCACTGACCCGGGACACCGGGCCACTAAACTGTATGATACAACATGGCAATAGTCATTCTGTACTGAGTGGGACACCGGGACAGCGGGCCACTGGGTCACCAAATTCTATATTTTACTGTTCCACTGACCGGGACACCGGGCCACTCAACTGTATGATACAACATGGCAATAGTCATTCTGTACTGAGTGGGACACCGGGACAGCGGGCCACTGGGTCACCAAATTCTATATTTTACTGTCCCACTGACCCGGGACACCGGGCCACTAAACTGTATGATACAACATGGCGATAGTCATTCTGTACTGAGTGGGACACCGGGACAGCGGGCCACTGGGTCACCAAATTCTATATTTTACTGTCCCACTGACCCGGGACACCGGGCCACTAAACTGTATGATACAACATGGCGATAGTCATTCTGTACTGAGTGGGACACCGGGACAGCGGGCCACTGGGTCACCAAATTCTATATTTTACTGTCCCACTGACCCGGGACACCGGGCCACTAAACTGTATGATACAACATGGCGATAGTCATTCTGTACTGAGTGGGACACCGGGACAGCGGGCCACTGGGTCACCAAATTCTATATTTTACTGTCCCACTGACCCGGGACACCGGGCCACTAAACTGTATGATACAACATGGCGATAGTCATTCTGTACTGAGTGGGACACCGGGACAGCGGGCCACTGGGTCACCAAATTCTATATTTTACTGTCCCACTGACCCGGGACACCGGGCCACTAAACTGTATGATACAACATGGCGATAGTCATTCTGTACTGAGTGGGACACCGGGACAGCGGGCCACTGGGACACCAAATTCTATATTTCACTGTCCCACTGACCCGGGACACCGGGCCACTAAACTGTATGATACAACATGGCGATAGTCATTCTGTACTGAGTGGGACATCGGGACAGCGGGCCACTGGGTCACCAAATTCTATATTTTACTGTCCCACTGACCGGGACACCGGGCCACTAAACTGTATGATACAACATGGCGATAGTCATTCTGTACTGAGTGGGACACCGGGACAGCGGGCCACTGGGACACCAAATTCTATATTTCACTGTCCCACTGACCCGGGACACCGGGCCACTAAACTGTATGATACAACATGGCGATAGTCATTCTGTACTGAGTGGGACACCGGGACAGCGGGCCACTGGGTCACCAAATTCTATATTTTACTGTCCCACTGACCCGGGACACTGGGCCACTAAACTGTATGATACAACATGGCGATAGTCATTCTGTACTGAGTGGGACACCGGGACAGCGGGCCACTGGGACACCAAATTCTATATTTCACTGTCCCACTGACCCGGACACTGGGCCACTAAACTGTATGATACAACATGGCGATAGTCATTCTGTACTGAGTGGGACACCGGGACAGCGGGCCACTGGGACACCAAATTCTATATTTCACTGTCCCACTGACCCGGGACACCGGGCCACTAAACTGTATGATACAACATGGCGATAGTCATTCTGTACTGAGTGGGACACCGGGACAGCGGGCCACTGGGTCACCAAATTCTATATTTTACTGTCCCACTGACCCGGGACACTGGGCCACTAAACTGTATGATACAACATGGCAATAGTCATTCTGTACTGAGTGGGACACCGGGACAGCGGGCCACTGGGTCACCAAATTCTATTTTACTGTCCCACTGACCCGGGACACTGGGCCACTAAACTGTATGATACAACATTCCAATAGTCATTCTGTACTGAGTGGGACAGCGGGCCACTGGGTCACCAAATTCTATATTTTACTGTCCCACTGACCCGGGACACCGGGCCACTAAACTGTATGATACAACATGGCAATAGTCATTCTGTACTGAGTGGGACACCGGGACAGCGGGCCACTGGGACACCAAATTCTATATTTTTACTGTCCCACTGACCCGGGACACCGGGCCACTAAACTGTAAGATACAACATGGCAATAGTCATTCTGTACTGAGTGGGACACCGGGACAGCGGGCCACTGGGTCACCAAATTCTATATTTTACTGTCCCACTGACCCGGGACACTGGGCCACTAAACTGTATGATACAACATTGCAATAGTCATTCTGTACTGAGTGGGACAGCGGGCCACTGGGTCACCAAATTCTATATTTTACTGTCCCACTGACCCGGGACACTCAACTGTATGATACAACATGGCAATAGTCATTCTGTACTGAGTGGGACACAGGGACAGCGGGCCACTGGGTCACCCAATTCTATATTTTACTGTCCCATTGACCCGGGACACCGGGCCACTCAACTGTATGATACGACATGGCAATAGTAACTATGTACTGAGTGGGACACCGGGCCACTGGGTCACCAAATTCTCTCTCAGTGGCATGGCTCCAAACCAAAAAAGGGATTATTCTTTATAACTCGTGTTCTATTGTATGGATCATTATCAAAATTGGTCAGTACAATAACTTTAACAAGAGCTTTATTTTGACATATTTCGTTACCATGGAAACAGTTATCACGTGACTCGGTGGCGGCCATCTTGGATTTTTTATTTAGACCCTCTGAAGATACACAGAAAAAGGTGAAATTGAAAGGTAAACACATATTTAGATACAGGACAACTTCCTACAAATGAAACTAATTGGATATCTTGGAATTTCTCAAGAAAAAAGAAATTATCAGATTTTTCGTGCTTTTGAAATATATGATATTGTGAAAAAATGTCTTTATTAAAGCATGATCCACGATATCAAATTAGTTTTACGGAAAGACTTATAATAGAAAGATTATGCTGAAAAGAAATTTTTCATCTTCTCTACATACTTGCACGGGCGCTAAACATTTCATCCAAAATGGCGGATGGTGAGTCACGTGACATCGTTACCATGGCAGCAACAACTTAATCGAAATCAGAATTCCAAAACGTGTTTGTGGGCCAAGTTTGAAAGATTTTCGTTGAAAAATAACGAAGTTACAAAAAAGCAGGCCCTCGTTTTAGAGCTATGCCTTAATGCCACTGAGCTATTTCACTGTCCCACTGACCCGGGACACCGGGCCACCAAACTCTGTGATACAACATGGCAATAGTCATTCTTTACTGTGTGGGACACCGAGACAGCGGATCACCAAACTCTATATTTCACTGTCCCACTGACCGAGACACCGGGCCACTAAGGGACGGACCATTATTTTTCTGATGGGGGGGAGGGGGGTTGAACATTTTTGAAATAAATTGTTTGCAATCGTAATAAACAGAAAATAAATTGTTTGTAGAGAGGTTTTCAACTGTGAAATTCCGGCCATCTTGGGACACTAAATTTCAAAATTTCTCCCTGGGGGCACCAGACTCCCAAAGGCCGAAACTTCATTTTCTCAAAAAGCAAAGAAACACTGACTGATGAGAGATACATACATTTCACAATTTCTCATTTCAGATCACGTTGCATTCATTTGAACAATATTTCTTTGTTTTGGTTGCTTCCTTATTCATATATCACTTGGTGCGTAATAAAAAAAAACAAATAAAGAATACTCATGGGAATGCCACGTGAACTGAAATGGGAATATACGCTCAAGCCGAGGAGGTCTATTAAGTAGTTTCGTCATCATGACCAAGAACCATGAACATGGTTCCTTGCCAGTGTCTATTCCCCTGAGCATTGGCCTCGCGCCTGGGCTGCCGGCGCAAATTGAATTTTGGGCTGGCGATATTTATCTGAAAACAGTCTCGATTCAAGCAGGCAATTTTTTATGATTCTACCGGTTGCTTTGTGCCTGATACTCGCAGGCTTTCTAAATAAACGTTTTTGAAGCCGCGTGGCCCGCTGTCCCGATGTCCCACTCAGTACAGAATGACTATTGCAATGTTGTATCATACAGTTTAGTGGCCCAGTGTCCCGGGTCAGTGGGACAGTAAAATATAGAATTTGGTGACCAGTGGCCCGCTGTCCCGGTGTCCCACTCAGTACAGAATGACTATTGCCATGTTGTATTATACAGTTTAGTGGCCCGGTGTCCCACTCAGTACAGAATGACTATTGCCATGTTGTATCATACAGTTGAGTGGCCGGTGTCCCGCTGTCCCACTCAGTACAGAATGACTATTGCCATGTTGTATTATACAGTTTAGTGGCCCGTGTCCCGGGTCAGTGGGACAGTAAAATATAGAATTTGGTGACCCAGTGGCCCGCTGTCCCGGTGTCCCACTCAGTACAGAATGACTATTGCCATGTTGCATCATACAGTTTAGTGGCCCGGTGTCCCGGGTCAGTGGGTCAGTGAAATATAGAATTTGGTGACCCAGTGGCCCGCTGTCCCTGTGTCCCACTCAGTACAGAATGACTATTGTCATGTTGTATCATACAGTTTAGTGGCCCGGTGTCCCGGGTCAGTGAAATATAGACTTTGGTGCTTTGGTGCAAGGGACTGAAATGGCTTCTTGGTGTCAACTTGCTTCAAATGGTTAAAGAGGAGTAGGGACCAGAGGAGAAGGTATTGAGGGGAATAAGTTTGGTGCCTTGCAACACCAAGTAAGAGCCCTTTTTAGGCCGCGCGTTCCTGAGTAGAAGCAAAAAACTCGATTTTTTTGCTCGCTCCCAAGGATTTACTTACTTACTTAAGGTGGTGTTACACGGGACAACTTGCAACAAAAACTTTCCTCGCAACATTGTTGCGCGAAAAGTTTTTACCGTGTAACATGTGGCACAAGACAACTTTTCGCGCAACGTTTCACTCGGCAACATGTTGCGAGTTTTTGACTTGGCTTCAAAAATTGCAACACAAAATGACGAATATCTGAAATGTTGTCTCGTGTAACATGTGTCCAACAACTTTCCGCACAACATTTTGTCTGGAAGCGAGGCAAAAATGAAATTCGTCATCAGCTCGAGCTAAAAGTTGTTTTAACGGTCGTGTATCCGATGTTGTTGCGCTAAAAGTTGTCTCATGTAACATGCCCGTTGCCGAATGACTCGACGTCAGGAACTTTTCGCGCAACAATGCTGCGTGGAAAGTTTTTGTTGCGAGTTATCCCGTGTAACATCGCCTTTAGGCCCTTCGCCCCCTGCGGAGCATATAGGCGTTTCCTCCATCGCACCCGATTCTGGGCCTCCTTCTGAGCTTCGTCCAATTCAACCCTAGTCCTTGCACCTCATACTCCAAATCTCTACTCCAACTGTTTCTCTGGCGGCCTCGTTTTCTCTTTCCCTGGGGGTTCCAGCAAAGAGCCTGTCTTGTGATATTAGTTTATCCCTTTCGCTGAGTATGGCCGAGCCACCCCCATATCCTCCTTGTAATCTGTAGTTCTATTGACGCATCGCCTCCCCGCTTCCATAACTCCACGTTGGTAACTCTATCCTTCCAGCAAATTCTCATGATACGTCTCAGGCAGCTGTTTCTAGAGGTCTGGGTTTTACTTTTTATCTTCTTGTTCAGCTTCCATGTCTCTGCACAGTAGAGCAGGACAGACTTGACACATACGAAGTTTAGTTCTAAGCGATAGTTCTTTCCATGCCCATACGTTTTTCAACACAAGGAATACTTCTCTCGCTTTCCCAATTCTTGTGAAGTAGCCAGTATTTCCGCACGAAAAACGCTCCCCATCGCCTGCAAGCTGGCGTTGCTGATCAAAATAAAGACACTCTACTGCTGTTACCTTGAAGACCAGAGGCTAGAGGTTCCAAATCATTTTTAACGGAGCGAGAACATTTTCTAGCCCCGGGGGCTATAATACTCGAGACTGGGTAAAAGCGATTTAGGCTCAGGTCCGTGGGTACTTTTATGTGGAATTTCCTCTTGGGGATCGTCGTATCTTTATTAGGGTCACAATAATAACCTTTTAGTGGTTGAACAAGCTGTTTCAATGGACTTTTGTACATTCTATATTGTTCTGAAATCACCACACAGTTTGGAAATAGCGTGCTAGAATACCGACCACAGTACAATGGAAGTCCTCCTCCTCCGCCCCAACTCACGGCCATTTGTCAAGGCCAAACCCAGATCGTTGCCGGACTCCATTGTTCGTGGTGAATCTCAAACCATCTTTGAACTTCACGACGCTGATAGCACTTCTGCTTTTGTGGCAAATGTTATTTTGAAATGCGTCACCAGGCTAAACATTTGTATTGGGACCGGGAAAACCCTACCAAGTCAGCTTAGCGATAATAATACAGTTATGGGAAGGAGACTTGGCGGAACCCAAAAGAAGTATGGGGAGGGGGGAGAACACTGCCAGGGGTTTTCGCCAGTACGGGTGAGCACAAACAGACGGGAGTCGGAACTAAACTGATGCTTACAAGCGAAATGCCTTATAGAGCGGCTTTCAGATGACGGTCGAAAGTAAGCCAGGCTTGCGTTTATCCAGCGTTTCTATTGGTCGAGAGCAAAGTCTTTTGTCTTTCAGCCAATCAAATTGCGAAATAAATCAAACACGCCATTGCTCACGTCATGATTAAACGCAACTCTGACTTACTTCGCCTCCTGATTGGTTTGTTGTTGAATGGCTTCCACTCCTGATTGGTTTGTTGTTGAATGGCTTCCACTCCTGATTGGTTTGTTGTTGAATGGCTTCCACTCCTGATTGGTTTGTTGTTGAATGGCTTCCACTCCTGATTGGCTAGTGTTTTGTATTTGCGTTTAGTTTTCGATAATCAACTGAAATCTGCTCTATTCACACTAATTAGATCAGTAAAAATAGTAGCTTCGTTATCGGTCGGGTTTTGACTGCTTCTTTGTCTTCGCTCAGGTGACTTGAAGGCGAAAGGGATTTTCACACCTGTACGCCGTGAATTCTACAAACCCTTGATCAAGCGATTACGAGAAGAGGGGATCACAAGCGAGACGTCATCAATATTTCACTAAATTATTAAATGGTAGAGGGAGAATATATCCATTGATATTGCTGGGATGCGGATAACCATGGTTTCCTCTACTGGCAAGGTAGTGTAATGGACAAAGTACTACCTGGTATGGTGTATGCCTTTAGTAGAATACCTGATGATATCTGCTGAAGGGCGAATTACTAAGGGTATCTGCTGCTGACAAGGTAGAATAACCGACAAGAATACTACCTGGTATGTGTATGCTTCTAGTAGAATACCTGATGATATCTGCTGAAGGGCGAATTACTATGGGTAATTCTGCTGCTGACAAGGTAGAATAACTGACAGAAATACTACTGGTGGTATGACATATGCCTGCATTAGAATATCTGTTGATATGCGGAAGGGCAACTTACTAATGGTATCTGCTGCTGACAAGATAGAATTACTGACAGGAATACTTCCTGGTATGATATTTGCCTCCAATGAGTTGGAACTCTCATTAGCTCTCATCAACTCTCATCGCCGTTTGATCCTGCTTTAGTATAACTGCTCAAGTGATTTATAAGATGATTTTTAGACAAAAAAATTGTTTTGATTTTCACGATTTTAACAAAACTCGCGCGCGCACTCAATACTTTCATGTTAAAATCACCGGTAGGTGACTATAGCAAGAAAAAACAAAACCTCTCGGCCAATCAGCGCACGGAAATTCTTATAATCACTTGAGTAATTATACTAATACGTGCTTTGACTAATTGTTAAATAGAGCACTATTAATGATGCCTTTTCAATAGAATACCTTATGATAACGACCAGAAAGAAACTGAACAACTTTTTTTTTATAGATTACGTCTTTTATAGCAGCAACGAGCTAAAACATTTGTAGACACTTTTAAGATTAGGATGAAAATGTCTGTGTTCTAAATTGATCACCTTGAAAATGAAACTTTGTTTTACTCGGAGCATTCCGAAAATGAATGAAATGAAAGACCTGTAAATTTTTGCCGAAAAGGTGTGTATATTTTGTAACGTATTTATTTGTGCAGCGGTGCATTGCAATAAAGTATTGGTGAATTTCACTAGACAGAGCTTTGCCAATTCTTTTTTCACGTCAGAACATTTTTTCATTAAAAACAGATTTTTTCCACATGTTGACTCTAAATTCGCTGAGTGGGCAACTGCTTCCCCGCTAGATACGGTACTGAAGACCGGACGAAAATGCTAGAAATCCAAACTGTTTTAGTAGGTTTCCCTGAGCGGTGGCTATGTTTGTTTTCTTACCATGCAAACCGCGCCGTTTCTTAAAAACGTCGATTAACCTAAACAAAACACATCCCAATTCTATTGTTTTATGCAAGTTTTGGGCTCTGGGGTAAAACCAATTCAAAAGAGTGTAGCAGCCGCGAAGTTTTATTTATATACTGGATTGATCAGAATTTATGTAGTCATTGTTCTCAAATGCAAGATCAGTACACTCAAGAGTGGATTACCAAGAGTTTCCATATTTACTATGTACGTCCGAATCACAGTCAGAAAAGTGTCTATTTTTAGAACTAGGATGCCCGCGAAAATTCGTCATCCACAGGGTTCCCACTTTCTCGCCACGCGAACAGTTGTGAGATCCAGCCTAAAATTAAATCGCAGATCAATGGAAAAACCGTTAAAATCGCAAAGATAAGGTAGGATATTCTCTATTTTGTTGTGTATTGGGTATACGAGCATTCGAGCCTGAGCATTCGAATACTTTCGCGCGCGAAACTCAAATCTAAAAATAGACACTTTTCTGACTGTGATGTGGACAAATACAGTAGAGAAAGATTCTAACTCTTGTTAATCCACTCTTGGTACACTCCATTCACAACCCAGAGCTCCCTGCTCGTCTCCTTGCGGGGGAGGCTCTTGGGACATCCGGTATTGAGGGCCTCCGCCATTCTCGTACCCAGATCTCCACGACTCTGGCTCGCAGGGGAGGCTCTGGGGACATCCATTGAGGGCCGTCGCTGATTGGCTGATTTTGAGCGTTGAGCATGCGCTGAAAGGTCTTTCTCTCAACGGCTCTGTATCAAATCTCGCGCATGCGTCAGTGGCTGTCATCAGAGCCTCACCCGCGAGGTTACGAGCCGGGGAGCTCTGGGTAAGAGAATGGGCCTCCGCTGATTGGCAGATTTTGAACGTTGGAGTATGCGCAGAAAGTTCTCTCTCTCCTCGGCCCATTCTCGTACCCAGAGCTCCCCGGCTCGTCTGCTCGCAGAGGAGGCTCTGGTGACATCCATTTGAGGGCCTTCGCTGATTGGCTGAAATGGCGCGCACGCGTACATAAAAGTAGCTTAATCTCGATTTATAATCAAAGGGCTCTATGAGCCAACTCATTCATGAATTTAAAATTAGTGAATGGATAATTTTTCAAATGTTGAAATACTCCCTGGGGGAGACTCCCCTATTTTTGGGGCAGCCTCTAGGGGGTACCTTTAGGGGGTACCTTTAGCCTTGGTAGCCTTGAGGCCTGCGCTATTTCTGGTTTTCGCTCACCCCAACTACCTCCCCTCCCTTTAAAAGCCGCTACGCAGGCTAGGTAAAATTCGAAAAACTTAGATAGGTACCTCTTAGAGGCCCCTTCTAGCAAATGAAGCAAATCATGACTTGTTGGTGGCCTGAATTTCAGACATATTTCCAGGGGCGTAGCCAGGGGGGGCCTGCCCCCCCCCCCCCCCCCCCCCCTTTCTCGGAAATTTTCCCATACATTTACTGTATTTGCTGGAGGATTGAGCATTTTCGTCCCATGTTTTCACTGTCCGCCCCCCTTCAGAATTCCTGGCTACGCCGCTGTTTTCCCTCGTAATATGAAAGACAATTAGGAGCACCCCTGCACAAAACATAGGGGAGTCTTCCCCCCCTCCTAGGAGAATACTGGGTACAGGCATGTGGTCTGTTCTCATCAGTAGCCACATGGAAGATATTGGCAATTCAAGAAAACGTCTTTGATTTTTTCCAAATGTTGTTGTATCCTGCCTTTGTAAGAGACATCCAGTTGGTTTATCCCTAGCATGGGCATGACAAGCATACACATGACCTCACAATCCAATAGTGCTTGCAGATTGATTTTTCTTGAATTTTGCTGAAGTATCCAATTATCTTTAAATTGGATAGTGCCCCGAATATTTTGAAATTGGATAGTTTAAATTTATGTATGAATGCTATATCATTGATAAATAAAAGGACTCCATGCTTGTTCAATTAAGAAAAAAATGAATGCAAAAATTCCTAGAAACACCAATGAATGTTCAGGCTTGCCTGAACATCTACCAATGAAATTGGATTCGGTCTACAGCCTCGTCCAATTTTGGTGTTCCGATCCTCTGAATTTGTCACTCAATTTTTCTTAATTGTTCAGCATGGAGTCCTAATCTCTTATATAATACTCGAAAATGACGAAATCTGAAATGTTACAAGTAAATATTACGTGAAAACCATGATCCACAGGCTTTTTTGAAACCGTAAAATCTATCGCAAGAATTAGGATAACGCAAAACAATGCATTTTATAATATCCATGAAAATAGTTGATGCTTTTAAATACCAGTCTCTTGCAACCTGAATTTGTATACCTAAACAAAAACAGGGATGCTGAGTATTACTTTCCTCCTAGTGAGAATCAGAAGATGTTGATATTCTGCTCATGAGCAGTTAAACAGAAACAGGGATGCTGAGTATTACTTTCCTCCTAGTGAGAATCAGAAGATGTTGATATTCTGCTCATGAGCAGTTGTCAAGTACTTTGAGCCTCCATTATAATGCTACAATAACTTATAAATTATAACATTATAAGCCTTTAAAATGCAGCGAATTTATTTCGAAAGAAATCCGAATCAATTAGAAGAATTATGGCGTTGTACTGCAAGTATAAAAATGAAGCTTCTCTATTTCTCTTTCCAAATATTTTAAACAGATTTTACCTTAAATTCTCTGTGCTGCAAGAAGCATAGCGAGCTTGTCCGTCCACCTTTATCACGTTAAAGATGTAGTGCATACTCTCACTTCTCATTAGCTTTCTTCTTTCGACTTTTTGTAAATTCTTTGGTGTTAAATACTTGAACCTGGAAAGTACTTGAAAATCGTTCTCGCTTCCGGCCTCCATTATTTAAATACCCATGATGCTTTGTCGTGTAGATTGACCCAGATAGATTGCGACACTTCGCTATCTTTCGCTATCTGGCGCAATTTGTTACGGGTTCGACTACAGGCTGGGCGCGCATTATGATTCTCCTCATCCATACTCCGCATTATGACGTCATAATGCGATCCCTTATCGCGCATGCGCAGCAGACCACTCTTTAAAGTCAATTGTTATGTAAATCAGATACTCGTATAAAACACCACCGTTGGCAGGAATCGTCCTCTTCCTTTTTCGTGCAGAAAAAGCTCAGGTAAGCATACCACTCGGTGATACTCGAGTCTGTTTAAAAGACTCTTATGAATCTATATTCAGTGTCTACCACCTTGAATTTAGATATACGCTTCTAACTCTAGTTTTCTTTTTGTGTCCTTATATCTGTGCCAGAGACCATGGGTTCACCAGCCAGGGACGCGAACGAAGAATTGGAAAGAGAAGAACTACTTTTAGCTGATGGCACTGAGCCTGAATCCAGCGAGTTTTCGCAGAATCAACTGAGGGCTCTCTATCACGGCCTACAGCTTGACAGATTGAGTGCTTCCGTCGCTGAAATTTCTGAGATGTTTAGTTCTTTCAAGAACGCCAGTGATAAACCAAAGGTCTCGGAATCCGGGACGGTTTCTGGCTCTAAGCGCCCGGCTTCTAGCGAATCGCTAACTCAGCCGTCGAAAAAGCCGCGCAACAAAAAGTCCGAGCAAAGTATCTCGGCAGAGGCTGGTGTCAGTTTTGACCCGGCTGCATCTGAATCAGACTCTGATTCTAGTAACGAAGGTGACAACGCAAGTAACTCGGATTCTGACGTGGAACCCTGTTCTATATTTGACGAGATGCTTAATTATGGGCCTAAAGTCTCTGACGAATTAGCGACTAGAGTGAACGACTCATTCACAAAAAAGCCATTGAAGACAAAATGAAGGCTCTTATCGATAAGTATAAGACGCCAGAAAATTGTACCTCTTGTGCGTTCCTAAAGTAAACGAAGCTTTGTGGAACGACTTGGAAAGGCCGGCAAAGAGCCGTGACCTAGCACTACAAGAGGTACAAAAGTGTATGCTGAATGCTGCACGACCTTTAATTGAAGCTATTCAGACGACGAAACAAAGTCGTAAAAACAAAACTCATGTAGATACGAAATATTTACTTGAGTGCCTTCGTATTGCATTAACCTGTCTCGGTAATGCATCTTATCAGGCGTCAATGAAAAGACGTGATTTCCTCAAACCAGAGTTGAGTAAAAACTTTCGCTCTCTCTGTTCTTCCTCGCTGCCTCTCACCAAATATTTATTGGGGATGACCTGTCGAAACAAGTAGACGATATTGCAAAAGCGAATAAGATTACGTCCAAGGTCATTACCAAAAAGCAGAACCAGGCCTCAAGATCCAGTCGTAAACAGGGATCCCGAAATGTCAACAAATCCAATGATTCTTTTTTAAGGGATCGCCCGTCCCGTCGCGGGCGTTCCGTCCGTCATTCAACAACAGAGCGTCAAATTCAAACCAAACCAACAAGTCCTACAATCAAGACGTGAAGGACAAGCAGTAACTCCAACTAATGTGAGTTCAGTTAGCAAATTAACTATGCATTTTGCTAACTGGTGTCAAATCACCCGCGACCCTTGGATCTTACAATCCGTTCAGGGCTATCGCCTCGAGTTTGATTCAAACCCTCAACAAGCAAAGCTGCCTATGGCACCTAAATTTAGTGACGAACAAGCCCACGCAATTGACCTTGAGGTCTCAAAACTTCAGGAAAAAGGGGCGATTGTTCATACGCGTCACTCAAGAGGGGAATTTTTATCAAACATTTTTCTGGTTCCAAAGAAAACAGGTGATTTGAGACCAGTTATCAATCTGAAACCGCTAAACCAATTTGTATGCACAAAGAAGTTTAAAATGGAGACAATAAGTTTTGCTGTTGAACTCATCAACCCGGGTGACTATTTAGCATCCATTGATCTCAAAGACGCATACTTAGCATCCCTATTCATGCTAGTGACCGAAAATATTTGCGCTTTGTTTGGCGTGACCAGCTACTGGAATTTGTCTGCATGCCTTTCGGGTATAGCCTGGCCCCACGGGCCTTTACTAAGATATTAAAACCAGCCTATTCACAACTACGCATGAACGGCGTCAAGGTGTCGTACTACATTGACGACACTTTAGTTGTTGCTCCATCTGAAAAAGCATGTAAACAAAGTATTAAAACAGTAATTGATTTACTCCAATCACTTGGTTTTACAATAAACCTTGCAAAGTCTCGCTTGCGACCAGTCAATGAAATAACCTATTTGGGGTTCATTGTAGACTCACGCTTAATGACCTTGTCATACCTGACGACAAAATTGTGAGAATTGTAGAGGCTTGTATAAAATTGCGTAATGTAAACACAGCCTCTATTCGCCAGGTGGCCGAAGTCACCGGATTGCTTGTTTCCGCCTTTCCGGCTGTTAGATACTTGCAACTGTTTTATCGATCTGTTGAGGCATGTAAATCGACTGATATCTCTTTAGGGGCCTCATACGAAGATTTTGTTAATATTACCAATGTAGCCCGATCTGATTTAGATTGGATCATTGCCCATATTAGAGAATATAACGGAAAGTCGTTCAAACCGCCTCCAATTACACAAACGATTGAATCAGACGCCAGTAATCTGGGATGGGGCGCACATTACGGTGGCGAATACACCGGCGGTCATTGGTCTGTTAACGAATCAGCAAATCATATTAATTATCTTGAATTGCTGGCTGCGTCCCTAGCCTTGAAATGCTTTGCACGTAACAACGCTCGCGTTTGTCTTAAAACCGACAATACTACTGTCGTTGGCTATATTAATAAAATGGGGGGTATGGCATCACCTACGCTTAATGCCCTCACAAGAGACATATGGTTTGGTGCCTCAAACGCAATATCGTTGTAACCGCTGTGCATATTCCTGGCGAGAATAATATTCATGCCGATTATTACTCTCGGAACTTTAATGATAGGATCGAGTGGAGCCTGAACCCGACTGTATATCAGTGGGCCACCCAACGGCTACTTATAAACCCCACCCTAGATCTTTTTGCAACACGTTTGAATAGTAAGTGCGAACGTTTTGTTTCTTGGCAACCCGACCCAGAGGCAGTAGCCACAGACGCTTTTACGTTGTCTTGGAGTGATGGTATTTATTATGCTTTCCCTCCATTCAGTCTCATACCAAAGGTACTATCAAAGGTCCAACAAGACCAAGCTTGCATAATGTTGATAGCCCCTGTTTGGACTACGCAGGTGTGGTTCCCGACAGTCTTGAGCCTTCTAGTGGAACGGCCTCTACTCTTGCGAGGTGGGACAACATTTTAACTCTACCCCACAACAGTGCTCGACACCCTCTCCGCGAAAAGATGCAGCTAGCCGCCTGGCTTGTATCAGGAAAGGACTCAAAGATCGAGGAGTTTCAGAAGGGCTTCCGAAATCATCCTCAAATCGTGGACTGAAGGTACTCAAAAGCAATACAACCGTCCGTGGGCCAAATGGGTTGGCTGGTGTAACAAATTCAAGGCTGATCCTCTTCAGGCGCCTGTGACCCTATTTATTGACTTTTTACTGGACACTTTCAGGAAGGCAAAGCGTATAGTACAGTCAATACATATAGATCAGCAGTTTCAATTACAATTAAGTCGGTCACAGGTCGGGATCTAGCTACAGATCATCTCGTATCAAGATTTATGAGGGGACTTTACGTCTCAAAGCCTCCCCTTCCACGATACACTCATACTTGGGACGTTGCCATGGTTACCAAGTATCTCAGGACTTTGTTTCCTTTAGAATCAATTTCACTTAAAGACTTGAGTTGTAAGATAGTTACACTCATTGCCTTGGCTTCAGCACAAAGAGGCCAGACACTACAAGTGCTTGATATTGATCACATGTCCATTGAAAATGATAAAGTTGTCTTTGTTGTTAATAATCGATTGAAAACATCTAGACCCGGGAACCATTCTATTAAAGTTGTGGTTCCAGAGATGATAAATGATAGGGCAATCTGCCCTCGAACACATTTGATAGAATATATTAAGAGGACGGAGAACCTCCGTGGCGATACTAAACAATTATTTGTCTCGTATTGTAAGCCCCATAAAGGCATTTCCACCAGCACTTTAGCGAGGTGGGTAAAGTCCACGCTCGAAAAATCTGGTATTGATGTAAATGTTTTTAAAGCCCATAGCACAAGATCAGCAGCCACTTCAAAGGCGTTTCTTAGTGGTGCCTCTATAAAGGATATTTTGGCTTTAGCCAATGGTCAAATGAGAGAACTTTCTCTAAGTTTTATAAAAGGGAAATTCCTCATGGTTCCTCTATGGGCGAAATAATTTTGTTGTGATAATACAAGTAAATAAAATATCACTTCTACACTTTTTGTCACATTGCTTTGAATAGCGCATTATGACGTCATAATGCGGAGTATGGATGAGGAGAATTTTAAATTAAACAAGAGGTACACTTACCTTGCAGGATAATTGTAATTCTCCGAGTCCATACGAAGCAATTATGACGTCGGTCCCACCCTTGATGGGCCCACCCTTTATGAATGTGCCAAAAAGGTATGTTATTGTTTATTCTTCGCTTTGTTTACTGTGTGCACTCAAAGAAAGAGGACGATTCCTGCCAACGGTGGTGTTTTATACGAGTATCTGATTTACATAACAATTGACTTTAAAGAGTGGTCTGCTGCGCATGCGCGATAAGGGATCGCATTATGACGTCATAATTGTTCGTATGGACTCGGAGAATTACAATTATCCTGCAAGGTAAGTGTACCTCTTGTTTAATTTAAAATTTTTTTTTTTATTAGGAATCGTGTCAAGATCGCTAGATCACAATCGCTAGAAATTGCTTGAAGTAAAATCGAATCGAAATTGTGCTAACGCAGAATCGTGCTAACGCAGAAGTCCCACATCATGCAATACTCCTTCATTTGCGCTGCGCGCGCATGAATGAGTAAAAACGTATCTGTCAAAATAACACTGACATTCGTTTCCTAGTCGTCTTTTCAACCATGCCTTCGACTTGAACGCTCTAAAAGTAATTATGAGGCATAAAACCAGCATTTCCTTTTACGCATGCGTCGGTGGATGTCACCAGAGCCTCCCCCGCGAGGTGACGAGCAGGGGAGCTCTGGGTTCGAGAATGGTGTGTACCGGTCTTGCATTTGAGAACAAGGACTAAATAAATTCCGATCAATCCAGTACTATATATAAAGTGGTTAATTTTGTCATTTGAGAACAATAGCTGTTGTGTTTCGTACTCACCCGCCCTATCGAGCTCTATCAGTATTATTCAAATCACTTCTATTACATGGCTTAGCGCTCTGTTTCATCAGAAGGAACATAGGTGCCTTATTATTTGCATTTCATAGTTCACAGAGTCGAAGGTTTACTTGGCGACGAAGCACGAGCCGAAACTAGCGAGTGTAAGTGTGTTACAGTTCGAAAGAAGACCCCTAAGGGTAGAAATTCGTTATTTGTGCCGCTCATAATCACGTTCATTTGCTTTTGACGAAATGCGTCCATCCGTTCTGTAGGTACCGGAGCTGACCGGGGCACAGTTGACGTAATTCAATAGAGACAAAGGACCCGAGACAAGGAATCCAAGTAACACAAAGAACGAAGCTAACACAGAATACAATATAGTCTCCGGTACCTACAGAAAGACCCAAATAAGGTCGCAACAAAAAGAGAAATGCGACCCCCCTGTAAAATGTTTCCACTAGCTCAAGAAGGGGAGGGGATGGGGGATATCACGAAAACTTTTAACAGCCCTAGGGTGTCATAGCACTTAGTATTACACCTTTTGCGATGTTCATCGAAACGAAAGTTTAATCGTTCAATTGACCATTCCTTTCTTGTTGTTGAATGCAGTAATATATGCTGTAGAAAGTTATTTTTCGCATTTGAATTTAGAAAGGCGCAATGAATGTTTACAAAAATGCAAATATCCGTATTGAGTCAGCATTTCACGCTAATGAGTGTTGCTCGGAGCAAATGAATGTATTTTTGTGTCAACGCCTATAAGTTCAAATGAGTGCATATTTCCTCGTAATGAATAGCAAAAGTGTAGTATTAAAGAGTGATCGCTTCATTTTAACACGTGTATTGCGCAAAATCCTTCGACAGAGTCAGGAATGCCAAGCGGGAGACTAACCTGCTTTTCAGCTTTTTCTCCCGCTTGAATTTCTTAGATTTTCTCTCATGTTCCCTTGTATCTCCCGCCAATGTTTCTGGGAGAATCGCGAATCTCCCGCTTCTCGCTCACTTGAGGTTGGTATCTCTGCAGAGTGAGAAAAAGAAAAGGTGTTCATGATGAAGGAGTATTCAAATATTCTACGAGTTCTCGCATGAGCTCTCGGGACGTCGTAACAATACAATGGAGTCACTCAGACGGTGGAATGATATTAAACCACGAGGATAACAACACAACAACCAATGATAACATGCGTATGAGGAGAGCAGAGAGTCGGCAAGGGTATGTTGAGTCTTCTAAATTAGTTGTCATTTGTTTGTTGTGATCACAACGGAAACTGTTTGTTGTAAAGGACTGAAGCATGGAAGATTTTTGAACCACTTCAGTTACAAAGAATTTTCGGAGTCAGAGTCAAGGTTTTAAGCAGTTTGATGATAGACCCACTGTTACTTATCAGCACAGTTCCTTGCTTGATCACAGTGATACTTGATGCTGAAACGCAAGCTATCTCTTCGCCACGCGGAAAGTGTAGAAATTCCCAAGGATGGTGAAAGAGTACTCTTTGCAACGTTATAAAATGTCGTAGGCCCATACATTCTGCAAACTTCGAATCAACTTGTCCATACGATACCTAACTCTGTAAAATAACACCCCTCTGTAACAGACCCACCGAACTCTAGCTTCCCCGGAGACTTCATTGGGTTAGACAAATTTTCGCTGGGTCAGTTCGCGCGCGCTTGTTGACCTGTCTTTTCCATTCTCGTACCCAGAGCTCCCAGCTCGTCTGCTCGCAGGGGAGGCTCTGGCGACATCCATTTGAGGGCCGTCGCTGATTGGCTGATTTTGAGCGTTGGAGCATGCACTAAAGGTCTTTCTCTCAGCGGCTCTGTATTAAATCTCGCGCATGCGTCAGTGGCTGTCACCAAGAGCCTCCCCCGCGAGGTTACGAGCCAGGGAGCTCTGGGTTCGGAATGGTCTTTTCATAGAATGGAAGCACGGACTCAAACGCGCCAATTAGGAAAACATTGCCCGGGTCAAATTAAAAAAAGTCGCTGGGTCTTGGGTAGGCTAAAAACTCACTGGGTAGAGGGGCTAGGGCCAAAATTTCCGCTGGGTCGGGTTTCGGTGGGGTCTGTTACAGAGGGGTGTAAAATACTTTTCAGCTCCACAATGCCAAGTACCTCAACTCCACTCTGAAAGCCGAGCTCAGATATCTGCTACTCTCGTCCGCTCTAGTAACATGACAATGTGGATTTCTTACTGCAATAATGAAACAGTGAAAAACTCTAGGTGATTTCACGCATGCTTGAGAGGACGTGACTAATACGTTCTGGTGGATGGTTAACAAAAGAATGTAATAAGCGCCCGTTGTGGTACCAGCATAATGCATTACGTGCAATATTGTCTTTGATTTCTAGAGAGTTTTTATCTTTTTATTTTTCTTTAGAGATTGGTTTGAAAACCAATTCAAAACAATTTATCACCACTAATAATGTAAACGAAGCAAAAATCAATATGGCGACTGTCTTAAGTTTGATGGGCGGAACCAAACGACAGTAGGGGGTGTGGAATGCAATGTGGGAGAGTTTCCAGAATAAAATTGCAGTATGGATGTCGCGGCTATCAATATCAAGTGTCATGTTGAAAATACTGCAACGGGGAGGAGAGTTACACTACGAAATTTGTCCCGTTAAATTAAAACCTTATTTTGGTTTCATATGGAGACAGTCACAGTTCAGTGTTACCTTTGAAAAGCATAGAGACCACCCTGCCGGCTGAAGTGAAGTCTGAAGGCCATATTCACGCAATAGAGCATTATTCACTCACATAAATGATCCTAAAATGATTCGTGTTTTCATTGGGTTCCCACAGGTCGAATTAGGCAGCTACTGATAGGGAAATTGTGCATTCACTTTGATTCTGTCCAGCACGAACAAGTCAATTCGTCAATTCTTCAGGGTAGTTAGTTTGAAAGGCGCTTTTGGTGATCTTTTATAGCAAATATGAGTTATGCACCCGGAAACCCTAATGGTAGGGCCATGTTTGGCTCACGAGAATAGATACTTTATTAATGTCTCATACTTATATAGTTGTATAAACCCTAAACTTATAGGGGAGAGTCTTCAGTATTAAACACTATTTATACTTTTGCAATATATTAACGAGAACTAGCGCAAAACATGAGGTAGTATCATGAATGTGTATTCGAATTACATATTCAAAACGACAGACAAGGGTATGTTTTATTCCTTACCTGTTCGGATTTCATATCCGAGTCTAAGGATCCGACAATTCGAGGGATCAACAGCAAGTTTTCCGATGTCAGGCAGAAATTGATTCCAAGAATTCTATGCTACCTTTTTACCTGTAGATTATACCAAACATTTTGCAAATTCCACGTTTTTATGCAGTTCCAAATTCCTAGAGGACATAGTGCAAAAGAGACACCACGAAGAAAAGATGCGAACGTTCAAGCTTTCCAGAGGGCCTACGAACAAATATTTTAACGAAAAATGTCGCTGGCTGCCCCTGATAAAATAATGCTCTTGAGGTTAAATGTGATACAATGCTAAACACTGCTCTAATAAATCAACAACTATGTGACATCAGCAGGGGCGTACCACCACAGGCTTACAAAATTTCAAATTTTATTAATTTAAGGGACGTGTCATTATTTACCGGGGGGGGGAGGGCTCCCATTTTTTTCGAACAAGGCTAAAAAAAATTAGGACCCTCCCCTTGAACACAACAAAAAATATGGGGACCCTCCCCCAGTCATAGGTAAAAAAAATTAGGACCCTCCCCATGTAATTTATATTTTCTGAAAAAACCTGTCAGATAGACTCTTCATCGAGTGCAATGTCTCTTTCATTCTTCTCAATAACAGAAATACGTTTTCTTACTTCTGTCAAAGCTAAGGAACCGCGGTCATTATTTAACGCTTCGATTATTTACGTGAGAGGCATTTGGGTAATAAACGGTAAAAATGCAGTTATCCTCCCTCTATAAGTATAATGATTAACGTGATCCCGCCTCTGCGTCCCCTATTTGACCTAGTACTGAAGACATTTTGCAAAAAATGGGGTCGCTATTTCTTTCGTTGCGCGCGAAGCGCGCCCGAAATTTGATATCGCATTTCATCAAGCCTCAGAGAAAGGGCAGATGAACATGTTTTGTGTACGGTATAGTAAACAAAGCTTGTCAGGAAGTACGCTACCTCAACTATATTGGTTATCAAGGTAGATAAAAGCTTCTATTGATGGGTTCCTGAGCCAACAAGGTTATATTAGTCATGCGCACAAACTGCGGGCCGCAATTGATGAAGTTATTATTCATGTGCGTGAAACGCGGCCCAAATGACGAATTTCTATGCTGGTAACGTCGAACTCTGGCTTACCTAAGGGGTCTTTTTCAAACATATAGTGACTGCCCGCCAAGCCTATCATTACAGGGCATTTTTGGAAGAGATTGTTTTCCTCGTCAAGATATACTTGTTTTGTAAATGGCGTGAGGGTAGTGTCTTCGTTGCTCCAATTAGTATAATAAATGTCTTTCTTTATGCGCGCAAAGCGCGCCGAAATTTTATAGAGAAGTTGCTGAAATAACCACTATCGGCATCTGTTTACCCTCTCCATCGTCCAAATGTGCTGGAAAAATTATGACCCCCCCCAAACAAAAGTGAAAAAAATTTGGACCCTCCTTTTTGCACGCGAAAAAAATTAGGACCCTCCCCACAAAAATAGGAGCCCTCCCCCCCGCTAAATAATGACACGTCCCCTAAGATCGTGTTTATTAAAAATGTATAGCTTGCGATAGTCATTCTCGCTTAATCAGCTAAATGGCTTTTTCGGTGAGTCAAAAAGGAAGCCATTTAGCAACAACTGCAGCAAGGCCCTAGTGGACGGCAAGGCCCTATTTGTCCAATTTTGTTTGAAAAAAAGCACGGAACTATAAGTAACATTTATTATGCTGAGCAAAATTAGTATACGAAGTCTCTAGCTCTCTATGAATTCAAGTTGATAGAGTGCAACAAGGCGGCTATGCACAACGGGTTAATTTCAGCAAAGTGAACAGCTTCTTTTATTGAAAATATATAGTCCGGCATCATTCAGTTCAGTGAAGTACCGAATTTGTTTTTAATCCATCCAACTGCAATATTTATTAAGTTCTTCATGGTTCATGATTTCTTGTCGAGCCGGGTCAGTAGTTGTGAAACTTTGTTTGCATCGATTTCGCAGTTGGTGTTTCCCGTCCCAATTCGCATAATACTCAGAACAACAGGTTTTTTTCCGACTCAAATGAAAAATACACAGGTAGCCCGGTATTGTATTGAAGCCTGTTCCTAAGAACGAGGTGCCGAATAGCGGGGGGTCAATTAGGGACTTTGCAATAATTATCTGCAGTGGATGGGGGGTTCAAAAATCTCTAGGGGGGGGGGAGTTATTTGTCAGGGTAGGGTAAGGGGGGGGGGGGTGGTTTTAAAAATACTATGTTAAGTTTTTTAAAAACATGGACTCACTGATCTTTAAACCCAAAAATTGATAATGTATAATTTATTCGAAGTCAGCATACCATAATACTATACACTTTGTAACTATATTCAAAGACATAATATATGTAGATTAAATTTAGGCAATGCCTTTAAAAGCGGAACTCCAATCATACACACCCCACTTGTTACTGCATGATTTATTCATGGATACTTAGCCTGGAATTTCAGTGAATTTTTGAAATGATCACCTGAAATTTATGGTTACCCAATCCTGGAAATTTTTACGCTTGTAAATGACCGATTGATTGATTGAACTGAAAAGAATCTGTCTTTCTTTCGCGGGCTTACACCAGCAACAGAGAGATGGGAAATGTTTTCCCATTTCACTATTAGTTCGTCCCTTTTGTCTCCTTGAATCTCTAACTGTTTACCTCTTTAAAGAATCCAGATCAATCTTTGTGATTATCAATGTATTTTTGGGGGAGTTGGCGTCAAAATGCAACAACATTTTGCAGTTCAGCGCCGCGGGGTTCGGTTTGGACTCCAACCAGCTCTATAACTGAACTGTACTAAGACCATGCTGGGTGTGGAGGACGAAGCGCGCGCTCAGTGATGATCCAAGACGAACTCATCCTTGCGCGCCAGGGTCCCCCTAGGAAGAGGTGAGGGGAAATCTTTACCATCTATAAATGTATGTCTTTTTGTCAGAGTGATCTACCATTGATATGCAGCACTTGGTGGTGCCTAATGGAGAAGCACTCGGCAATCATGGCGAGGAGGTTGAACTGGAGATGGGAACCAATAACAGTGCGTTTATCATGGAAATGAAGAACAAACAGGCGCACGAGAGAAAAAGGAAACTGACCGCCATCAATATGGCCTATGATAATGAGATAGAGAAAGAGAGGCCGGAGGAAGATGGACAAGAAGAGGTACATGACAAAGCTAGAGAGGAGGGGATGAAGGTGCTAGGGAAGGAGAGAGAGGGAGACGGGAGGTACTAGGCAGGCGGAGCGGCTATGGAGGGAGACGACGTATACTAGGGGATGGGAGGAAGGGAGAGACGGGAGGTACTAGGAAGGGGGGAGAGGGTTTGGCTAGGGAGACGACGTGGGGGAATGGGACGTGCTAGGGAGGGTGGGACGAGAGGACTTGGAAGGGAGAGACGGGAGGTACTAGGAAGGGGGGGAGAGGTAGTGACTAGGGAGGGAGACGACGTATAGGGGAGATGGGACGTGCTAGGGTGGGTGGGACGAAGGGGACTTGGAAGGGAGAGACGGGAGGTACTAGGAAGGGGGGGGGGAGAGGTAGTGGTCAGGGAGGGAGACGACGTATAGGGGAGATGGGACGTGCTAGGGAGGGTGGGGACGAGAGGACTTGGAAGGGAGAGACGGGAGGTACTAGAAAGGGGGGAGAGGTAGTGGCTAGGGAGGAGACGACGTATAGGGGAGATGGGACGTGCTAGGGTGGGTGGGACGAAGGGGACTTGGAAGGGAGAGACGGGAGGTACTAGAAGGGGGGATAGGTAGTGGCTAGGGAGGGAGACGACGTATAGGGGAGATGGGACGTGCTAGGGTGGGTGGGACGAAGGGGACTTGGAAGGGAGAGACGGAGGTACTAGGAAGGGGGGGAGAGGTAGTGGCTAGGGAGGGAGACGACGTATAGGGGAGATGGGACGTGCTAGGGTGGGTGGGACGAAGGGGACTTGGAAGGGAGAGACGGGAGGTACTAGAAAGGGGGGAGAGGTAGTGGTCAGGGAGGAGACGACGTATAGGGGAGATGGGACGTGCTAGGGTGGGTGGGACGAAGGGGACTTGGAAGGGAGAGACGGGAGGTACTAGGAAGGGGGGGAGAGGTAGTGGCTAGGGAGGGAGACGACGTATAGGGGAGATGGGACGTGCTAGGGTGGGTGGGACGAAGGGGACTTGGAAGGGAGAGACGGGAGGTACTAGAAAGGGGGGAGAGGTAGTGGTCAGGGAGGGAGACGACGTATAGGGGAGATGGGACGTGCTAGGGAGGGTGGGACGAAGGGACTTGGAAGGGAGAGACGGGAGGTACTAGGAAGGGGGGAGAGGTAGTGGCTAGGGAGGGAGACGACGTATAGGGGAGATGGGACGTACTAGGGCGGGTGGGACGAGAGGACTTGGAAGGGAGAGACGGGAGGTACTAGAAAGGGGGGAGAGGTAGTGGCTAGGGAGGGAGACGACGTATAGGGGAGATGGGACGTGCTAGGGCGGGTGGGACGAGAGGACTTGGAAGGGAGAGACGGGAGGTACTAGGTAGGGGGGAGAGGTAGTGACTAGGGAGGGAGACGACGTATAGGGGAGATGGGACGTGCTAGGAGGGTGGGACGAGAGGACTTGGAAGGGAGAGACGGGGAGGTACTAGAAAGGGGGGAGAGGTAGTGCTAGGGAGGGAGACGACGTATAGGGGAGATGGGACGTGCTAGGGTGGGTGGGACGAAGGGGACTTGGAAGGGAGAGACGGGAGGTACTAGGAAGGGGGGGAGAGGTAGTGGCTAGGGAGGGAGACGACGTATAGGGGAGATGGGACGTGCTAGGGTGGGTGGGACGAAGGGGACTGGAAGGGAGAGACGGGAGGTACTAGAAAGGGGGGAGAGGTAGTGGCTAGGGAGGGAGACGACGTATAGGGGAGATGGGACGTGCTAGGGCGGGTGGGACGAGGGGACTTGGAAGGGAGAGACGGGAGGTACTAGGAAGGGGGAAGAGGTAGTGGCTAGGGAGGGAGACGACGTATAGGGGAGATGGGACGTGCTAGGGCGGGTGGGACGAGAGGACTTGGAAGGGAGAGACGGGATGGTACTAGGTAGGGGGGAGAGGTAGTGACTAGGGAGGGAGACGACGTATAGGGAGATGGGACGTGCTAGGGAGGGTGGGACGAGAGGACTTGGAAGGGAGAGACGGGAGGTACTAGAAAGGGGAGAGGTAGTGGCCAGGGAGGGAGACGACGTATAGGGGAGATGGGACGTGCTAGGGTGGGTGGGACGAAGGGGACTTGGAAGGAGAGACGGGAGGTACTAGGAAGGGGGGGAGAGAGTAGTGGCTAGGGAGGGAGACGACGTATAGGGGAGATGGGACGTGCTAGGGTGGGTGGGACGAAGGGGACTTGGAAGGGAGAGACGGGAGGTACTAGAAAGGGGGGAGAGGTAGTGGTCAGGGAGGGAGACAACGTATAGGGGAGATGGGACGTGCTAGGGAGGGGGGACGAAGGGACTTGGAAGGGAGAGACGGGAGGTACTAGGAAGGGGGGAGAGGTAGTGGCTAGGGAGGGAGACGACGTATAGGGGAGATGGGGACGTACTAGGGCGGGTGGGACGAGAGGACTTGGAAGGAGAGACGGGAGGTACTAGAAAGGGGGGAGAGGTAGTGGCTAGGGAGGGAGACGACGTATAGGGGAGATGGGACGTGCTAGGGGCGGGTGGGACGAGAGGACTTGGAAGGGAGAGACGGGAGGTACTAGGTAGGGGGGAGAGGTAGTGACTAGGGAGGGAGACGACGTATAGGGGAGATGGGACGTGCTAGGGAGGGTGGGACGAGAGGACTTGGAAGGGAGAGACGGGAGGTACTAGAAAGGGGGAGAGGTAGTGGCTAGGGAGGGAGACGACGTATAGGGGAGATGGGACGTGCTAGGGTGGGTGGGACGAAGGGGACTTGGAAGGGAGAGACGGGAGGTACTAGGAAGGGGGGGAGAGGTAGTGGCTAGGGAGGGAGACGACGTATAGGGGAGATGGGACGTGCTAGGGTGGGTGGGACGAAGGGGACTTGGAAGGGAGAGACGGGAGGTACTAGAAAGGGGGAGAGGTAGTGGCTAGGGAGGGAGACGACGTATAGGGGAGATGGGACGTGCTAGGGCGGGTGGGACGAGGGGACTTGGAAGGGAGAGACGGGAGGTACTAGGAAGGGGGAAGAGGTAGTGGCTAGGGAGGGAGACGACGTATAGGGGAGATGGGACGTGCTAGGGCGGGTGGGACGAGAGGACTTGGAAGGGAGAGACGGGAGGTACTAGGTAGGGGGGAGAGGTAGTGACTAGGGAGGGAGACGACGTATAGGGGAGATGGGACGTGCTAGGGAGGGTGGGACGAGAGGACTTGGAAGGGAGAGACGGGAGGTACTAGAAAGGGGGAGAGGTAGTGGCCAGGGAGGGAGACGACGTATAGGGGAGATGGGACGTGCTAGGGTGGGTGGGACGAAGGGGACTTGGAAGGGAGAGACGGGAGGTACTAGGAAGGGGGGGAGAGGTAGTGGCTAGGGAGGGAGACGACGTATAGGGAAGATGGGACGTGCTAGGGTGGGGGGACGAAGGGGACTTGGAAGGGAGAGACGGAGGTACTAGAAAGGGGGGAGAGGTAGTGGCTAGGGAGGGAGACGACGTATAGGGGAGATGGGACTTGCTAGGGCGGGTGGGACGAGGGGACTTGGAAGGGAGAGACGGGAGGTACTAGGAAGGGGGAAGAGGTAGTTGCTAGGGAGGGAGACGACGTATAGGGGAGATGGGACGTTGCTAGGGCGGGTGGGACGAGAGGGACTTGGAAGGGAGAGACGGGAGGTACTAGGAAGGGGGGAGAGGTAGTGGCTAGGGAGGGAGACGACGTATAGGGGAGATGGGGACGTGCTAGGGGTGGGACGAGGGGACTTGGAAGGGAGAGACGGGAGGTACTAGGAAGGGGGGAAGAGGTAGTGGTCAGGGAGGGAGAGCTGCTTCAAGACTCGACCTGAGCAGACGTGTTTCTCCTGCTCATCAAAATTTTCTCATACTGACTGCAATGGCAAGCTTTCTTACTTTTAACTCTTCTAAAAATCAAATTAAGTGGTCCGGAACTAAAAACGAGCTTCTGAAGTTCTTAGGAGAACAGTTGAATCTAGAAGAAGATAACTTTATCGTGAACGATAATGGCACGTGCGTGGTTTTTAAAACCAGTAACATCACCTTCAATTTCTATTTGAAAGCAAAAACGTTGCAGATTCAAGGGAAGGAAACAGACGAAATCAAAAATAGCTTTATGATTCTTGCCAAAGCTAACGTCAACGAAGCCAAACGACATTGATGCAAGCGCCTTCGAAGAAGAAGCGGCTCCATCTTCCGACATTGAAGTTCTTTCAACCACTGTTGGGCCTTCTACTTCATCCTTTGTCGAGCACTTCAATGCCGAAATCTCATTTCTAAAAGTGAAATCAATGCCTTGAAGAATGGCCAGTTTGCTCAATCCACCTCTTCAGGAGAGTCGCAAAACTCACCCAAGAAAATGAAGCTTTAAGACGTGAATTGATTCGCAAAAAATATCTGCAAATCGTTGACCGAGGAAAGGGACTCCTTGATATGCACCGTTAAAATCCTATCACGGGACCTGTACAAATCTCCCCTCCAGCCTCGGCTACGCCAGCGCCAGCTAAACCGGCAAATTCAAAACGCTGCCAATCGTCTATCTACTTTGCCTCCTCCGTCAGAACATCAACCCGACACTCCACTCGAACCTAAGAAACTACGGTTATCATTGGCGATTCAATTCTGCAGCATACGCAAGGTTACCAACTAGGAAAGGATGTTGGCTCCCGGGTGGTCGTACGTTCATTTAGCGGTGCTTCTACGAAGCATATGAAATCATATCTACAACCGACAGTTGAAGACTCCCCTACTCGCATTGTCCTACATGTTGGAACTAATGACCTTCGTGACAAAACCCGAGTCAAGTTGCTGACGCTATCCAAGATTTGGGCAAGATTATTGAGTCCTCGTGTAATTCTGAGATCGTAATTTCTGAGCTCGTCACCCGAAAAGATCACTTCAAGGACGCTGTGAAAACTACAAACGACTTGATCAAGAAGCTCTGTAATCAACACAAGTGGAAGCTGGTAAAACACAACACATAAATGACAAACATTTAAACAGGCGAGGGCTTCACTAACTAAACAAGGTAATGAGCTCCTTCATAAGAACTTTGTTAATTTCTTATCTAACGTATAGGTCAAACCATTGAATGCCGTTTGTTTGGAGAAATCTAACATTACCAAACAATCCGTATACAATTTCCAGTTACCAACCGTTAGTGGGTTTAAATTAGCTTCTCTAAATGTTAATAGCTTGTCTGCCCATATTGACGAAGTTCGCATTCTTCTTGATTAATAACTTAGACACTCTCGCAATTCAAGAAACCAAATTAGATTCCTCTCATTTAGACTCTGATATTCAGATTCCGATTACGATTTAATTAGAAGAGACAGACTTAGCAATCAAGGTGGAGGCGTGTGTTTTTATGTGCGATCAGTAATCAATTTCTCCGTGCGCAATGACCTCGCTAATTCTGATTTAGAAAATCTATGCCTTGAAATACGGATGCCGCACTCTAAACCGCTCATTGTCGTAAACTGGTATCGGCCTCCTGATTCATCTGTGAGACTCTATCCTCAAATCGAGAATCTAATCGGATTACTCGACCAGTCAAATCTAGATTTCTTTTTGGTAGGAGATATGAACGCTAATATGGCCGCTACTACTACGATAATGACGTTAGGCATCTAAATGACATCGCTGATATTTATGGCCTACACCAGCTGATAAACGAACCCACACGTATAACAGAAAAATCATCTACTCTTATTGATTTGATTTTTACTAACATTCCTGAAAGGGTTGTTTGTTCTGGTGTTGCCCATATTTCTATTAGCGACCATAGCCTTGTATATGCATATCGAAAATTAGCTGTTGAATTACCTAAAAGAGGGCATAGCTCAGTAACCTTCAGAAATTTCAAACACTTTGACAGCGTAAATTTCGAAATGATATTATGAGTCAAGATTGGAATTTTGATAGCCAAACAAAGAATCCCAATCAGCTTTGGTCTGAATGGAAATCAAAATTCCACGCCATTGCTGATAAACACGCACACACTGTTGCACAAAGCGTGTGCGCGCTAAAGCGTCTCCGTGGATTTCCGGACTTGAAAGAAAAAATGCATAAACGAGATGTTATGAAAATAAAAGCCATCAAGTCTAACAATCCACACGATTGGGCAAATTTTAAAAGAACGCGCAACATGGTCAATTCTGAAATAAAGCGTACTAAAGAGCGCTATTACCAAAATAAATTTGCTGAATCTGACGGTGATCCTCGTAAAAACGTGGCGGGTGATCAACGAGCTTACTTCTCGGAAAACTAGCAAGCCTTCAATTAAGGAGTTAAGACTGGATGGAGAACCAATAACGAATCCATCTGTTTTGTCGAAACGCTTTCAATGATCACTTCTCTTTAATTGGTCCGAAGCTCGCAGCAGAAATACCAGTGTTTAACAGTACTAGTCCTGTTAGTTTTTATGACTACATTCCGAAGGTGGTTTCGAATTTCCAATTCCATCAAATTGGTAATAGCCAAGTTATAAATCTACTAAAGAAAATAAAGAAGACAAAAGGGGCTGGTCTTGATCACATTTCAAGTCGACTTGTTCTAGAGTGCGCCGATCTTATTGCACCACAATTGACAATATTTTCAATGCCTCGCTAATTTCAGGCATTTTCCCAGACGACTGGAAATGTGCTCGAGTCACCCCCCTCTTTAAGCAAGGCGATAAATGCGATATAGATAATTATCGTCCAATATCCGTGATCTCAGTAATAGGCAAGTTTTTGAAAGAATAGTTTATAATCAAATATTTGCTTATTTGTCTGAACACAATGTTCTTTCCAAATACCAATCTGGTTTTCGAGCTCTCCACTCTACTCAAACCGCATTGCTTGACGCAACTGATAGCTGGTCTTATAATATTGACCAGGGCAATGTAAATGCTGTTGTTTTTTTAGATCTGAAGAAAGCGTTCGATACAGTTGATCACAATATTATGTTATCTAAACTAAATTGTTACGGTATTACTGGAATTGCGCATAAATGGTTTGCCTCATACCTAGACAATCGTGCCACAAAAATGCCTTGTCAATGGTTCCCTTTCCAAAACATGTTTTCTGGAATGTGGAATTCCCCAGGGAACAATTCTAGGACCTTTGTTGTTTTTACTTTATATCAATGACCTTCCGAATTGTCTAAGCAAATCGATACCAAGAATGTACGCAGATGATACTCATCTGACATTGTCTGGAAATGATGTTGGCTCCATCCAGTCTACTTTAAACGATGACTTGCTAAACATTAGCTGTTGGCTCTCGGTGAACAAATTAACTCTCAACATGACTAAAACTGACTTTATGTAAATTGGCTCTCGGCAAAGACTGAATAATTTCCCGCACCCCCTAATCTAGAAATAAATATATACCAATAAAACAATCTCATTCGGCAAAATCTCTAGGAGTTATAATCGATGAACATTGACATGGGAAAACACATGTGATACAATATCTAAGAAAATTGCTGCCGGTGTTGGAGCTTTAAAACGAATCAGGAACTGTGTACCAAGAACAACTCTACTTGATGTTTATCAAGGCCTCGTGCAATCTCATTTGATTATTGTAACATTGTTTGGGGTTCCTGTGGTAGTACAATTGCTAATAAACTACAAAAGCTCCAAAACCGAGCAGCCCGTATTATTACGAATTCTAATTACGATGCCGATGCCAACCTCCTTTTTGACCAGTTAGGATGGCGCAATCTCCCTGCCAACGTCACATAACTAAGGCAATAATGATGTTCAAATCTCACAATGAACTAGTGCCTAGTTACTTGTCCTCTAGATTTGTTCACCGAGAGGATATATCTCCTAACTATAATCTTAGAAACTCCGAGAATAAGTTGGTTGTTCCCCTGCCACGTACTAACTATTATAAAAACAGCTTTAGCTATAGTGGTGATTGTTCTGTGGACAAACTTCCCCCCAACTTAAGAGAGAAACTCAGTCTCTTCAAATTTTCGGCGACAGTTATTAAACTTATACCCAAACAACACGGCATTCATGGAAAACAGGCTTTAATTTTCTTTTCTTAGTTTGTATATATATAGATAGTTGTTCATAGTGTAGATAGTAATTAAGATATTTATATTTCGCCTGATGATTTTTAACCGTGTTCAATTTTAATAAAGATGATGATGATGATGATGATGAGGGAGGCGACGTATAGGGGAGATGGGACGTACTAGGGCGGGTGGGATAAGAGGACTTGGAAGGGAGAGACGGGAGGTACTAGAAAGGGGGGAGAGGTAGTGGCTAGGGAGAGAGAGACGACGTATAGGGGAGATGGGGACGTGCTAGGGCGGGTGGGACGAGGGGACTTGGAAGGGAGAGACGGGAGGTACTAGGAAGGGGGAAGAGGTAGTGGTCAGGGAGGGAGACGACGTATAGGGGAGATAGGAGTACTAGGGCGGGTGGGATAGAGAGACTTGGAAGGGAGAGACGGGAGGTACTAGGAAGGGGGAGAGGTAGTGACTAGGGAGGGAGACGACGTATAGGGGAGATGGGACGTGCTAGGGAGGGTGGGACGAGGGGGACTTGGAAGGGAGAGAAGGAAGGTACTAGGAAGGGGGGAGAGGAAGTGGCTAGGGAGGGAGGACGACTTATAGGGGAGATGGGACGTGCTAGGGGGGTGGGGACGAGAGGACTTGGAAGGGAGAGACGGGAGGTACTAGGAAGGGGGGGAGAGGTAGTGACTAGGGAGGGAGACGACGTATAGGGGAGATGGGACGTGCTAGGGTGGTGGGGGGGACGAAGGGGACTTGGAAGGGAGAGACGGGAGGTACTAGAAAGGGGGGAGAGGTAGTGGTCAGGGAGGGAGACGACGTATAGGGGAGATGGGACGTGCTAGGGTGGGTGGGACGAAAGGGGACTTGGAAGGGAGAGACGGGAGGTACTAGGAAGGGGGGGACAGGTAGTGGCTAGGGAGGGAGACGACGTATAGGGAGATGGGACGTGCTAGGGTGGGTGGGGACGAAGGGGACTTGGAAGGGAGAGACGGAAGGTACTAGAAAGGGGGGAGTGGTAGTGGCTAGGGAGGGAGACGACGTATAGGGGAGATGGACGTGCTAGGGCGGTGGGACGAGGGGACTTGGAAGGGAGAGACGGGAGGTACTAGGAAGGGGGAAGAGGTAGTGGCTAGGGAGGGAGACGACGTATAGGGGAGATGGGACGTGCTAGGGTGGGTGGGACGAGAGGACTTGGAAGGGAGAGACGGGAGGTACTAGGTAGGGGGGAGAGGTAGTGACTGTAGGGAGGGAGACGACGTATAGGGGAGATGGGACGTGCTAGGGGGGTGGGACGAGAGGACTTGGAAGGGAGAGACGGGGAGGTACTAGAAAGGGGGGGAGGTAGTGGCTAGGGAGGGAGACGACGTATAGGGGAGATGGGACGTGCTAGGGTGGGTGGGACGAAGGGGACTTGGAAGGGAGAGACGGGAGGTACTAGGAAGGGGGGGAGAGGTAGTGGCTAGGGAGGGAGACGACGTATAGGGGAGATGGGACGTGCTAGGGTGGGGGGGACGAAGGGGACTTGGAAGGGAGAGACGGGAGGTACTAGAAAGGGGGGGAGAGGTAGTGGCTAGGGAGGGAGACGACGTATAGGGGAGATGGGACGTGCTAGGGCGGGTGGGACGAGGGGACTTGGAAGGGAGAGACGGGAGGTACTAGGAAGGGGGAAGAGGGTAGTGGCTAGGGAGGGAGACGACGTATAGGGGAGATGGGACGTGCTAGGGCGGGTGGGACGAGAGGACTTGGAAGGGAGAGAACGGGAGGTACTAGGAAGGGGGGAGAGGGTAGTGGGAGGGAGGGAGAAGACGTATAGGGAGATGGGACGTGCTAGGGCGGGTGGGAGGGAGACGACGTATAGGGGAGATGGGACGTGCTAGGGCGGGTGGGACGAGAGGACTTGGAAGGGAGAGACGGGAGGTACTAGGAAGGGGGAGAGGTAGTGGCTAGGGAGGGAGACGACGTATAGGGGAGATGGGACGTGCTAGGGCGGGTGGGACGAGGGGACTTGGAAGGGAGAGACGGGAGGTACTAGGAAGGGGAAGAGGTGGTAGTGGTCAGGGAGGGAGGCGACGTATAGGGGAGATGGGACGGGTGGGACGAGGGGACTTGAAAGGGAGAGACGGGAGGTACTAGGAAGGGGGGGAGAGGTAGTGGCTAGGGAGGGAGACGACGTATAGGGGAGATGGGACGTGCTAGGGCGGGTGGGACGAGAGGACTTGGAAGGGAGAGACGGGAGGTACTAGGAAGGGGGGAGAGGTAGTGATAGGGAGGGAGACGACGTATAGGGGAGATGGGACGTGCTAGGGTGGGTGGGACGAAGGGGACTTGGAAGGGAGAGACGGGAGGTACTAGAAAGGGGGGAGAGGTAGTGGTCAGGGAGGGAGACGACGTATAGGGGAGATGGGACGTGCTAGGGTGGGTGGGACGAAGGGGACTTGGAAGGGAGAGACGGGAGGTACTAGGAAGGGGGGGAGAGGTAGTGGCTAGGGAGGGAGACGACGTATAGGGAGATGGGACGTGCTAGGGTGGGGGGGACGAAGGGGACTTGGAAGGGAGAGACGGGAGGTACTAGAAAGGGGGGAGAGGTAGTGGCTAGGGAGGGAGACGACGTATAGGGGAGATGGGGACGTGCTAGGGCGGGTGGGACGAGGGGACTTGGAAGGGAGAGACGGGAGGTACTAGAAATGGGGGGAGAGGTAGTGGTCAGGGAGGGAGACGACGTATAGGGGAGATAGGACGTACTAGGGCGGGTGGGATAAGAGGACTTGGAAGGAGAGAGACGGGAGGTACTAGGAAGGGGGGAGAGGTAGTGACTAGGGAGGGAGACGACGTATAGGGGAGATGGGACGTGCTAGGGAGGGGTGGGACGAGGGGACTTGGAAGGGAGAGGAGGGAGGTACTAGGAAGGGGGGAGAGGTAGTGGCTAGGGAGGGAGACGACGTATAGGGGAGATGGGACGTGCTAGGGGGGTGGGACGAGAGGACTTGGAAGGGAGAGACGGGAGGTACTAGGAAGGGGGGGGAGAGGTAGTGGACTAGGGAGGGAGACGACGTATAGGGGAGATGGGACGTGCTAGGGTGGGTGGGACGAAGGGGACTTGGAAGGGAGAGACGGGAGGTACTAGAAAGGGGGGAGAGAGGTAGTGGTCAGGGAGGGAGACGACGTATAGGGGAGATGGGACGTGCTAGGGTGGGTGGGACGAAGGGGACTTGGAAGGGAGAGACGGGAGGTACTAGGAAGGGGGGGACAGGTAGTGGCTAGGGAGGGAGACGACGTATAGGGGAGATGGGACGTGCTAGGGTGGGTGGGACGAAGGGGACTTGGAAGGGAGACGGAAGGTACTAGAAAGGGGGGGAGTGGTAGTGGCTAGGGAGGGAGACGACGTATAGGGGAGATGGGACGTGCTAGGGCGGGTGGGACGAGGGGACTTGGAAGGGAGAGACGGGAGGTACTAGGAAGGGGGGAGAGGTAGTGGCTAGGGAGGGAGACGACGTATAGGGGAGATGGGACGTGCTAGGGTGGGTGGGACGAGAGGACTTGGAAGGGAGAGACGGGAGGTACTAGGAGGGGGGAGAGGTAGTGACTGTAGGGAGGGAGACGACGTATAGGGGAGATGGGACGTGCTAGGGAGGGTGGGACGAGAGGACTTGGAAGGGAGAGACGGGAGGTACTAGAAAGGGGGGAGAGGTAGTGGCTAGGGAGGGAGACGACGTCGTATAGGGGAGATGGGACGTGCTAGGGTGGGTGGGACGAAGGGGACTTGGAAGGGAGAGACGGGAGGTACTAGGAAGGGGGGGAGAGGTAGTGGCTAGGGAGGGAGACGACGTATAGGGGAGATGGGACGTGCTAGGGTGGGTGGGACGAAGGGGACTTGGAAGGGAGAGACGGGAGGTACTAGAAAGGGGGGAGAGGTAGTGGTAGGGAGGGAGACGACGTATAGGGGAGATGGGACGTGCTAGGGCGGGTGGGACGAGGGGACTTGGAAGGGAGAGACGGGAGGTACTAGGAAGGGGGAGGGTAGTGGCTAGGGAGGGAGGCGACGTATAGGGGAGATGGGACGTACTAGGGCGGGTGGGATAAGAGGACTTGGAAGGGAGAGACGGGGGGGGTACTAGGAAGGGGGGGAGAGGTAGTGACTAGGGAGGGAGACGACGTATAGGGGAGATGGGACGTGCTAGGGAGGGTGGGACGAGGGGACTTGGAAGGGAGAGACGGGAGGTACTAAGAAGGGGGAAGAGGTAGTGGTCAGGGAGGGAGGCGACGTATAGGGGAGATGGGACGTACTAGGGTGGGTGGGATAAGAGGACTTGGAAGGGAGAGACGGGAGGTACTAGGAAGGGGGGAGAGGTAGTGACTAGGGAGGGAGACGACGTATAGGGGAGATGGGACGTGCTAGGGAGGGTGGGACGAGGGGACTTGGAAGGGAGAGACGGGAGGGTACTAGGAAGGGGGAAGAGGTAGTGGCTAGGGAGGGAGACGACGTATGTATAGGGGAGATGGGACGTGCTAGGGCGGGTGGGACGAGGGGACTTGGAAGGGAGAGACGGGAGGTACTAGGAAGGGGGAAGAGGTAGTGGCTAGGGAGGGAGACGACGTATAGGGGAGATGGGACGTGCTAGGGCGGGTGGGACGAGAGGACTTGGAAGGGAGAGACGGGAGGTACTAGGAAGGGGGGAGAGGTAGTGGCTAGGGAGGGAGACGACGTATAGGGGAGATGGGACGTGCTAGGGCGGGTGGGACGAGGGGACTTGGAAGGGAGAGACGGGAGGTACTAGGAAGGGGGAAGAGGTAGTGGTCAGGGAGGGAGAGACGTATAGGGGAGATGGGACGTACTAGGGCGGGTGGGATAAGAGGACTTGGAAGGGAGAGACGGGAGGTACTAGGAAGGGGGGAGGGAGAGGTAGTGACTAGGGAGGGAGACGACGTATAGGGGAGATGGGACGTGCTAGGGAGGGTGGGACGAGGGGACTTGGAAGGGAGAGACGGGAGGTACTAGGAAGGGGGAAGAGGTAGTGGCTAGGGAGGGAGACGACGTATAGGGGAGATGGGACGTGCTAGGGCGGTGGGACGACAGGACTTGGAAGGGAGAGACGGGAGGTACTAGGAAGGGGGAAGAGGTAGTGGCTAGGGAGGGAGAGGACGTATAGGGGAGATGGGACGTGCTAGGGCGGGTGGGACGAGAGGACTTGGAAGGGAGAGACGGGAGGTACTAGGAAGGGGGGGAGAGGTAGTGACTAGGGAGGGAGACGACGTATAGGGGAGATGGGACGTGCTAGGGTGGGTGGGACGAAGGGGACTTGGAAGTGAGAGACGGGAGGTACTAGAAAGGGGGGAGGAGTGGTCAGGGAGGGAGACGACGTATAGGGGAGATGGGACGTGCTAGGGTGGGTGGGACGAAGGGGACTTGGAAGGGAGAGACGGGAGGTACTAGAAAGGGGGGAGAGGTAGTGGTCAGCGAGGGAGACGACGTATAGGGGAGATGGGACGTGCTAGGGAGGGTGGGATAAGAGGACTTGGAAGGGAGAGACGGGAGGTACTAGAAAGGGGGGAGAGGTAGTGGTCAGGGAGGGAGACGACGTATAGGGGAGATGGGACGTGCTAGGGCGGGTGGGACGAGGGGACTTGGAAGGGAGAGACGGGAGGTACTAGGAAGGGGGGGAGAGGTAGTGGCTGGGGAGGGAGACGACATATAGGGGAGATGGGACGTGCTAAGGGCGGATGGGATAAGAGGACTTGGAAGGGAGAGACGGGAGGTACTAGGAAGGGGGGAGAGGTAGTGGCTAGGGAGGGAGACGACGTATAGGGGAGATGGGACGTGCTAGGGCGGGTGGGACGAGGGGACTTGGAAGGAGAGACGGGAGGTACTAGGAAGGGGGGAGAGGTAGTGGCTAGGGAGGGAGACGACGTATAGGGGAGATGGGACGTGCTAGGGCGGGTGGGACGAGGGGACTGGAAGGGAGAGACGGGAGGTACTAGAAAGGGGGGAAGAGGTAGTGGCTAGGGAGGGAGACGACGTATAGGGGAGATGCGACGTGCTAGGGCGGGTGGGACGAGAGGACTTGGAAGGGAGAGGACGGGAGGTACTAGGTAGGGGGGGAGAGGTAGTGACTAGGGAGGGAGACGACGTATAGGGGAGATGGGACGTGCTAGGGAGGGTGGGACGAGAGGACTTGGAAGGGAGAGACGGGAGGTACTAGAAAGGGGGGAGAGGTAGTGGCTAGGGAGGGAGACGACGTATAGGGGAGATGGGACGTGCTAGGGTGGGTGGGACGAAGGGGACTTGGAAGGGAGAGACGGGAGGTACTAGGAAGGTGGGGGGAGAGGTAGTGGCTAGGGAGGGAGACGACGCATAGGGGAGATGGGACGTGCTAGGGCGGGTGGGATGAGAGGATTTAGAAGGGAGAGACGGGAGGTACTAGAAAGGGGGGAGAGGTAGTGGTCAGGGAGGGAGACGACGTATAGGGGAGATGGGACGTGCTAGGGCGGGTGGGACGAGGGGACTTGGAAGGGAGAGACGGGAGGTACTAGGAAGGGGGGAGAGGTAGTGGCTAGGGAGGGAGACGACGTATAGGGGAGATGGGACGTGCTAGGGGGGTGGGACGAAGGGGACTTGGAAGGGAGAGACGGGAGGTACTAGAAAGGGGGGGAGAGGTAGTGGTCAGGGAGGGAGACGACGTATAGGGGAGATGGGACGTGCTAGGGTGGGTGGGACGAAGGGGACTTGGAAGGAAGAGACGGGAGGTACTAGAAAGGGGGGAGAGGAAGTGGCTAGGGAGGGAGACGACGTATAGGGGAGATGGGACGTGCTAGGGCGGGTGGGACGAGGGGACTTGGAAGGGAGAGACGGGAGGTACTAGGAAGGGGGAAGAGGTAGTGGCTAGGGAGGGAGACGACGTATAGGGGAGATGGGACGTGCTAGGGTGGGTGGGACGAAGGGGACTTGGAAGGGAGAGACGGGAGGTACTAGAAAGGGGGGAGAGGTAGTGGCTAGGGAGGGAGACGACGTATAGGGGAGATGGGACGTGCTAGGGCGGGTGGGATAAGAGGACTTGGAAGGGAGAGACGGAAGGTACTAGAAAGGGGGGAGAGGTAGTGGCTAGGGAGGGAGACGACGTATAGGGGAGATGGGACGTGCTAGGGCGGGTGGGACGAGGGGACTTGGAAGGGAGAGACGGGAGGTACTAGGAAGGGGGGAGAGGTAGTGGCTAGGGAGGGAGACGACGTATAGGGGAGATGGGACGTGCTAGGGCGGGGGGACGAGGGGACTTGGAAGGGAGAGACGGGAGGTACTAGGAAGGGGGAGAGGTAGTGGCTAGGGAGGGAGACGACGTATAGGGGAGATGGGGACGTGCTAGGGCGGGTGGCACGAGGGGACTTGGAAGGGAGAGACGGGAGGTACTAGGAAGGGGGAAGAGGTAGTGGTCAGGGAGGGAGACGACGTATAGGGGAGATGGTGCGTACTAGGGCGGGTGGGATAAGAGGACTTGGAAGGAGAGACGGGAGGTACTAGGAAGGGGGGAGAGGTAGTGACTATGGAGGGAGACGACGTATAGGGGAGATGGGACGTGCTAGGGAGGGTGGGACGAGGGGACTTGGAAGGGAGAGACGGGAGGTACTAGGAAGGGGGGAGAGGTAGTGGCTAGGGAGGGAGACGACGTATAGGGGAGATGGGACGTGCTAGGGCGGGTGGGACGAGAGGACTTAAAAGGGAGAGACTGGAGGTACTAGGAAGGGGGGGAGAGGTAGTGACTAGGGAGGGAGACGACGTATAGGGGAGATGGGACGTGCTAGGGGGGGTGGGACGAAGGGGACTTGGAAGGAAGAGACGGGAGGTACTAGGAAGGGGGAATAGGGAGCGGCTAGGGAGGGAGACGACGTATAGGGGAGATGGGACGTGCTAGGGAGTGTGAGACGAATAGAAAGTTAGAAACGGGAGGTTAACGGGTACTAGTAAAGGAGAGGATGAAGAGGCAAGGCCGGGCGTGGGTGCCTCTCTTTCCTCTTCACTTTCAAAGCGAAAAGTCGAATTCAGATATCCCAAGGTATCCCCTGTCTTTTGTATTGGAGATTTGTTCTCTCGTTCCGTTCGTTGCAGCGTTAAGGGTTAAACGTCCTTAAGCCCTGGCCAAACTAAACGCAAGTCCGCGCAATTCATCGCAAGTCGGTGGCTAAACGAGCGCACGTCGACGCAAGTAGCGAAACTTACGCAGACTTGCCTTTTTGCTTGGCCAGAGCTTTAGAGAGGACAAAACACGACGTGATGTCGTATACCGAATGCTGATTTTATTATTTCTTCCTTTTTCATATAACAGGGCTATGCTTCTGATAATAAGTTGCAGCGAATGAACGAATGCGTGATCGCCGGTGACTACAAGCAGGTGGAGTGCTTGATACGAGAAAAACAAGGTGAAAATTCATAAGCGGGGCTTTTTTTATATGCATTCATTAATGTTGAAGAGCAAATAATTTTGGTAGTCAAAATAGCCGCGGGGTAACCAAATAACTCACTTGTCATGGCGACGCCTTTACTGTAAACAGTTTTTCTAATAAATCTAAATCTAGATATTACTGTGCAAAAGCTTCTAATGGATAGTCACATCACACTTTATATATATATGTTATTTACCGGCTGGGAGGTCCGGATCGTGAAATACCGTGACCGAGGTCTTGAAAATACTGACCGAGACCGGAGGTCGAGGTCAGTATTTTCAAGGCCGAGGTCACGGTATTTCACGATCTGGACGACCCCAAGCCGGTAAATAATATATTTATTTTTTTGCTTTCACTGAAACAGCATAAAACTTCACAGAAATTAGCGCCAAATAACGAATTCTTGACTGTTTTTAAAGACAAGGGACAAAAAACAACAAAGAATAAAAATTATTAAACCGGCCTTCGACCTCGGTGGATAGCACTCCTCTCAATCTGAAAAATTCTCAATATCATGCTTAGCTGAATTCCCTGCGAGCAGAGGCTACATTTTATCTCCCTGCATTTTCTTTTACTTTAATTGTTTTCTTGTGTTTTTCAACTACGCAAAAGTAGCCTCTGCACACAAATGTCATTTCTCTGTCGCGCATGTGTGAGAAAATGGCGTGAGCTAGGAGAAACTGGTCGATCAAGTTTGTGCGCGAGCAAAAGAATATGCAATTTATCATTCTAAAGTTTGCCTTTGAGAATTCGCTGGAGATCGTTTATTTTCTATAGAAGTTTGAGCAAAATGTTGTGTGTTGGTCATTGAACAAGAAATCACTCGTGAAAGCGCGCGCTGTTTTCGAAGCAAAAACACTGACGCCATTCTTAAGCTGAATTCATTAATTGCTAACTATTTCTTGCAAGAGAAAAAAAACTTGAGCAGAATGTTGTTCAAGAGTCTGATATTTCGTGTGGTCGAAAAAATGCACCCAAAGTGAAGTATTTACAAAAAATGAAAAGTTAAATATATTTTCTTGCGGTACGCAATGTAAACAGTGATTGACGTGATTAACAGATATTGTTAGTAATCCTTCGGGAATAGCGTTATGCCGTATATTTAGGATTGTTAGATGCTAGTCATTCGAAATCTCTTTTTCTTCTGAAGCCTTGATTTTCCCTATTACTATAATAACTTATGTTAATAGACACGTTTCTTACTATTGTTCCATTTATTAGCGTCAATTATATATCACTATTCAGCTTTCATAATTATTGTATTTTCAGACAAGCATAAATAAATGAGACGCTCGCTCCTACTTGTGTTGTTGTTTTAATGAAGTTTAGCTAGAAAATGTTTTATACTCGTTCACGGGTGAAAAGAGTATAAGACAATATTTTGTGTTTAATAATGTTATCAACGCTGGATTTCCATCTCATGTACAGGAGTTGACATTCCGGACAGATTTGGCCGGACACCACTTCAAAATGCCATAATCAAAAGTGACGTGAGAATGGTCCAGATGCTGTTAGATGCCAGGTCTGATGTCGCGCATAAAGATGACAGGGGGGACACTCCTCTACAGTTTGCAGCAAGAGCCGGCAATGAACCCATCCTCCAGGTACACACCTATCTCGGGAAACGTTGCAACTGTCTGTTGTAGCCTCAGACCCCGTCCACACTAACGCGGTTTCGTTTGAATTCGTATACTTTTTGATACGTCCACACTTAGACGCTGATCGTTTTCATCGAATCCGTATAAGTTTGAAAACGCTCTCGAAAGTGAATAAAAACGAATCCGTATACATATCGTTTTAGTGTGGACGGTCGAATCCGGATAAAAATGAAAACGATAACGTCAACTGTACCATTAATTTGAGACTGTCCTTACACACGCCAACATCAAATAAGAACTGATCGCTTGTTTGGAGCTAAATCTCCCGTCCACACTAGTAACACGCATCGAATCCGTATAAGTTTGAAAACGAATACTTTTGAAAACGCGTCAGTGTGGACAATGCCTCACTGTCTTCGCTTCATTGCCGAGTTTCATATCGTGAGAGACGATCCCTTAAAATTACGAATCCCTTAAAATTACGATGCAAAACAAGACCCACTTAGCAAGAAAGAGCACATCAATTTGTGTAAAATCCGAAAATTTGGCGTTAATCGAATCAATACTGACCAAGATACAACAATTTCAAAACTCAAAAATTTAATTAGAAACGTATGGCGTGTCCGGACAAAATCGACAGAAATGTCCGCACACCGTACGTTTCTTATTACAATTTGGAGTTTTTGAATTGCTATATCTTTGTCAGTATTGACTCAATTAATCAAATTTTCGGATTTTGCACAGGTCGATGTGCTCTTTCTTACTAGGTGGGTCTTGTTTTGATTTCCGTAAAATTAGGGAACTCGAACCCGGTCCCTCACGATATGAAACTCGGCAATGACTTGGCGGGTGACGAGCGCTGGCTGGGGTAGCTGTGTGGTTTCCAACGACATTCTAGGACTGGGTTCTAATTTTCTTCTCAGCCTTGACGTGAATTTTCGTGTCTGTTTGACTTGTTGTTGTTGTTTTGACTCACGTGGTGTAAATAGTGCCAAGCCCCCAAAACGCAGGGTTAACATACCAGCTTTTCGGATCAAAAGACCTACCGCGCGCTTACCGCAAAGACGGCTCGTTAAGTTTGCACTAACAACAGCGCTGGCAACAGAAGTCCTTTGTGTGGATTTCGAATCGAAAGATTTTATCGCATTGTTCGCTTACAACCCTTGTATTTAGGTTTTCCAAAGCGTAATGCATGGTTGACAAAAAATTATTGATCAATTTGAATTCGCGCATGGAGTAATAACTAAATTTTTAGCGTAACAAACCTTTCTATTAACACAGGGAATTTCTGATGGTAGAAGCATGTGCTATCCATGGGAATCCCGAACATTTCACACATGCATGTACCTTGGAAAATTCAGCTTTTCCCAAGGTTTCCAAAGCGTTTGGAATGGTTGACACAAAATTCTTTTTTGTTTTACTCGGATAAGCGACAACATATTTTACAAGCAAAAATCATTTATTGAATGTACTGAGTAAGAAATTTACATTAATTTCAACTATTTTACACCGATATCAATAAAACAATTCAGGTGGAACTTCGGAGGTTAGTGGCAAGCTTCCACAGTGACAGTCGGGGTCTAGTGCACACGCGGCCAGGTGGGAACACAGGTAGCCCGGGATACTCTGGTGGAGGACCGGACGGCGAATGAATAGGAAATGATCCGTACCTAGGAGGCGGTACGGGGTAGCTGTGGTAGGCCTGTGGAGGCGGCAGTGGGAAGACTGGTGACGAGAAGACTGGCGAATACGGGCTGTAACCATGGATACCGGGTTGTGAGACAGGTGGCGTGAGGCTGTTGATATATGCCAACTTGCTGTAGTAGGCGGTCTCCTCCGCGCGCTTTCTCTTTCTCTTCATGCGCCTGTTTTGGAACCAGACTTTGACTTGATCTTCCGTCATGTTCAGCTGCTCTGCGAGTTCCCTTTCTCCTTGGACGTCACGTACTGCTGGCGGGCAAACACGCGCTCCAACTGCCTCACTTGTTCTGCGGTGAAAAACGTACGTCTCATGGTCTTGGTAGGTTTGTCTTGGGATTCTGGCGAACACGTTAGCGAGTCTGGAATCAAAGAATATTCACGTGTCAAAAACAGTTACAAAACAAACAAACAGTGTCGCTTTCGTCTACCAGTCAGATGACCTATAAAAATGAACGCCCTGCAACTCTACTTCATCTTTTTTAACTACTCGGTCACGTCGTTATAGTAAAATTCTGAATTTCGCCCACCATTATTTGCGTATGACATTTTAGTATAAATACAGATGGAATGTTGCGAGCAATCGAGTATCTGTGAGACTGAACACCCTTATTTTATAGCAAATGCAGTGAGCACTTATTTATGTTCGCGCCTTTTGAGAGCACTGCCAACTAACTTTGGCGATCAATCGATGGCAAACTACGCAAGCACTGCCAAATAATATTTGCACTGGCTGCGAGAAAAGCCGATTTTAGTAGGACCATTTAGGATCTCTATACAGACAACTGAAATATAAAAATCGCGCCTTTTGAGGGCAATGCCAACCAACTTTGGCGATCAATCGGTGGCAGTACGCAAGCACTGCCAAATAATCTTTGCACTGGCTGCGAGAAAAGCCGATTTTAGTAGGACCATTTAGGATCTCTAACAGACAACTGAAATAAAAATCGCACCACGAAAAGCCGCAAGATAGGGACTGATTTCTTTACTTACCTCTGTCATTTGACGAATCCGACTCAATAGTTGAAACAGGAGAGCTGCTGGCTGTTGTTGAGATACTGTTGACTGGTGAACGCGCAGGCAATAAGTCGTCCATCATAAAGGAGAACTGTCTTCGCTCCATGACTTGACGGGTGACGAGTGCTGGTTGGGGTAGCTGTGTGGTTTCCAACGACATTGTAGGACTGGGTTCTGATTTTCTTATCTGCCTTCACGTGAATATTCCTTTCTGTTTGACTGACGTGGTGTAAATGATGCCAAGGTCCAAAACGCAGGGTTTATATACCAGCTTTTCGGATATCAAAAGTCCCGCCGCGCGCTTACCGCAAAGACGGTTCGCGCTAACAACATCGACGGCAACAGAAGTCCTTTGTGTGGAGTTTGGATCTAAAGATTTTACGCATTATTATATGGTTACGGCCTGCTTTTCGGTGTATAATGAATTCGCGTAACACGCCTTTCTTTAAGGTTTTCGAAAGTGCAGGTATTTTCGAAGGGTATTTCGAAAGTCGGTATTGATAAATTTGCACCGCGCTACAGCAAAAAGGAAGGATGGCGTATTTCTTTTCCTGTAAGGAAACATATAATAGCTTGGAAAATATAACAATATAAATTTACACGCAGCTTGTTAAATGTTTCCATTCATACTCATGATAACAAACCAATGCGAGTAATTATTGTCATAATCACGGGCATCCTCTCTCGTTATCACAGAAGATGCACAAGACTATGTGTGACAAGCGCAGACGAAAGCTTCAAAGTATTTCATCGCACTGACTGCTCTTCAGTATCTTCTTTGTCGAATTGCCTACATCACGGGGAATTTCTGCAGAACCCCAAAATAAATAGAGAATAATACATGGGCGCGTGGAGATATGGAATTTATCTTCGAGTGTTCACATTGATATCGAACGAGTCCATGTATTATTCTGTTTATTATATAAACAAGAAACACAGCCATGCTCCAGGAAAGCGCCTTTTATTGGCCACGAGGAAGAAAACATATTGGCTGATATTTTCACATGTAAAAATATCGTATTTTCACATGTGAAAATATACGGTTTTTCTTAGTGGCAGAAATCCCTGTAAAACACCGAGATTTATATAATAAATTTTCCATGACGCAAAAATGTGAAGTGTCCAGAATTCACATGTTTGTACTTGTGAAAGCCGAACACTTTTAGCATGAATGGGTTTCTGCAGAAATTCCCTGCGATCTCGTTCCCAGAGTGTATCCCCATGCGTCTAAAACAAGAGCGAACTTTTGTGCATGCTCGGCTAAGTTGAACAATGGCGGGTCTTGCGATGTCGGGCAAACTGATACACGAGAGATCGAGGCAAGATGATAATATTTCCTGTCACTGCGTTTTTAACGTGAAGCACGTTTATGATCTAGAAACGACACATTTTGACGAACCTGTTCTCATTTTGCGTGGCTTTCAGGGTGCACGCACAGCCTATACTCCTGAAGACGCGGGTCTGTAAATATTTTGAGGAACTTTGGTGCGAGTACAGGGCATTGCGTTCATGAGCTTTGCCTGCGAATTTTCAAACTCCAACGCACGTCGCTGGCATTTTTTTCTGAAGGAACGATAATCAGAAAATTGCTTTTCCAATAACAGTTTCGCATTTTTGTTTAAGCTGCTGTTGTCGCAGTCAGAATGTGATGTAGATGTGGAGGGAAGCGGTCAGGCCACGGCATTGCATATTGCAGCGACTCTTAACAAACCCAGGCTGTGTAACATGTTGGTATGTGATAGTCCTAAGCTATTAGCATCAACATTTATGTGATTCAAAAACGAAAACGGGGTGAGTTACAGATTTCTTATGATCGTGTTTATGTTGTGCTTTAAGCGCCTACGACGCTTTTGACGAAGCGTCCTCACTAAGTCATAAGAATCCTTATGCCTGATGCTTATGATTCTTGTGATCCTTATGACGCTAGTGGGGATCGAACTATACGACGGAAAGGGTGTGATCTAAAAGTTTAGTGTAGTGTTTCGCAAGAAAACTGCAACTCGATGTACTTGCATGATGCAGAAGGTGATCTCATGGTCTATGTTCAAAGATGTATTTCGAGTGAAAGCAATTTCTGATGTGCATTTATTTTGTTTCAGCTTGGTCACGGGGCAAACTTTGACAGCAGAGAAGAAAACGGCAAAACTGCACTTGGCAAAGCTATGGAAAATGGCGCAACTGAATCTGCTAAATTTCTTTTGGAATATGGTACGAGAAGCGCGCGCAATAGTTGTTTTAGTCATTAGATAGCAAATAAAACGCGCTGGGCATTTAAAAAGCCGGTGTCACGGTCATTTGAATAAATTCGTAAATACAGCTCTAAATTTGTATGTAATCATCCCCAAATCACTTATTATACCACAACGCGCGCGTTTCTCGAATTCTGATTGGCTCTCAGCCGTGGGTACATAAGAGGACATACCACGGGACGCGCCATCATAAGCGCGCGCGCTAAAAAGAACCAAACGAAAACACCGTTTGGCTGCGCGCGCGCTGCTTTTGCCATTTTATTTTTGCCTTTTTGTTGTGGTATAAAACAAATGTCCTCTGATTTTCCGTGGTATGTCCTCTTATATACCACGGAATGACGTAATAAAGTGGTCAAAATGTACTGCGGATCCACTCGGCTACGCCTCGTGAGTCCACAACATTTTGACCACTCTATTACGTCATTCCGTGGTATATAAGAGGACATACCACGGAAAATCAGAGGACATTTGTTAATTTCACTTGATATTAGCCTAATAAGCAATGCAGGTAAGTATTATCTGCAAGCCTGCCGTAAGATTGCAAAAACTCATTGTTGCAATCCGTTTCCATCCGGTGCCTGGAATACGATGATCGCTTTGTAGTTAAAGGGCTATTTAACAAACCTAGACTAGTATTTTGGCTATTCAACAGTTATTTGTATGTTTTTTACATCACCAAAAGTATGCTAAAATCGTAACACCGCTCCTTTAACACTGGAGAACGACAAACCAATTTTGACCGAGAGCAATGTGACTACGGACAAATATCCGCTTTTTTCATCGGCGAAAGAGGGCATTTCGAGTTTCGCTTTCCGTTGGCGATGCAGAAGAGGATTAAATGCAAGTTCATTGACTAAAAAAACATAATAACCCGAAACATAAATACCCATAGCACCTTTTTTATTTTTCGATTTTTCAGCAAGCAACAAGCAACTAGACCCAGAATCCTATCTATACCAGGCCGATAAAGAGGGGAGCACGTTACTGCACTTAGCGGTGGACAGCGGTTTTCCTGAGGTGCGCATGTGATCAAAGGCGGCAAGAGCGGTGACACATGCCGTGGGCTTGAATCGCGCAGAGTAGCGCAGTCTTTTGACGTGTTCTTTGTAGCGCCGCCTTTTCTCATTTAATCCTTCGTGCGCGCAAGAGAGAATGATTTATGCAAATTGTAGTAAAACAAGTACTATCTATGCCCCTTCGGTAAAATGACCAAGAACTTTGAGCGCAACATGCAGCCTTGTCTCCCACGCAACCCGTACTTTGTGTCGGTAAGGGCTGGTTCACACGAACGCAGACACAAGCGCAAGGATATCAAACTCATACATTTCCCTATATGTGGTTCACACTAGAATGCTGCAATGCCAGACACAAGCGCAAGGAAATGGAGACGCTGCGTTCCCATGCGCTTGCGTCTAGTGTAAATCAAGCAAATGTTCATTTTAGGCTTGCGCTCGCGTCGCTTTGATCTACATTTGAGCTTGAGCTTGCGTCCTACGCTTGCGTTCGTGTGTGTAAATCAACCCTAACTCAACGCTTCTAACATGCAGCTCGTTGACAGGGTTTTGTCACAGTGTGTGGGTATCCTGTTGAAAAAAGAAGATCTAGCAAGCCAAGACTTGTTTTGAAAATTACTGTAAAACCGGCAAATCTCGTTTAGAAAGTTTACCCAGGAAAGTACAGCCAGGCTCCGCCACAGGCGTTACACATACAAGTAGAGCTCGTAGTAGAAATCTAATTAAAACACTTCGTTCTATCCATTCATAGGTTGTAGAGTTATGTGTTGACAATGGAGCAAGGATTCGCCAGCCCAAGGTTGGTTGCTCAAGACTTTGAGTATCCCAACCAGCTGAGCTCTTGATTGCAAAGGATTGTTTGTCAAAACGAAGCCTTTCTAGGTCCAGCGAGAGATGCGGAATTTTTGCAGTTTTTGGAGGCAAATTTTTTTGCAGTTTTTGGAAGCAAAAATTTGATTTAATCGTCATACAAGTCAAACCCAGTTTACATATATTTGACGATTTTCTGAGTAGATGAAAATGTTCTTACGTGCAATGCAATATTTTTTGGAATCTGTTTGGAATGCTTGGCGATGAAACAAGCAACATGCAAATCTTTATGATTGGTTAATTTGAGACCAATAAATCAGCGGCGAAGAAAACGAACCCGTAGGAGGCTATAGGCGTATTCGAATTCATGTCGCTATATTTGCTCCTATTGGTGCCTTATTTTCACACCATTTTTAATACATTTCTGCCCAGATCAGTGACCGCACAACCGCCTTCCATCTTGCGTGTGAGCAAGGCGCGACCGAGATCGTAGAATTACTTGCCGAGCGAGACCCTGGTGTGGCCAAGATCTTGTTGATTGACAGCAAGGGTATTACTCCGCTTCACATGGCGGCTAAGAGCACTAAAAACAGTCAGGCGATAGTGGAACTGCTCATCGAAAAGGTAACCG